>CM020514.1:19163465-19763465 GCA_009823395.1 Thamnaconus septentrionalis | reverse complement strand
AAACACCCACCACCTTCCCCTCCTTCTCCTGACGCTCTCCAGCCGCTCAAGATCACTGGGATGAAGGCCTACACGCATGAAGTGGACCAGAGGGAGGTGGTTCTGGACTTGAATATAAGGTTCTCGGACTTCTCGGACTTCTCGCTGCTGTCTGTTGCGGTAGCCGCTGTGTGTTTTGTGTCAGCTGATCTCTGATCCCTTGCAGCTACAAGGGCGATGTGGATATTGATGCCGTGGTGAAGGAGCCAATCACTGCTGGGGTCAAAGGTCTTAAGGTGGGCGTCCGGTGCCGTATCGACGGCTGCCGTCGCGCCACATTCTGCGCTGACTGATCTGCCACATGTCTTTCAGATGGAAGGGATGATGCGGGTCATTTTGGAGCCACTCATTGGTGAGGCGCCGCTGGTGGGAGGAGTCACCTTCTTTTTCATTCGCCGCCCTGTAAGTGCTGACATCCATTTAGACTGGCATCAGTCACGATTGCCATTCCAAAACAACATCATTGTGTGTTTGATTCTCTTTTAGACGCTAGAGATCAACTGGACTGGTGCCACCAACCTCCTGGACACCCCGGCCTTCAGGTCCGCACCCACACCACACAAACCTGTGATGTCCAATTCTTGTTGAGGGTCTTGAATGCATTTTTTTTTTTTATTTTTCATTTCCATTATTTCTTGCCCTTCTCTTCCAGCTCGTTGTCTGAAGGGGCCATCATGGACATCATCGCCTCGCTCATGGTGTTGCCCAACCGCATGTGCATTCCTCTGATAGACCAGGTCAAAGTGGACCAGATGAGGTTCCCTCTTCCTCGCGTACGTAAAGTTCCATTATTATTTATTCTTTTTATTTTCACCGGAGGTCACTTAAGGTTGGACACAGTCGGGTTGACAAGAACCTTTACCAACTGGTTGTTGGGGTTTACCACCTGGGTTATCTTATCTCTGTCCACTCTGCAGGGTGTGGTGAGGGTCCACCTGCTGGAGGCCAGAGACCTGGTGGCCAAGGACACCTACATGATGGGCCTGGTGAAAGGAAAGTCGGACCCCTACGCAAAAATCCGAGTCGGCAACCGCAGTTTGAAAAGCAAGACCATCAAGGAGAACTTGCACCCCAAGTGGAACGAGGTGTACGAGGTAGAGCTCAGTACTTCTTGTTATTGTGAGGCTGAGGTCATCTTCAGCATGGACCTCACAGAGCCAGAGCTTCAGATCAGACAATCTGATGCTACCTCTGATGCTACCTCTGATGCCCTCTGATGCTACCTCTGATGCTACCTCTGATGCTACCTCTGATGCTACCTCTAGTAATACCTCTGATGCTACCTCTGATGCTACCTCTAGTAATACCTCTGATGCTACCTCTGATGCTACCTCTAGTAATACCTCTGATGCTACCTCTAGTAATACCTCTGATACTACCTCTGATGCTACCTCTGATGCTACCTCTAGTAATACCCCTGATGCTACCTCTGATGCTACCTCTGATGCTACCTCCGATGCTACCTCTGATGCTACCTCTAGTAATACCCCTGATGCTACCTCCGATGCTACCTCTGATGCTACCTCTAGTAATACCCCTGATGCTACCCCTGATGCTACCTCTGATGCTACCTCTAGTAATACCCCTGATGCTACCTCTGATGTTACCTCTGATGCTACCTCTAGTAATACCCCTGATGCTACCTCTGATGCTACCTCCGATGCTACCTCTGATGCTACCTCTAGTAATACCCCTGATGCTACCTCCGATGCTACCTCTGATGCTACCTCTAGTAATACCCCTGATGCTACCTCTGATGCTACCTCTGATGCTACCTCTAGTAATACCCCTGATGCTACCTCTGATGCTACATCTATAGCATCTGACAGCTGTATGAACTCCTACCTCGCCGTCCCACCTCAGCTCCAGACTGTCTGTGTGAAGGCTCTGGTGTCTCTTGCCCTCTGACTGACCTTGACCTTCCCGCCTGAACCCAAAAAAACAAAAACCTTCTCACCTCCCTCAGTTTGTCATCCACGAAGCCCCCGGCCAGGAGATGGAGCTGGAGATTTTTGACGAGGACACGGATAAAGACGACTTTGTTGGAAGGTAAAGGAGGGAGTCCGGCGGCGGCGGCGGCTGAGTCACCGCCACTGGCATCTCATACGCTATTCACTGGAGTCTATTGAAAGAAGAAGTGTTTTTTTGCCCTGCCTTTCACCCGTATTAATGCTGAGGCTTAAAACAATGTTTGAGGATGGTGGAATGGGGAAACACGGCAGCGTTTCATCATCATCATTTTTTTTTTCATTTTCACTGTAGGTTTAACCTTGATTTAGGAGAGGTGAAGCGTGAAAAAGAAATGGACCAGGCAAGCTTTTTATTTTCACAGTATCAGTGCTGTTATAGTAGCAAATCACTAATAATTCACATTTTTATATCGCAACTACTGCACATCAAGTTAAAAAAACAAAAAACAAACCTTCAAGTGATTTGGTGACGTGCTGCTAAAGCAACATTCAGTTTAATGAAGAAGCTGCTGTTCTATATTGCAGTGGTTCCCTCTGGATGGAGTCCCACACGGTGAAGTCCACCTGAAGTTACAGTGGTTTGCCCTCAAGGACGATCCCAACCTGCCCACAGAGGTGACTCCTCCTGCACCCGCAGTTGCATGTGTTGGTTCTCGGCTTCCTCTCGCAAAACTCAAGTTCTTTCTCCCTGCGTCAGTCCACCGACGGCCTGGCTTCAGCCATGCTGGCTGTGTACCTGGACAGCGCCTCCAACCTGCCGGTGAGACGCTGCTCGTCGCTGTCGCTGTTGTTGTTGTTGCTGTCGTTGTTCAGTACGCTGATGGATCCTCTGGTTGTGTTTGTTAACAGAAAGACCACAGCGAGATCAGCCAGCACCACAAACACGGAAAGGCCAAGGAAGGCCGGGTAAGATGGGAGCTTTTGAAGGCTGCTGTACAGCTGCACTGATTAGAGACAGCCAACAACTCCAGGTCCACATATTCTTTTGTCATCTTTTACTGTTTTAGTTATTTTCTTTAAAGTAATTCTCTAATGTAAATTTTTTAAATCTCGTTTGATGCCAAAACATCAGTTTTGTAGTAATTCAATAACCCCCCCAAAAAAATGTGATTTTTGGCCGTAAATTTGATTGATTTACATTTGATTTGCAAATTATCCTGCACTTGTGGTATTTAGTCTGCAGGGATCTGTAGCTCTAAAGGCTCATACACACTGAACGCGTTTTTGACGCGGTCTGACGCGCGGTATGGCGCAAGTAGGCGCAAGCAGGCACAGACCTGGCGTCAACGCCCTGTGACGACACTTTGGCGCGGCCAATAGGAGAGCAGCCGGTTCTGGGGGAAAATAAAGTGCCCAGATGCAGAGCACTGCACCAGTGTTTACATGTGTGTTAAAACTTCTCTACATCGAACTGTGTCTGACAATTTATGAACATAAGGTTGTTGTTTTTTTCATATATATTAGGGTCGGGACATTATCGCGATGATTCGCATTTTATCTTATACTCAAGACAACACGGAACGTACATTGCACGAGTAGAGTTTCCGGCAAAATGGATAGCAACGCACTGAGTAGCAAGCGGGAGGACGAGAGCGTTGTTGTGTGCAAACTGTGGCACAACGAGTTTTCGTTCCACCGCAGTTACTCCGGTGCCACCTCAATGCAAAACACGTAGCAGCTAGTACGAGCACCGGAGCAAACAAGAACGTCAGAGCGCCGAAACCGAGCAGAGTCGCCAACCAGATGCATATTTTTTAAGCTAGTCTTGAGTCCCAGAGCTCGGCGTCATTTCAGATTTTACACTCGGGACACTGCGAGAGACAAGTTTTTCCTCCACTTTTCTCACTCCTGCTCTCTCGCTACTGGCGCTCTGCGTCTGGCCACTTTTTTCGGAGCCGACTGCTCTCCTATTGGCCGCGCCAAGATGTCGTCACAGCGCGTTGACGCTCGATTTAAAACATTTTTAAATCGAGCGTCAAGGCGTCAAGGCGTCAAACGCCACCCTTGCGCGACGCTCTGCTCTCTGCGCGGCGTTGCGCTCTTGCGCCGACGTCGCACATACACAATGAATGGCTGCGCTGACGCCCCCCTGCGCTTGACGCGTTCAGTGTGTATGAGCCTTAAGACCGCAAACCAGGTTTATAGCTGCGTTTCCATGACCCCTAGAATTGTGCAAGACCTAAATATGGTGATAAGAAACGTGTGATGGAAACAGCTCAACTTGGAAAACCTCTCAAATGTGGCTAAAAGGTTTTGAGGCTCTCATCAGGTGGCCTTTTCAAACGTATCCATCTAGAGGAATATCGCAAAAGTGTCACGCAACACTTTTTTCACATCGACACGTCAGCGGACGTGACGTACGGCGTTTTCCTTTCTCCCTAAATCTGTGAGCAAAGACCACGCAGAGGGGAAACCTTCCTCCAGCTTCCTCTGGATGATTCAGGCTTGTAAACTGCTGCTGCCAAGGAAACTCAGTCAGGGTGGGGTTGGTGTTTTTCACTCCAGCTTGGCCACTCCCATTTAAGGCTGCATTACAAGGTGACGCCATATTCATCCTATAACAAAAGGAGTAGCTGGAAAATTGATCCACTTCTCCCCCCCCCACACAAAGAGTGGCCAAGGTGGGGGTGGCGGAGTGGCGGAGTGGCTTCTCACCAGGACTCTTCAGACAGCCACGCAGCCGTTTCCCTGGCTCGGAGGCCCCTCCCTGAGAGCAGCTGGTTTTTCCAGTCGCCCCGGTGCGTGCCTGTCATTCCTGTGGGCGTGTCCGGTGGGCGTGTCCGGTGGCAGTTGGCGATCAGACGGCCTCCCCGGGCTGACAACTGCCGACACCGGGGTCGCGTCCCAGCGAGACGAGGCGCGCAGAGACGCGTTTTGCTTGTTGGTTTGTTTAGTGACCAACATGCTTCTGTTTCTGTTTGCTGAGTCGGCCCCAGAAATGGTTTGGCAGTATAAACTTTAACCATAGTTTCAAAAGGAATCAGATGACGCCTTCAGCTCGTCTCACTTTGCAGCAGTGGCGTTACCTGTCTGTGCGCGCCCTCTGCTGGTGATTTTGTGAGAAGGCGTCAGTGTGAGTCCAAAGAAGCCAGAATTAACCAGCAGAAGGACTTTGATGCACTTTTTGATTTCTTCACCGCAGTGGCGGCGCCGTCAGATCTCATTTGCACAGTTAGTGTTCAACATCTGGCCGTGGAGCAACTTTGTGCATAAAATAGTTGTAAATGAATGTTGGGAAAGCTCTGAATCACCACGTGTAACCTGTCACTGCCTGTGACTCTGGTGTCAGTTGATAATTACGCAAATATTTTGCAGCTAACATGACACTAATTGCAGTCATGCTCTGCCTTGTCAGCGACTTTTTTTTTTTTTTTCTTGTCCCCATTGGAACCTGCAAATGAGAAGGTGTGGAATAAGCAAAGTGCGGTTGTGACGCCGTGCTGGAGTTTCTGCAGAGCCGAAAGCCACAAATGTCCCTGCTGGATGACAGCAGATAATCTGCCATTGAATGATCGGAAAATAATATTGATGTCTAACCTGGAAATCAGAGAACCAAATATCTAACTGCCAGTTTGCTTTGCTCCAATTTTTTTTTTTAGCTTACAAAGAGAAGCGCCACTCCAAACTCTTATGTGGAGCTTGCCATTGATAAGGACGTTCAGAAGAGCAAGGTAGCGAGTCTGTCCTGTCGGTACAAGTTGATTTTTGTCCTGTCGTTGCTTGACGTGTGCCTGACGGTCGTCGTGTTTTCCACAGGTGGTTTATGCCTCCAAAGACCCGGCGTGGGAGGAAGGCTTCACCTTCTTTGTCCACAATGTCAAAACACAGCAGCTCAGCATTCAGGTCAGCGCTTTGTCATGCATCGCACACACCAAGAGGAGAAGTGGTGCTTTGCTGTAACTTCCAGATGTTTACCAACACTAACCTGGAAAAATGTGTGAGAGCCCTTTGTGATGTCACAAAGCGTTTTCAGACCCGTGCAGTTTAGCAAGCACTATACACAATAATCATGTCAATGTTTAACGTATGGGAATTTAACATTTGTATAACATGGGACCTCTGGTCGCGCTCAACCTCTATGACCAGCAGCAGAACTTTATTGTTCTCTGTCTTGCTTCTTTTGGCTGCAGGTCAAAGAGCACGAGAAGAAGACTCAGCTTGGTGTTTTCAACCTGCCGCTCAGTCGCCTCCTCAACACCTCCAACATGAGCATGGACCAGCGCTTCCTGCTGGAGCGCTCGGGGGCCAGCAGCCAGATCAAGCTGAAGGCCACTCTCAGGGTGTGCACACAGCGCAGCACTGTTTGCTCATGCATGTCCGAGCCACCCTGCAGTTACAAGAAGGCCGTACACAAGAAACCTAAATATGGCAATGAAAAACTGGTGATGGAAACAGTTCAACTTGGAAAAACCTCTCCAATGTGGCTGAAAGGTTTTGACTCTCGTGAGGTGGTTTGTCACACGTATCCATAGAGAGCAATATCGCAAAAGTGTCATGGAAACACTTTTTGGCATTGACACATCAGCGGACATGACGTCACGTGACCAGTTCACTGGCCAGTGAAAATGGCGTGTTTTGATTGGACGGAGGAGGAGATGGAATATTTTTTTACAAGTGCTCAAAGAGAAAAGTGGACTGTAAGCAAACAGAAGCAAACGTAATGAGAAATTACGTCCCGCAATAATTACAAGAATTCTTGCAGGACGAGATTTGATGAGAATTGCAGTTAATGCGCTTCACACCATTCAATGGAAACACCTGCAAGTCGCAATTGTACTTTGTTGACATTTTAAAAATACCGCTTTTATTTTGCGAAAAACTAGAACTAGAAATGCAGCTACTGTTGTCAGTACTGAGGTGTCTCTCTCTCCGCTCTAGATTCTCACTTTGGAGAAGCCTCCGCCAAAGATCATCCTCCAACCTCTGCCGCAACAACACAAGCCAGGACCGCAGAGCATCCCAGAGGCCAAAGGCGGAAGCTCCGCCCCCTCCGTCCCCGTCCTCACAGCTCCGACCGCTTCTTCCAGCCCCGCCCCCAGCACCCATGCCTCAGCTGCGCCTTGGGCTGTCGATTCCTACAACGGCTACGGCGGAGACCATCCAGCCCAGCGCAGAGGCTCCTTCGTGGCCGGCGAGAACGGCCACTTGGCTCCCTCCACGTCAAACATGCGGCGATTCGACTCGCACAGTCTGCTGTCGGAGAACTCCATCGCCTCGTCCCGCTTCGACCTCTCAGAGGGGGCCCAGTATCCGGAGTAAGTCCTCCTCCCGCTTAAATATACTTAGAGAGACTGAAATGTTAAGCAGGATGTCAAGCAACCTGTGTGGAGCCAAGTTAATGCTTGTAGATCTCCTGCTTCTGTCTGCCAGCCTCCTCCAAGTCCCCGTCTCTGTGGTGCAATGACATCAAACTGTTTTTTAATCGCCGCAGGGCCATCAGGAACCATCAGGGGTCATTCGGGGAGATCCATCTGACAGTCCGTTACGCCACCCTGAGGAAAAAGCTCATTGTCCTTGTTGATGCCTGCAGGTGAATTGAAACTCCCCAGCCTCACAGTGTGTGTGTGCCAGCATCGTTGTGTGAAAAACCATGTGAAAACATTACTTTATTCCAGCTTGAAAACTTTGTCTGTTTGTCCTTGGTGTGAATGATTGTTGCCTCCAACCTGGAGGAGAAACTTCCACTTCTGAAGTGCGACGTGTCATTTTTGCTTTTCCACTCGCAGGAACTTGTTCCCGTGCAACGAAAATGGCACAGACTCGTACGTCCGCCTGTACCTGCTGCCCGACCAGACCTGGAGGCACCGGAAGAAGACCCACGTGAAGAAGAGGACGGTCAACCCCGTCTTCAATGACAAGTGAGACGACGGGCTTCATCCCACAGTCGCAGTGCTCGAGACCCCGAGTCCCTGCAGCCGTCTCTTGACCATCTGCCTCTGCTTCCTGCGCGCTAGGTTTGAGTTTGACGTGCCGCTGGAGGAGGTGCGAACCAGGAAGTTGGACGTGGCTGTGAAAAACAACAAGATGTTCTACACCAGGGAGAGGAAAGACATTGGCATGGTGGGTGACGATTTGTGTGGCGTGAGCCTTTTGAATTGACTTCAACTCAATGTTTCGTGAGGCAAGCATTTTGTGGCCTGCGGCTGTTAGCCTAACACCTACTCCACAGTGATTGAGTTTTCTCTTCCACAGGTAATGATCGACTTCTCGGAGGTGGATCTTGCCAAAGGCATCACACAATGGTACAGTCATTTGTTTTTCATTGAGGATAATGGTCATTAAAGATGCTTTGGATGCATTCAGACCCCGACGTCGGGTGCTGAACTTTGTGTACCCTTTAGACAACAAGGGTTACTCTTGTAACTCTGGGTAATAAGGGTTTTCAAGGGTAAAAGGGCTACTTATGTAACAAGGGGTTACAAAGGTAACCCCTTGTAACATCAAGGGCTATACTTCATGTTTGTCAAGTGAGAAATGAGGATTTTTGCTTTTTTAGTCTACAAGCAGTTTGATCCTTTCTGTGCTTTATTGGAACTGCTTCAGATTGACAAATCCTAAAACCCAAAGTTCATTCCAATGTGCTTAATGTTGATGATGATTAGCTTTTTTTTTCCATTTCAGGTTTGAGCTCACGTTGCCTGGGCTGAAGAAATTCACCTAGCGGGCGGAGCTCCATTTCTGTCCAGAGAAGAGCTCGTCAACAACGCTGTCCTGAGGAAAGTTTCCATTCCAGTTATACCTCAGCGATGTTACAAACCAAACATCTGCTCAAGTTCATGCTGGAAAGCAAACACTGAGGTGCAGCAAACCTTCCCCATGATAGAGGAAAAAAAAAAAAAATTATGTGCTGTTATTGAGTCAAGCGGCCAAATATATGCAAACCTGATTTTACATTGTGGCATCGACTGTCACTGTTTTAGCATTGGTAGATGTACCATTTTCAGAAATGTAACAAACGTGTGAATGTTGCTGGTTGCACTACCATGTTGCGTATTGCACAGAGTAATTTATCTCAACAAGCTGATGTTTATACTTTACAGAGTGTCGTCTGGGTTTCTTTTAGGGTTTAGTGTCGACTTGGGCCAAATGGGATCCTTTGTTCGTGTTTACCTGTAAATACTTGTGTCATTTTAAATATGCGTCTATATTTTATTAAAGGATGACATCACTACGTATGTATTTTTTTTCTCCTTTGATGTTGAGATCAAAGGTAAAAGCAGCAAAGTATCAGTAATGATAACCAGGTCACTCTCTGCTGGTGTGTTAAACTCCCAGTTGGATGTTTGTCCCCATGTCCCGGCTCGACTCGGACGCTTAACTGAGCGTTTGGCCTCAGTTCACAAAAATCTGTTTTTGCTGAGCCACAATATTGAGCGTGTGGTTGCAGTGATGGAGAAGAGATCCGTTAGATACCTGCAGTGGAAGCTCTCCGAGACTGAGAAGCGGTTTGAGAAGGACAGACATATCTCGATCAAGGACTCAATCAAGCACAACAACACAGAGAACCTCTTGCATGACAAAATTGCGGCTCTTCAGGCCGAGGTGCAAGCCCACACAGATAAGGAGGACGAGCTCAAAGGCAAAATTGAAATCTTGGAGAACGATTTAAAGGAAGAAAAAATCCGCGTGCGGACGTCCGACAGGAACATTGACGTCCTGAGTGACAGATACTCGGCTCTCACGGAAGAATTTGGCGTTTATAAGAAAAGCGCTGAGAAAAAGTTGGCAGACCTGAAAGACGAGAACGAGAAAATAAAGCTGAGCATGCAGGCGGACATCATCAACATGCAGCAAGTGGCAAAGCAGCACGAGGAGCTGGCTGACAAACTCAAGTACGTGCTCAAGTCGCTCGGCAGGGACTTTCACGACCTGAAGGACAGGCACAACGTGGTCGTTGAGAAAATAAATAACTACCTCCAGAACGAAGAGGAAGAGAAGAGAGAGCAGAGACTCAGGCATCTCAGGGAGAAGAATGAAATCAAATGCTCCACTGACATGGAGAAAGTTGGCTACGAAAATGAGTTGTTTGCCTTGCAGAAGCAAATTACAAAGCTGGAGGAACTGAAGGGTCTCCTCCCCATCGTTGACAGCCTGAAGTCCACCATTGACGAGAAGTGCAAGCTCATCAAAAACAAAAACAAGGAGATAACAAGTTTAAAGAAGGAGAAGAACGACGTGGTGGACCGCCTGGAGATGGAACAGGAGAAGACGGCCATCGGAAACGTTCAAATGAAGCTGGCGATGGAGAAGGTCAAGTGTTTGGAGGAGAAGAACCTACAGGGGGAGTACAAGACGGAGAGTACGCAGAAGGCGCTCTACGAGTTTGTGGGCCACAACGAGTTCCTGATTGAAAAGCTCCAACACTTGGAGCGTCAAGTGAGGGCCAGCGAAGCGGAATCCAGCGGTCTCCGGGAAAGGGTGGAGCGGCAGCAGACCTACCTGCTGCGCTTCAAGGAGGACCTGCAGACATGCATGTCTGTGATCAACGAGCCCAGTCAGCTCAAGCAGAGAGTCCTCGATCTTAGGAAGCAATACATTCAGGACGAGAAGAAGGTGCAGATTGGCGAGACCACGGAGACGGCGTATAAATTTAACATGGATTGTCTTTGGAAGAAACTTCAGCACGCGTCAAACATTGACAGGGCCAACGGCAGCATCATCAGGAGGTGGGAGAGAAGGTTCGCAGAGGCCTCGGACACGTTCAAGCAGAAGGAGTTTGAGTACATCCAGGCGCTGAACGAAGAGATGCACAAGGTGCAGCAGCTGAAAAAAGACCTCAAGGAGAAAACCAAGCTGCTTCAAAAGGCAACAAAGCTAATTCCACAAAGTCTCCGATCTTTGCTTGATTTAAAATGTCTCCAACTGAGCCAAGCGGCCAATCACGGCACAGAAGAAAGGCCGCACATTCACACGGATGATTCGTAGCTGCCACGGCAACGTCAGATGCGTTATATTATTGTCATGGCATTACTGTGGAATTTCTGCTCTTGACATATTACTCATCCGTGTTGCAACCCTCCCGCATAAAGTGTTTTTAGCAGCCAAAGAGTTTTGCTTGGCTTCCTTTATGCATGACAAAGTGCGAGAAATGAAAGGACTTTGATTTAAGCAACTGCGGGTAAAAGATAGAACCAAAGAAGCCACCAGCTGTACTCAGGGATGTACTGATTGATGAATACTAATTCTCTGCATTGAAAGAACAGCCAATCCACAAAAGCTGTCACTTAATGGTTTTTCTGCATCACTGTTGCACTTTTGAATAGCTTTAGCGAGTGATGAATGTTGAATGGTGGCTGTGACTCAAGCCATTGATATTAGTGGTAGTAATATACTCAGTTTTAATGTTGAAGACAAGATGGTTTTGTCCCTGATTTTAAAATGTGACATTGACTGTCACAGTCTCAGTGACAACAAATGTATTTTATGATTCAGCAATGTGACAAATGTGACCTCGCTGGCTGCATTAACATGTTGCAAACTGCAGATTAATTTTATGTGAACAAGCTGGTGTTGGCGTCATTTGTGTTTGTTGGGTTTTGTGTCATTACAGGTCAAAAAAAAAATCAGGATATCAAGGTTTGAGATGCCACCACAAATTCCAAAAACCTCTACTGTCAATAGTGATATTTACACTACACATTTTGTCATTTGAGCATATGAGCATCAAGTCAAGGGTGAACCAAATCAAACCAAAACAGAGGAAACACGAACATTGAGTTCTCCAAGCCTTTATTTCCATCCAAACAGAGTAAGAATTTGTCAATGTAACATTCAAATTTCCACCCTGATCCTTAGCTAATGAATCACACAGGAGAAATTAACTACAAGGTAAAGTGATTTCCAATTCCAATACGTTGATCAGAAACTTTGAGCAAAATCTCAAATATATCTGTTTTTTATTTGAAGACATTAATTAGTGGTATATCTAACCATTATTGAATAACAAGCAAATGTTAGTATAGGTATAGCAAGAAGGTAAATGCATAGGAATCAAGTCCAGCCCACCATTCAGGAAGTGGTGAGATTGCTATTAGATACTACTGTTGCAGTTGTTGATCTTATTAGGAAATAGCTCACTTGAATGTAATGAGGTATTCAGGGTACGCGTCGGCATCGTGAAAGACGACAAACATGTTGGGTTTTGCCATGTTGTCTACGACGCTGTCAAACCGCGCAAGTGAGGAGGAACTCTTATTTGGTGGCTCACGCAAGTCTCGCTGTCCGAGGGCAAAATCTCCAGTCAGCACACGACAAACGTACATGAACTTCTCCCCATTTGGGTTAGGCTTGGCGTAGGTGTCATTCGCAGAATAGCTGGCCTTGACCGCAAAGTATGAACCATTGCCAAAACAAGCAGCTAAAAAATAAAGAAATAACAATAGGTCATCAAGTCTTGAAAAATTGTAATTGTGTTCCATCATCGCTTCCATCTGAGCTACTCACCATTCTTGCCAGCGTAACTCCTGTTAAAACCACGTTCGTTGATAATGGGAATAGTTTCCTCACTGGTGCCATGGAAGAGTTGCTTCTCATTGTTCGTGTGACCGTTTCTTTGATCCATTTCACCTTTCCTAATCTCAAAGCTCTTCCACAAGGGTTTGTTCTGGATGCGCTCAATCTGGAAGGATAGAAAAAGTGATACTGTTTGAGGTTTCGAGAAAGAAAAGAAACATCCATCTTGCTCGCAGGCTGATGCAACCGTAGTCTACCTTTATTATGTTTTTTTTGCATGATTGTTCAAAGAGCTTTTGGACTTCCGAGTACTCTTTTGTTCCAGCATTGAGGGTGATGGAAACACATGTGGTGTCTCCTGACATGGTATCCCAGAGGCGTGGCAGGCCTGGTAAAATGAAAAATAAGTATTTCATTATTACTTCTTTGTTCATTATATCACAAGTAGTTGCATCTCAGGCAAAGATCGGGTAACAATAGTACTGGTGAAAAACACTTTTTGAAACTCAGTAGTGACATTTTTTTTCCAGGATTGTCCTGAGTGGGTTTAAGCAGTTTTAACAAACTTTATGACCAATCAGACGACACCAGTAGAATACCTTCTGTGAAATCAATGCGGTTGATCTCCAAAGTCCCTCCCTGGTTATCAGTGGCAGGTCCTTGTGGCATCTGAACTGTGTACTGTTTGCCCTCAATAGTGACTTTGACTTGGGAATCCCTGTTTTTCAGTGCTTGCTCAAGCTTGTAGGTGGTCTCTGGACTAAAATTCTTAAACTTAGACCCGTGGCTCTGGTACTGCCAGGCTGCCATTAGTCCCGCAAGCTCAGCATCCCTCTTCTCCTTGGCCTTTCGCAGAATCGCATTGATGTCAGTGCTGGCCTCAAACACTTGAGGCCTGTGTCCACAGATGACAAGCACCATTTGTTCCTGAATGTTTTTGGTGCTTATGCTGATCCCCAAACTCCTCTGGATGGCAGCAATGCTCTGGCAGTCCTCTTTAGAGAGGCTGTGGATCGCATTGTCCGGAATGTCAAGAGAGTGGTATCGAGCTTTGATCAGGTCTTGGAGTTTCTTCTTGGCCAAGTTTACTTTTGCCTGTGACTCCCCACAGATGTGGAAACAAGCAGGATCTGCATTCAGAGTCTTGATAACGTGGTTCTCAACTTTCTTTGGCTTGTCAGCACCGCCAGCAAAAATTGCTAAGACAGTAAATACAAAAAGTGTGAAGACATTAAACATGCAAAGCACATAGGAATTTGAAGCGTACATTTCCCTTTCCATGTACTTCACCTTTTATGCCCTGGAACGTGTTGCTAAGGCTCTGAAACCAGGTTGTTGGTTTAGAATTGGTGACTTGTCTTTCCTGCATGCTGTCGTAGAAATCCTTGAGCATCGGCGACTGGAAAATAATGATGCGGATAGACTGCAGGGTAGAGGAGCTGTTTTGGTTCACCACTTCGATCACACCATCCAGCATTGCATCAGCTACCTGCTTCACCTGTACTTTTCCTTGGCCTGAGATGATAAAGCACAGAGACGAAATTCAAACCTGCTGCAATGACAAAAGGCACCAAGCGGAAAATCCAACTGTAAATTACAGAAACCGAAAGGGAAGTGACAGCCATTGGTTTCAAATGGGCCATTCATACATGAGCGCTCAATGTGTGGTGGAGAAACTGAGGCTGAGGACAGTTTTCAGCTCATAAAGTAGTCATGACACAAAATTGATAATACACACAGTATATTTACGTGCGGATAGTAAACAAAGCTCACCTGTGCCAATGGCGGGAAATGAGATGGAAGAGTGCGAGTGTGTTATACACATTTGCAGCACCTTTTTAACAGTGCTCTTGATTTTGTCTGCATCTGTTTGTCCAACTACGTGAATGACGTTCTTGCACTGGAGGTTTCCTGGCTGCGTCATGATGATGCCTTCGTTGGGCTGGTTGCCTAATAATATAATTTTCAATGATACATTTTTAATCAAGCAATCAAAAACCAACTTTGAGAAAATTATCTGAAGAATTATTTGAAGAAATATTATTGATTCAAAACTTTTTAATTCAAAACTTTATTCAATATTCTTATTAGGGCTGTCAGTCAATTAAAATTTTAATCGCGATTAATCACATTATTGTCCTGAGTTAACTCGCAATCAAATGCATATTTTTCCGGAGTTTGAGTTAACACGTTATTAACGCGCTAATTTCGACAGCCCTAATTCTTATAATTATTATGTTTATCGTATTTTGTTGCTGATTGTGTTTCATGTTTAACATATCATATGACATCGTAGATATCAGAATATTAATGAAAATGGGTGTGAACATCTTTTTACCAAGTGTTTTGCATTCATCTTCGACAGCCTGGCCAGCTGCCTCCAAAATGGCTTTAGACACTCCTACAAATAACAGAATTTATTGTTACTGTAGTTAGTTATGCACTATAAAGAGGTACTTTAGCTTACTTTGACAATACAGTGTAGCAGCTGCAAAGAGTCGTCATGTGGGAACCACTGGCTTACCTGACTTCAGGGTGAATTGGTCATTGGAGGAGTTGACAATAACGTCAGACGTTTCCTTGGTTATGTCTCCTGTGACTGCCTGTATAACCACATTTCCCAGTTTGGTCTCGTATTGCCCTGAGCTTGAGACAACTTTAGAGAAGCATCCTTTTTGTTGCACAGAGAAAAAGAAAGTGTAACACAAAAATCTTTTAGTGAACAGTGCAGTAAAACAAATGTAATTGTTACCGAATGGTTTGAGTCATTTCTTCACAAATATTTTTTAAACATAAATAACCAATAACCGCACACTACACATTGTGCTAATGAACTTGAAATTTGCACAGTCTAATAAATACAAAATGTTCTACCCAAATTTGCTGGTGTGGAGGAAGCCTTGGGAAACCTTTTCTGGAATTCACTGCAGAAAACCTGGAGAGAGAGTGAGACACCAAAAGGATACCTGCTCAGAAATCCCCAACACTACACACATAGAAGACCTACATGTGTGGAAAGTTTTTTTTTCACTCTTTTATGAATTGGGTCCACAATATTCACCTGGATTGACTATTAATATATGCTTAGTTTGCCAAATCTAAAGTGAAATAAACAAATTTAGGTTTTATTTATTGTTCTTCTTTAACGGCTTCACCTGCAGAGTTTTTCCGTCTCCTGGGAAAAGCATGATCACCACCTCCTTCAGATGCACTGGTTTTTCCCCCTGACTAAATGCCAAAATTTCATCCAGCATTAATGAGGCCACAAGGTCTTTGGGGTAACCCAGGTTTCCAGTGCCGATGGCAGGGAATGATATGGAGTCCATGCTATTCTTTTCTGCATTATTCAGGCACTCCTTAAAAATACCACTCAGAATCTGAAAGCCAAGACATAAATGCAGTTAACCTTTTGAAGACGGATTAGCAGGATCTCAGACTTCTATCTCAAAAGTCTGATAGAGTCTGAGACTTGTATCTCAGACAGCAAATTTGGTTTGTCAATTTGAAAACACTTTGGAAGAAGTAAATTAGTATCAACATATATCTTAACCATACCTTCTGAGCTGTGCCTTTTCCTTTGTCCCAGTTGGGTGTCACTGCATGGTAGACAAACAGACTCTGCAACAGGCATCCCTCAGTAATGACGATGTCACCGTCATTTACTTTTGCTTTACTTTTTGCTTCTGTGTTCACAAACTCTTGCAGTTTAGGTCCAGCCACACCAAGGATGGCTTTTGAAACTGCTGCCCTTGATAGATCGAGATCCTCAAAAACAGTGTTCACGATCACTTCCGTCTGAAAATGTTGAAAGAAAAGTTTTAAGTTCTGCATTTTTTTGTAAACCGCCTTGTTAGGCAGTGGAAGGACTTAATGTACTCTGCAATTAGTAGGAAAAGATTCAGCCAAGTTCAATTCAACAGTCCGACCATAAACAATCCGCCAGCAACTTGCAGTTAGTGCAATTGTTAGAGGATAAGTTCAATAATTACCGTGGCGTTCTCTATATTCCCTTTCACGAGGATGATGTTTAGGCCTTCCTTGGTCTGTTCTTGACCTAAACAGTTCTGGTAAGCCACGGCTTGGTTTACTGGGGCAGGTTGAGAGCCTCCAACAGATGGCGCTTGTTGAGAAGTAGGAGCAAAGTAATTTCCAAACTCTTTTCTGACGGCGGCTGCCATGACCTGAATGGTGACGTCGTCTTTGTCCACAAAATGTATCTTCTTCAAGATGCTGTCATCTACCATCTCCTTGCAGTGTGCCATCACTACTTTGGCGAGCGTGGCGGCACATTCCTCGATAGGTACGCCTTGATTCTTGCACATTATGGGCATGGCCACAGTCGTGCATCCATGAAGTTCAGCCAGCTGCAAACTACGGATGATAGCTATTTTGAGGTTTGCCAAAGTCTTGACATTAGCAGAATCAAGTCTCGACGCTACAGTGAAAATAACGTTTTTGCAGCAAAGTTGCCCAACACTAGACGTAATGACACACTCTCCACTCTTTAGCTGGCCTCCCGAGGTAATCAGTTGGTCACATTCAAGCTGCAGCTGAGGGCCAGCAGCACTGGCAAGTGCTCTGGCAAGGCCGCTTGTATTTTTCAAGTCCTCGGTTGTGCCGCAAACGACTGCATGCACAGGGTATTGGCACAAATCTGCCTTGCACACCACTATTTCCACTCCATCACTTGTCTGATTCTGGTAAACGGGTTTTGGAACTGCTATGTCAGGCACGCCACCTTGGCCTGCAGTGGTCTCATCGACAAGTTGGACCACACAGCCCGTATCTTTTAGGATCAAGGAGCCATGTTCAGCTTCTTGATTCTTATAGATCTTCTTGGCTCCAGGAATGGAAACGTTAAAACTTTCCAAAGCCACAGAAGCCACCTGCTTTTCAACAAAGGTCTTGCACTCTGACACATCACTGTGGCGACCGCTTAAACAGATAGCATCTTTCTTGCACCACATCGTAACTTTGTCATTTACATTGTCTACCCAGGGCATGCGGCTCTTTTGAATATATTCAATTATGGCATTGCTCCTGACCGGAACAGTTTTTTCGACTTGGGCATTCTGTGTTAAAAATTTGCCAAGTTCACATTTAACTTTGGCAACCTCATCCTTTAGGCCAGACACAACAACTTGTTGGCCACTCACATTTATTCTAATTTTCTTGAATGGCGTGACGTTGGCATCCTGTAACTGGCTCACCAGCTGATTCCACTCTGACATGTCCAGGACAGTTTTGTCTGCAACATCGACATATTCAGATATCAACAGCCTGTTCAGATGGTCAACGGCATCCTTGAGCTCTTTGTCGTTACGAGCAACAAGTCGCACTGTGTTTTCATTTTTCTCAAACGCTGCTTTTAACCCACAAGCTTTTAACAAGGCATTTGTAAGCTCCTCCTGTTTGTTATTTTTCAACAAGTCAAGGACGTGCTTATCAGCCTCAAAGTTCTGCCTTTTAAATTCCATCAACTGATCACATATAGCTTTTTTCAATTCTAAAATCTCATCCATCAAGCCAGTTACAATCAAATTTGGATTATCTGGCTGATATGTCATTTTGAGGTGTGGGTAGACGCTAAGCAGTTTCTCCTCAAAACCATCTAGACACATGACGTGGTAAACTGCCTGTGACACTTTGACCTCTTTTGTTAAACATGACTTTTCTCTCTCCATCATTTCAGAAATCTTATTTACGGTTTCAAAGAGGCTCCGCTCGAGCCTGTCAACATCACCAGCATGGCCAGCCACCACTAGGTGGCCACTGGCTTTATCAGGCACCACAACCACGTTCTTCGTCTGAAGATTCCGTCTAATTGTCTTCTCAGTATCGTCCCAGGACTCCAAATCAAGTTGAAGTTTCACAGATTTAAAGTTGGACAAATACTTTGCAAATTCTGACTTCACAATTTCTCTCCACTGTTTCACCATGACTTTGGCATCTTCCTGCTGGAGTAGCGAGGCGACAGGGCTCAAGCGCACATTCTGTTCCTTTAAGTTCACTTTGCAGAAGTGTTTTGCCATGTGACTGTGAATAGCGTCTTCTGCTGGTTGATTGACATTTAGGAATGACCAGACACCATTTTCAACGTGTTCACTGATTGCAGCTGGAAGTTTGGGCGAAGGCTTCTCTTTGCCATACAAGGCTGTTCCCAAAGATTCATAAAAGGGGAAAACTCTGAATTCCTCTTCTTTAATGCGAAGCTTCTGCTTCACAATCTTCTGAACAGCTTGAGGGGGAAAGGTAACAACATTACTTTATATATTATAACATAAAAAAGTAAGAATTTTGCAGTGCCCTGTCTGTTAATCATAACTCTATTTGCACATTCACAAAATAAAACCTTTACCTTTGTGATCTTTAAGTGTCAGGATGGCAGATTGGCTGCCTTCACAAAACAAACTCTTTTCCACCTCCACGCCTGCTTTTTCAACGTACAGGCAGAGGTAGTCTTCGTTCAGCTCTTGAACATCTTCAATGAGGACTTGCTGTGTGACCTCTAGAGGATGAACTGACAGCTGCTTCTTTTTGAACATGTTGTTTTTGGGGCATCTTGTCACAAAATCTGCACATTCTGCGAACGACAGAAGGTAAAGTTACTCGGGGCCTAGAACAGAAGCGTAACGGTCATTTGTACAATCCAGGACATCAAATGGTGATGTTTTGTAACTGCAGACGTTGCCTCGTGTGTACACCTTCTGACTATCTTGAGTAGAAAACAGCAACACTACCAACACAGACATTCTTGGGTTGTATGATTACACTAGTTATTGAAAACTAGTTTATCGTCCTCTGTAGCTAATCCTACAAGCTGTCTTAGAAGGGCACTGTGTGATGTGATCCCTTAAGAGTAAGAGGAGCACATACATAAAGAGGCTCCCTTGCTTATGTGCCATTTGATGCATAAAAGGTCCCTTACCTTGTTCACTCTGTAAGGTCACCACAGCCGAGGAGGCATCGGGAAGGAGTTCTAGCGTGAAGGCTCGAGTGGCAGATGAAGAGCTGGAATCTAAAATGTTCTCAATGAGCATCTCCAGAAACTCAAAGTTCATGGTCGCTGGAATTTTTCCCAATACAGCTGAAGCGGAGTGGGCCCCTTCATCTGCGGTTTCACCAGCTACATCGCTCACCGCTGCACACGCACTTTCATCGGTCCGTGGCTGTTGCTTGCTCTCAACGACAACACCCGCTGTTAATGGGGGGGGAAAAGGTTTTGTTTATGGAGTAAAAAAAAGATTTGATTGGATGTCTTTGGCCCTATAAAGTGTTCATTATTATCATTATTATAATTAGTAGTAGTATTATTATTAGTATTATTAGTGTAATGCCAGAAATGTACAAAAAAGGAGGATTTGAAATATTTAAAAATTTAAAACAATCCTACACACACGTGGCGTGAAGAATTATGAGTGCTTACTCACATCCATTAATAACCTTTGTGTGCACGCACAAACACATACCCGACACAGCTGAATTCATAGGGTGTTGAATTGTCATATTTAAGCATTTCACACAAGTAGTGTTGAAAAAAAACTGGGCTACACTCTCTGATTGTGTTATTCCTCAGTTGCATAATTGAAATAAATAATAATATATAAGTTGAAACATGAGGAAAGATTTGGACTATCAGGATTTGACCTACCCATGCATACAGCTGAAGGTTCCAGTAACTCTTTAACAGGCTCGCTTTCATCTTGACTGCTGCTCTGGCCCTGTTCTTGCCCTGACACTTTAGATTTCTTACAGGAGACGAAATCCTGTATTCTGCAGTTCTGCTCTGCTGTCCTCTTCATACTGTAATAGTCTTGCAAAGCATACATACAAGATCACTTTGCTAATAAAAAAGATTGTTACTAAGATCAAAACATTACAATCTTACTGAGGCAAAATTTAACTGACTTTGCTGAGGTACAAAATTAAAATGCAGATATACGACCATGCTAACTGTTAGCTTTAGCAGCATTAACAGTACAGTGCTAATGACATGAGATGGGTCTGGGAAACGAATATATACATTATATATATATATATATATATATATATATATATATATATATATATATATATATATATATATATATATATATATATATATATATATATATATATATATATATATATATATATATATATATATATATATATATATATATATGCATATTAGCATGTATTAGACTTTAATTACAACGGTATCTGCATTAATGCTCATGGCAAGCAAATTATTTTCTCTTCACGGCTGTCTTTTTCTGCCCGCTTGTTACCATTTGTAACCTGTAAACCACCTGTAAAGTTTAATGTGGAACTACAACTGAAACCATTGTGGTGTTTATGTTGGTTGTAATGGCCCCACCTCTGGCTGGAAATTTAGCCAATCATTTCACGTTGGCTAAGCAGATTTTAGACCAAAGACACTTCCCTAAACAAGCCCACCGTTGCAAAACATTCATATTTTGTTAAATGACCCACTGAATGAAATGCAATACATTGGTTTGTGTGTGTGAGTTGTGTAATGTAGTGTTTCTCTAATTCGTATTTTTTTCATATCCATACTCACACTTGGTGGTGGGGTTTTCAGCTGGAGCTTCCTGTATGGATTGAAAAAAAATATTTAAAACAAACACTTTGGTCTTTTTCCCCCCATTTATTTATTTTTTGGTGCAGTAGTATGATTACAGTCACATGGCCTACACAGGCACACTGACCACGCATAGGCCATGGCACCACGTTTGTGGCCCAACGTTGGTCTAAATCATTCCCTTCAGGTTGTACTTTGGCATCTCATTCAGACAAATTGACGGCAATAACAAAGATAGTAAGTGGTAATACGGGACAGAATAAGTGTTTTATTGACATGTTTATCAAAAAGTTCAATTGCCCCAAAGTGCATTGCTGGCAAGTAAAACAGCAACCGAGTCAGCGGCAACAAAACTGGGTGTTGGGCCTGGATCATAGGACAATAAAACTGCACTGCACTTTCTAACAGATAGTTTTCATTTAAAAGTAAATAAATAAAAAGGTTGACTACTTTTGCCTACTTTTGCTTTCTTGACTGCTTTACTATTTATTTATTATTTTTCAGAGAAAGTTGAAGTTATGTGGGTTTGATGGCGGTTTGATGTATAATTTGTTTTGCTTTTTTTTGTCTCTAGTGGTGTTCAGGTAGTTATGATTGCACAACTCCTCGGGCAGCAAAACAAGCAAGATCGCCCTCATGGTGACAGGGAGAAGTGGTTTAAGGGGACTTTACTGTTCTTGAGACAGTGTGCAACTGAGGAAATGTTGAAAATGAAATCAAATTGCCAATTGTTGAGGATAAAAGCAACAATGAGACAGCGCAAAAGTTAGTACAGTGCAGAGGGTGTTATCCATGTATAAACATACTCAGCAATCTTAATAAATGACATGTAAGAAGGTCATTTTACGAGAGTGACAGCAAATCTTTCTCCTTGACCTGCGGGTAATTGCAGAAAACCCTGTCCCTCTATCGACAGTGAGTGGGACACCTACTGGTACTCACTCCGGATGTCGTGAGAAGAGAGAAGCTCAGCGGATAAAGAGAAAGCAAACCAAGCCGCTGGGTCTGTCGACAACGTGTGGGGTTTTTGTGGGTTTTTTTGGCTCGTCGAGGCCTGCAGTGTGGACGCTCACCTGGCCAACTGTCAAAGGTCGCACAGTGATCTTCAAGGCCACTTTATCCGTTACGATCTGGTGAGACTCCTTTGCCAGAACTCTCCTCTGGTCTGTTCACATTCAGAGACGACAAACAAACAAACAAACAAACAAACAAACAAACAAACAAACAAACAAACGATAAATAACCCGGAAACGAGTCGGACTGGGGGGCACATTCTGAAGGGTGACCGGGTGATTTAACCTCTAACCTTTGATGGGGGTTGGGGGGATAAGAAAGACCCGAGTGACGTACTTCAGTACAGTGACCCCGCACGGTCGTCTCTTACCTTCCTGCTTCAGGAAGCGGACCACGGCTTTCCCGCTGCCGCCGTCGTGCTCCACCTCGCAGTCGCCGCCGCAGGACTTTTTGCTCTGGAAGTATTTGATCAGCGTGTTTCTCAGCCTCGGGACGTCGTTTTCCTCGAACTCGGCGAGCAGCGCGAACGAGTGCCTGCCAGCCATGGCCGCGACTGTCGGCTGCGCGAGGGAGTGCGACACTTTCACTTTTTGTTTCCGCCGAAACCGGGGTCGAAGGACGGCGAGGCGCGGCACAACTGGCGGCCGCTCGACGCCCATTTTCATGAGACACACGACACTTTGATTTGGGTTCGACATCGGTGAGTAAAGTCTCTCTCATACATCGACACCGTGGCGCGAAAGGCGTTCGCCATTTCAAAATGAAACTTTAAAGCGCGTGCGAAGTGCGTTGTTTTTTTTTTTTTTTTTCTATAAAGTTTGTTTTTTCCCTTCTGGTTGTGCTTCTTTCAAACAAGCGACCCTCGTCATTTTGCTGCTTGCGATGTGTGCGTCAGGTGAGCAGAGATCCTTGTCGGTTTGCGCAGTTTTGATAAATGCGAAACTGCGTATTGCTAAGTCGTAGTGAGTGTTATTATTTATTTATTTTTGTCGCAACGTGTCCTACGTTGCTTTCTGCGCACCCCTGTTCCGTCTACGTGAACTGGTTCATATCTTATTTATTATTAACCTGGACTTTTTGCCTTATACAGGCTCAAAGATCGTTTGTTCATAACCAGCTCGGTTGTGCTGGATAAAGCTTTCTTTCCTGTGACCAACCAGTCCCGCCCCTCTGCAAAAGTGAAACTAAAAGCAGCGCTTCGACAGGATTTACAGGTTTGTACAGAGGTGGGGTGATATAATCTAATAACAACTACTCGTGTTTGTTTGTGGGAAGAAAAAAAAATGTTTTAATGACCTTAAACGTCGCTTGACTCCATGATTGCCTCTGAATGTATTCGTGCTTTGTGTTGTTTTCTTCATTAGGTTGTCCGTTCGGGAAACATGGCCACCAAAGTGAACGTGCCTCTCAACGAGCGCTCGCTCGACGTCGTGAGGCGGAGTAAAGATGACCTGACGAAAATTCTCCTCAGTAAATATAATTGTGACGTCTCCATTTCGGGTGTCGACTTTGATGACGGCGCTGCCGCTTCGCAGCCGAGCCGGCCGAGCGTCGGACCAGAGAGGAGGTTTGAGGTGACCCTTAAGTCAGGCGTCGTGGTTTCCGTCTGGAAGGGAGATCTCGCTCACTTCGCTGCCGACGTTGTCGTGAATTCCGCCAACGAAAACCTTCTGCACATCGGTGGTCTCGCCCTAGCTCTGTCCAAAGCTGGTGGTCCACGAATCGACCGTGATAGCAGAGACTATGTCAGAAACCACGGCGCTGTGCACACAGGTAGCGCAGTAATTATGGATGCCGGGGCATTACCATGCAGGAAGATCATTCACGCTGTTGGCCCACGCTTGCACAATCATTACTCTCAGACTGAGCTTTCTACTGCTGAACGCCTCTTAGATCAGACGGTCTGCTCCATCATTGACTTAGTGGAGAAAGATGGTCTGCACACAGTTGCCATCCCTGCTATAAGCTCTGGAATATTCAACTTTCCGTTGCCTAGTTGTGCAAAAACCATAGTTAGAGCTCTCAACCACGCACGTTTTGTGAAAGAGATCCTGCTGGTGAACATCGACGAGCCTACAGTCAGAGCAATGGAGCGTGCCTGCAAGGAGGAATTAGACAAGGACCAGCACACCTGGGGCGCTCCAAGTAGAATGAAGGCAAACGCCAAAATAACAACAGGCAGCGGCCACTTTGGAAATGTCCGTGTGACGGTAAAAAGGGGTTACATCGAGGACCAGCAGGTAAGGACCAGCACCTTCACGCCGTGCCGTCTATCGGATGCTCAGTTACATTCCTCATGCAAATGGCAGTGTCTTGAAAAGCTGACCTCTTGTTCCTGATTTGACATTGTCACCGTTGTGCCGCCCGCCACAGACTGACGTTATTGTCAACTCAACGTCCAGAAAAAGCTGGAATGTCGGGCCCATCTCCAAAGCCATATTGCGGAAGGCCGGATATGGAATGGAGAAAGAGCTGCAGAAAGCTTCCTCTGATGAACTTGTCATCATCACTGATGCCTTTCGCCTGAAATGCAAGAAGGTGTTTCACATTCTTTGGCCTGTGGATCAGGAGGTAGAGTATGACTAGAGTTCTTAATAAATCAGTTAACCTACTTTAACCTACTTTGCCTTTCTGACTGCCACTGGCCTAATTGAATGATTTGTCCGTTTGTCTGTGTCCACTTCTAGCCTCTACATATGTTCATGCCTGCAGTTTTGCAATGCCTGGAAATTGCCTCAGCGTCGCACAGCTCAATCTCTTTTCCGGCAATTGGCACCGGGATTCAAGGCTTTGGGAAAAGGGATGTTGCCCGTTTCATGTTAAATGCAGTGGCTGAGTTTGCGACAGACCAGCGCAAGAAGCTGGATGTTTGTTTTGTCATTCACCCTTCTGAGGAGGACACGTTCAAGGTTGGATATTAAACAAATTAATTAAAAAAAAAAAGACCTCATAAGTACTTTATTAGCCAAGAATACCATAAAACTTGATTGACACGTGAAAACATGTTTAAAAAAAAAACATTGGAACTCTGAGAAGTGCTGGCACACTCGTTAGTCCACTCGCCCTCTCAACTGTCCCACATGAGAAACGAGTGTATTGATGTGTTTTGTGTTTTTCTAGGCTTTTGAGGAAGAGATGAGTGGAGCCCAACAAATGGCACCACGTAAGAACTTCTTATTTTTTTTACGATCCCAAGTATTGTGATGGGGTGGTGAATGTGTCTCCCCCCAGGCCAGGGACGGCGAGATGAACGCAGCAGGGGCACAGATTCCTCCCCACACATCACCCTGTCAAGCACCTCCGAGGAGGCCCAGCACGAGGCCCAGCGATGGCTCCGTCAGCTTCTCTTCAAATCCTCTGAGCCCGTGTCTGTCTGTAACAACTTCATCCTGCACCTCGGAGAGAAAGAACAGACGCAGCTACGCCAAATAGTCAGTAGGGGTGTCATTGTCGAGGAGTCGTTTGACCGTGGCCAAGCCACAATAACGGTGCTGGGTAGTTTGCCAGAAGACGTGGCAGTGGTTGTGCTGCAGGTGGAGGCCATGCTCTGCAACGCTGTGGACGAGTTTGTCAGACAGGAAAAGCGCCGGCTCTCGGTGTCGGCCATGGGGCTCGACTTCAAGAGAAAAGCAATCAGCCCTGCAGACCCCGAGTATCCAGATGCAGTGAAAGCTCTCCGGCAGATGGGCCAGGAAACCGTGAAGGTAGATTGAACCTTCTGACACATGGCAGAAGGCAGACATAACATGCTTGTCTTTCTAGGAAACAAAGTTGTATTGTTGTTGTCACACTTTTTTTTTTTTTTAAACCGTTAATGATTACAATCTGTTGTGCTCAGAAGGGTCAGTTCTGGCATTTGACCAATGGTGGTTTTGCATTTGATTGTCTTCAAAAAACCATCCAGTTTATGGTTAAGTCCAAGTGAAATTGTTTCTTTCAGGCCTCCCTTTATTTTTCAACACCTATGAAATTATTAATTAAAAAAACAAAACAAAAGACTAACTGACAAAACCGTCTTCACTGCTATGCAGCAGTGTAGTCTGTCATGCTGCCAACAGCCAGCAGAGGGTGCTCCTGCACAAAGAAGCAACTGCGTACATACAAGTGCTTGTGTGTATTTGTCCGCGTGACTTGATTCGACCTTCCTCCCTGGCCTGGAATGTTTGTATTCTTCCAGGTGGAGAGTGTGTGGAACGCCGCCATGAAGAAGTCCTTTGATTGCCTGCAGCACCAGTTCGCCTTGGCCCCCAGGAAAATGTTTCAGTGCGTGCCTGCACACTTTTGTGATGTGGTCTGTCAAGTTGGATTCAACGCAGAGTGCGCTCCGCCTGATGGTACCGTTAATGCATTAAAGAAAACTGGCACCTTGTATACTGGAAGTACGACTAGAAGACTGGTTGCTAATTTACTCCAGATAACGTTTTGGTTTTTTTTTTTGTCTCCAGACCCACAATACGGAGAAGGCATCTACTTTGCAAGCACAGTGGAAAAGGCCTTAGAGGTGTGGAAGTTGCCCAATCAGGAGTATGTGTACATCGTGGAGGCTGAAGTGCTGACGGGGAATTCCACGCCTGGTCAGTGCGGCCTCATCGTCCCACCAGTGCTGGACCCAGCAAAGTGTTACGACAGTGTGAGCGGAGGCCCTGACATCTCTGTCATATTCAACAGCCGTCAGGCTCTTCCAACCAAGATCATCATCTGTAAGATGCTTAGGCCATGAAAAGGCTCACTGAGTAGAAGAAAGCAGTGGTCCGCACTGAAGAAGGGGAAGCAATAACATTGCGAGTGATTGAGGGATATGACTGCAGTAAGATCACATTGTTTAGCTTAGTAAATATATGAATATGTAAAATGTAAAATGATTACTTAAAGATAATGGATACCTGGGTTCAAATGAAATGTTCAAAGTTTTAATTCATTGCTTCTTGTATTGTTGAAGGAAAAGTAGAAAATGTAAAAAACTGTTAGCCGCTAGGTTTTTACTCATTATTCATCTGTCACAAACTTCAACATGAAAAAAATGATGCTTTACAGAGGTGCCATGTCACTAACAGTAAAATAAAACTCACGTTGAAAAATAATATTTAAGAAATCGGGTCTGAACTTGTGGACATTTTATTACGAACAGAAAATAGCTTTTTGTGAAAATGCACAATTCAGTCAGTACACAATAAATATTAAATGCTTCCATCATCCATCAAAGAGATATTTAATTCAAACCTGTTACCTAACTTTAAAAAAATGATCTGGCCCAAGATTAGAAAAACTAAAGACAGGACATCATAAATCTCCAGGGAGGAGGAAAAACTGGTTAACCTCCGGTAAAACTTTGCTTGCTTTAACATTTTATTTCTGGTAAAAACTCCACAGAGTAATTGTACCTACATAAACAGGTGATTGTCAATGACGTAACACTCTAAAAAGTGTAATAATCGCTGTGTCCAACAAAACAATTCTCCATTTGTGAAACTGTATTGACAGATTTATACTAGTCTAAAGCATCATACAGCTCATCACACCGAGACCTTTCTCCACATCAGAAGAATGCACTGCAAAGAAAAAGAGCTGCACTTGAATCGTCGCCTCTCACACTGGTCATTGATTTTCCTATTGCACAATAGTCAAAGTACAAGACAGAGAGCTTGAAGTGATGAGATGGAATAAAAATGTGGACTGGGGTCACTGCAATTACACACTCCAGCCTCAGGCGTCAGTATTTCAATGGCATCAAGGGCCTCACAAGTACATACAGTAAAACGACTGGTGAATCAACTCGCCGGTTGACACTTGAGCTGAACTTTGGTTCGAGACCGACGGCTGAGCTCTTGGCTTTGGTGATGGGACGATCTCAGACGGTGCTGGTTGCGTACGCCAACACTTCAGGGATCCACACGTGAAGGTAAACATTTAGCTTCTCAATGCTAACTGAGCTCAGCTGGAGCGGGACCATAAACTTTCTCTTTCTCTGACTCAGTCCAGCATCTTTCAGCGTGTTGACCCTTTAATTTAGAAGTTGGATTTTTAGAGTTGCCAAAAATGCTGACAGACTTTGACCACCCACAGTTTACCGTTCATTAGGGCTTCCCCCCTTCAATCATCCACGAGTTAGGCTGTACATTATTCCGGCCACTTCTGCTGGTCCCAACATCAGGCAATCAAGTCTTTGAAAACGGGGCGGAAACCAGTTATTTCAGTGGCCAGCCCGTAGTCTTTCTCATTGTGTCAGTAGACTAATTGTACAGACAGTATTGTGCGTCTACACAGTGTAAAAAAAAAAGTGTGACAGTGTTTTCAAGTGCAAACAATCCTGTGTTTTGTAGGTATCAGACTACTATTATATCAGTATTAGCATTAATAATGCCAACAGCAATACATCTTGTTTTAATCCACCTCTTTACCTGTCACTCAGCTGTGACGTTGGGCCCAGCGGTGACCTTTGACCCTCCAGGATGAGGCGGCTCTGCATCAGTCTGGTGACCGACCAACTTTGGTTCCATCCCAGGTTTGTGCAGGGCTGAGTTTCTCTAATGTGGCCTGTTGCTTTTTGCTAAAGATAATCTTGGATATAAAAAGTCTGGCGTGCAGCGTGTCATCACGTTAAAATAAAATAAAATAAAATAAAAGAAGAAGAAGAAGGCACAACCTGCCCTTCTCACAGTGCTAATAAATCCAAGGCTGGTGAGAACTCTTCCTCCTAAACTGCCCAGAGGGAAGAGAGCTCATTTCGAAGTTTCCCAAATTAACTACTGGGCAATTTGTGGAGGACTAACACGTAGTTAGCATTCTGTCAGGGCATGGCCACGAAAACTCAGAGATGGACATTCCAGTGGAGGGTTTTTCCACCTCCTCCTACCCGGATCTCTACACTAACACAAATGTGAGGCGTGCGTGCTCATACAATCACTCTACGCATTCCGCGATCTCAGCGCCGTCCACAATCAGCGTGTGGATGATCCCGTCTCGCCTCTTGCCACTGCTCACAGCCTTCACGCAGCAGTTGTGATCTCCCAGTGTGAAGTGCGTTTCCGTGCCGTCGTCCACAAACTCCCCCTGCAGGCTCAAAGCGGAAATAGCACCTCAGACATCAGCTGTCCCATTTGAGGCTTCAAGCCATAGTTCTCCGTTCTCTTGTGTATTAAATTGCTAAAATGAACACCTTGGTTTTTTTTTTTCAAACATGACTTTGAAGTGTTCCTGAGAAACGTGTTGTGTTGTAAACTAAATTCATTAAATACATTTCTATTCAAAAGACAGAAATGCATCAATGAGGAAGAAATACTGAAAGGTTCTGCATCACTGATAGTCATAGATAAGAGATAAATAGTAACTTACGGCCGTCTCAATATTTTGTCCATTGCACCAAACATCCATGGTGTCTTTCTCTGAAAAACGGAAACATAAATTAAACAAAAAGGAGCCAAGTTAAAAGTGCACAACATGTATTATGACGGTTGATACAAGGTAACCTGTATGCTTTGCTCATTAGTCACCTACTTTGCAAAAAAAGCCAGAATAGTAAATAAAAGTTGTAACGATAAAGAACAGTGGGTAAAAGAATAAACAAAGACATTCATTTTCTGCAAGCGGCTGCCAGTGTATAGAAAACTCTATGACCTGGGATTAACAAGGCCGCGGCAGAAGAGAGGTGGCTGAAGACGGCGGCTGCACTTCTTTCTCAAAGCAGGTTAAGAGCTTAGCCTCAGCTCCAACATCATATTAGTGTTTGGCTCTGAGGGGGCAGAAATCGCCCGATGAACACCCACCTCCTACCTCCTACTGAGTGACTTTGATACGAGACGCAGAACAAGTCACTGAGCAGCCCTGGGCATGCAATGCACGTACAAAAAGCAAAAGCAAAAAACTGCCAGACGTCATAATTCAAGGATGAGGACACGGAGGCGAGTCTGACCTAGGACGATCCTGCAGTCGGTGCCGTCCAGGTTGAGGATCCAGGTACTGGTCACCTTGGACCGGTTCTCCATGTACTTCTTCAGATTCTTGCCGTTGATCTCCAGCGTGTACTCGTAGGCAAAGCCGCTGATGGCGTCGATGTTGATGGTGGCCTTGGTGTCCGCCTTACCCACGGTGAACGCCTCCTTCCCCACCAGCTTGAACATCCAGTCGCGCCTCAGGATCTCCTGCAGCCATTGAGCAGATGTGGGCGGCAGCTGTGGCACACAGGTTCGCCCCTCCCCTCCTCCCCAGTCACCTGTGTGTGGCGCATCATCCGTACCTTTCCGTCGACGTAGATGACCCTCTTGCCGGTGGTCGTGCCGTGTTCGAACTCTATCCTGTGGACTCCGTCGCTCAGCGCCACCTCCCACACGCCGGCGAGATCAGTCGACATTGTGCTTCTTCTTTCTTTTTTTTCCTTCCTTTTGTTTTTTAGAGTGTGTGTGAGAAAAACAGACAGGACAAATATCGAGTCCGCTTAATGTCTCGGCGCATGCATTAAGTAATGCGTTGAAATGAGAGCCAAAACCAAAGAGTCAGATTACTCAAGAATTAACTCAAACACAAATGGTACGGTACTTAGTACATATATATATATATATTGTCACATTTAATATATTTTTGGGAGTTGCATTAAATACAACGCAGGCAAACAGATTCGCTCTGGAGTGAATCACGGCTTGAGGTACACAACATACGGGAAGCTAGAGCGAACCTTTCAACTTAAAAGCACACTTTAGTTAAAGGGACGACGGCCCGGCGAAAAACGCTGCAAGAGTTTTTGGCTGGATTGGAACTGAAAACTGAACTGATAAACTGAATTGAACCATCCAAATTTGAAACTTGATTTAACCATCCAAATTTGTTCATTAAAAAAAAAAATCCCGATAAAACGTAATGTTTCTGTTGGAGGTCACAAACGTTGAAAAGAAAACAAATGTGTTGATACTGAAATACAAATTATAAATTAGATAGGGGCTTCGAGGAAATCTAACCAGTAAATACACTAATGCCTTTATTCTCTTTGGGGATAATTAGGAGCACCTCTTACGAGCGAGGAAAAAAAAAAAAAGTATGATTTTACGTTGAAAAGAAAACGGAAGCGTAACTCAGTGGCTCGCGAGATTTTCCGACATGAATGCGGTTTTGTGAGCTAACGTTACCCTCTTCCTTCACCACTATAAGTTGACACGGGAGTCGTCGAAAAAAAGAAACACCCCTTACTTTCACCCAACACGGGCATTACCTCGACACAGTTGAAGATGCGGCCGCTGCACGCCAGTAGGTCACTTCCCCCCTCGGCTAACGTGAAGCTAACGCTACTAGCCTCCTGCACGATCGACAGACCAACGACAGCGACTATACTGTTGCTAGGGTGACGTGACGTTCGCCTACGTTCACGCTTGGCTCCGCCCATCGCTTAAAGCGTTTGGATTTTTCACACGTGTTGAGTAAGTTCTCAAGCTTTTGTCCTGCTGTCGTTTATCACAGTCAACCTCTGAAGATAGAATGTGCACATAGTGTGCTATGATTTTTATTTATTTATTTTTTGTCTTTCGCGGCGTCGTTCCGCAAGGAACAATCAGTAAGAGATTCTTATACGTTGTGGACGTTGCTTGAGACTTTGCCGAGATCCTGTACATTGATTGCATAATCATGTGCATGATTACAGTGAGATAGGCTTTAGAAAGCATAGAACCGCACATAGTCTGACCCTCTGGGCGAAACCACATCAGTTTAGCCGTGTCTAAGTAGAGTGTGTAAAGTTCCGTGAAGCTATTTAAATTAGTTTATTTAAAACTACTCACAAACACACACCAACACTTCCTTGAAGCATGGCAATGAGCATTTATTGCTGTCAATCTCATTACAACTCACTTTTCTAGAGTGGGTTTTCATTTTGAATAAATATATAACAATAATAATAATATATAAAAAAATAATTATTCAAACCAGCAGAGCGGTATCTGCAATCGCGTGGTGACAACATGAATTATACACACTGATAACATTGTATAAAATTAGACCCATACATTCTGAGAGTTGTGAAAATGTTGAAATACAATCCGCCCCAACATGTAGGTTGTTGTCTTAATGACGGTGGAAGAATATTTCACCACTTCTCACCACTTCCACTTTTTGGGGAATGAAGATAACTGATACAGCAGTACACTGCAAGGTGTATAAACAAAAGAACTTGGCCATTAAGCAACTGAAATTGTTCAATTCAAGGTAATCCTAAGTAGTTGTTTAATAAGGGGGTGTCAACAACAGCTCATAATCAGCTATTAATGAAAACTGGGTTAATCGGGTAAACAACAGTAAGGTTTCTATATAGGAGTCGTAAAAATACAATCATCAGTGTCAACAGGCGCAGCATTCTCACCATAACTTCCACTTTGTTATGCTGCTGTTTCCCTCACAGGGAGACTGGATTTATTCTTTTAAGGTTTGGCAACAATTGGTTTCCTCTCTGCTTACAGCAATTACTTGGGTATTTGTTGATACTAAAGTAACGCAGCAGCAATTGAATCAAAGCAAGACATTTTAAAGAGGAACACAAGTGAATCCATCTGGGTTGTGGCGAGATCTCAAAGCAGAGTTACAGTCAAAGCTGAAGCAGAGAACCATGCAAGCACCTAGTTTGCATGCTATTACCCTCTGTCATGTGGCACAGAAAGGTACGATCACTGCGGTGCAGTGTCAGTAGTCATGTGACCAATTTGACAAATTGTTGTATTGCCCACATTATGTATGTCTTTGTGATGCTCTCTTAAAATGTATGGTTTGTTTTTACTACCTAAGCCTGTTGCTTACAAAGACCTTTTGGAGCCATTTATACAGCGGCAGAGGTGTTTCTGGATCTGCTGCTCCCAGCGCTGTTGACAGAACCCTTTCTGTATGAAATGTGGTACCTCCTCCTGATGAGGCCATGATCATAGAGAGTTAAACTCAGCTGTTTGCGGAACTTTTGGCCCACAAAGGCGTACAGGACTGGATTCAGTGCACAGTGAATGAAGGCCAACACTTGGGTCACGCTTAAAAACGTCTCCAGTCCATGCAACATCTCACACGACTCAACCTTGAGCCATTGGCCGCGTATGAGTGAATCCACAAGCACACCAATGTTATACGGCAACCAGCAGAGGACAAACGCTACCACCACCGCCAGAATGACGTGGATGGCCTTCTGTTTTTGTTGATTCCGTGCACGAAGCAGCGTCACCACCGTCCACGTGTAGCAGAGAGCCATCACCACCAAGGGCAGGAAGAAGCCAAAGGTGTGACGCAGAACAAGCAAGACGACGAGCCAGCGCTCGCCGCTTTCATAGCAAATTGTTCGGCCCAGTTCTTCAGCGTGCATGCTCTGTCTCAGCAGTACTGCGGGCAAGGACAGCAGTCCAGAGCCCAGCCATGCCAGACTGCACAGCACCTTGACCAGCAGGTGACGGGACAACAGGACACTTGTGGCTTTAACGATGGCGAGATGACGGTCCACGCTGATGCAGGCCAACAGGAAGACACTGCTGTACAGTGATGCCTCCTGAAAGCCTGACAGGATTTTGCACAGAGCGGTGCCAAAGATCCAACCGGCGTGAGCGTCCAAGGCCCAGAAGGGAAGGGTGAAACTGAAGAGGAGGTCCGCCAGTGCCAGGTGCATGATGTAAACGTCCGTGGTGCCTCTGCCTTTTTTCATACAGCAGACCACAAAAATCACGATGCTGTTGCCAACCGTGCCGAGGACAAACACAATCATGTAGGTGACTGTCACGCCCCAGGTGTTGAATCCGGGGATGTTGACGCTGCAATGGATGGATGATGTGTCCTCGACTCCAACATATGTTCCATTGAAAAATTCTTCAATTCCATCCAATACCATCTACACAAAAGCAAACTTGTTTAGAGTAGAGCACTCACAACTGGCCTAAGGTTAAAATTGCAAAAAATATGTATATCAAAAAACAACAAATAAAGTAAAGTTCTCTTGAAATATAACAATAATAATAATAATAATACTGTTAGCAACATTTCATTGTGAACTTATGAAACCATTATGAAGAATAACAAAGTTTAGCAAAGTTGGTTCAACCATGTTGTCCTTTGAGCAGCATCGAAGGCCGAGGAAAATACATCACTCAACGGTTTACCTGGTCTCCCATCACTTGAGTCGCTGGCTCCAAATGCCCAAAAACCACAAATAGCAAGAGCTGCAGCTTCATCTCGATGCCTGTGAGACACATCGAGACAGGTTGTCGCTGTTAACAGAATAGATCTTGTGCAATGGTTGTGCGGTGTATTGACACGTTGCCTAATGCCATGACAAGTGCGTGAATCGTTGATATTATCTGTCTTAAGCAACGGCTTAAGCAACACTTGACAGGTGTCTGGTCTTTAGTGTGTGTTTGTCCCTTTTTGTGAGCCGAAGTTCTGAAACCTGCTGCAGAAGGTTGTTAAAGTTGATGGGGCTGTTAACGGCCGATTGTAGGAAGATACTGTCAAAGGCTATTAGGGAACACAAGGAGGGGGGTACGTGCTTGATGCTGTAGGGACCAGACTTGTTCCTGCCTCAAGGTCGTAAGGATCTGTTTTTGCGAGCAAGCAAATTTTTAAAGAATTGTGGCCTACTTCAAAAATGATAAAAAAAAACTTTTTATTTGTTCTGTCAAGATTATTTCTCTAGAAATCCAGTTAAATATTGCATCTTTTATTGGGATATGCAATCACCTTGTTGTCCAGAACCCCCACCCGCCGTCCCCCGCGCCTGTTTTGTCTAAAAAAAAGTTCTGAAATGATGTTTCCTTATACGTCACCTTTCTTTCTTGCCATTATTTTCGTGAAGGTGTCCAGCAGAGGGCAGCAGCGGGTCTCTCGCGCTCACTGCATAGTGTCTCATAACTACACAAGAAAAAAAAAAAAAACATAATCAACTCAACGGAGAAGCACTCAGCTACAGAATGTTTTGACATCCACCATCAGCACTGCAGTACTCGTTGTTTTCTTTCATTAAGGTTTTGTTTATTGTTGTTTTTAAGGCCATGTTCTAATTTTCCAAAAAGATGCAGAAGAACATGGAGAGTTTTTAGAAATGCACATTCTGCATGTGATGTCACTTGGTGTTTAGCTGACGTCAACACTTTCAGATTTGCCCTTCCACCTGCTCTTGACTCTGACTAATAATAAGGAGTTTTTTTCCCTGAACTGACTTGCCTTGTCTGTTTATAGGAAGCGTTTTTTTTTTGTTTTTTTTCCCCCATTGATGGTTGCACAACCTGCTCTGATCAGCGCCTCTAGGCCAAAACCCTCTACCAAGGTCACAAGTCCCTCAGTCACACATGCTGAAATCAATCAAATCAAAATCCAGAAAGGAAAACGGTTTTATTGGCAACGTCTTATGAACCACAGTAGCAGGAAATGTTGTCGTCTTGTTTCTTTGCACAAACTTGCAGCTGTGACCTGTGGAGCGGGAAGGGACAGCGTTTGACCTTGCAACACTTTGTTGACTACCACTGAAAACATGGTCAATATTTATTATTTGTGTTCTTTTTCAGAGAATGGGTAAAAAAAAAACTCATCAGTTTCAGTAGGATGCTAATGGTGTGAAAATTGCCCATTTAATCAAGTTTCTTGGTGCTATAACAGCGACGAGCATGCATGTATAAATATATATATATATATATATATATATATATATATATATATATATATATATATATATGTACATATTCTCTTTTTATATATTTTATATATTTTCTCATTTCACTTCACCAACTTAGCTTACTTTGTGCAGATCCATCTCACGAAATATTCAGATGAAAAACATTTAAATTACAGGCTGAAATCCAACAAAATAGATAAAAGCAAAGGGGGGGTGAATCCTTTGCAAGGCGGTGTATATATATATATATATATATATATATATATATATATATAGGTATGTGTACATGGCCATTCTTAACTTTACGCTTTGTAATTTTTTTTTGCTTGTTTTTGTATTTTTTTCACTTTGTATTTTTCTTGCCTTGGGTGTCGAATGTGTCAAATAAACCCAAGTTGTCTTACGAGAGTGTATTTTTCTGTGCTAAAAGCTGGGTTATATATTTATTGAGAGCAGTTGACAAGGGGAAGGAGCTGAATTTCCCAACAGTGGAAAGAACCTCGCAGGGAGAAGTAGCTGTTCTTCCCATGTAGTGTTGTTGGGTGTGACCTTTGTCGTCATCATTTTGTCATGGTTGTAATGTTTTTTTTCAGTTGCTGAGTTGACAAGATTCCAAAATAATTCTCAGCACTCCCAAAAAGAGAGGTGCGTCGGAGAAGGGTGCCACCCCTGAGTGAGACCAAAATCGAAAAAAGCTCCCGCACACTGATCGACTCTTTCTGTGGTTTTTATTGCAACGTTTCGGTCAAAGGACCTTCATCGGGCATCACATATGTGATACATACATACATGTGTGATATGTGATGCCTGATGGAGGTCTTTTGACCCAAACGTTACAATAAAAACCACAGGAAGAGAGTCGAGCAGTGTGCGGGAGCTTCTTTCGATTTTGAGTTGATAAGATGAAATGAAGTAGTTCTCTCTTTTAGTAAAGGTTAGAGGAGACCATCCATGATCTGTGATTTTGTCATGGGGCGGTCCTGACATCCTGCCGTGAGCTGGGTTTGATGTGTTTACCTTGTGTTTTGATGCACAGACTCTTGGTTGCGGAGGGGTCCCGTCCTCGCACTGGGCGCTGGACGCTTTCTCTCCTCACAGTCAAGCCTTTTGCTGCTGTCAGGATGTTCTGTTTTTTCTGCCTGCGCTGCCCATCACTTGCAAGCATGTTGTCACTTATATTTTACCCTGATCGTTTCAGTACTAAAGTGACAGGCTGACATCAATTTTGTTTCCATCATTTTTGTTTTTATCGCTCGGCTCAGCAAAGAAAAAGAAAAAAAGTAGTCTTTTAAGGGGTGTTTTATCGTTCATAAACTCCTGAGTACATTGTGAAAAATGGCTTCTGCATCCTTGAAAGAAAAAAAAAAAAAAGTCTGACTCAGCGCTTCCGTTAATGTCCTTGCTGTGCCAAAAGTCAGGCACCTCCCTATTTAGCTCCTATGGAGCAGAAACCAACAGGAATAAAATCAAAGTGCGAGAGGTGCCAGCCTGCTTTGTTTTCCCTCTGCAGCAATCTGTCATTTTACTGATGGCGTCAGTTCAGACGAGCCATCGAATGGAACGAAGCATGCAATAATAATACAAAGCGCACTGCATGTGGGTCCAATTTTAAGCGACGGAGAGCATAAGCTGTGCTGGAAAGGCCAATTTGACACAGATGTGGGTATGAATGGACATTTCTTGTAAGCAGGCAGCAGTTGTTGGTAATAATCCTTCCCATGCGTGGTAAAATATTTTCCATTGAGCCTGATTTGTAAAAAAAAAAAAACTAAAAACAAATCAACAACAAAAGAACCAAGCTAACCATAAAGAAATACTCAGTGAGGTTTGATATTTGTGAATAAAATAGCCAACTTGTTGCGGAGCTGCAGTAGGAGTCAAAACAAGATTGACTTTTTGCAGGAGTAATAGCACACAGCTCCTTCTGGTGCACTTCCTAGCATCGACGTGCCTTTGTGATTAAGCACTCAGAGCCAAATCATCAAACATGAGAAAGTTGGTCCAGTTGGTTAACGGCGGAATCAATTGATGGTTCAGCAGTTTGCAGAACTGTGCATCAAGGACTTTGGTTTTCCAAGTATGTAGACATCAGAGCTTCCAAGTCGTTACTTCAGTGTGAGGCAGACGAAAGAGAAAAACTTTGGGCCTGCTCTTTAGGTCTGCATTGCAACCATAATAAGTTGCAACAACAAAACCCACAGATCATACGTTCCAGAACCCGGTTTTAATCAAGGTCAACCGCTGTGCTATTTTGGACCTTCTGGAGCGTTGGACCGGGGTCTGAAATGACGCGGCTGCGCTCTCACACGGCAGAGAAGGAAGCCGTGGAAAGAGATCTGCCAAGCCACACACTGGCGCTGTGTTTATTGCTTGGAACAGAGGTCTCTGTGTTAAAGTGGCTGAGATAGCCTTAAAGTATCCAGACTCCTCTGACAACAGAGTCTCTCTTCTGTGACATATGGACGACTACCCTTAAAGGTTATGCCTGCATTGCCCATAAAAGCATTCTTGTGCAATGTTTTCATTATATTTTCATATCATACTCTTGAAGTTAATCTTGTCAAACTTGCTGAGTAAAAGCAAGTTTTTCATACTCTCTTTACAGTCCAGGGGAATATGGCCAGGACATTTTTCTCTTGTTCTTTTTAAGTCTGGGAAGCCAGTCGCTGGGAGCGTATACCCTCTGACTGCTGGAGGAGCCAGAAATCAAGCCTGCGTCACTCATCGTAGCTGACTGGAAGGTTTAAGGCACCAGTGCACACGGGAAAATAGGGACAACAGAGATGAAAAAAACAAAAAACCATAAAACTAACAAAGAACATGAAGCGTTGTTTTTTGTTTTGTTTTTCCTGTCAGGAAATAATTTCAATTCCTGTGTTTTTGCAACCCGTGTTGCACAACGTGGCTCATGGCCTCTGTTCCAACCTCCTGCTTACAAAAGCAGGATATTCTAACTGCAGTAGCAGTTTGCATGGTGACAAAATGTCACATTAAGATGGTCTCACTGTTTGGTCTCAACATCCTAACTGACAAAAAAAATGGGAGCGAAAAGCAGGTTGCAACATGTAGCAGCAGCAGCAGCAGCAGCAGCAGCAGCAGCCGGAGTGCAGTGCCAGCAGGGTTCAAATTGGAACCAGGTGTGCAAATGCACAGTGCTGCAGTGCACTGGCTGCTGCACAGTTTATCACCCAGCTGCGCTGCAGGTTGGCAACCAGTGTCTGCAGAAGTGCATTGTGCAGATGTGTACATGGTGTGTCTTCATAACTGGGTTTGACTCCTGTGCAGAGCAGTTTGCTCCAATCCAGTCTGACTTTCTGGTAATTGACAGATTAAAAGAATCCCTAGCTGTTTCTTTTTTGTTTTGTTTTTTACATTTACTGATTGCAACTATGCACTTTCGATGCTACATTCCTTCTTAGTGTGGTTAACCAGTGCAGCTTCACGCCGTGGGATAATTACTGCTCACAGGTTGCAAAGCAGTGTTGTTGCTGCCTTTGTAACTAAAATCAGACAGGACACTTCAGTTCCAGTGAAGCTGTGTAAATTGCTAATTTTTATTCTGGCTCAATATTTGATCTCACTGGTAGATTTTCATATAAAAATAAACTACGCCAGCCAACAACTATGTTTCGTGCAAAAGGGAGTGTCAATATTTGACACTCTGCCTCTGGCAAGTCAACAATTCATGCTGTCTGAGATTAAAGCTGCGCGATTTTAACCACACCTACGACCAACTGGGCGGAGCCACGTGAAGTCAGGCGAAATCAAAATCAGTCTGACGGCTCCCACGGGACGCCTCTCACAAAGTGCGCCAAAATATCACGAAACATCACAATCTACATTTGTTGTTTTTTTGTTTTTTTTTTAGCACGGAGAGACGAGCGATGACTGTTGTGCAGCTGCCTTCGTGGCTTCCAGGGAAAACGCCAAAGGAATCCCACTTGTTGAAAAGGGACTTGACAGAGAGCAAGATTTATTCTGCGTTTTGGAAGCTCTGCTCTTCATTGTCCTGTCCGACCAGTTCAACCCCTCTCATCGTAAACCAAGCAAACCTTGCACGGAGCCGTCAACACGACAACCTCATATCAAACAAATGAGGGTGCACATTAATGGAAAAATTCTTGCCAGTCACGTACACGTGTTTGATTGCTTAACACTTGGCAGCCGTCACAATGGTTCGTGACGCGGCATAGAATACCAGTCCAGTCCAACGGGAAGCTGACAGCAAGATGTGTGTCTTGTGAGTCTTGTCATGGTTTTTAGCCATGTTGCACGCAACAGTCACGGCTTTGTCCAGCGATAAACAGCTCTCCAGCCCTGTGCCGTCGGCAGCCACATGCTGCGCAGGCACGCGCTCGATGTGCCACCGGACAGAGGTGGAGTATGTTCGGGAAAAGGTGGAGTAGGTTCGGGAAAAGTCCAAGACTTTTGCAGCGTCATTGGCGCTGTAAAGTGAAACGTGAAACGTGTCTGCCGAGCTGAAACCCAAGTTGTTGGGCACCTATTGATGTAACGCGGCGTGTTTACTGAAAGAAACGCATGCATGCGTGTCGGGACAGGTTTTTACCACGAGCACGAAAAAGAAAAAAATCAGCGTGCGAAACAATCAAAATGATTGACGGCTAACAGTTGTGGTTGCATCGCTGAAGAGAAACCTCCTTGTTCACCTTGCCATGGACATTGGCCACTTTTTTTCTCAACCAGTCAACTTGACCATCTGACCTCACTGTCAGTTCACGCTGATCATTGTGTTGTATGTGTTTTATATGACCAACGACTGGAGTAAATGACACAGGGGCCCCGATATTTGGATTATTTTCCCCTTTGTCACGTTTACTTCTCCTCGGTTCTGATGCAGAGCTTAACTGTCAAATAACCCCCTACCCATCGGTCCCTATGGCATGTGTTCATTAGATAATTGCAATATCCACGGAAGAAATCATTTTTCAGAATTGATACTCTCGGACCCAAATCCTCAGTTTGAGTTGCAATGTTCCAGAAACTTTCGTTTTGAGGCGATATCTGAATTTTTAATCTTCACTGCTGAAAGATTAAAACAACGCAGTGGAAAGGAAAAAATGAGATAAATCAGTGCTCTGTTATTTTCAAAAGTAGGTCCCTCCCTTCAACAAATAGATCATTTGGACTTAACACAAAGTGAGCCCTTTAGCTGAATTGTATTGTTTATCAGCCTAGTTTTCAGCTATGCTGCGTTCATTCTGGACCATTACAGCAAACTAGATTAAATAAAGTTGATTTAATTCTATGAAGTTGCCTACAACAGGTCTGCTGACTGTTTTGCATTCATAACTTTTGCAGAAATGTCACTCTTGGGCTTGTTTACCTCTTCTCTTGTTTGACCTGCACAATTATTCTGAAACATGTCACAGTGGGTCGCTCTGGAAGAAACAGTGACAATAGTCCAGTACATTTTGTATCAAGTCAAAAAATGTAGAAAGTTTTCCTAAACTACCCAAATCATCAAACAGCTCAGAAGACTTTCTTTGATCCAATAATTCAAGTCCGACAGTTGCTCCAATTTCCATGTGTGCATAAAAGGACTTTTTTTTTCTGATTTCTGCCAAAGCAGTCCAGCTGGATGAAAGTTGAGGGGCGAGGAAAAACACGTTTTTGATTTCATGATTGACGTCATTAGTTTGCCGAAGAATTCAGGCCACCTCAAAACAGTGGCCGTGCTGTGTGTTTTGTTGGTTATTCAATTATAAATAATGACGCATATCCTCTTCTTTAGAAGATATGCGATACGAGAATTGTGACAAATAGCCTCCCCCTGTCCATGATGCTGATATTGTTTGCTGGAAGAGCACAAATTATTTCACAAGGTGATTCGGGGAAAAATTAATCTGTTAAAGTTACACAAAGGATTGAGAGTCAGTATTCCTTGGTGTCAGAAGCATGATTTGCTAGGTCATTGTGACTCGATGGATGACGCTGCATTGCAAGAATTCCATCACTGTATTGCACTTTTGCTTGGTGTTGTGTCCGAAGACCAGACCTAAAGCTGCTCAGTTGAAGTTGGAGGCAAAGCATCAGAACATGGAAAATATGACACCCTCAGAGAGAGAGAGAGAGCCTCCGCCCTTGACTACTTACATTTCACAAAGGACAGTGCCACACTTGACTGGGCCATTTTAAGTCTGTAGAGTACAACATGCAGAGCAGTGATAAGTTATTATCGACCCCTCTAGTTCTCACAACACACAGCTGTTTTGTTTCAGGAATTAAAATGCGAAACAGTCCGAAATTCTTGCCAGCAAAGCCAAAGCTCAGCTGTCGCCATAACTATCTACGACAAGCCCCTTTCCCATGTTTCCGTCCAGTTGGAGATTCACCACAGAGATCATGCGGATTCCTTTTCTGTTGTAGCACCACTCCGCAGTGTTTGTCTGGCGGCGAGGCAAGACCTGCTCACTGTTGTTTTCACAGTATGGCGGTGACAGTAGAACGGCCTCGGCACCAGGATCGGCTTTCGCTACTTGGCCACTCGACCCCTCAACTCCCCCTCACTTGTTCGGGTGACACTCGGAGAACAAACCGTCCCGATCGAATTTTCGAAGTTGGCTTCGGCGACTTCACGTTGCGCACGGCTCATGCAGGTGCCAGCCAGCCGGCCAGCCAGCCAGCCAGCCGGTATCAGGGCACAGTGGGTAAACACTCCGAGTGTCTTCACAACGTGACTCATGTATTGTGCAGGAGGGCCGGACTCGTCCTCGGCCGGCCACGACTGCTACTCTGCTGCCACCACAGCGTGCGACGTGGAAATGTTTGCTAGGTTAAACATACAGCTAATTTAGACACACTCAGAAACTGTCAACGCCCTCCTTATATACAGTAACTGAGCGGTAACTTACACATCCAACCTTTGCTCATTTACAATGTGAACGCGAGATACAAACTCTGCCTGTTCACCTCACAGAACCCAGTGATTTGCCCTGGGCAGTGACTTTAGTACATATACTTATTTATTCAATAGCAACTAAGTCCAGCGTGATGCATCATTCCCGCCTCAAAGGGAGGCCGACAGGTATTATTTGGTTGTTTGGTGTCTGCAATGTTTTTCCCGTGCACATCTTTCAACCAAACCTTGATGATGATGATGATGATGATGATGATGATTGACACCACTTAGGCCAGAAGAATTGCAGAAGTGCAGATGAGGACATCGCCGCCGTGCCCGGGTGTGACCAAGGTTACACCCGAGGATGGCCCTCCTCTTTGGGGGACACGCGACACCCTTCTGTGCCTTGACATTCACAGCTTTGACTCCCAGAGAAAGGAGTGCGTATTGCCGCGGCCCTATTGTTTGCAGTCCCACTCAGGAAAACAATGGCTCGATGAGATGGCCGATACCTACTTAATTTAGCATTTGCTGTCGTCAGCATTTCAAAAGCTCTTCGTCGGAAACTTATCAGGGAGAGGAAATCTGCATACTTAAGTCCCCCACCCCCACCCGGCCCTACACACTGTCTCATCTTAGTGGAGGTGGGTTTAATGTGCCTTTGTTCCCACAGGACCTGCAGGCGTGGGAGGGATCCAGGTGTGAAGTGGTCTCAGTATCATGTAAGAGAACATTTGGAATTGTGAGGGTGTGATGATGTTGATGCATATGCATGAGAGCTGCTACTGCTACAGGGACTTTTTATTTCCTTTTTTTGTTTTTACCAGAAAGTAAGAAATAGCAGCTAACTGGTAAAGTTAAGCTGCGGTTGTCTCTGTTTGTACGTGGCTGCAGACTCAGCAGTCACTCCTTGCGGCTGATTCAGCGGCTAAGAACTGTTGTTTTTTTCTTGAATTACCGACTTTGGTAGACTCATCCACGGCAGCCCACAGAAAAAGTAACACTCATGAACAAGTCCACCGTTGAGCCATGGCCCCGAGCAGCGGTGGAGGTGGACGGCGGTGTAACGAGAAGCCACGAGGCCCAAAGGAGCTTCTCATTTTTCATTTTTAATGACATCACTGCTGAAACATGAGGGGAGGCGGGTCCAGACAGAACTGGACCAGAGCTTCGGAACCTCATCGTTCTTCAGCCACCGCCTCCGGTGCCAGCCAGTACCCCCCAGACCCAGACCAGCAGCACCTGTCTGTCAAAAAGAGTAAAAGTGTCCAAAGAGTGGTTGTTGATGACGCCACGCTGTGCTTCCCTGTTTAAATCAGCTCACGTACTGAAAAGTGACGCCGCCGCCGCCGCCGCCTCAGCAGCTCTGTGCCGCCACGGTCGCCTCCAAATCATTTTTTCCTCCGCAGTGTCTTGTGATGGATGGACTCATTTTCCTGTCATCCAGCGAGAGGGTGCAGTACACACTGTTCATTGGTGGATCTCTGCAGTTTTACTCGTCCCATAATTCTCTCCCCGCCACCCGACGCGGCTCGCAGGCTTGGCAGTGCCGCTGCCGAGGCTTTCACGCATTTATGGCTTTTTGGCAGAGTCATGCTGACGTTACAGGAGTAGCCTGTTTATGACAGAGAAGGCTGAGAGGCTTGAATGGGTCGAGTGAAGGACACTCCGTTTCAAAAGTTTGCCTCTGCTTAAACAGGTGGGAATAAGACGAAATTTGTGAAATTTGAGAAATGAAAGCAGGAAGTTTCATGGGTTTTGTGTGTGTGTGTGTGTGTTTGTCCCTTGCCTCCATCAGCAGACACATGATTGGGAGTGGAAAGAGTGAAACAAGCTCGGGGTGAGTACAGAGTTACAAAACTCCCAAACCAGATGTGGGCAGCTGGAGAACTGCGTTCCACGTGGAGTCTTTTTAAAGCAGCGTGGCCACAGACAAGCAGAGAGCACCATGTGGGAGTCTGTACTTTGTAGGCCTGCACTGTGTCATTTAGGTTGGCATGAAAAGGATTAAATTAGTTACCGGATTTAAGGATGAAAAAAAAGGAGCTTAAAATCTCTACACAACCTGATATAGATACTCTGAATAAAGTGAACACAGCTACAAAATGCTGTCAGGAAATCAGCATAAGGAAAATCTTCTGCGACACACTGGTGTCAGTTCCCCCGCAACTGTTTTACGGACGCTGACAGCACAGATCTGAGAAGGGCTGTTCCAGTTAAAGTGTGTGCGGCGAGGGGGGTTGTGTGACGACCACTTGTATGTTGTAACCATCGGGGGGCGGGGTGGAGTGGACCAGGCAGGCCTTCCTCAATAACCACACTTCCTGTGACTCAAGTCAAATCTGTCCTTTCTCTGCCCGCATAAAGGGCGGCCTTTCTGCCCGCGACTGCATTCCTGCTCGCAGGCGTTGAAAATAGCGCCCTGAATCACGCCGCTGTTCGCCAGAGAGCTGAACCCCCTTCAGCCTCACTCACCTTTGCGATGGCATGTCAGCGTCGAGTGCTTTATATAGGTCTTCTTTTTCTTTTCTTTTTTTCTTTTCTCGTCGTCTTGGGTTTTTCAGCACGGCAGCTGACGAATGTATATCCACACATTTTTATTACGCAGAAAACATTAAAATTGGCAACCAAAAAAAAAAAAAAGAGGAACAATCGGTGAGCAGCAACAACAAAAATCACCTTAGTTTTAAGTTGACACAAAACATACACACATCAATCAAGCTTTGGCTGTCGAAAACAACAGGTTTCTTCATTTTAAAGCCCCCCCCCTCATCATAAGCCATCCAATTTTGTCTTGAAATGAATAAAACGTAATTGAACAAAGGACTAAAAACAGGCACATTTTCTGTCAGCAACAACTTTTTCACGGAAGCAGCAGTGCACAACGTGGCTTAAACAAACGGCTGAACACACACACACACACACACACACCCCACCTGTCTCCGCTTGACACACAGAGGCTTGTTTTTTGTTTTTTTTTTCTTGGAAGGGAAACCCAGCAGATAATCATCTCTGGGACCCGGCATGCTACACCCAGCCCCCCAGTACCCTCAGCAGCACCACCACCAACCATCTGCTCCGGGGGTTGGGTTGTCTGTTTCCATGGCGACGCTGCACCCCTCCTCACGGCAAACACTGAGCTTCCTTTTGTGTGCTCCACGTGCAGTCTGCTAATACTGTAACCAGCTCGTGTTACTGAGAGTCACTGCTGCATTCATGGAGCAAAAGCAGAAAGAAGAATTAAGAACAATTGTCTCATGTATTTCCTAGAAAAAGCCTGCAATTGTAAAATGAAACAAGTGGATTTCGCCCCAGCGTTGCTCCTCCCCCCCAACAAGGTGACCTTGCAAATTGAACCCCCCGCTACCCCACGCCTCACGCTTGCCTCGTCACCCTAACCCCCTAAAGTGGGGGGTGGGCAGTGATAGGCAGGAAGGCTCGGCTGTAAAACTAGCACGGCGGGAGTCGTAAAGCAGGCCGAGGCCGGATCAAAGAACCTTTAAGCCCCCAAAGAATTCCAACTCACGGACGGCGCAGTGCTGGGAAAACTGTGTTGCGTCCGACATTTTGTTGTTGTTGTTATCCCACTTTAAGCACCAAAAAAAAACAACAACAAAAAAACTAAAGTCAGTTTCCAAGCGTGACGGTTGTGTGGACTGCACACACAGCTTAGTGCAACAGCTTCCCTCACGCCCTGTCTTGAAATTTGTCGCCGGCCGCTCAAAAGCAAATAGAGGTTTATGACAAACGTTTAGGAGCGCACGTAAAGTTCCATACGCACACATGAACACGGCGCTGTCTAATTACCACGCAGAAGTAACTTTAATGAGAGAAGATTTTGAGCCGCCGCCGACGGTGTGTGACTGCTTCACTAAGGGAAGAGAATCTTTTCCTCTGACAATGTTGGAGTTCCCAACAAACCAATGAGATGGTAGAATGTGATGTGTCTGCGGAAATCACAATTTCACAGAACTTTTAGATGCGGTAAACTCACTAAGCTTTAAAATACATAAAATTTGCGAGAAATGCGAGAGATCAATTTGCTCTCGTTTGAATAAGGTTTTTGAATTTGTCGTTGTTATTGTTTCCGTCATTGTCATGATAATTTGAAAAGTCTGGCCGGAAACTTGTAAATATTTGATTTGTCCTGATAGACAAACAAAAACTCCCGTTTGTGTATTTGACTGTTTTTGTCCAACTCTGCTGCCATGGCGGGCTGACCTCATATTAATATCAATAGCAACTCGTCGCTATCGGGACTTCTGCTGTGATCTGAGTCATAAAGTTCGAGAGAGCCCTATTAGGCACTGTTTGGGACAGAGGCCTAAACAACACGCAGATGGAAACCATCGGTCTCGCTGGCAGAGAAACTTCACTTCCCCATGGTACCGTGAACTATAAGGCAACAGCAGCGTGGGATGGGATCTCTGATGAACTTAGTAACCCGGTCCACTGTCAGTCCTGGACAAAACTCTTGCAGGTGCAGGTGCCACCAGAACATTTTGGTCACTTTGTACAACGATGACATGAACAAATGTTAAAAAAAAAAAAAAGAGGGGACGCCTCAAGGGGTCCCAAAGAGAAGGAATTCCTTCTTGGATCGCAGACGCAGCCGCTCGATTCTTGAACGTCATCCTGGACAACTGCCAAGCGCTTAAATAATACACTGGGCACATTCTCCCCGGGTGGGTTGGCAGGGAGACTGGCTCAAGAATGTGAGTTAAAAGGTTCTGGAGCAGCAACAGGATGCAGCAGATATTTTCTGCTGACACTAATGACTGCGGATTTGCTGATTTTTGTTCCTTTCTGAGCCTTGTTTACTGGTCATAAAAACAAAAAAAACAAAACTCCTGTTGTAAAATTATGCACAGGGACGACAAAATATCTCAGGGCGCCAAAATTCATTCTTTCCTTTTGAGCGGTGAAAACGAGTCCGGTTGACCCAGCTGCCTCTGTGGGAGCGTCGAGGCTCTCCCAGCAGAACCTGTGCAAACATTAAGGCACCAAACAGGTTGTGGAGCTTTACTCTTTCATGTGTGCAAATGTGGCAGGCGCGCAAACATCACAAGGGATGATTCACTGAGGGTCGGGTCCTACAGTCTCAGAAGAGGGCAGGTCCCGAGCGAAAAAAGGCCCTCTCACCTCCATCCAAATGTTGCAACAGTGGCTGCTGTTGCTTGGAAGCATGAAGTCATGAAGGGCAGGCTGGGCGGGCGGACAGGCGCACGTAGTGACTGACAAAAGTGTGGAGAAAGCTGTTGTAACCAGTGGTGATACATCGACACAGGAGAAGTTGACGTGCTTCTGAGCACAGAACAAGTTTGGGGGAATATGTCGGATCTGTGAGATGCAGTTACCCTCAATGGTCCATGAACATCCAGGCTTCTGCAGCCTCAATGGACAAATTATCCTTAAACTCTATAATATTTTCCAAAAATATATTTTTAAGGTTGAGCTTCAAGACCTAAAACTATATAAATAAACTATATAAATGTCCATATGCACATCGAGCCCTGTTTTCACTCGTCCAAGTAAAACCTATACTTCCCATGTTTGGAAGCTCGAACAGAGCACATAGCCTGACTCGGAGCATCACTAACCCAGGAGAGGAGTTAGTGGCCCTAGTGACATCACCAAGGGCTTATCTTTAGAACTGTGTGCGTCGGCGTGCAACTTTAAAAAAAAAAAAAAAAAAAAGCTGAAGCAGGCAAAGGAAGTAAATGAAGTAACAAATGGACTTCTGCTAAACAATCACAGATTGGGGAAACAGAGAAAATGATGATGAGTTGTGCCTCAGATCAATGAAAGCCCTTTATTGGGTAATCGGACATAAGCAAGGGAACTGAAAATGGGTTCAAGCGGCTGTCACAGGTCATCCACCGCTGGGAACGCTGCAGCAGGCACACTGTAGGTGTGTGCGGTCGCCATCAACCCACCCTCTGGCATGCGTGGCCATATCTTGGCTCTCTCCGCAGGCACATTTTCTTTGTGACATGCGGATCGACGGGCGCGCACCCCACAACGCGCCCTACGAATAAGAGCATGCTTGTGGTACACAAAAGGGCCTGGCTGCTCCCCGAGAAGGGGGAAGGGCAGAGCATTCCTCGGCTGACCTACTGTTGGCAGCCAATATAAAACAATGACCGACTCGTGCGAGTGCGGATCTCCTCCGGCTGCAGCTGAGTAATTAGAAAATAAATGATGAAAACAAAAGAAGAGACAACACGCTTTTTTTTTTTCTTTAGCAACATGCGAGTGTATATTGTGTGCGTTGTGCGTTGTTTTTTGCTCTGTGTTGGTTTGATTGGAGCCGTGCATGCGCAGGTGAATCTGGGGCAGGACGGTTAGCTCCGTCGCTGTGGGTGGATGCATGCTGGATGGGTGCTGCAGGGAGTCTGATGTTGTCTGAAATCCAGCAACATCTAATTTGGATAAAGCCGCACGTTTGTCATTAGGAGCCTAACTTAGCGCTCAAAGTGCCTTGTAAGGCTGCTGAAACACCAAAATCTGTAAAGGAGAATCTTTAATTCCCACTCTGGTCCCACAGGGTGTCATTTTTTTTCCTTCTTCACACCCTCCGGGTAAAAAAAGAAACACACAAATGATGTAAACAACTGTTTTTTTCCCTGCTTTTTCTCTCCAAAGTGGCTCTTCAATCTCAGATCCACACTTGGCTGTGGTGAAGATTGGGGGGGGGGTGGCAAACGTCTGCAGCCACGTGTAGCTTTTGCCAAAAGAGTCAATGACGAAGATTAAAGGAGTCCGTTTTCTTCTTCTGCCGCTGTTGATGTGGTTCATTTAAAAGCAATGTGGGCAGATAAGACAGCTGCAGGCTGCGACATGTTTACCGTTGTTTACCGTTGGATTTCCTGTCATCCTTCTCATCTTGAGAGATGTGCATCTCGTGCAGGACGGCAAAGAAAGCTGCACAGCCGTGTCCCAGATGAATGCATTTCCTTTTTCACCCTCTTTATGTTACCCACCCCACTTTATCATGAGGTGTTTGTTTGTTTTTTTTTTAAATTATTATTATTGTTATTTTTCCTAATAACGATGCTGCTGCGCCGCCCAACTTTGTTCATGGCTGGGCCTGAGTCATTCCAGGGTAGGACTCTTGCATCAGGAATGCTGGAAAAGCTCTACTCCGCGTTCTCAGACAGTCAGGGGGTGGGGAGCCTGGATCAAACTGGGAGGAGAAAGAGGGGAGGAGGAGGAGGAGGAGGAGGCGGAGTGGGAGGAGGGAGGAGGGATAGATTGGGAATAGTCTTTGTCCTCAGCTCGCAGTTCGCCACAACTGGAGAAGGGGCTCCTGGCAGCGAGGAGACTGGATGGCTTGAAACCCGAGAGACTTTTTTTTTTTTTCTTCGCCTCCAAAGAGAAGGAAAAAAAAGAAGCGAGCAACCCAGACGGAAAGTTTGAGGCGACTGCGCAGGACCTGAGTTTAAAGGAAAGAAAGAAGAGGAGGAAAAACAGGCGGGCGAAAGAAGGTAAAGAGGCGCGCGCGCGTAGACACACACACACACACACACACACACACACACACACACTCACAAAAACACACCGCAGCGATGCAGCATCACGGCGGCGCAGACGTGTTGTCTGTGTCTGTGTGTGTGTGTGTGTTTTTTTTACGCATTGGCTGATGAAGAATTCGTTTAAATCACGTCCGGAACCTTTTCCCCGGATGAAGGGCGAGTCTGTGCGTTCTTTTTTTTTTTTTTTTATCCCTCCTCTCCTTCACGTTTGTCGAGAAATGTCTCCCCCTCCTCCTCCCTCTGCCGAGCCGAGCCGAGCCAGACTGTTAACGGCTAACTGAAGTTCCCGATTTAATTCACACCGAATTATTGGGCAAATTGGTCGACATTTTCGTCTAATGTGTGGTTTGCTGCCGCCAATTTGCCCCCCCCCCCAGGCCCTGGCCCTGGCCAGTGTCCCCCGGTAATTGTCCCGGCACGCGGACTTAATGTGGAATCCCGACCCGCGCCGCCTGGCTCAATCAGCGGGAGGGTGTTTCTGTTTCTCCTTCTCTTCACCTCCACATTATGGCTGCAGGGAGGTGAAGAAGCGGCGTTCACTCCACATGTTGTTCCAAACTGACGGTTCTTGGGGTTTTTTTGTGTGTGTGTGTGTGTGTGCTCTCTATTTGCTCATTAGCCGCCGCAATCAAAGCAGCAGCGCGAGGCTGGGAGCGCGTGGCGCAAACGCCGTGACGTATATATCCTCCCACGCGGAGGATATTTTTTTAATATATATATATATATATATTTATTTTTTTTTCTTAGGTGGCACTTGACTAGCTGTTCCCTTCACAGCGCCGCGTGAGGTTGATTGAAATGAAACCAAGGGTGATTCCTTCCAGTTTGACCGTACCGCGTTTTATTTGTGTTTTGGCTCCCAACAGTTTTTTTTTTTTTTTTTTTTTGTTAAGTTGCATATCCGGTTTGGAGTATTGCGACAGGGATGGGCTGATGGCTGAGGTCTCAAACACCTGGGGAAAAGCTTTTCTTTCCTTCCCTGGCTGTTTGAGGTTATTTTCAGACTCTGGGCTCTTTGGCCTCAGAAATGGGAGCTCTGGGACAAAGCTGGAGGAACCATAAGTATCATCCCAGATGTGAGAACCACAAGCCTCCCCAGCCAACACTGACTCTTGTGTTGAAACCTTCTCTGCTGCTAGCTTGGAAATGAATGCATGGTTTCCTCCCAGAAAAAGCCACACGGTCAGTGAGACAGCAAACCCACGTTGTTGTTTTTTGTTGTTTTTTACCCAGCACGATGGTGGCTCTCTATGACGGTTGTGGTTCTATTGCTTAATGTTGTAACATTACTCAGTGTTTACTCACTTTGTCAGAGTTAAAGTGAATGTAGCTCTGGCTATTTTGGCTTTAATTCAATGTTGACTCAACTGTTTTGAGTTAAATCAGTCCGCAAACATTTTTCACACTTTCGGGTGACATCGCACAAGCTGCATGGAGGCAAGTTTTAGTTTTTGTTTTGCTCGCAATATTGACTGCTTCTCCCACGAGAAGCTTCCTTTGTTGTTGACACAGGGTGGAGTTTTTCTGTTTCTGAGGCGAAACTCCAGACAGGCTGCGTTGTGTTGGGAAAAGTCACCAGCATCCTTCAACAAAGTGGCGAAAAACAAATGGACAGTTTATCCCTTTGAAAAAAACAGTCGCTCTGCTTCCCTTTGGTCTCCAGTGAGCCATTGGTCCGGCAACCTGTGTTTAAGATTTTAATCCCTGGATGGACCACTTGGGTGGGTGGGGTGGGTGGGTGGGACATTTGACACCGGCCTGTTGGAATGGATGTGAGGACCAGCTTTACTTGAGGAACTGTGTGTTCATTGGGTTTCTCGTGGTGCAGTGTTGTGTTGTTTAGGCTTATCTAGAGCACAACGTTGTGATGGAGTAACTGTTCTTCACTTTAAAATAATAAAAAAAAAAACAAGTCTCCAAAGTGTGAAAGCAGCCATGGTCTTATCGTATTTGTCTTTCCAATCTTTTCATTTCATTGAACCCAGCAAAAGGAATGCAAACACTGGGCCACTCGGCTAATAAAGCTCCAATGCCTCACAATCAAGACCTACTAAATGCCTTGTATTGTCAATGTAGGTTGATAAAGCTTTTCAAAAACGGTTTCTCACCTGGCCGAAGGTTACCTATTTCTATGGGAATGTCTTGGTAGCCCTCTGTGAGCGGACAGCGTGCCAATCAATCTGCTTTCTAACAAGTGAATTTCCTCTTATTAGAAACTCAAGTTCGTCTTGTTTGCTTTCTTCGTGCTTGATGAAGAAGTAATTCCTCATCCCTTTCTCCTGACAGCTCTCACAGGAAGTAGCGTATTGCGACCGGAATACTAATATTCCCTTGTGACATTGGTCTTGAAAGAAGGCTTGAGATGTATAGTATAAAAGTTTCTGTATGATTGATTCAGAAAGTGTGGATCAACCGACAGATGAAAAAGAGAAGAGAGTGCAAGTCACACTGGGTAGGGAATGCTGCTGCTGCTGCTGCTGCTGCTGCTGCTGCTGCTGCTGCACACACACACTGTGAATACAGGTTGCTTCATTGTGTGGACGGCCTTCTGTCCGGTGTCCCGGAGGGCTTCTTCCACTCTGAAGGAGCTTCGGAGCTGCGGAAGAGCAAAATGGAGTAGACTGAAAGGAGTGAACCGTGTTGTGTCCGTGTTCCACTTGTTGACATACTGTGAAAGTAAAGCTGCGGAAGAGTGACATGGAGTTCACTCCAAAGAGTGAACCTCGATGCAGTTGCCTGCTGCTGGAGAAACGGTGTGTTATGCTGAACACTTGATTTGTTGATGCCACCTCCACAACCTTCCCACTCTGTCATCCAAGCACAGACTGCAAGGGCACGAGGTGAATTTGAACACTGGCTCAGCCGGACGTCTCCAGCCTGCACTGCACTGACCATTGGCTCAGTCGTGAGTCGTGAGTCGATGCCTGAGCTGGTCAACAGGCAACATTGGCTGCTGCACATTGCTGTACTCACAGATTTTCCATTCCACAATATCAGTTTCCTTTATTGATGTTTGTGTGAAGGGTTGTTGACCTACATGTGATATTACATGGTAACGAGTAAATAAAACTTTTCCTCATGATTGCAACGTTTTTCAATACCCAATGAAAAGTAAGTTATTTATTTATTTATTTATTTATTTATTTATTTATTTCACTGCCTTTGAACAGGCACCCCTATACCTGCAGATTAATTAGGAAACAAATCAAAGTTAACTTTTTGGGAGTTGACTAATCTTGACTGTGCGATGTGTAATTCAGTCTTACATAATTCGCTTTTGCAACCCGCGTACTTCCTGTTGGACCAGTAGTTAATAAAACAGAATTAGCATGCTGAAGTTTGTCATGAAGTTGCCTCCCATAGGGTGTGAAACCGCAGGAGTTTGTGGCCTCATTAAAGTTCTCGCCATCCGCTCGTTGCCATTCCAAACAGCTTTAAAGTGCTGAGAGTAAAACTGAAGCGCTGCCGTGCTGAAACGTTTGAGATGTTGAGTGGACTGGCGGACAGCAAGTCTGATAGATGGCCTGCGTAGTTGACCGTTGGCGTCAAACGTGACATGAAGTGACATAATGATGTGTTGCGGTTACAGGGATGACTTCATTTGTTCAGTAGTTTGAGTCGTTTGCCTGAACTTGCTTGAAAAAAAACAACCAACACCTCGTTATAAGAGCAAGTGACTTTGACGAAGAGTGATGCAATACCACCACCTGGTGGCTATTTTCTGCGTCGTCTCAGTGTGGGAAGATGACTCGTTTTGTTTTGTTGACTACTGTAAAATGCTTTTCGAAATTGTGTGAAATTCCCAGAACATTGTTTTTTTGTTTTTTTTTTGACTCGCACAGAATAGTTTTTCATGGGAATAATTTTGCAGAATAAAAGAAGATTCGTCAAAAACATTTTCAATGAAACAAAACCGTGCCAGCAAGAAATGCCGGCTGGTTTTGGCTGTTCTTCGTCGTCTGGATGTAAAAAAAAAAAATTCTCTCCTTTCTTCCTTCCCAGATCTGAGAAGTCTTCCGTCCCGGAGTCAAGATGAGCTGGAGCTTCCTCACGCGCCTCTTGGACGAGATCTCCAACCACTCCACCTTCGTGGGCAAAATCTGGCTCACCCTCCTCATCGTCTTCCGCATCGTGCTGACGGCCGTCGGCGGCGAGTCCATCTACTACGATGAACAGAGCAAGTTTGTGTGCAACACGCAGCAGCCCGGTTGCGAGAACGTGTGCTACGACGCCTTTGCGCCGCTCTCGCACATCCGCTTCTGGGTCTTCCAGGTGATCATGATCACCACGCCCACCATCATGTATCTGGGCTTCGCCATGCACAAGATCGCCCGCATGGACGACAGCGACTATCGGCCGGCCCCCCGCAAGCGGATGCCCATCGTCAGCCGCGGCGCCAACCGCGACTACGAGGAGGCGGAGGACAACGGCGAGGAGGACCCCATGATCCTGGAGGAGATCGAGCCGGAGAAGGACAAGGAGGCGGCGGCGCCGGAGAAGCCCAGCAAGAAGCACGACGGGCGGCGCCGCATCAAGCGCGACGGCCTGATGAAGGTCTACGTCTTCCAGCTGCTGTCGCGCGCCATCTTCGAGGCCTCCTTCCTGTTCGGCCAGTACATCCTGTACGGCCTGGAGGTGGTGCCGTCGTACGTGTGCACGCGCTCGCCGTGCCCGCACACGGTGGACTGCTTTGTGTCGCGCCCCACCGAGAAGACCATCTTCCTGCTCATCATGTACGCCGTCAGCGCCCTCTGCCTGCTCTTCACCATGCTGGAGATCCTCCACCTGGGCGTCAGCGGCCTCCGCGACTGCTTCTGCGCGCGCGCCCCCCCGCCCCCCCGCCCTCGCCCGGCGTCGTCGCGCCACCCGGCGCTGGCCAGCCAGAGGTCGTCCATCTGCCGCCAGCCCTCGGCGCCGCCGGGCTACCACACGGCCCTCAAGAAGGACCCGTCGTCGGGCAAGCTGGGCTTCAGGGACAACCTGGGCGACTCGGGCCGCGAGTCGTTCGGCGACGAGGCGTCGTCCCGCGAGCTGGAGCGGCTGCGGCGGCACCTGAAGCTGGCGCAGCAGCACCTGGACCTGGCCTACCAGAACGAGGAGAGCAGCCCGTCGCGCAGCAGCAGCCCCGAGTCCAACGGCACGGCGGTGGAGCAGAACCGGCTGAACTTCGCCCAGGAGAAGCAGAGCAGCACCTGCGACAAAGGTGAGAGTTGGTTCCTTCCCTCCGCTCAGTGCCGCGGTGCTGAACCAGAGTCCTCGTCGCTCCAGTGTCCACGAGCAAGGAGGCAGCATAGCAAACCCCAATCTTGAGGACAGGTCTCAGCAACGGGAACATTATGGAAGGCCTCAGTTTTGAAATGTGAAATATTTCACCTCACATTTGAAAATAATTTCTATTAAAGAAACTCAACTCCAGTGTTCCCGCTGTCTGAAACGTTAAATTGACTGAATTGGAGTAATAGGAGACTTGTCACTTAATATTTGTGTGTGCTGCCTCATGCTAATGGACATTGAAGAAAGGGGAGACTTCAGTTCAAAGGTTAAGAGCGAAATATTTGGAGATTGTGGAAGAAGAAACAGTGACATCAAGTGGTTACATTTTAGATTGCAGCGTCTACTGCAGTTATACATATTTATGGGGAGTATATTGCATTTTTACCCATATAGAAATCATAAACCAAGCCAAATATTATTCACTGGACCTCTTGCCTTGATTTCAACTGACCGGCGACGTACGTCGACTTGTGCCTCTGCAGGTCTTCGTGCTTGAGCGTCCAGCTCGGCCAACGACAGAAACCTCCGTCACGATCAACCAGAGGACAAAAGGGAATCAAAGGATGTGTGTGTGTGTGTGTGTGTGCGTGTGTGCGCGTGTGTGTGTGTGTCCATGACAAGTCAGCCCAAGCCTTCCAGTGTTGAACCAACGAGGAGAGCAGTGGTCTCACTGCAGCCATACTTGAGACCTGAAGATCCAAAAGTGCTCAGAAAACCACCATCAGCGAGATGGGCCAGCATGTGCATCTCCCTCAGGGCAGCTACTCTTTTTTGTCTTACATATTATATAAATCTATTTTATTACAAGACTTTGAGCGTATCAGTCTTTTTTCTAAGTGTTTGTTCCCTGTTTGACAAGAATGCATCTCAAGTTTGCCTTAACACCTGAACTGGAATCGCCGGCGGCGGCATTTTTCTTTTTCTTTTTTTTTTCTGTGTTGCTGATGAATTGAAATGATGATGATGAACGTGGTGAAACTGTAAGAACCTTTGGAAGAAAAGAAAACTCAGAGCCAGGGCTTGTTTGCACAAGCAAAAGGCACCACAAGTCAAAGCAAGGTACTGGAGTTATTGTCGTGCAGATGAAGCCGTTTCTTTTGATGTCTTAGTTTGTGTAGATTTTTTTTTTTTTTTTAATAAGCATGTTGGCACCACGACACTCAACATTTCCAAGCCGGGAGCCTTGATGGTAACTGGAACACACTTGGGGTGCCTTTTTTTCCAAAGGAATAAACAAACCTGGGTAATGCTTGAATGAAAAAAGAAAACATGTAACTCTGATATTGTATTGTACTTTTTTTTTCTACGTGTATTTGATACTGTTCCTTTAGTTTATTTTTGTATTAGTTTGAAGTATTGTGGAATTGAAGAGGCTCCCACTGTGGCTTGTTTTTTTATGATTTGACAGAACCGCATTCACTGCTGTCTCCCGAAGCCCAAATCCAGTCGTCGGACCTGCGTCTTCTCTGGAAGGGGTTCTGTTTAGTTCGAGTTCCGCGCTACTTCTTGGGGATTATAATCCTTGCGCTCGGGTCATGACTAGATCCAATGTCTGACCTGAAAACATTCCCATTGTTTGCTGCCAGAAGTTTTTTTGTTGTTGTTATTGATGATTATCATTCAAAAGATCAAAGTGTTCAGTTTGTTGTCGGTTTTGATCTTGGAGTGATTTAATCACTGTTGCAGAGTTTGTCAACCTTGTAAGGAATTCAATGTGAACTCAATGCCTTGAATGCGCTTCGACCAAGATGCCATCTTTTTGTACTTTGAATCATACCCGCAGTGCCATTAATGCGTTAATGCCAGCTCAAATGTTTTTTGTCATCAAGCATTTTCAAGCAATGCTTTTTGTACTTTTTATACTTTTTGTATTGATAGTACTTTGTTCTTAGTTTTTAAAATAAAAAAAATTGAACAAACACGGTTTTGGAGTTTGAATGGATGTATAACTGTGGGAGTAAGGAAATTGTTTGAAACTTTATAGTTAAATGCAATCCTGCTGTCCGGCAGTTGGTTTTAATTGGTACATTTTTGTCCTAATTAAGTGGTGTATTTTTAGTTTTTTGTAATGGTAGCGTATACTGTAGCACCTCTGGCCATCCTGTGTCCATGGATATAGGATTTCACCATGTTTCCTGAACACATACACACAACGTCTCATTGCAAGATTCAAACTGTGAACCACAATAACTTGGAAGATGGTGCCAGTGAGACGAGCAATACTTTTTATTGGTTCATTAAATAAATGATCAGTGTTTACATGTTAAGCACAATATTTAATTTTTGACACTTTTTCCTCTGTCGGTGATAAAATAAATATCAATACATGTCGATCTGATATTTGCTGATTTACATTTAGTTTCATTTTCATGGTCAAAGATTCAGCATACTTTCTTATCCGTCAAATTGTTGGACAAATGACTCCAAAGCCTGAGAGAATTTGTGCTAATTCTGTGTTGAGCTCCCCAATAGAGCTTCACGTCTACAGAACGAGAAGCACTGCCAGAAGGAGCAGCTGCAGCTGCACTGTCACACCTGAGGAAAAAACAGACCAATGGTTAGAATTGTGCTTTAACTGTAAATCTAACAAAAGGTTGCCGTGACATCCCGAACACTGGCATGAAAAGGCCTCAGTTGCTGCTGCCGGAGGAAGCGAATGGTTGAAGTGCTACATTGTGCTTTGTGGTCCAGCCACCAAAACAAACGGTCTTACCTGAGAGGCTCGCCAGGCCGGCGTTTGGAGTGGTCAGAGTTGTCGCAGGAGTCGCAGGTGTATTCGCAGTCGTGCTTGCATCTTGGGCGAAAAAGACACAAAGATTAACTTAACTTTCAGATGTTTCTAATTTTGAGTGTGAATCCAGATCACGTTTGCTGATAACGTCTTCAGTGTCAGTTTGAAAATACTTTGTTTTCAGCAAAAGGCAGCGCAAGGTGGTTCAAGCAGTGCTAAAATGACTGGAGAAAAGAGTTATCTACAGAGGGTGGGTCAGATTAAGAGCCTTTTTACCTGGGGTGTTGCCAGGCTTTGTGGTCGGAGCAGTTGGTTTAGTTGTACCTGAACAACAAAGAAAATGTTGAAATTAAAAGGGTTGTTGCCAAGGCAAGTGTAATATTTTCCCTTGATAGAGATGCACAAAACATACTAATTATCCAAATGAGAGAAAAGGGCAGCAAACCAGAAAAGGGTTGAAAGCAGGTGACGCTCATGTTAGGTTCATACTGTTAATAAACGTTTGACTTGGCAATTATTTAAATTTCATGGGTCTTACAAGGTTAGTGGGTCAGGAGCTTTTTACCTGAAGTGCTCACAGGATTTGTGGTTGGAGCAGTTGGCTTGGTCGTGCCTGAAAAATAAAAAGATCAAGAAAAACATGTTCAAATGAAAAGGATTGTTAAGAAGGCAAGGGAGCAGGTTATCCTGACGTCAAATTCATCCTGTCTACAACTGAATAAATGCTTGATTTCACACAAGACGGTCGAGTCGAGCTCAATGCGTGACCACGAGGCAATAAAGAACTCCCTGAACCAGAGAGACTTCCTGGTCAACTTACTCTCAGAATCAGGGTTCAAGCACTCGTGAGGACCTGCGGCGGGCTCGGGGAATCCGTTACAGTTGATGATGGTGGAATACGTGGACACGGAAGCCTTGGGTACTCGAGTGAGATTAGGATCGGAGTGATTGACGTAGAAAAGGCCAAATCTCTCAGAAAAGCCGGTGGCCCACTCGAGGTTGTCCATCAGGGACCAGGCTGTGTAACCCCGGACATCCACACCATCCAGCAGGTAAGCTGGGAGGAGGGAAGACGTCATTGAAGGAGGGCTAAAGCACACGTGCATGCATCCTTTTGGTTGTGTTTAAGCTAGCACAGCATGTTTTAAACATAAACTTTGAGAGGTGGCTTAAAACTGCAGCCAGTTTACAACAGATACAGTTGAGATGTTTGCTTTGATACCTTTCAACACCTGGTTGAGGTATTTTTCGTAGTAGTAACTCCTCAGACTGTCGTTCAGGTCGACTTGTCCCCGCTCTGATATTCCGTTTTCTGTGATGATGATGGGAGGATTTCCGTACTCCTCTTTAATGAAATTCAAAATTTTTCTGAATCCGAAGGGGGAAATCTTTAGCCAGGCCGACCCGGAATCCAGCCAGGTTCGATCAGCAACTGTACCTGCACTCCTGAGGGGATTGGTCAGGTCGATCAGATCAACAAGAAAACTTATGTATAGGCACAAAGTCAAACAGAATTGCTACCTAGTATCATAACACGGTGCCATTGTGTTGGTCTTCCTATAAGCTGCACTTCCTTACCTATCTGCATCATAATGCTGAAGCCCTTTGTAGTCCACAGGAAATGCAAGGACAGTGGTGTAATGGTTAAATCCAAAATAATCATAGGTACCGTTGATCCTCTTTACTTCCTCCGGAGTGAACTCTGGCAGCCTGCAGAGATTTATTTTTTATTTTTTATTATTAAACCATGAATATAGCTGAGAAATGTATTACACTATGTTTTAAATGTTTTTTTTTTTTTTTACTAAATCTTCTTTTTAGGTTGTGTATTTAAATACCGAGACTTTTCCAGACCAGCAGCTAAGCTTCGTTTGCGAATTATTGTCTTCATTGTGTCGCTGTAGTCCCCATTAAATACAGGATGAGCAAACCAGCCAATGTAGAACTAACAAAAAGAAAAAAACAAAATTAGACTATAATTTCAATGTATATCATGAAACATCAACAAGAATGCAAGAAAGATCACGCAAGGAACAGAGGAGGCAAAAGAAATGTCATTTTTTGCTACCTCCACTACGCGTCTTGCAGCATCAATGTCCTCCTGCTTGTAGGGATTTCTGGGTTCCGACCAGTCTGAATTAATGGTGATGGAGATCATTCCTTTCTGCTCCGCCCGGTACTTGTCATTGTACAAATGCCAGGCTTCAGCGTGAGCTTTCAGAAGGTTGTGACCCACAATGTATGGCAAGGTGCCTGGACGGAAGCTGATACCTTCAGACAAACAGAGGCGTTAAAATATTTTTGGCTTAGGTGGCACTGTGGTTTTGTTCACTGTGATATGGACACAGTTGTGTAGAAAACAGAAAACAAACAACCAAGATGAGACATTTTAAGATGAAACCTAAAGAAGTCCAGACCAAAATCACTTACATAAGTGCATGATTTAGATAGTATTAAAACTAATTAAATAATTATTTGATTGAATATAGACATACAGTAAGATATACAGACAGTGATATACTTATTCAATGGAATGTGAATTTTTAACTAGTTTTTAGAAAACAAGACATACCAGGAGCAGCTGCTCCATAGCCATGGCCAACATTGGCAACATTGTATGGCTCATTTATAGTAATCCAGTATTTCACTTTTTGGCCAAGACGCTCAAACATAAGGTCAGCATAATCTTTGAATTTCTCAATGATAGTGTCATTCTCCCAGCCTTTAATATCCTGCAGAGCTTGTGGAAGGTCCCAATGGTACAGAGTGACCTGAGATTAAAAAACAACAACAAAAAAATACTTAAATGTCACATGCTTTCAATTTTCAGTAGTGATTAGTGCCATGAGATCAGGCAAGAATGACACATACGTGAGGTTGGATGTTTGCAGCCAGCAGTGCATCCACAAGGCTATGGTAATAGTTAAGTCCCGCCTCGTTTATGTGCCCTCTGGTGCCGTCTGGAAGTACCCGGGGCCAGGATATGGAGAAGCGATAATGAGTCACTTTGAGTTGCTTTAAAATGGCAACATCCTCTGCAACTTTATGGTAACTGTCACAGGCAACGTCCCCGTTGTCGTCACTGAACACTCGCAAGGGAGTGTGAGCAAAGGTGTCCCAGATGCTAAGACCTTTTCCGTCTGCCCTCCATCCTCCTTCAATCTAGAAAACAACCGGTGTAAAATGTTGGTGTAAACAGAAAAAAATACATGTAACAGGATTCAAATTTAGCTCAATCAAAATAGCTGATTCTAGGTAAGCACCTGGTATGCTGCAGTTGCTGTACTCCAAATAAAATCCTTTCGAAAATGTCCATAGAACGGTTTCTCATCTTCTGGCATAGGGAAACCATTGTCTTTCATGACTTGGTAGTAGTAATGAGCAGAGTACTTTGGTGTTCGTGGTCGGTTTGGGTTGTTGAAATCTACATGGTGTAGTCCAAATCCAACTTGGTACCCATGAAGCCACTCAAATGAATCCATGAGGGATGTTGCCATGTACCCTTTCACCTTCACACCATCCAAATCATGTGCTATTCAAATGAAATACAAGGAAAAGGACATCAAAACGTAAAATGTAAACAGTCACAAAAATTACAGCGATTACTCTGATGGAATCGATTTTTATTCTTCACCTTTTAAGGCCTCATCTATGTAGGCCTTGTAAAAGAATACCCTGGTAGAGTCATCCCATGTAGTTTTGCTGTCTGTAGCCACTCCATTCTCGGTAATGTAAATTTCTGGATTGCCGTACTCCTCTTTGATCCAGTTGAGAAGTCTTCTCAAACCCCACGCAGCAGCTCTCTGGCCGTCGATAGCAGTAGCTGGTGAATCACCTTCCTCATCCTCTGACAGGTCCTTGTCACTTTCATAAGATGTAGGCTTAAGCCTCAATGTGGCATGACGTGCAATCTTAGTAGTATAATGATTTATACAGAACATGTCAGCTGTTCCTCTGATGAAGCTCTTTTCTTCTTCAGTGAAAGAAGGAAATCGTGACTCTGAAAGACGTTGAATCTCGCTTTTGTTGCCCACTTGCCACTTCATTGCATCAGGATAGTCTCCATTCTTGAAGATGGGGTGTGCGAACCAACCAAGTTGGAACTGCAGAGCGCGGTCAGCAGCCACCACTTCACGAAGAACTTTATGGTCTTTGGGTTCAAACCAGTCAGCATTGAGGGCAATGGAAATCAGGCCACCTTGAGATTTGCGGTAGTTATCGTCATAGGTGTGGTAAGCCTTTGCGTGCGCTTTGATGAGGTTGTGTGCAACTATGTATGGAGCAGTGCCTGGATACTTCACCTTTGGTGGGAAACTTCCAAGTCCATAGCCTGACCATGCAATTGTCTGAGGCTGATGAAAGGTTATCCAGAATTTGACTCGGTCGCCAAAAGTCGCAAAGCAAAAGTCGCAAAAGTCATTGAAAATGTCAATCATGCCTTCGCTTTCCCAGCCACCAATATCTTGCAAAGCTTGTGGGAGGTCCCAGTGGTAGAGTGTCACTATAGCACTGATGTTATATCTCAGAAGCCCATCAATAAGCTTGTTGTAGTAGTCAATACCTTTTTGATTCAGGGAGCTCCGCGTACCATTGGGAAAGATCCTTGACCAGGACAGAGAGAATCGATACGATTTTGACCCCAGAGCTCGAAGCATGTAGAGGTCTTCTTCAAGTCGATGATAACTGTCACAGGCCACATTTCCATTGGCATTATCAACTACATTGCCAGGTTTGTTGGTGAATGTGTCCCAGATGCTGGGCCCTTTCCCATCAGCATTCCAGCCACCCTCAATCTGATATGCTGAAGATGATACACCCCAAGTGAATCCTTGTGGGAAAGTGCCATAGTGGTAGATATGACGCTGTAAATAAGACTGTGGTGAAAACTTCTCCCAGACAACTTTTGATTTGGATGGTACTTCTGAGGGTGGAAGAGGAGCTGAGCGAGGAGTAATTTGCATCTTAGGTCCACTAAAGACAACACGTTCATCTGGCTTAAACCCATGTTGCTTGATAATGTGGGAAAAGTAATATGCAGATTGCTTTGGGGTTCTTGGTCTGTCGGGATCTTCAAAGTTGACAAGGTGGAGACCGAAACTTTGACTATAACCTTGTTTCCCCTCAAAGCCATCCATGAGTGACTGCACTGTAAAGCGCTGCACGTCAACACCATCTTTAATTGCTACAAATTGGAAAGACATAATAATACATAGTCAATAGCATATTTGAGAAAACATAAATACATGGCTTTTTATTTAAGAAATTGGCAGGACTAACCTTTCAGCGCTTCGTTGATGTAGCTTTTCAGGTATTCTACTCGCTGAGTGTCATTTGTGTCTTCGTTGTACTGGGTTGGCATGCCATTTCCAGTTATGTAGACAGGCACTTTGGTAGTTTTCAAGTATTCTGTGGAGATGTAGTTGAGCAGCCTTCGGAGACCCCAAGGTACAGAGGCGATCCATTTAGAGACTGTCAAAGGCCATGATGGATCAAACTCTGCCTGAAGGTTTCCCACCCCCTCGGGACCAGGGGTGCAGCCGCCAACATGGTTGCTGACCAAACGAGAGGTATAGTGGTTGAGTCCAAAAAAGTCCGCTGTTCCACGGATTCTCTGACTTTCAGCAGAAGTGAAAACAGGAAGTCTAGCGGGCCCAGAATCAGGGCACTCTTCTTTTTTCTGCTCTGTTTGATTCTTCAGTGTTGCTGGATAATCTCCATCTACAAATATCGGATGCGCAAACCAGCCCAGCATAAACTGCAGATAGCGATCTGCAGCTGCTACGTCCTCTGGTTTTGAAGGATCCTTAGGTTCAGCCCAGTCAGAGTTCAGTGCAATGCCTACTTTGCCCTCTTGTGTTTTCCTGTGCTTGTCATTGTAGACATGCCATGCCTCGGCATGGGATTTGAGCATGTTGTGCGTCACCTGTAGATTTATAAAAGAAAGTGATACATGACTTCAAAGTGCAATATTCCAAGGAAACTTGTATCTTTTTATAATGTGAGCAGGGAAATTCTCTCACCTGATAGGAGGCAACCACATAGTCTTTTACTCCAGGTGCATGCTCACCGGTACCATAGCCAGCATGACTCACCACCCACGGGCTACTGAATGTGTTCCAGGTCTTGACCCTGTCTCCAAACGTGGAGAAGCAGAAATCTGCGTATTGTTTGAAGGCTTCAACGATGGACGGATTGGTCCATCCACCGTTGTCCTGGAGTGCCTGAGGTAGGTCCCAGTGGTAGAGAGTGACAACAGGCTGTATGCCAGAATCTATCAGGGTATTGATCAACTTGTTATAGTAGAGAACTCCTTTCTCTGACGTGCTGTCAGGCTGCCCTGATGGGAATATGCGAGCCCAGGAGATGGAGAACTGATATGTGTTGACATGCAGACCTCGCAGCAGATAGACATCATAGTCCACTTTGTTGTAACTGTCACATGCCAAGTCAGCTGTCCCATTGTCAACAGCCTTATTTTCATGACTGAATCGGTCCCAGATGGTCTCTCCCTTGCCACCTTCTAACCAGCCGCCTTCAACCTTGAAGGACTCACTCGAGGTGGCCCACTGAAAGTTGGCGGGAAAGGACTCGTTCAGAAAGGCATCACGCTCTGATGTTGTCTGGGATGCAAAGGTGTCCAACACGGCCTGATAGCTGTTTTCATCCTCTGCACTTTCAGTGTACTGTGAAATTTCATTCCTGTGAGGAATATTAAAACAAGACAACATAAACACACAAAATCCACTACTTCCACCGCTCTCACTCCGAAATAAAATATTTCTTGATTTTCAATGGAATTCCATACCCTTGTCGGATGTTCTGTCTTTCTGAAACTCCCAACATGTTGACCACGTCGGCTCCCATGATTTTGAGATAATTTTTGTTCAACGCTGTTAAAGATCAAGATTGCAAATTTTACGTCAAAAGCACAATTTTGATACAACGTTCAATAAAATGTATTTTAACACAAAATAATGCCTTCTTGGCTGTGTGGTGGTGCATTTATTAAAACTGTCAACATCGTTCTATTCTTTTTCATGGTGATGTTGGCCATACCTATATGTATATAGTGTTCTACGACATCATACTTGATGTTAAAAAAAATAACACCATAACACCATGTCATGGAAGGTTTCCAACTTTATGGACAGTTTCATAACTGTTTGATAGCAAATACAGTATGTGCTTATCACCGTAATCAATTGCACATGTGATGATTGCTCCTATAAATCATAGTGTTATTAAATAAATTTAATTTGTTTGGTTATTTAACGCCAAAGGAGATGATTCAAGAAAGTTACAAAACATTCATGTCATTAGAATTTAATTCCTAAATAATCACAAAAATACAAATTAATTTTGCTTTTAAGTCTTTACCCTGAATGAAATTGCCAAGAAGGTGCTGACTGTCTGAGCAGCCCTTAGCAGTTATTTTGTAAAGCAGGATGGACAAATCAGGGCTGGACTGAAACACCAAGAAAAAGGTCATACAGTTACAGTGGGACAGTGATAGGAAATATTGAATGAAACAAATAAAGACGACTAGCATTGTGTTTACCTGCAAGCTGCGCAGCTCCTTCTCAAAGTCTAATGGCGAGGCACAGCTGTACTGTATGTTCACTGATAAGAAATCCATCTGATTGAAACAGGAGGACCAGCATACAAGTGTCATCTCAGTGAACTAGTAATAATAATACACAAGACTAAACTTCATTTGTGTTGCACCTTAATAATTACAACTCAAAGTTTGCAACAAAGAAAAAGGGAATATTTAGAACACTTACATCATGCTAAAGAGTGAGAAGAAAACCTCATATGACATTTGTCTAATCATAAATACTCAGTTCACTTTGTATATTTTTATCAATATACACACCCACATCTCATATCTCTATTGCCACTCATTACACATGCACATACGCAAACACAAATATTTTTGCTGTTTTGTGATGCCACGTAAGGGCATAAAATGTGGATAACAAGTTGCTGACACTTGGCTTTGCAAAGTTTCAAACTTTGCTCGCAGATTATCAGAGACTTCAGATATGGATGGTCATAAACCCTGCTGACGACACGCTGAGGAGCATGCTGGGACAATTGCGCAGAAAATCAATCACACCAACTGTACACGTGAAGCATTGCATAAATTATTTAAAGGGTGACAGCAGTAGTAGCAGCATCAACACGTGTCTTTGTTCTTAGAGCTTTGTTTTTAGAAACCCAACTATTGAGGATAAGCAAGATATATAGAAGTCAAAGTTTAAGTTTTAGCCCCAAATAATCTGTATTAATTTTATCATACAAAATTAAACTATGGCAACATTCTCTTTGAATTAGTGCATCAAATATTGCTTCAAGTTTACATTCTTGTTGGAGCACACATTTATGTTTTTAATTATTATTTTTATTTTTTTTACTTTTTTTTTTTTGTTTAACTATTTTTTTTTTTTTTTTTACCAAGGGAAGAGGTGCTTTAGTTTTTGATAGAATTGTTATTTTGAATAGCAAAATTAGCATTTTAACTGAGATGGGGAAAAGGTGCACATTTTCTGCAACTGAGAAAACAGCATGCGGCTTACTGATTCTGAAGCCCTGATCTGTGCAAGAGTTGCCTCGTCACGAGTACTCAGCCCAATGGACAGCTGTCTGCCTGAGGAGGTGCAAACAGATTAGATTAGATTAGATCAAATTACATTACCTCAGTTGTCCTTTTCAGCAAAATTGTTTACGTAAAGCCACAAGAACACAAAAATCATGATACAGTAAAGCACAACAGAGAACACAATGAGAAATACACATTCCAGCCTTATGAGTATCCTGTTGAATTCAATTATTGCCCTAGGGAGGAACATCCTCCTAAACCCCTCAGGCGAGTGGCCTGTAGCGGTGGCCACAAGTTTGTACTGAGGATAGTATGGGGAGGCACAAAGTATAGATTTTGAGCTCTAAAATGATGTTGTTTAGACAGTTAATTGTCAATGCAAAGTATCATAATTTACTTTTTTGTAATCTTATCTCTGCATTATACTTTGGTATCACGCTTAGTATTAATGGCTCGGAGCATGCAAAGAGATTATCTATGCAAGTCCGCATGCGTACAGTAAAATCAGTCTTTCTTACCTGCATCAGAAAAGTGTTGATGGTAAAGCTGGTAAATGTTCTTGTTGAGCCTCAGGATGTTTTGCGTTGCAAGGGCAGCATCAGCAGGTTGAATGCCATCCAAGTCGCTCAGCGTCAACCACGTCCGTGCCAGTGCTCCAAACTCTAGGAAGGCAAACTCGGCGTACTGCTGAAACAGGTCGCCCAGCTTGCGGCTCTCCCAGCCTCCATACCTGGCTCTCAGAACATCCGGCACTTTGGATCCGTGAAGGGCGACCAGCGGCTGAAGACCAACATCCAGCAGCTGGGTCAGCAGCTGGTGGTAACACCGCACCACGGCTTTCTGAGGTTGGCTGGCGAGGCCTGTTGGGAGAAGTTGGAGCCATGACAGCGGCACTTTGAAGTGTGTCACCCCTCTGCTGTGGAGGTCCTCAAAGTACTGCCTGGAGTCTGGAGGTAGGGGATGGCTGCAGTCAAAGGCGTCCCCGGCTGTCGTGGCCAGTGGTCCTGCGACAAGCATGGAGAACTCATCCCCATTCGCCACCCTGCCGCCACAACCACTCAGGAAAAAGGTGTAGAGAAACACGAGCCACAATGAAGGCCTCATCGCGGCGTCAACAGGACAGACTGATGATGAATACTGATAGTCGTGCTCTGTTATTTGAGGTTTCTGTTTGTTTGCTTGTCACACAATTAAGATCTGTATCACACTAAAGCGCTGCAGGTGCAAGTTTTACAGCCGCATTGTGATATGATAAGGAAGACTCTGCACTTGTGCTTGCCCATGTCCACTGTATTTTGATAATATAAATACTGTGTTCGGTAATGAGTTTAAGTTATAGGTAGAAATAAAGCTCACTGCTAAAGAGTGCCTCTAAAAATAAGAAAAGTCAAAATGTGCAAAATGCCTAATTTTTTTTTTTAACGCGACATTTTCATCCAAAATTTTAAGGCTAATCTTTGAGGAAAAGCAACATTAATTGTGTGCCATTCATTTACTTGTTTACTCATTTCAAGACATAGTGAAACAGGTTAATGGCCATTTATAATAAAAAACAATGCTGTACAAGGTTCTTCAACTTCAAAATCTCAACAAAACAACAAATTTTTGTTGTTGAGATTTTGAGACATTTTGATTTTACTATGATGTTCCTGTCTGTCTTCACAGGTAATATTCCAGTAATATGACAACAAATTGTTATTACCGCCCTTGAACTATGACCACATATTTAATCGTTCACCATGAGTTAAATTGTACCCGGTTTTATCAGAAACAACCAAGGCTGACCACTGTTACCAAACACTTAAATTGCACCAGCCACGTTGGCGCCCTCAAATTATACTGACACTTATAAAAATCAAGCTCATTGTATTAAAGAGTGCCTGTAAAAAATAAGATCACAACTCAAAGTGTTGCCATATTTTAAGGAAAAGTTTCAAAAGCTTCTTTTTTTTTTTTTTTTAGGAAAATCAGCATTAAAGTAAGTGTGAAATAGTGAAATGTCTGTGCATAATAAAGCAAAACGATACAACTTTCTTTGACTTAAAAATCTTAACAACAAAATCGAAACATTTTATGTAGATAAAAAAAAGCTAATACTAAAATGTTACTGTCGGTCTTTATAGGTAATATTCCTGTAATATTTCAACAAATAGTATTTCCCTTACTTGACCTCTGCCCACATATTGAATCAATCGCCATATGTTAGATTAGGTCGCTGGTTTTATCTGAGACACTCAAGGCTGACCACTGTAACCAAGTTCAAGATAATAAACAGTGTAACTACAAAAGAGCCGCAACCACAGCCACTCTCTTAGTCCCCCGCACAGCGGCAGGATGTTGTCCTTGGGGAAAATACTCTGTCTGTGCATGATCACTGTCTACGGCTGCTATTGCCATGAAGGACAGATGATGTTTCTGGAAGGTCCGATGACCAACCAGCATAACAAGGTTTTAGATGGCCAGCCTGCTGAAGAGTGTTGATGGACGTTTTTGACTGCAGCCATCCCCTACCTCCAGACTCCAGGCAGTACTTTGAGGACCTCCACAGCAGAGGGGTGACACACTTCAAAGTGCCGCTGTCATGGCTCCAACTTCTCCCAACAGGCCTCGCCAGCCAACCTCAGAAAGCCGTGGTGCGGTGTTACCACCAGCTGCTGACCCAGCTGCTGGATGTGGGTCTTCAGCCACTGGTCGCACTTCACGGATCCAAAGTGCCGGATGTTCTGAGAGCCAGGTACGGAGGCTGGGAGAGCCGTGAGCTGGGCGACCTGTTTCAGCAGTACGCTGAGTTTGTGTTTGCCGAGTTTGGAGCGCTGGCCCAAACTTGGGTGACATTGAGCAGCTTGGATGAGCTTGAAGGAGCCGAGATGCAAAATGCCCTGGAGGCACACGCTAGAGTCCACCAGCAATACCACAGGCAGTTTCCCGCCAGAGGTAAGCCCTATATGGACAAGTAGCAGCTAAAATTGGGATACAATTAAAACAGGGCTCTTGTTTTTATATTATGTGTATGAATGCATGTAAAAATCAACAGTTAAGATGTAATCTTGCATATCTTTTTTTTGTAATCAGCTCCAGTTGCCTTGAGTGTTAAGATAAGATTTGTTGACATTATAGGATTGCCCAATAATGTACAACCAAGCGTCACAATGAAGGAAGGTAGTGTGTGTGTGTGTGTGTGTGTGTGTTCTGTTTAAATCTGCCATAACCAAGGCCTTGCTGTCCTTTGTGCGACAGCTGGAGGAGTTTCTGTTGGTGTGATGGCCAGTCATGTGCCACTCATGTGTGACACTCAGCTACTGGTGAGATCACGGCCCAGAGCATGAGCACAGTATTCAACAAAACTATTTTATGACTGTTTCCCACAATATGATATCTTCCAGAAATATGCAGATTTCCTCCCCATTAAAATTCAATATACCTGCACCAATGGGAAAAATCTGGCTGAGCAACTGCAAAATGTTATGGTACATGATTTTTTTTTCTCTCCCTGTTATTTTTCCTCCACATTGTGAAATGTTTGTTCAGTTTGACTGTAAAGAAGAACCTTGTTTCCTTGCAGGGAAGGTGTGGTGGAAGAGCTCTTGTTTTTTATCAGGTGAACATCGTCAGCTGTTCTTCTGATCATTTCCTGACTGATGAAAACATCTTCAAAGGTCAGCAACATAATCAAGACAAAGTCCAAAAAAAAAAAAAACAACTTTTTAAAACCCTTTCTTGAATTGTTTTAACCGAAATAACCAATGCCTGAATCAGGGAACTTTACTTATTGTTGTTGTTGTTGTTATGATTATTAATAGTAGTAGTAGTAGTAGTAGTGGTGGTAGTAGAATTAATTTTACAATTATTACTAAGCTTAACCTTTAAAATGTGAAGGTAAGGTAAGGTTTTTAATGATGTAATGAGATAGCACTCCATTATTAGGTCTCAATTTTTTTGACATTCCATCAAACATTTTTAATAAACAATGAAAATAATATGCTTTCACAGTCATGAACAATGAAGATCTTCATGTTCTGGGATTGGACGTGGCACACATCTTAAAGCCAGATCACTCTATTGCTGGAAGGTATCATGGAGTATATAGATAATTAAGATGTACTAACTATACTTTCATCCACTTCCGAAAAGAAATCAGGTTTTCCCGTTATTCCTCTTTTATTTCAGTCTTTCTCACCAAAATGTCAACAGAAACAATGTCCACACATCATCCTGCCTGACAACATATTGCAAAACTTGGACAAATTTTGCCACCATTACCTCATCCAAGCGTGATGCCTTTCTGAACGAGTCCTTTCCCGCCAACTTTCAGTGGGCCACCTCGAGTGAGTCCTTCAAGGTTGAAGGCGGCTGGTTAGAAGGTGGCAAGGGAGAGACCATCTGGGACCGATTCGGCCATGAAAATAAGGCTGTTGACAATGGGACAGCTGACTTGGCATGTGACAGTTACAACAAAGTGGACTATGATGTCTATCTGCTGCGAGGTCTGCATGTCAACACATATCAGTTCTCCATCTCCTGGGCTCGCATATTCCCATCAGGGCAGCCTGACAGCACGTCAGAGAAAGGAGTTCTCTACTATAACAAGTTGATCAATACCCTGATAGATTCTGGCATACAGCCTGTTGTCACTCTCTACCACTGGGATCTACCTCAGGCACTCCAGGACAACGGTGGATGGACCAATCCGTCCATCGTTGAAGCCTTCAAACAATACGCAGATTTCTGCTTCTCCACGTTTGGAGACAGGGTCAAGACCTGGAACACATTCAGTAGCCCGTGGGTGGTGAGTCATGCTGGCTATGGCACTGGTGAGCATGCACCTGGAGTAAAAGACTATGTGGTTGCCTCCTATCAGGTGAGAGAATTTCCCTGCTCACATTATAAAAAGATACAAGTTTCCTTGGAATATTGCACTTTGAAGTCATGTATCACTTTCTTTTATAAATGTACAGGTGACGCACAACATGCTCAAATCCCATGCCGAGGCATGGCATGTCTACAATGACAAGCACAGGAAAACACAAGAGGGCAAAGTAGGCATTGCACTGAACTCTGACTGGGCTGAACCTAAGGACTCTTCAAAACCAGAGGATGTAGCAGCTGCAGATCGCTATCTGCAGTTTATGCTGGGCTGGTTTGCGCATCCGATATTTGTAGATGGAGATTATCCAGCAACACTGAAGAATCAAACAGAGCAGAAAAAAGAAGAGTGCCCTGATTCTGAGCCCGCTAGACTTCCTGTTTTCACTTCTGCTGAAAGTCAGAGAATCCGTGGAACAGCGGACTTTTTTGGACTCAACCACTATACCTCTCGTTTGGTCAGCAACCATGTTGGCGGCTGCACCCCTGGTCCTGAGGGGGTGGGAAACCTTCAGGCAGAGTTTGATCCATCATGGCCTTTGACAGTCTCTAAATGGATCGCCTCTGTACCTTGGGGTCTCCGAAGGCTGCTCAACTACATCTCCACAGAATACTTGAAAACTACCAAAGTGCCTGTCTACATAACTGGAAATGGCATGCCAACTCAGAGTAACAGGGATACAAATGACACTCAGCGAGTAGAGTACCTGAAAACCTACATCAACGAAGCGCTGAAAGGTTAGTCCTGCCAATTTCTCCAATTCAGACCATGTCTTAATTTTTTTTTTTTTTGCTAAAAAGACGTTATTGTTCATGCATTGCTTCGTCTTTCCAATTTGTAGCAATTAAAGATGGTGTTGACGTGCAGCGCTTTACAGTGCAGTCGCTCATGGACGGCTTTGAAGGTCCCCAAGGCTATACTGAACGTTTTGGATTGCACTATGTTAACTTTGACCATCCTGACAGACCGAGGACTCCAAGACAGTCAGCTTACTTTTATTCCAAGGTTATTGAGATGAATGGTTTTGCTCCCAAAGAGTTGACCTTTGATACATCTGGAACTCAAAACAAATTACCCAATACACTCAACATACCAATGCCTCCGTCAACTGTCCCCTCTGAAGCCAGGAGTGTCTGGAAGAAGTTTTCTGGTCAAACCAACTTAGAGAAAAAACTCTACCACTATGGCACTTTCCCACAAGGATTCACTTGGGGTGTATCATCTTCAGCATATCAGATTGAGGGTGGCTGGAATGCTGATGGGAAAGGGCCCAGCATCTGGGACACATTCACCAACAAACCTGGCAATGTAGTTGATAATGCCAATGGAAATGTGGCCTGTGACAGTTATCATCGACTTGAAGAAGACCTCTACATGCTTCGAGCTCTGGGGTCAAAATCGTATCGATTCTCTCTGTCCTGGTCAAGGATCTTTCCCAATGGTACGCGGAGCTCCCTGAATCAAAAAGGTATTGACTACTACAACAAGCTTATTGATGGGCTTCAGAGATATAACATCAGTGCTATAGTGACACTCTACCACTGGGACCTCCCACAAGCTTTGCAAGATATTGGTGGCTGGGAAAGCGAAGGCATGATTGACATTTTCAATGACTTTTGTGACTTTTGTTTTGCCACCTTTGGTGACCGAGTCAAATTCTGGATAACCTTTCACCAGCCTCAGACAATTGCATGGTCAGGCTATGGACTTGGAAGTTTCCCACCAAAGGTGAAGAGTCCAGGCACTGCTCCATACATAGTTGCACACAACCTCATCAAAGCGCACGCAAAGGCTTACCACACCTATGACGATAACTACCGCAAATCTCAAGGTGGCCTGATTTCGATTGCCCTCAATGCTGACTGGGTTGAACCTAAAGACCTTAATGATCCCCGTGAAGTGAGGGCTGCTGACCGCGCTCTGCAGTTCCAACTTGGTTGGTTCGCACATCCCATCTTCAAGAATGGTGACTATCCTGATGCAATGAAGTGGCAAGTGGGCAACAAAAGCGAGCTTCAATATGAGTCAAAGTCCAGACTACCTTCTTTCACAGAGGATGACAAAAACCTCATCAGAGGAACAGCTGACATGTTCTGTGTAAATCATTATACTACAATGATTGTAAATCATGTTGCTGGCAAGCTCACTCCACCATCATATGAAGATGATCAGGACGTTTTAAAAGCTGCGGAGAGTGATTCGCCAAATACTGCTATCAAAGACCAGAGAGCTGTTGCATGGGGTTTGAGAAGACTTCTCAACTGGATCAAAGAGGAGTACGGCAATCCAGAAATTTACATTACCGAGAATGGAGTGGCTACAGATCCAATGCCTACATATGATGACATCGATAGAGTATTTTACTACAAAACCTACATTGATGAGGCCTTGAAGGGTAAGTCCTAGGGTAATATGGAATCCTTTTTAACTACATTTTAGTGCTAATTCATCCACGTCTTTCCCAACATATCTTCCACAGCTCATAATGTTGACGGTGTAAATGTCAAAGGATATATTGCCTTATCCCTTATGGATTCATTTGAATGGCTCAATGGCTTTGAGAAAGGATTTGGTCTCCATCATGTGGATTTTGCCAACCCAAACCTACCGCGCACACCCAAACGTTCCGCTCATTATTATTACCAGGTCATGAGAGACAATGGTTTCCCCTTACCTGAAGAAGAGACATTTCTTTACAGAGAGTTTCCAAAATCATTCAAATGGAGTACTGCAAGTGCTTCCTACCAGGTAATTCAAAGTAAATACTGATCAGTGAACCTACAGAATTCTTGAACTTATTTGGAGTGTTTTTTGGCACATTGTCAGCATAGCATAAGTGCAAATTTTCCTCACAGATTGAAGGGGCATGGAGAACAGATGGAAAGGGACTGAGCATCTGGGACAAGTTTTCCCATACTCCCTTGAGGACAGCCAACAGTGGCAATGGTGACTTTGCTTGTGACAGTTACAACAAGATTGATGAAGACATCGAAGTGCTCAAGACACTAAAGGTTACCCACTACCGCTTCTCCATGTCTTGGCCCAGAGTTCTCCCTGACGGTACCAAAAACCATATCAATGAAGCTGGAATCAACTACTATCATAGATTACTAGATGCCTTGGCAGCGGCTAACATTGTGCCTCAGGTGGGTACTGTGGTTGTTTATCGTCACACGGTTTAATATTGTTTACTGTAGACTTAGACCAAACCTTATTAATCCTCATGATGAAAATGATTGACATCATTGGTTATTGTTTTTTTGTTTTCTTTTGTTTTTTTATGGGAAGGGGTGGTGGTGTTATCTTATCGCTGGGTTAACCTTTTTTTTTTTTTTTTCCTGAAGGTGACACTGTACCACTGGGACCTCCCCCTGGCTTTAGAGAGAGAAGGAGGCTGGCTGAACGAAACTGTTGTGGACAGATTTAGAGATTATGCTGACGTGCTCTTTAGCCAATTTGGATCCAAAGTCAAATTCTGGATCACTTTAAATGAACCATATATTGTAGCCAACCTTGGCTATGGATACGGTACCTTTGCTCCAGGTGATGGAAGATATTAGATGATTAAATATTTTTATATATCTATGTAGCTATATGATAATCAATTCTAACAATGTGAATGAAATCCAATGTTTTAGGCAAATTTGGGAAGCAGTATATTGCAGCCCACAACCTGATTAAAGCCCATGCCGAAGCCTGGCACCTCTATAATGGCAAATACCGACCAACACAGAGCGGCATCATTTCCATCACCATTAATTCTGATTGGGCAGAACCCAGAAGCCCTTATAAGCAGGAGGATTTGGATGCATGCCAGCGCTACTTGCAGGTAGAACAAGAAAGATGCCTATGGCTGAAAATGATGGGGTTATTTTCATTATTATTTTTTTCTCTTCATTGAATTTTACAGCTGAAGGTTTAAAAAAGAACAAGATAACAATAATTTAGATTTAACCTATACCATATCATTTCTCTTCAGTTCTATATTGGGTGGTTTGCTCATCCCATCTTCAGAGGTGATTATCCAGAGTTGATGAAGACAATTGTTCATAAAAGAAGTCTTGCTGCTGGTCTTCCCAAATCACGGTAAGAATTTTCAATGAAATATCGATAGTGTTTAAAAAAAAAATGCCAATGCTGATATGACTTTATGAGGATTTCCTCCGCCAAAAGACTTTTTCTTTTCTTTTTTCTTTTTTCTTCAAATCCTCCTTCACTGCAGGCTTCCTGAATTCACACCTGAGGAAATTACAAGGATAAATGGGACTCATGATTATTTTGGCTTTAACCACTACACCACAGTTCTTGCATACCCAGTCAATTTGGGAAATCAACAGGATTATGAAGGGGACAGGTAGGTTAAAGGTTGTTTTTTTTCTCTTTTTAAAAGCGGCAACTTTACATGGCCATTGTAAAAAGTCTGCTCTGCAGCAAGAAATGTTTTGTGAGAAAAACACAAAGTCAATCATTAGGCCTATTAAACCCATGGTTAATGTTCAACACACTATCCAGGGGTGCTGCAGTCACACATGACCGCACCTGGATTGGGTCTGGCTCCTTCTGGCTGAAGATCACACCGTTTGGCTTCAGGAAAATCCTCAAGTTCATCAAGGATGAATACGGCAACCCGCCTGTGTACGTCACAGAGAACGGCATCTCAGAACGAGGAGCTGTGAATTTGAATGATATGCACAGAACACACTACTACAAAAACTACATCAACCAGGCCCTTAAAGGTATTGTCTCATCCACAAAAACATACAATAAAGGTCCTTAACTGTACATGCTTTTATTGTCTTGTACCCTGGAGCACACGGTGCTGCATGCTGGAGAGGAACCGCAGGTTCAGCCCTGTTTAAGGCCAAGTTAAGTTAGTACTGTGTTGAACCTCCCCATTCTTTGAAAAGAAATGAGGCTGCATCCGAGAGCGACATTGTTGTCAGGAAATTGAAAGTGGCTTCAATGTAGGAACAGTGTGACATCACAAAGGACTGATATGCAGAAATTTGGTCCAGATATCTATTTGATGCACTTTTTCGGTGCATGCAAAGCTCGAGGAGTAGCACTATTGGAAAACATTGGTAAAAATTATTTTGCACACTCTTCAGCTGTGTCTAAAATTCATGGTTTCAGCTCACATCTTAGATGACGTTGACCTGAGAGGCTACACTGCCTGGTCACTGATGGACAACTTTGAGTGGGCGTCTGGCTTCAACGAGCGCTTTGGGCTGTTCTTCGTCAATCGCTCCGATCCCACATTGCCTCGCATTCCAAAACACTCGGCCGCCAATTACGCCAAAATCATCAGCTGCAACGGTTTCCCGGAGAACAACCCTGACTGTGAGATTCCCGATCCTGGAGGTGAGCTGGAGTCCGGCGGGAGTTGATGGAATGATGACATTTTGCTGCTGTCGAACAAAATTCTGTCTTTCTTTCCCACCCAACAGCCACAGTTGCCCCCGGGCCAACTCCCACACAGAGCACTCCACCTCTGAAGGTGGACTTCTTGGGTCTGGAACTGTCACCCGGTGACGCTGAAGTCGGACTTTACGTCACCTTTGCCCTCCTTCTTGTGAGTGTGCTGGCCATCATCGTCATTGTGTGCCGCCTGCAAAAATCAAGGAAAACGTTGAAGAGAGCAACGTCGGGGTCCGTTAATTTGGAGAGAATGTGAGTGAGTGGAAAAAAGAGAGTAAGACGAGAAGAAAGCTCTTCAGTGATGGGCTGTTTTAAATAATATAACTTGTATTAAATACTGTCAGTAAGAAAAAAAATAAATCTTTCGGAAAACCTTTGGGATTGTGAACTGCGCCGCCTGTTTTGGTGTTTCTCAGCAGTCTTTTTCTGCATTGTTTGCATCACCCTTCCATACATTGACATGTCACCCGTAAATGCAGCTTATATATTTAATGCAGCCTCACCCTTATTCTTCCCTGCAGATGTAACTGAAATTCCTCTGAACTGTTTTTGCTCACTCAATCTAGCGCCACTAGATGGCACTAGTACACCATTAACATAATTGGAATCATCGTCGTGATGCTGCTGGTCCGAACCGAAGTTTTGGAGTGTCAGTCTTTAAAAGGTGGTTAACTGTTCAATTTGGTCAATTTTTTTTTTTTTTTTTTTTTTAATGTTATTTCAACTCTTGCAACATCATCTGTGGCCTTTGCATTTACAAACTGCTGCGAGTGGTTTGAAATAGAGAACTGATAAAGATAAAACCCCCCAAAAGTTTCACTCTGCGTCCTAGTCTTTCTGCCGTTGCTTCACCTGTGACCTTTGGCCAAAAACAGCTGCCACAGCCTGAAGGAGCCAGATCAACAAACTCCTGCATGGCCTCCCCGACTCAAAAACACGAGCCAGGCAAACAACTCCTCGTTGAGGAGGAGCGTCTCGACCCTGTTCCTCTGCACTCCCGCCGAGACTCCTGCGTCTCCAGGGTGGAGGAGCCATCTCGACAGGAAGTGCCCGTTAACGAGCGCGGGGTGTCTCTCCTGCACGCTCTCCCCTCTTTCGCCTCAGCCGCTTCGATCACCGCGGTGTTCGCTCGATATCTGGAAGATGCCGAGTCGGCCAGCGTGGGGTGTGAGTCACCCTGAAAGAAAATATACTCTCGCCGGTTGCTTGGCCCGGGAAGTTTTCAGGTCAGCTCGATGGGCGTGCAGGAAAGTTTGATGACTTGCAGAAAAGCACCTGCCTTGCAGCCTGTTTATTGCACAGAGGGAGTTTAACTTACAGTAAATTAAATGACATGATACAATACACAGAGTAACGGACAAAATAATAAACATGTCACGCTCCACGCCGCAAGCCGTGTGCACAAAGTGTGTGTGTGTGTGTGTGTGTGTGTGTGTGTGTGTCTATGTGTGTGTCTGTGTGTGCAAGGTGCTCATTGTTTGAGTTTGAGATTGTGGACGGAAAAACGAGTCGTGGCTGAAAAGCCAAAGTGACGTGACGTGATATTTAGACAACTTGATTGATAATTGGAGCCGTGAAAGAAACATGCTGTCCTTGATTGCCGCCGACTTCCCAGAGCGAGTCCCCGGCCTTCACCTGGCACTCGGCACGGAATGTTGCTGAATTGTTTGCATTTGTGACTCACGTCCGTCTGGTGAGGAAGCGAATGTGCAAAGGAGGGCGAGGCAAATTCAGAGGTTTTGACTGGTCGAACCTTCCTGGCTGTCACATTTGAGCACACGTGTTGGTTTTGGGGATAAAACCATAAACTGCAAAGAATTAATGGCAGGGTCAATGGATAATATGATACAGATATTAATTGTCATACTATTCAGTCTTGACTCGAATCAAACTGGAGACAACTTTAAAGTAACCTTATGGAGTTTTTAAAATTTTTTTTTTACTTAAGAATTGGACCTCTGACAGCCAGAGTTTTTCTGCAACCAGGTTTGCAGACCCCTGCTGGCCAAACAATAGATTACAACTTTTTGGTTCCTCTGCAGTGGCGTCTTTTGAGATCTCTTCATTGGATCTGTTTTAATGGTAAAATGCGTTGTAATAAAACTCTAAAATACAACAGGACGACCTCAGAATGAACTCCAAGACACTTGTTCCTCATACCGAGCGTGGCACGGGCTCAAAGATAAGATTTGGTGTTTTAATCAAAGGCTTGCTGAGACAAGGACTCCCCATTGGCCCTTGGAGAAGAAGTGATGTTAATTGCAAACTGCTGTGTGCCAACGTTGCTCCCTGATTGGCTTTTTGCTATTATGGGCACGAGGTGAGTTGTTCATGTCGAGAGCCTTTTAAAGCCGAGACAACTGCTCATCGAAGTGGTGGTTTTATAATGCTTCCACATTCAAGATGTGGTCAGACTTTGCTTCTTACTCGTTTTTGGATTTTGGAGACGGATGTAAAATTTTCAACTTCAGTTTGATGTGAACCAGCAGTTGACCGAGTGACATTTGCCAAGCCAAATACCAAGACCTGTATGGTTCTTTTCCGGCCTTTCTATTGTTTCGGGAGATGCTCCAAGGTAGAGGAAAACATTATTGTTGAGGAATTATGTTCGAATAAGAAGCTAAAACTGCTCCCGCACCCATCAAATTGGAGGGGACTTATTTTCATTCCATTATTAGCAACGTGATACTTAAAGAATGTTTCCTGCTGAGCCAAGGCCGCCGGAGTCAGCGCCTTCTGCTGCACACATCTTCAGGTTATACTCAGTATCACTCTTCTCTTTTTTCAGCACACGAGCAATAACAAAAACATGAAAAGGGGCTGGGAAATAGTGTCAGTGTTCGGCTAAAGTTCTCAACACCCAAAGGATCCAACAACCGACCCCGACCGATCTTGCAAACAAAAAAGTAGCGACTGAGCAGATTTTGTTTTTTGAAGCCTGAAAGCCACGAATCTCTCCGTAGTCGCTGCAGTGGAAATGTTCCGCTGCAGCGAAACGTCAGGCGCGCTGTGTAGAAAATGCACCATCTGTAAATAATTAGGTGGTAATAGATTCCTGTTGGCTGTTGTTGTGTCTGCTTCCCGTGGCAACCTCACATGTGGAAGTCCGACTCGGCGAGCGCGTTTCTGCGTGTTAACTTTTTATGACCTCTAATAGTAAAGCGCTGCCTGTCTGTCTCTCCTGCACACACACACACAAACACACACACACAGACACACACACTTTAATAAAGGCAGGTGATAGGGTCAGCTGACATTTGGGTTTTGATTTACAGTTAGAGAATGCGAATGTGTGGAGTACCCAACATCCTCACCCAGTTTAACCAGTATGACCCCCTCCTTCTACACTATCAGTCATCGTTTGGTGCTGCCGAGAACAACCTCAGGGCAGCAGCCCCATGACCCTGAGTGAAGGAGGAGCATTGAGAGAGATGGAAGGATGGATGGATGGACGGATGGATGTTGTCTCACAGTTTTGGCAGTGTCATTCATTTGAAATCATCCTCTTGTTCAGCTGGTCTTCTTGGTCTTTGGTCTTCCACAAACATGCCATTAAAATCAGTTTGAACGCTCGAAGCAGCTGTGTCTGATCCCCTTTTTGCCCTCTAGATGTTGTAGTTTGATGCCGCAGGTGCACCTCGTGACCAACCCTGTGAGCCAACCAGGACATAACACAACACAACGCAACCGCCAACGTTTGTTGGACGACACCAAGTGACTAAGTGAGTGAGATGTGCAAGTGAGATGATGCCAAGAGTGGGTTGGAGGAACAGGAGGATCAACGACACGGAACTGGAGAACAACAGGTCACATGACACGGCTGACTGCTGGTTCTGTGGCCCCTGAAGTCTAACAAGCTGAATTTTGGGATTTCAACTCCTTTTTGAAGCTAAACCTGCTCAGTCTGGCACGAAAACAGTTGCTGGATTATTTTCGTGATCGACGCGTCGTCTCAGAAAGCCTTGCTGTCAGCTCGGACACATGTGGCGCAGCAGGGAAACAGCAGCAGCTGCGGACATCTGCCAGATGTGAACGGCTTTGGCCTCTGACTCGGTCGGGGGAAAAAGAGCTGCGCGTCAACGGCTCTTCGCTCAGGCCAGACGTCTGTGACAAGCAGCATCAGTTTAGGTGAGGGAGCAGAACAGCTGTAACGCTAACAAAATGGCGTGACTGCGAAGTGCGCCGCACTTGTTTTGAAAGCAGTTAGGATGCCGTCGCTGTGGCCCCCCAGGAGGAACTCCCTCCCTCCCTGCCAAGCCCCTTTTTAAAATCACACTATGCTTTTATCAAGATCATTATCACAAATATTGCCCCTGACAGAATCAATTTCCTTGGTTTTGGCTTTACGGTGCAATATGGGCTAAATGTTGCATACTTTCTCACCCCACCCCCACTCCCACCAGCCCCCGCTCCCCTTCTCAATAAAACGGGTGTGGAAAGTGGAGCAGGAAATTGAAAAGAGGGGTCCTGTTGCGTTGCCGAGACCACGCTGCCTGCCGCTGTTTCCTCTGCACATGGCGCTTCTGCGCAGGACGCCTTGCTGCAGATGCACATCGGCCCCTTTTCCAATAATCCTGACGGTCCTTGTGGGGGGCGCAGTATTAAGTTGTGGCGCTGCGTTGCAGCATCAGGAGGCGACCCGAGCCCGGCTGTTTGGAAATACTTCACGGGAGATGCCATGACGGCGGGATGGCACGCACAACTGGCAACCTGCTCAGCGTGGGCCAACCGCTCGTCAAAGTGGTTTAGAGCAGCTCCTGCTTTTAACTCTTCACCCTCAGAGAGGGTCTTGGGATACCCTCAGTAATGGAATATCTTTTTTATTTTGCTTTTATTTTTGCTATATGGTTCCATGGGGATTTCAGAGTGGAGCTCCTCAACACGGATGCGCTGCGAGGTTCCATCCACTTCCTGTCACTCCCACCAGTCTTGCAGCGAGACTTAATCCGACCTTTTAACAGCGTGGTTGCACATTTTCACTGCTCAGTTTGCTTTTATCTGCAACTTTTCCGTAATTTTTTCCTTTCGACAAGCAATTAATAACCGCTGTGTTCAAACAACATAAGGTGTTTATTAGAGCAAAATATATAAAGGAGGAAAATACGTCCCTGAGGATTGTCAGTGTTTACTGCAAGGGTTTAACCCCCAGGTGGCGCTCACTGGTGGCTCTGTCAGACACAGCCCAGTAAAAGGCACTTAATGTGTTTTATCAGCTCTGGATTTTTTTTTTTTTATTGACATTTTTAATGAGACATGACACTGTCAATCAACCAGCTGAGACATCACAGCTCAGCAAATGGTTTGCATGCATGCATTAAAAAAACAACCTTGCATAATGACTTGTGCAGTGGTTTTCCTGCCTGTGTTTTGGGAATGTGACACGCAGGCAGTTTTTTTCCAAGAGCGAAGCTCTTGTGCAATGGCAAAATTTGCGTATCTTACAGTGCCGAGTTGCATGGAATCAGGAAATTGTGAAAGCGGAGCTGCGTTGTTGCAAGAAAAACCGCATCTATTTTCTGAGTCTTTTCTGGGACGACGGCGTGCAACATGTCGAGGGAGTCGTACTGAAAGCTGCAGTCGCTTGGAGTCGTGCACCTGCGCGCGTGTGAGTTAACCATACTCACAATTTTAAGTGAATTACTCCTCAGTAATTTCTTGTGTCGTCTGCTCTGCATACAAGCGGACACAAACTGGCCGCTGTGACTCTTGATGCAGCGGGTTCAAGTGCACGGCCTCAGTTATGTAACGGAAGATAATCTGCTGTTACCATAGAAATGCCGCTCAAAGCCTGACTGGAGGTTTTTTTTTCCTTCTTCTCTCCCTTCTGCTATGAACCAAAGAGCTCTTTTCCACCTCGCTGTTTTTCCTCCGGGCAGCGTGTCGGTGGATCAGACCTGCATTCTGTGCACGGTGGCGGCACCATGGGACGGACATTCTGTTGTTGCTGCTGCTGCTGTTGTAGGTGTTCTCTCCACGTCTACCAGGGCAGCAGCAGCAGCAGCAGCATTAAACCAGCAACCTGTTGGAGACATTTTCCAGCCTGAACTCTCTTCATTTTCTCTTTCTTTCGCGTCCTGAGCTACATATTTAGGAATTATACTGGATTGCTGCGGTTTAGCGTGATTCTCTAAGATATGTTTCTCGGCCTGAATCGGTGTAATCAAGTTACTCTGCCACGTGTGAGCAGAGTTGCTGGACTGGGATTTAATGAGTGAGAGGTGAAGGGAAAGAAGCATGAGAGGAAGGATGCAAACTAGCTTCAAAACATCTGGGGTGCTGAACCTTGCCACGGCACCCAGATTGGCTTAACGGGATTGTGCTGCGGGCTGGATGCCATTAATCCCTTGCATAGGCTTAGAGCACCTTGGCCCAAGGAGGAAGAAGATCTCCTCTGGCTTCAGACCTTTCATTCCGCCTTAACATCAGACTGTTCACTGGAAGCAGCGCGATACTTTAGACTAGGAATGCACCGATACCGCCTTGAAGCTTCCACGTCCGACGCTGTTTGATTGATTAAGCAGCGTTACTACGTGCAGGTCTGCGCTGCATCAATTTCTCGGCACGGGCTTCGACATTGGAAACTTGGGTTGAAAATGCAGGTATTAAGTGACGAAACCTTCCGTTCCGAGATGCAGCTGACCACGGCTCAAATTTTTTTCTGCAGGAGAAGGAAGGAGGGAAAACAAGTACATGTGCTGGCTGTATTAAACTGTTGGGTCCTGACACATTCCTCCACGAGCGCTGCCTTCTTTAATGTGCTGTAGGTTTAAAAGCGAAAGCTGAGACGATCGAGGGAGAGAGAAAATGTGCAGCCCGCAGAGACGTTTTCCCAGCCGGCTCCCGGCTGGCTCGACGCCACCAGCGCCGTGCATTTTCTGCAGGTCGTGCACGTTGACCTTCCACTCTCCGGGAAAGAAATCCTGCATCCTGGACCAAAACCAGCATGTCTGAATGAACGCTGCCTCTGTGCTGGGACAGCGAGTCTTAATTGAGTTAAAGCCTGAATCCAAAAAACACACGCCCAGTTTTTTTTCCCTTTTCCCTGCGTCTTCTGTGGGTGGCTGAAATGTGGAAATTGAATAAGTTAATGGAAAAGAGGGAGATTATTAGATTATCACAGAAGGCGGTTCTCTCTCTGAACATTTTGTCACAGTTTCAGGCCAGATTTTTGCACGTGTGGCAGCATCATGCATCCTGCATCCTGTGCCAACGTCAGCTTGACTCCCAATGGAGGCAACCATTCAGCCAGTGCAAATTCTTAATTATAGTTCAGTGTTTATATAAATATACTCTAAATAAAAGTAAACAACTAACATAGAACCTGAGGTTGACTGATCTGAGAGATATCCTTCATCCATCATAAAAACATTTCCTTGTCTTGGCTACATTGCAGTTTAGCTAGTCATTCTGCCCTAGGGCTGCTGTGGCTACACAGTGTGAATGTGGTGTGAATGAATAATGGGTTCAATGTAAAGTGCTTTGTGTGCCTAGAAAAGCGCTATATAAATCCAATCCATTATTATCTTTATAATTATTAAAGAGGAGAAGCCAAATGTGACAACAGTCTCGACTTCATTAACTCTAATCTTAATTAACTCTTGGCAACTGGAATCGTGTCTGTAAATTGATCACCCCGCAACATGATTTTTCTTTGATGTTCATTCGAAGCCACCAGTTTGTTGCTAGACAAAAGAGAAAGACACCAACAACACAGCAGAAAACCCAATTTTTTTCAGATCCCAGATCAAAATCCACTCAAGACTTCCTGAGGTTGGAGACCAATGAGTCTTTATGGGCCTCTTCTAATCACTTTATCAATCATCCTTTTTTTTTTTTTTTTTAAATCATTTACAGTATGTCATCGGCGTACAACAGCCTTGTTTTCCCTGAGGCCACCGGGCGACCCATCGAGACTCTGATTTAAGAAGTTGCTGCAGCGTCACACCACCGCACACAGCAGTGGACTGTGTTTACCGTCATTAAATTACACCTCGACAACAGGTTGTTGTAAAATAATCACACACGCACTCACACTCACACACCTGCTCTGTTCCAACCTGCAATTCTGGCTGCTTCTTTTACCAAAATAGCAGGTGTGCAGCCGTTTCATTAGAAGCAGAAGACATCGGATCCTCGGCTGTTCGAGGCGCCCAACACTTCTGGAAGTCAACAATGGATCCGTCATCGAGTCCTGCAGAGGACTCACAGTGGGAAAAAGCTGATAGGTGGTTTTCCAGGCTGCCAGGGTGTTTCCCCTTCATTGCTTCTGAAGCTTCTATTACATATTTTGTCAACCAGTTTTGTTTTGTTTTGTTCTGTTTTACCTCACAAGTCTAAATCCGTCTGTGAGGTTACTTTGATTGAAAATCTGTGTGTTTCCTATGAAGAAAATGGATTTTTTTTGTCTTTGTAAATTCATGAACTCAAAACAGTTGGTTTCCTGAATTTGGAGGAACTTCGGTGAAAGACCTTAGTTGGTGTTTGCTGGCAGAGGATCCTAAAATGAAATTGAAATTGAGTTATTTGTTTCAAAGATTTAGAAGATTTATTCATTCATTTTCTACACCCACTTCCACTATTCTGCGTTTTGGATCCTAGGGGGTGGAGCCAATCTCAACTGTCTTCGGATGAAGGCGAGGATATAGCCTGGACAATTCGCTAGTTTATCGTAGGCTCTCATTTGAAAGATAGAACCTTCGACTTTCTTGGGATTAAGATTCTTCTCTAAGAATCTACAGAACAAAAGAAACACAGTATAAATGTTTCTTCCTGTATGAAATCCTCAGGCTCCAGCGCTCTGGCCTGCAGTTGGACTGATCAGGAAACCAGGAGCAACCTTTTTCTGTGACCTCCAGCAGACGTGGGCGATGGAAAAGAAAACGCTTCTAATAAAATCTTCTGTTGTGGCTCCGGGTGCCGGCGGTTTATCTCGCTGCTGTTGTCGTCAGCCTCAGCTCTGGATGTGCGGCCCGCAGGTCCTAATGGCTTAGTGTGTCACTGAGTGTGACACAGAGCTCTTATTACGCTGTCAGGACCAGGCGCTACGGTCATCCCAAAGCTATCTTCACATCTGCTTTATCTGCTTTGCCGTCGTGGACGAGGAGGTTCCTCATGTGGTTGCTGATTATGTCGTCAGTTTTTTTTTTTTTTTTTTTCTTTTTTGAGAGGCAAAACCGGCTTCCACTTCTTCTTCGATGAGCAACCCAGCAGCAGGGTTCACACTTGTGTTGTATGAAGTTTGGCATCATGAAATCTATCATTTTGGATTCCTGTTTGTTTCCCCTTTTTGCTGTTTCCTTATCACACCAGTGTTGTTATAACGTTTACATTGTTTAGTAAGGATCTATCTGTGGTCTATGCAAATCCAATTTTCCCGCAACTGATGTCTTTCCCACATGTTTGAGATCCGAGAAAAACTGCCGCCGTCAACCCCTTTAATGCTCACCCTTGGCTTTTGAAAGCTCTGAGAGATGTGACTTGATAATTACAGGCCTCCCTCAAAGACTCACTAGTTTATGCCTCTAGAAGGCATCCACTTTTGCAGCCATGCTGGTCTCTGGGATTTTAGTAATCAAAGACTTTCAGTATGTGCAGGTGAGCAAATTACCAGGGAAAAAAACTCAAGGTGTTTGCCCTTTCAAAAAAAAAAAAAAAAAAAAAACGGGAGCAAAACAGGAAAATGAAAGCCCAGCTGCAATCACAGCTTGCAGGTTGCACACTGCTGCTTGCCGTTACCGTTTTTGTCTGTTTGTAAAATTGAACGCAAATGTGCAAAAATAAGAGCAGAAATCTAGCAGAGCTCTCTAATGTGCAACTGAGAGCATTTCAGAGGAAACAAATATAGTTCACGCTGTGTTAACCCCCCCCCCAAAATAGGATCCTTCTCTCAGATTTACTCATGAGACTTTTTTTTTTCCCACAATCTGTTTATTGACATTTTGAAATAGAACAGATAAACATTACAATAACACCGGACAATAGTAGTATTAAAACAAAACTGCATGTCAAGGGTAAGATGGAAACAATACAAGACCAGAAAAAAAAGGAAAGAAAAGAAAAGAAAAACTAAGACAGGACAAATACTACAAACTAAGGAACAAAATCCAAGATAAAGACTGAGGACGAGAAATAACTTAACAACAAAGAGTTATGAAAAATAAATAAATAAACAACAACAACATAAAATACTAAAGCATAAAGTAATAGCTGCTGGCCAGTCCAGGATCAATCATATCACAACCTAATGCCACTAACGTACCTAATAGGTCACTCAGGGATATTTGTGAGGTCCAGTTCACGGATGTACTCAAAAAAGGGATCCCACATCTTAAAGAATTTCCTTAGGGAGCCCTTCGAAACATACCTGATCTTTTCAAGTTTAATAGAATGGAGGACTTCCCTTATCCATAATGTGTGTGAAGGAGGAGTTGGAGACTTCCACTTCAGCAAAATCAGGCGTCTTACTCATGAGACTTTAATTGCACATATTTTTTTTCTTACCGCCTGCAAATGTAACTGCTGGACGCAAGTTGAATAGTAATAAATTAAATTATACTAGTACATAAACGGCTGTCTCTTCAAATTTGCTTTTCAAAGAGCACAGGAAATGTTTACGTTTTTTGGCAATTAAATGGAGCGCCGGGGCCTCCGAGGGTGAGCGCTCTCTGCCTGAGTGACTCGCTGAACATGACAAGTTGATGCACGTTCCGTTTTTGGCAGGAGAGCTGGAAGAATCAAAAGGTGAAACTGAAGGAGGAGGGAGATAACAAGGCTACACCAGGAAACAAAACAGGGAAGTCATTTGCAGAACTGTGTGGATTTGTGGTTTAACAAGTGAAACGTTTTTTTTTCCACACATTGCGTGTCATTACTTTCTGTATGTGCATGCGTTAAATAAATAATGCAATCATTATAGTTGAAAGACCAGAAAAGATGGAACTTTATTGATTCCAAAATGAGAAAATTTGTGTGTAAAAACAGCTTCATACATGTGCACACATATGCTTACACAGAACCTCTGGCAAAAGTACAGACGAGAAAAGACTTGCAAAGGGGAGTGAGATTAGAAAACAACACATTGACACAACTCTGTCAAACGCGTTGAAATACACGTCTTCAATTACAATATTTACTTCATGGCCAGCTTTTACTTCAACTCGAACTGATTTTTTAATAATAGCAGAGAGAAATATTGTTTTTAGTTTTTCTGCAAACAACGTTGGCAGTTCCTGCTGGCCAAATTAAAGAATGCAGGTTTTTTTTTTTTCGTACTTCCGTGTTGACCTCTTTTTTTTGGAAACCGGAAGCGCCGTCCATCTTTTTATCCAGTCATAGAGCGCAGCTAACAACAACAAGAACAAACTTGGGAGTACTATTCTATTCTATTCTACTTTTCCAGCACCTGGTCAGCAGGATGACGCTCTTCCTCCATGCTGACGTCCTTTTTCCTCAGATGTCAATCATCCTCTCCCACAAACCCCGCCCCCCCCTTACGGAAATGTCCAACACGTGACCATGTCTGTGGCAGCCAGGCAGGCGGGCAGAACTGCTGCTGGCTGGAGGGACGAGCGGAACGCCGACGGGTCCTAAAACCCTCCGAACTAGATGCCGCTGGAGTGTCGGGGAGGAAACCAGCCGCTCCATTCAGGTAAAGGTTATGTACTTTGTTGTAGTTGTGATTTTTTTTTTAAAGACCAAAAAACAACGACACGCTGCTCTCTGCTGGGGCTCCAGCGAGGCTCCGATCCGGCGGTGACGGTGCCGCTGTCAGCGCTCTCGGAGCCGGACTGACTTTGCTGCCGCCGCCGCTGTACTGCTGCTGCTGCTGTTGCTGCTGTTGCTGCTTGTTGTCTTGTCGAGAGTTTGAACCCTGGCCGAGCAGTCGGAGGGGGCAACGGGGTTTGTGTTTATTGCACAAGACAGACACTAACACCGGTGGTTGAAAATAATAATAATAATAATAATAATAATAATAAAAATCAGGGTGGATTTGATAAAAGTACCGCTGGCGGTGTTACGACACTCGCTGAAGTTTAACTCAATCTCTGTGTCTCAGTTGATGTCATGTCGTGGTGTGAAATGCGCTTAATTTTCTAGTTTCTTGCTTTTACCAGTCGTACTTTGATTTCCTTGGGCCATTTGTGACATCCGGCTTAGTTGTAATCGGTTTCCCGGAAGAGGAATTGTGGAAAAGTGGTGCGAAGACGTGAAGTCGTCCACTGTGTATGTGTGTGTGTGTGTATGTGTGTGTGTGTGCTGGGGTTTGAACCGCCGCTGCCGCAGCTCTGGGTGTCAACTTGTGGCTTCATCAAGTGTAAACACCAGAGAGCAGCAGCAGCAGCCAATCACAGCTCAGCTTCAACAGAAACTCGGAGGACCATTTTCTCAGGTTGTCTGTTTGTGTGTTTGTGTGTATGTTTGTGTACGATACCTTTGTCGTCATGGTGCAAAATGTGTTGCGTGAAACACAAACACAAGTGAACATGGGCCCAACAAAGGCAGCACGGAGGTCGCAGGTTCAATTCCCTGTGGGCTGGGCTTTCTCTTTTGGCCCCGCCCACTGTAACCCCGAGTGCAAGAGAAGCCGTGAAAGACAACAGATGGATGGACTTGTAGTGCGGTCCAGGTAGTGACTGATGAGAACTGTGTGTGTTAATCCACCTCTCCATCCTGGTTCTACCAACACTGGTCCTCGCTGGAACCAATCCCAGCTGTCTTTGGGGGTGGGGGGGGGCAGAGTTACAACCTGGACAATAAATCGGCAGGTCACCACAGACTAACGACCATCCATCCATCCATCCATCCATCCATTTGCATTTGCACCTCCGGACTGCTTAGATTGATTGGAAGTGCTGGAGAACCTGCAGGTTCAGGTTCAGGTTCAGGTTCAGGTTCAGGTTCAGGTTCAGGTTCTAACCAGCAGGCTGCTGTTTGTTCTGTTGCACACACAACAGCCGCTGCTGCGCGACACAAATCAGTGTCATCTGTCTTTGCTGGTGTGGCATTAGATGACGGGAACACATATTTTATCGATTAGATGATGTACATATAGTTATTTCGTACACTATAGTTGACTAGCTTGTGTTGAAGCTTCAACTCTGGTCTTTTTTATGCCCTTCCACACTCACAGATGGCAGGAAGAAAAATAGAAAAAGAAAAAGGAAACTCAGCTGCTCATTATTGCTGCAAAAGTTTCCTCCCAACTTTCCTTTTGGCCGTCAAAGTCAAAGCTGCAAATTGGCTGATAAGCTCAGCTTCGCAGTAGCGCCGGCGCTGCTTTACTTCCACTCTGCTGAGACTCCTTTAATTCAGAGGCAAGCGGAAACTATTCCCTCAGCAGCGTCAGGAGCTCCAGAGGTGCACGCTCATAAACTCCCCGCAGGCCCCACAGGATCAAGGTCACTGCCGCACTCTCAGCCGGGGGAATTAAAAATGAAGAGGAGGAAGAAAGAAAGCTGGGTCTGCCGAGAGCACAGCCCTGATTGGAAGAGATGCAAATTGATGCTGAACAATTTGCCTTTTTTTTTTTCAGTTGTTTGAAATATGTGAAAATATTGCACTAATCTTGAAGGGTTAGGTTTATTGCAAGTGTGTTTTTCTAGTGAATGGGCGGCATCTATCTGTCTATCGACTCCTCCGCTAAATAAGATAGCATGCACACACACATTTTTAGAATATTACAAAGTGAAAATAAAACGAGGAATTCACATCGGATTCGAACTGGAGCAAAAGCAGTTTCACTTCACTTTTATTTAACAAAAACAAACAAAACTAAACATCACAGCCACTTCTTCTTGTCTTTCATCTCCCTAAGTGGAAGCCCGAGTTGCAGTTTTAGTTCTGCATCTCAACGCAACATCTCCAGATAAATTTAGCCACTGAGTTATTTCTGTAAATAAAGCAGTGATGAAAGATATTTAAAAAAAAAGAAAAGAAAAGAAAATGTTCCGTATTTCTCCCCCATCTTATCTATTTGTTTTCCTTTTAAGCAGTTGGTAAAGCTGTTCACAGCTTTTTGACCGGCAATATTTCAAAACAGCCTCTTCATCACCGGCAGCCTCACACTAGCAGTCGCGCTGAAACTGCCTCAGAATTAAAACACCAATGTCAGCTGAAACATTCGAGACGTTTCACCTTTTTTTCTCCCCTCGTTGGACCTCTTGCCGCTCAACTTAGTAAAAGGAAGGAAGTTGGACAGTGGCCAACCGGCTGCGGGGGTGGGGTTGGGGGTTAGAGACGCAGTAAAAGTAGACAAGAGGAAGATTCAAAGCAGTACACGGGATACTGAGCCTTTAATGGGCGGCTATACAGAAGCTCTCAGCCTCGACTGATGTGATTTAAGGCTTGATGAATCCTTGTGTCGATCTTTGTGGTCACCAAATGAGTTCATGGCTGCCAGTGGCTCTCCCGGATTCTTCTACCCCCCCTTTTGTGCCGGGCCGCTCCGATGATGCAGCCCCCCGTTTTAGCTCCTTTGTGCTCTGCCAGCACCGCGTCCTGACTTCGAACCCGCCGCGCTCGCGAGCGTGCTGGAGGGGCCGGCGCTCTGGGAACGACGCGCTTGTTTGTGGACATGTTGTGGATGTCATGCTAATGGACACTAATTGAGTCTATTAATGGCTCGGTAATTTTTTGGGTAAGAGCTGGGTGACGGGGGGGAGCCTGCGGCGCACAGGCACGCTCGGAACCAGCGGGACTGTGCAAACTTGTCAAACTGCGGGAAAGCAAAGCAAAGCAAAGCGGTTGCAGCGAGTCTTCCTCCACCTGCTGCGCCTCCACCAGCCGTCGTTGTCGTTTCGAAGCGCGTGAAAGGTCCAGCGTGTCATATTTGGCTTGATTAATGATTAAAAGCTTAATATACTGCCCATAAATACATTCATAAATGTTGATTAGCTGCCGTATTTGTAAGGAAGCCTGGTGTGGACAATCTTGTCCGCCTGACATTGCGTTTTGTAGTTCGGGTGACTGCCAGCCCCCCAAACTCCAACATGGCTCCCACTCATTTCAGTGAAGTTTCTCACCCAGCGCAGACGCTGAAAAGTTTTTGACTTCCGCACTAATGGGCCCATAGAGCATGCGCAGTAGTGTCACTTCCCATCATGCCTCTGTAACTCACCTGATCCATTTGGCCAATCAGAACGATTATGAAGAACGCCACTTACAGACACGTCCAATCAGATCGAGCTGAGACACAGCAGCACGTACAACGTGGTGACATCGCTCTTTTCTGCTGATTTGCTGGCCTTTATTATTTTTTTAAATGACTAAAAGACCATTAGCGAAAAATCTATAATAGAAAGATTTGCTCTGAATCGCGTTTCAGGTCACAGTCGTCCTGTCAGCCGTTTCAAAGGCCTTTATTTTTGTATTGCGGTCTATGGGGGAAACTATTTTTGGACCTATGGGATTTGTTTTGCTGCAGCACCTCGAGTGGCCACTGGGAAGAATCGGCACGCCGCTATATTGCCAGTCCGGTATCCAGTTATTGTAATACATGCATGGTGACTGCTCGCATCTTCAAATAAACCAATGAGGAAGGTGGATGAGGTAGGGAGGGGCTGGGAGAGCGAAAGAGTGCTGCAATCTGAACTGTAACCACTTGGTGTCGCTGTTTCCTCTTCAAAATCTCCAAATATTACACGCTTTTTATCGCGGCTCTGGGAGAAGTTGGATACATCCAGACAATTTTTCAGGGATAAATCCACAAGTCCCACGCGCACGACAATTTATTTTATCCTCTAAAAGTGTCCGGGCCACGTAAAAAAAGCGACTGACTCGTCGACCGCAACAGGCTGCGTGTGTATGAAAATGTGACTCCTAATTGATATTTACGCTGCGATCGTCCGGCTGGCTTGTAATCAGCGTCACGCCGGGATCAAGGGGTCGACGTCAAACTCGCTGCTTTTCCTCGTGTGCGCACGTGTGTGTGTGTGTCTGTGTATGTGAGTGTGAGCTCAGGGTTTGGCGTCACTGCGTGAAAGGAAAAAAAAAAAAAAAAAAAATACAATCCCAGTGTGTTTGTTTGCACGGTGGCTTGATCATGCGAAGGCGAGACACACACACACACACACACACACACACACACACACACACACACACACACAGTGCTGTGGCTCCAAGAAGAGCAGGCACAAACTTAACGCAACCTGGCGACAGATTGAAGGATTAAAAAGTGTTTGACGTGTGATGATTAAAGTATTACGTGTGGGAGCCTCGGACAGAAGGAGGAGGAGGTGGAGAAGCTGCTGATAATCGCTGGACCTGGAAGCCCACCACTTCCTGCTTTGATTTTTTTTTCCTCCATTCCCGTTTATAGCCTGGGTTTGTGTACACAGACTTCGTACATTTGTATTTAAAGTTTATTCTCAAATTATGTCTATATTATCCATCTACTCCTCATGTGTTTCCCTTTGTTTTTTCACGACCTTCGCAGGATGTTTTTTTTTTTTCACAAATCACAAAACGTAGTTTGGCTGAAAATGGGAGATGGAAGAAAAGCACAGCGTTTAAAAGACTGGAGGCATCAGAGAAAGTCTTCCACCAACAGATGCACAAGCAACAGGGAAAAATGCTGTGCAATAAACTGCAGTCGCCCACCCCCTGCATCGCTGAGTGCAAGAGAGGAGGTGATGGAAGATGGATGGATGGATGGATGGATGGATGGACGGATGGATGGGACAGATCGCTGACCGCGGTGCTGAGACCTAATGCAGTGTGACTGACATCTCTGCTGCCAGCTCTCAGTTGTTGTGCCGTTTCAGCCGTTGCACACACACACACACACACACACACACAAAAAGTCTAAAATGGCTCCACTTTTATTAAGGTGAATCAAAATAAAGCAAAATGCAACATTTGGTAGTAAAGGATGAGAATTGGAGGAAATCCTGGTTTGAATCACCAAATGGAAAATAGAAGTTTTGTGATGTTTTGGTTGTGGTCCAAATGGTTTTTAACCATCTGGTATCGAAAAAAAGTTTTTCTCTAACGGTATCGGAATCAAGGTATCAAAATTTGCTTTGTATCCGAAAATGTTGAACGGTACCCAGCCCCCATTTTGCTGCTTTGCCAACTATTTTGAACCATTTTCAAAAAAACAACTTTGCTTCATAAAATTCAAAAATAAACTCACTAGGAATAAGGGGTCAGGGTGTCACTCTGGGTGTCACCAACAGAGCGTGAAACGGCAGAAGCTGGATTCTTTTCCATTATTATCGTGTCATTACAGTGTTGGCTGAGTCTCCACTGGTCTGGATCAAAACCCCCAGTCTGTCCGTTCTGAGATAATAAATCAATCAATCAACCAATCCCTGCTTGTTTACTACAACATTCTAAACCATGTATTGCATGATACTGAATCCTCAGAGTCCCTCATGTTGCTGATGTCATCACGTGCCATTCTTCTTTATTCATGCTTATACACTAGCTTTCTACACTGCAGATAGATACTGAAGACATCAAATATACGAGCAAGACAGATGTCATTATTCAGCAAAGAATTGTGTGTTTGTGTTTGAGTTATTTGACACTTTTATTGTCTCCAACATGATTCCATGTGTGTTCATACGTGGTTTTGATGCCTTCAGTGAGGAACTGCAATGTCAATCGTCATGAGAATGAAAGAAAAGACATTGAATTCGCAGGGGGTGTCCACACTTTTGCCTGCTAGTATATAATATATGATTTATTTCTGTGTCTTGCAGTCTGGCTGCTGGGTTCAGAGGCTCCTGAAGCCAGCGCACCACAGCCGTCTCCATTCACCTGTGATCTCTGCGCGATGGAGACCTGAGCAGCGGACGTCCGTCCCTCCTCCTCTTCCGCCTGCTAACAGAGACTTTGGTGGTGATGACAACAGACCCCACGCTGACACTGCAACAATGACCTCCCACAGTCGATCTGGTAAGCGGTTAAAAGCACGGTCCTCTGCGTGGCTGTGCTCTTTGGGTGAAAGAGGCGTATTGCAGATATTGAAGTCACTGAAATCCAACATTGTGCCGTTGAATACGTTGCCTTTCAGGGGCAGACAACAGTTCAGTGCTCAAAGTTTGCTCAGCCTGCTAGCAATGTACAAAAGCAGGCTGGATTTGCAATCACTCCAACCACTTCCTGTCTTTTGATGGCTGATAATTGTTGCAACCTGACGAACCCTAACCCAACTCGACCAATGTGCCGCCTCGTTTAAAGATCAAATATAATATTGTTGAAGAATGCTAAATTTATGTTTCCTGATTTTTTTCTTCCATTTCATAACACAGAGTATTTGGCTGTAGTGCAGCAGGACCTTTCATCTGCTGGTCTCTTTTCCTTGAACTTTTCTCTCAGTGTGTTTTTTTTTCCAAATGCAGATGACACGATTACGCGCTCAAATTGAATTTGCTAATATTATCTACTCGTAATGCCATTAGAATTTTGCTTTTCTCCCAGTAACAAAGTTGTGTAATGTTGAAGTGGGAGCGGTCACATGCTCGCAGACCTGTTGTAATTATGCAACGTTTGTGGACCTTGTTGGATTGACCCGACAGTGATGACACTCTGGAGTTCTGCTCGGACGCAGCGACTACGCACCGGCTGTAATTTGATATCTCCCGGACAACTTTCCACACTCATGATTTGGATTTTATGACTTTTGGTGCATCATGTGCGACTGTAAATTTTCCCCCTTGCAAGCTCCAAAAAAAAAAAAAAGAAGAAAAAGATAAAGAGGGAAAGAAGTGGATTTGCTGTTGCTGACCTCAAACAGCGGGGGATTCCCCCTGGGGAAGCGTTTTCTTCACTTGCAGCCAACGTGCGGCTCTGGTTTTCTCGACTGCAGAGCCAGGGAGCATGAAAGGCCGATTGTGTCCTCGCCGTCCCATCATGCTCCGGGTGTCTTTGCCGCTCTGAAAGCAGTGACGTTGGGGTGATTGTTGCCGATTCAGAACTCAAACTGTGTTTTTTTTTTTTTTGTTGCTCTTGAACTGTGAGCAGGGACCTTGTGTTGTCCCAGCCGGCAGGCTTGACGTCAGAGTGGACGCTCCTGGCCATTCACATCGCAGGGATTTTCTCCTGTTTTCTTAAACACATGGTGTTATGCAAGTGGAAGCTTACAGTCTGGGGTTTTTTTTCTTCTTTTTTTTTTCCCCCCTGAAATTTCCGACTATTTAAATCACTTCCATTCTGTGCAGCATCCACATTTTTTCTTTTTAAATCCGCGCCTCACTCCCCAAACCTCTCACAGAAGTTTATGGTTTTTGGATTAGACTTTTACGAGTGTGCTTGTGAATGTCCTTGGATATTTAATAGGGCCTGTAATGCTCGAGCGGCAAATATTTCACCCTGAGCAAATTGTCGCGTCTTGAATCTTCATTTGCACCATCTCCTCTAGAATTGGAGGTTTTTAGGTGTGTGTGTGTGTGTGTGGGACGGGGGGGGGGGTCTGTTCCTCACCCCATTTTGTTTTATCGATAAACAAACAGTCAAACTTCTCCCGAGAATCTGTTTATTTTCCCTGGCCGCCCTCTCTAATAGACAGCCAAAGCTTTCACTCTGGAGCTTCACCTCCAGTTTTTGCCGTTTCATTTTCCACCTTTTTCGCCCTTCCGTCTCCCTTGCGCGAACAAACAGCGCCCGCCGAGGCCCCTGATGTTCCGTACAGGACGGAGCACCGTCTCCCGTCCTCGCAGCGGCGTCAGGGAGCGCTGAAGGGCCCTTTTGTCCGACTGAAACCAACCTGGGTGGCAACGGCTGGCATGTTGACATGCTACTTGGCATTTTGGAACTGGGTTTTTACGGCCTTGGAGCCAGAGCTCACACACACACACACACACACACACACACACACACACACACACACACACACAAACTCTCTCATCCCAGCGACCCCCCCTCCCCTCCTGTCTGCCCTCCGGAGGCAGCAGTTGGTGGCAGGTCCTGGCTGAAGGGGGAATCTTGCGTCAATAAATCGCGTCACGCCTGAAACACAAACAGTCCGATGTGGCCGCTTGCACTTGGAGACTTAGTAAAATGTTTCATGTTATCTCCCTCTTGCCTGCCTGCCTTTTTTTTTTTAGCTACTTGGCTGATGTCGAGGTAAAGATTTGTACCGTCTGCTTCCTGGAACTTTGTCAGCAATAGTTGGGGGAACTTTTGGTTCCTTTTGCGGGTTCAAACCTGTCCTGAAGTCTGTATTTTGTTGCGTGTTGTGTTGATGGGTGCTTCCATCCATCCATCCATCCATCCATCCATCCATCCATCCATCACAGCTCACCCTGCAGGTTGGGTGTCGGTGGTGCTGGAGTGAAGGTGAGCCTCACTCACTGGGCCAGTTGACCTTGCATAGAGAGACACCGGGAGAAATCACGCAGTGCACATGCAGACTGCACGGAGAGAGGCCTCGGGGTGGGAATCAAACCCACAACCTTCCCGGCTGACCGCTGCACCACCCTGTTTTGCCTTTGATCGGTTAAAGTTTAACAGGGTTAAAGGTCAAATAATAGGGTTGAAGGCGATAAAAATGGTGCCAATTTCTTCTCTGCTTGTGGGCGATTGGATCAGCTGATAATAAATGTTGATAATGTTGATGACGATGGTGATGGTAAAAGAAAAGAGCTGGAAAACCCAACTAGACTTTTTGTGTGATGAAAGGAGGCGGGTTGTTTTTGTGTTGTTTGTTTTTTTTCTGCTTCTCTTCATTCTTCAGGAGTTTTTCTCCCGACCACCACGTGTTACACCGGGCTGTTGTTTTTTTTTTTTTGGGACGTCACTGTCAAGTTCTCTCTGAAGTTCTTGTGCATTAGCCGAGCCGAGCTCAGTGGAAGTCGTTTGAATCAATTTTAGTGGGAAGCATTAACATTAGAGCTAATCAAGAGTCAGCCGCCGCCGCCGCTGCTGCATGCTTTATTCTCCTGCCACTGAAGTGTGAGCACTTTAAATTCACCCTCTTTTAGCCCTTCCTTCTCCTTCCTCCTCTTCTTCCTCCTCCACCGCCGCCGTCACTCTCATCTCGTATCGGCTGCTTTTCCCTCCGCTGCCCTCGCCTGTTTTAATCAGCCGCTGTAATAAGGACTCGCAGTGGGAGCGAGTGGGAAGCCCGTGGCGCTGGATTAGCGGCGAGTGGCTACTGTCTGGGGCCAGGCCTCTGGAAAGTTGAGCATAATCTTCAAAAAAAGGGAGCTTAACCCCTGCTGCCCTCCTGCACGGAGACGTGGATTCTCATTTCCAGGGAGCCTCTGAGGAGCAGCAAAGTGCTGCAGTGACTGTCACTCCCGTCCAGTGGAAAGTTTGTGTGAAAAAGAAAAAGATGACGTGAAGTCAAAAGAAGGCAAGGTTTTATTTTTGGAGGGGAGGGAGTTGGAGGTTTTCACCTTTGCAACCGTTTCATCTTGATTTGGAGCCAGAGGGACAGGACGGGATGATCTGCTGCTGCTGCTCTGTTGACCTCCTCATTTATCCTCAGCTCTGTGGAAAGATGGACAGGAACGAAGCAGACTAAACAGAAGTCGTTAAGGAAAAAAAAGAAAAATACTCAAACAATGGCAGCTGCTGTGGAGAAATAAGATTACAGCCCTAATTAGCGTCTTCTCTCCACGGCTTATTCCACAATATTCCAGTCCAGGTAATCTCATTGCCAGATGAAGCAAAATGTGCAGTTTAGCTAAAGTTATTAGTATGCCTGTTTAATCTGCGTGTTGCTGCTGAGAGAGATGCTCACGGCTGAATTTTGGTTTTATATTAAAGCTGCCAACCAACCTGGAGAGCCGCCTGGCATCTTTCCTCATGACTGATCTTTTTTTTGTGCGTTTCCTTGGCTGATTTGCCATCCCAACAAGGCCACGTTTGCCTCGTGTTGCTTCTGAGCTCAGTTTGCTCAACTCAGTACTTTTTTTTTTCCACCTCAGTTGAACCTTCATCATCCCCGTAGTGGGAATTTCCTTTGCGAGTGCGAGTGGTCGATGCAAGTGCATTAAAAGTGCAAAGTTTGCACACGTCAACACATGTTCCCCTGCTTAGAGCAACAATAAAATAAAAAACTGTTCCCACACAACTCCGCTGGATGTAAATCTGTAGAAAGAAAAGCTGCGATATTAAAATGAAGATTCGGTCGGATTTTATTTTTTGTTTCCATCTTTGGAGGCAGCTATGGAAGTGCTGCTGCAAGGACTCAGGAGAAGCCCAGCTGTCCAGTGTGTAATAAATATGGAGATTAAGGACCGTGGCAGATTAACCCATAAGGGACCACATCTGCTTCCCGGCTCCCGAGTTCAAAAGCTGTGCAAGAGGGGTTGCACCGACGCACTCATATTGTCTTTGGCGCAACACTTAACTCGATATAGCAGGTTGGAGAATCTCCCCTTCCCCATCTGGCTGCTGCTGCTGCTGCTGCTGCTGCTGCTGCTGCTGCTGCTGGTTCATTGGGGGACAGTGGAGGGGAGCAGAAGGCAGGTCAGGTGGCGGCTCCCCTCCCGCGCTAATCCTCCCGCTTTTATCAAGTACAACAAAATCAAAAGTTCCCAGCGGTTACACAATCGCCCGCTGCTGCCGAGAGCTCACTTCACCACGGGGTCTCCCGGGGGCAGAATGAACTTTTCCAGGCACTAATCTTAGGATAAGCCCTGAAACGGAGGCCTTCCAACGCTGCTGCAGCCGCAGTGAGGAGGAGAGAGAGAGCGAAGCAGGCACAGCAGAAGCACCTGGCACGACGCACTCAGCTCACCTGGCAGATTTTCCCTTGCTCTTCCTGCAGGACCAGAACGTGCCGCCGTCCCGCCCTGATGCTTTCAAACATAGCGAATGCAGTCGCAGCTGCGCACTGCTGCTAAAACCATAATCTCTCCTGCCCTCGTCATCCTAATAAAAGCGACGACAACGCGGAATTGCATCCTCTGATGCACTGAAGTCTGCAAGTCGACAGGATGGAGTTCCAACTGGATCTCAACTGTGTCTTCCAGGGACGTTGATTAGAGGAAAAGACACAACTTTGTTTAGAATAAAAAAAAATCACGTCTTCCCTCCTTGTTCAGCCTCCAGCTTGCTGTGTTTTTTTTTGTCTCAGGATGGTGGTCCCAGTTTGAAGGAGTGTTTTTAATGAGGCGTGACATTTAAATTAATGACACTGAAGGTGAAGGGAAAAGGTCTCCGGCTCTCCGCTAGTAACGAGGAAGAACTAGACTCTTCCCATCTTTCCTCCCTCTCCTGGTTCTGAGGGAGCGCTCCTTTTCTAGAGACGCGAGCAGCCTGAGTGGCTCAGGGGTTAAAGACTGACAAAGACAATTCCAGAAGCAGAGTTTCCCAGCTCTCCCACTCGTACCCAGCTGGGCAAACTGGGATCGTTCAAGCAAACGTATTCTGTTCCAACTGCTGCGGCACGGCTGCAGCTGCTCGGCCCTCCAACCTCACACTCACTCCTGTGGCTGCGCTTGGCAGCTTGCACTGTGTGAATGTGTGTAATTTCACTGACTTTGGTGGAAAAAAAAAAAAAAAGAAGCGATGCTGCTCAAACTGCCGTTTGGATTGTGTTGGAACGTAAAGACAAGCAGCAGCGGCACTAGAGCGCAGCCTCAGGCTTGACAGAAAATCACACTTTCAATGAATGCAGTAGCTGTTCAAAAACTGTTCTCTTGTCTTCATCATCAATGTTTGAGGTCAACATCTCACTCACCTTATTCTATAAATCTATCTGTCTATTTATCTCTGTCTGTCTGTCTGATTGGCCGCTACACCTTGACTGCACCTCCAGTCTAACCCTAACCCAATCACAAACATATTTCTTGGAAAAAACAAGACAGGATGAGAGTTGTTTGGGCTGACGTTGGTTGACCCTGGCGCAGTGCAGCTAATTGTTGTTGAACTCACCTGTTCCGCCCTGAAATTAAGTTGAAATTAATTAGAAAGTCCGCCGTTGTTGGTCACGGCTGCGGGAACAAACAAAAACAATTGATTATGTTCTCAAAGCTGATTGAGGTTATTACCACCAGCTGCCTGAGGACACACATAAACTCCCTGTTCACTTCCTGTTGGACAGTTTTCAGCTGATGAATTTATGAATTCAGCTGCAGGCAGAAACCCAAAGGTGGTGTTGAGTCTTTCAAACTCATCAGCTGGTTTGATTTGGGCGGCGTGATGCCGTTTCACGTTTGGGAAATCTGTTTACAAATTAACTCGATGTGCCGTCAGTCACGCGGCTTCACGACTGCCTTGTTATCACGTCGTCGCCATCTCGTCTTTAAGTAGCGACAGGAAACAGGATGTGTTGAGGTTCTAAATAGCTCTCAGTTTATATCTGCAAATGCAGATTTTTACAGCGGATTGGCTCATTTCTCCCGCCAAAAATCTGCGGCGAGTTACGCGCTGCCCCTCTAACACACACTGACTCGTGGCTTTACCGGCCGTCACCTGAAGTTTCCCCAACAACGCCACGTTTACCACTAACTCAAAGGGACGTGCAGATGAAGCCTCCATAAATATATAAAACGCCATTAGCGACGGCGAGCGGCGCTGAGCGACTGTAAACAAGGATTTTGGAGTCGAGGCTCCTCAGGTGCATAAATCTGGGCGGGATCAGCGGGTGCGAGTCGCGCTCGTCATCAGTCAAAGTTGGGCCGAAGCGAGAGACTCGCCGTCCTCCCACATTTGTCATTTTCAAACCTCTCATTCCTCATTTGCATAACATAGCAAGCGCATTACTTTTGTGTTCTGGTGATTTTTTTTTTTTTTTTGTTAGATGAATGAGCTGCTGAGAGTTTGCTGCAGAGCTGCTGCTGCTCCTTCTGCTGCTAAGAAGAAGAAGAAGAAGAAGAAAAGAAAAGACAGTTCAGATAACCAGCAGTTTTACTCCTCCTCAGTGTATTTAGTGGTCTAAATTGATTCTTTCTTTCTTTTTCTTTCTTTCTTTATGACATTAAACCAGCGAGCCGTTCGCACTGTGTTCGCGGCTCACTGAGTCGCCCACCGACTGATTACCCAGCGCTGAACGATCCGTTCTGTTCCGTTCGCCACCGGTTATTGTCAGGCCCCCGACTCCGATTTTTGTCTTTTGTGTCAGCGCCCCATCATGCTCGCTGTCATTATGACACGATTGCAGCCTAATGAGCATCCGTGCAAGGGCAACTCACACAGCAAGCGTTTTTTTTTCTCCCCATCTCTCGCGGAGATGCAATGGAAGATGCTGACGCATCGTGTCACACACGCAAGCGCTGCTGCCTGCCGTGGGAATGTTTATTTGACCTGACAGGCGTGCATTGTCCCAGGGACGTGTGTGTGGATGGGACAGTTTACCGCAGGCACGCTGGGTGCAGAAAGCCACACTTTGCAGCACCCGCAGCTTGACAGGGACTTTTCAGTGGTGGTTTTTTTTTTTTTTTTTTCCTGTTTCGGAGCAAAGTGAACTATTATTGCTCTTCTTTCATGCTGCGTGAACATCTCATCTCATACAGAATGTATTTCTCACAGTGGAGGATTATTATGGCAGCGTTACTGCTTTGGATGTTGGGTTTTTCTCATTTTAAAAACACTGAAATGTTCCTTTAACTACAAGCCAGGACACAAAGCAGGCAAAGCAACATTTCTTGCCTCGAAACCTTCAAACTTAACCGTGTTTAGTTCAGGATCCTGTAAATCACTTTTTTTTTAGCTGATGCATTTCATGCATTTTAATATAGCAATAATATATTTTAATTGAGCATTGTTTATGATTTTATTTTTATATATTACTATTACTATTTTTGACTGCTTGTAAAAAATACAACCAGTTAGTCCCTCTGCAAGTCTGCAGAGGACATTTATTACACTAAACATGCAAAATATTGATGTCGAATAATTTGCATACATTTTTTTTTTTTTTTTTTACATTGTCAAAGAAATTTTTACTTGTGTTTTAATATTTCTTGTGTTTTTTCTTTTTCCTCACATCGCCTAAGAACATGAGGTCCGACTGGATGGAGGAAGAGAGAGGTTAAAGTTTTGGGTCTATTTATAGACACTATTAATAGACCCAAACTGTCCTTTCCCCTCAGTGTTTTCCTCCCTCGCAAAGTTATTCACACATTCATTTGGAGAACAGAGGACATTCTGTTTCCAGCACGGATCTAATGGGGCCCGATGCCCCTCCGGTTTTTGTCTGCACCAGACACACAGCAGCCTCATGCCAAGCCGCAAGTAAACAGACCATATCGACAACAAACACCACTCCAACGTACTACCGCCTTCATTCAGCTTTTTCACTTAAATCTCCAACGTACTCGAGTTGCCGCCGGCTAGTTTTTTTTTTTTTTTTTTTTGTGGCTAAAGCTGAAAACGAGCAAAAGACAAAAACAAAACACCTTTCTGGTTTTCCAGCGATATCTCGGTGGCACAGCTATTAAAACCTTCTTTTTTCCCCCTGTTTGTTTCCACCCCCAGACTCACCTTTTAAGCTCCCGGTAAATGTTATGTTACCAACGGTGGATTAAATCCACAAAGGATCAGAGTCCCCTTACATTAGTCAATGAGGTAAAGACCTGCATTAACGCTGAAACTGATCTAAAAGCAGCGCTGGTGGGGATTACAGCCGCCAGATGACGTACATATCCAGACCTCTGCGGGCGCGAGTGATGTCAGTGACTGCACTGACGCTAATGCCCTGCGGTCCGCTTTGTTTGGTTCTACATTTCTGTCCATGATTCCATTTAAGAACACAGGCAATAAATAAAACGTTGTACCTGCGTTGAACCTTAAGTCACTGGTATTTAATCCACAATAGCGATTGGACTCTCCAAATCCCACCGTGCACCTGGATTGGCTACTGTAAAATCCTCCAAATACTCTGGCGTGGCGTTCACAGCCTCGTTATTATCAGCTTCCATCAGCAGCGCAGCAAGGCAGACTCTTTCTTCAACCTAATTTGTGGAAATAATGCTAATAATGACGCACTGTTGTTTCTTCTAACATTTAGAGGTGACCCTCCAAGCTTTGAGTGCCTGAAGTGTCTCCTGTTGCACTGTTTTAGAAGCTCTTGTATCAACGGCCAGCTGCCACGCCTCTGATTGGCCCCTTATGAGTGTTTGATTGGACATCATCTCCTCTGTAGTCGATGTCAATGGACCATTTTTCCTTCTACCCAAACGGAGACTTGAAGGATGTTGGCGATGAGGAGAAATGTCGCTGGTGACTCACCTGGTCTCGTTCGGCAGATAGGAGAGACATTAAAGCCAGTCTGCATACGAAAAGTTGACTTGATCAATATATATATATGTACGGTATATTAATGTTGTTCAATGAGGAGAGACGAGGACATTCAACCAGTGGCGCTTGATGGTGTTCACTGGTCACGATCACAATTTGACGTACTTCACCGGTTAGTTCTGTACTTCTGTGAGGTGCCATTATATAAATTGCACAGTTTAACACATTTTCTTCCTTCAAGTGGGGCTTTGTTCGGGCTGGCACCTATTCCGCTCTTTCTTTCTTTCTTCCTTCCTCTCTTTCTTTCTTTTGCCGAAGACCTCAAGAACTTGAAAATTTTGGCATTTGGAACCGAGTGATCTCTCAGCCCCTCGACGGTGCGCGGAAGCAATCTGCTAATATTCCGTCCGGAGGAAAAAAGGACCGAAGCCTCAAAGGTCAGGCTGACCATAGGCCCTTGTTATTGAAGGCTCTTTTGTTAACGCAGCTACAATAAACAAGCGAGCCATTCTCAGCTCGGCTCTAGTGTGCTTTTTCCGCATGGAAACAAGCGTGACTAGTTTAATTGTAATTAGAGGGAGAAAATTGGTGGAGGGACTGAGCCAATCAGAGAGGGTGAATAATGTGTGTGTGTGTGTGTGCGTGCCTGTCGGTGTATGGCGATGTATGCTCAGTGTGTAGCCGGCCTGCACTCTTTCATTCTGCTCCTTTATTGCGTGAACGACGGAGCCGTCGTGACTGACGCTTCCCTGAAACGCTGCTTTTTTTCCTCCTTTTTTTCTCCCCCTCCTAAAATCAACCATTCAAAAGGCCGTAATTGTGCCGCGTTTAGTCACGCCGCTAATACTTGAGTGAGTGCAGCGGCGGCGGCGGTGTTCGGCGGGGGATTTATTCCACCTTTATTCAGACCTCGCCTCATTAGTATGACTCACATCCTGACATTTCGCAGCACGAGTGTCGTTTCGCCGTCATCTCAGCCACTTAAAATCCGCTGCAAGCTCGGCTCCCCGGTGGTGCTTTTCGATGGCGGCGCCGGCGTTCCATAATTCCGGCGAGCGCTCCATCAACGGCGGGCGGAAATCTGCTCCAGCGTGACTGCAAAAAAAAACGTGTCGCTGTGTGTTTTATTGATAAGGCTGCTCGGGAAATAACGTGCAACTCATTGCGATGTCGATTCGTGTCCCCTTTCCAAAGATGAAAAGTACCAGTTTTTGCACAGGGCTGTAAACAGAGGGCTAAATAAACAGGCTGCTTTCTGAAGGCTCTAATAGGAATCTACCAACTGGAGCCACCAGTTGCTCTGAGACGCAGAAATTGTTTCTTTTTTTGTGACCTGCGAGTCATCAAACAGCCCAGTGTTGCTGCTTGAAGTGTTCAATCATCAGCGGAAGTTTTAATCTCATCAACCAGCCGCGCAGTGAAAGACCACGATTTAAGGGACGTTTTTGTCTCACTCTTTAACACGTGCACCTCCCCACCTCCCTTCCCGCCATCTCCACCACCCACCTCCACCGCTCCAACAGTTTTTTCCGTCTAATTGCCGGTTCCGAGCGCCGCACTTCCTTTGACAGGCTGCATATTAGAAAGCAAATCTTATAATTAACCCATCCTGCCACACGAAAGTAATGGCCGTGCTCTGGCCTCGTCACAGGCCCGTGTTGATCGCTCTGTCATCCCGCCGACCCCAAACACCCCAGCCGGTCTGCTGGTGGAACAGCAGACTGGCTGAAAAGTTTTGCAGACAAACTTTCTTCCTTTTCAACCCCCCAAATTCCCCTCACATGCATGTTTTTGGACTGTGGGAAGAACCCGGAGAACCCGGAGAGAGACCTAGGCAGACACAAGGAGAACATGCAAACTCCACACAGGAAGGTCCGCAAATGATATCATGTTTTCGAATATGTCACAGATGTATTAGGTTTAAATAAACAGTGTTCAGCCAATCAAAACAGTTTGACCAAACCCTGAACTGGCCAGTCATTATTTCCTTTAAAGGACACAAACGGCACTGAATCCTAAAACTTATTATGAGTCACCCATTTCGCTTATACGCGACATTGATTAATTTTTTAAAAACAGTAAAAAATACAGTCTAATGGGCTCAGATCTAGTTTCTTAAGCTGACAGTGGACGGTTGGACTCCGACGACGCTGATTTTCAGACGTGTGTCATGTGTGAGACTTGGGCCGTGCTTCAGGTTGCTGCCGCCGCCGCCGCCGCCGCCGCTGCCGGCTGATGGATGGAGGGGAGTTGTGGGAGCGGATTTAGAGACGCTGAAGGAGCTTGTTGACATCAGATGGCCTGGGAACCGGCGATGCACGCACAAGGCTCAAGCCAGGAGCCCCAGCAAACCTGCAGTAGGCACGTAGAGAGCCTAAAAAAAACAAACAGACTAAGCCTGAAGCCAGTATGGGCTCAGGTTGGCACGTTCCCATCGACATTTGGGGGAAGAGACGGAATCTTTGGGCTCATCGGGGAGGGACTTAGTGGCGTTTCATCGCCTCATGGACCAAGTGAGAAACAAAAAAAGAAGAATATTAAACACTTGCAGCGACAAGTAAACATGAAGCGGTTGTGGTCTTTCTTCATAGTAAAGAAAATCTAATTTTTCTTTTCCTTCCTCCCAAGATCCAGCAATAAAAATGACCTCGGCAACGCCGGCCATGTGAATGTGTTTTTTTTTTGTTTTTTTCCAACCGGAAATTTGGTAAAGGGAACATACATCCAAGCCCCCCATCCCCCGCCATGGATAATTATTATAATAATCACAACGACGGTGTAATCCACTCAGCATCAGATTGCTCCGTAATCCCCACAGCAAACTCTGGCTAAAACCTGAGTGAGTCCGTATTATCACGCATAATCCCCTGGTCTGCTTGATATGACGCGCTCGTGAAACACAGGCCAAGTCTCACGCACACGGACACACGCGTGCGCGCACTCACACACACACAGGCGCACCACTTTGCCTCCCAACTGATTACATTTGTGCTATTGTCTCAGTTTGCAGCCGCCACAGATCGCAGCAGCGTCTACTGTCGTTAATAAGAGGATGGTGAAGCTCGGCGGCTGTCATCGACTAAATGCACACTTTATTGTCAGATACCTGTAGAACATGAGAATAAAGATGTAAAAAAAAAAAAAGTGCTAAATCACCTATCATGATCAATTCCATCTCGATTTTTGAGTTTTTCAACTGTTGAATCAAAGGACAACATTTATACCTCCAGGTCAGCAGGTGTCGCTGTCATTCTTGCCTGACGTCAGGATCAAATTGTTTTGCTGCTGTGGGGACACAGCTGAGTTAGAAGCGAGGCAAGCTTTTGTGATGCAGGTATCATCTAAAAAAAAAATCCACTTTGTTGTTGTGGGTCTCTGCGGAACATGCTTTATTTCTTTTTTATGGCGAAGGACAATGTAACGTGAAGCCATGCGGCTGGCGGTGACTGGGTCAGGGTCGCCCAGAGAGAAAACAGACTTTCTTTGTGAGGTTCTGTGACGGATGTACTTCATTTTGAAAGTTATTTCAACTTGTTTACCTTCAAACAGCCCCAACGAGTCTTTCACAGCTGTAAATCCTTTCAACAGCTGTGGTTGAAAATTGCCTGTGAAGGTCCACTCGGCTAATTGAGCGGGCGCTAAACGAATCAGCCGCTGGTTAAAAGCAGTTTAAGCCCTCGCGCTCGTGTCCGCTGCATTTGGGACCGCGCTGCCTTTTAAACACTTGACCTGAAACATCCCAAACTTTTCAGCTCGTCGGCTCCACTGACGCGCTCATTTGCGAGCGTACACACAAACACGGTGCAGAATCACAGCACAGCCAAATACTTGAGCTGAGGTTAGCGGGCCCATCTTTGCTTGCTTTTAAAACAAGCAAAGACCCCACCCACCCACTCACTCACTCACTCACCCACCACCACCACCACCAGCACCCAAAACCTGGGCGCCTTGCCAAAAGCAGCCTAATGCTAAACATTCACAGCGGTGGGGAAGAGAAAGCAAACTCTGGGAAGGTACACGATTGACGTCAGAGTGAGCCACATGTAAGAAATTCCTCCCTAATTACCGGGAATGCGCTGGCTCATTGTAGAAAAATGTTCTGCTTCATATTCATCTTTTCAAACGCGGCCCCTTTTGTTTGCGTCGGCCGCTTTTCCAACGTGCCAGTTTTCAAGTTCGGTCCTGCAGCTCCGGTTTCCCGTCTCTCCGTTCCTCCCTCTCACAGTCGCCCATCCCGCCATCCGTCCATCTGTCCGTCCGTCCCTCCTTGCGGGCTGAAGTTCTCCCCGACAGCTCCTGCGGTGGGTCACTGAAGCTGGCTATCTGAGAGCTGGCGGGGAGGGCAGGGGAGTGAGGGCAGGGACGGGGGATTTATTTTTCCCAGCAGATGTGTTTGGACTATTTCTGCTGACTCGCTGCACCTGTTATTCCTCTTTCCAAGAATGTACAAACGTTTTTTTCTTTCAGCGGGGGCACATGCTCTTGTTTTCACAACAGTGTTTCTCTTTTTTCCAAACTGGTCTGACCTTAAACTGTTGCCGTCAACATAATCATCATTATCATTATTATCTTATTATCATTATCTTATCTTGTCATTATTTTTCTAAACATATTTGTTCAACTTTTTCAACATTGTTTTGCAATCAAGTGACCCTGTGTGTGCGTGTGTGTGTGCGTGTTTGTGTGTATGTAAATAGTATATGTATATATGCACTCCGCTTAATACCATGTTTATAGTGAGAGACTGGAGAGCAACCGCTGGCTTGTTTAATACAAATTTGGATGTAAATACACAAATAAACAAATGAATTAATTAACAACGACAACAAGGACAATAATAACACATGACAAAACTTTCTGTCAGAAGCAATGAAACATGTTTAATAACTCGACTGATAGCCACTTTACTTGCCAACCTCCCCATGTTGAAAATGCAAAAAAAAAAAAAGCATTATTATTTTCTGCATGTGTTCAAAAGATCCACAAGGGGACGCTCACACTTGCACACAGACGTGGGCCGTGGCAGGTATTTCCCCGTGTGGCCGCCCCGGCGCCAGACGCTCCCACAGACCTTTGTTGTCAATGCAGCAACACACGTTGCAGGGCGGCCACAGAGGAAAGTTTTCTACCCGTCTGTTTGTTTTGCACATTCTTTCTTTCTTTCGTTCTTTCTTTCTTTCTTTTTTTCAGAAACATTTTTGTTTGGTTTCATTATTATGGTAAAAATACAATAAATGTGACGACATGCGGGCCATGCGGTCACTTTTAAACCAAACTGTAAACAGGCGTGATTTGGAAATGTGCTGTGTGGGTTGAATCAATCAGGCTGCGCTTGTAGCGAGTCCCTGTTTGTACAGGTGTGGGTCAGGTGTTGTCATCACCATCCCACCAGTCACAATCCCACTGCTGTGACTTCTCGCTGTTGAGGCCCCCGAGGTCAGTCGGTTTATTTTGGCTCTCGCCACTTCACCACTGACATCTCGGAAGATGCGAAATGTGTCGTGCGACCTCTGACCCCGCACAGACCCCCTCCCTCCCCTCACCCCGACCCAGGCTCTCCCCCGGCACTCCACCTGAAGCTACAGGAGGGGGGAGGACATAGGTCTGGTCTGGTCTGGTCTGGTCTGGTCTGGTCTGGTCCACCCTAGTGGAATTTATGTTGTGTTTGTGTCACTCACTTTTATTGTATTTTTAATGTATTTACTGGAATTTGTTTTTATTGTATTGACACTTTGATTTTTTTGGTGCTGCTTCTACTATCACCCAAATTTCCCTGAGGAAATTCCCTCCTTCTGTCTGTCTATCTGTCTGTCTGTCTGTCTGTCTGTCTGTCTGTCTGTCTGTCTGTCTGTCTGTCTGTCTATGACCCTGCAAGACGGTCCTCAGCGACTCCAGCTGGTGGCACCGGTGGCCCCTCCCCCTCGGCGCTTGACGACTGTGACGTGTCCGACTCTTCCCTCCCTCTCTTTCTTTCTCTCGGCGCTGAGTGCGTATTTGGCAGCGGCAGCGGGAACTGTTCCGCACACTTTTTTTGGCAGACGTACCAAACAAACAAACACGCGTTTTGCGAACATTGCTGGAGTCCATTTACTTTCTCTCGCAAATGAAGCGACGCCTAAATGGCCATATTAGCGCTAAGTGGTACAAAGTAGTTTTTGGCGCGCCTGTTGTTTTTGTGCTGAATTAATTTGTTAGGGGGGGATTTTTTTTTGGTGGGGAGGCAGATATTGATTGGTGTTGTTAGTGTCTCGATTCGAAGATTTAACAATTTCCTTCCCGTTCAGAATAGATTCAGAATTTTTTATTTAATCCAGAGTTTGTATTAATGCAGCTTTTGAGTTGTTTTTCCACCTTTGAACATCTATTCAGGGAGGAAAATCTCCTGGTGCTCTGTTCAGAGTGACACAACATGCCGACACACTGGGATCTCCAGAGCTCGTGGCTGTAAAACACACGTATCTTGATTTTAACGTGACCGGACACGCCGGGAATCACACCCATGTTCCCGACCTGCGCACACACACACTGTGAACACAGCGCTTGTGAAAACAGTCTGTTCGAGGCAAAAGGTGTAATTAGCACCGCTGGGTTTTTCTTTTCTTTTTTTTTCTTTTTTTTTGTTTGAGCTACTCCGCTGCGACGCTTGTTTTCCGTGGCCGTGGCTGGAGCCCTCTCATGGATGGTGCCGGTACTGCCGTCCTTCGGGTTTCCGACAGAACGTAAATGTACCGCGTCGTTGTGGCCACATGTGTGTGATTCTCCCTGACAGAACAGACAGAAGCTTCTCTTCAGCCACTGACCCCTCCACTCCTCTGCAGATGTCTCTGCTTTTACTGCACGTTGGAAGACACACACACACACACACACACACACAGACTTGTCTTGGGTATCACAGGGATCTCCTGTCTCCCAGGGGGACCTTGTGTTGGCCGCCTGCTGCCAGACCACATGGCCTCTTCTCGTTCTGAGCGCTTGTTGTCTGCGAGCAGCAAGTCGAGAGTGATCAATGGTTGTGCTGCGTCATCTGACTTTAAATCCATACCGAGATTAAGTGCCATATTTAGTTTGAGTGTAACAATATACAGTATATGTGTTTTTTCCCTTGGCCTGGCAGGATGGGAAGACGACTCTCAGCGCTGTACAGTTTATAAATCTTGAAGCAAAGGTCTCCGTTGTCAAAGGGCTCACGCATGAGAACATGTCTGTGTGTGTGTCTTGTATGTGGTCTGACTAAGTTTTTCACTTTCTGATCCATTCTATTGGAACCATAAAGTACTTGGTTTTTAGCCACAACAGGGCCACTGAGAAACACCTCCCGCTACTGTGAGCCTTAAGCTGTGAGCTTTACGTGCAAGGCGGACGTCTCTTCCTCATATTTCCGTCCAGATACGACCACAACCGGCTGTGGTTTTTCTTTTAAGGGTGAAAATGCCTAGAAGAAGTGAGGCAGAGCAGCGGCTAAACTTGTTGTCAACGCAAACATGTGGCTTTAATTGTAAACAATGGAAGCTTTGGAAAGTTTTCCCCATTGTTTGATGTCTTTTACCCGTTTAATTAACCAACAAATTCCAAAGAATTTGACCTTTTGGATTGTTAGCGTCAACCTTTTATAATATAATTACCAAAACAGCGTTGCTTGTGAAAACTTGTCCATTGAGATCAACCCGCTTAACTCTAATTATTCAACGTGCTGAGTATTTTTTTTTTCCACAGAGAAAAAAAGAAGCGCAGACTTGGGATTAAAACCGTCGAGCAACAAACCAAAAAAGAGGCCCGCTGAACTTTTGACACTGTTTAAGTTTGAAGCACTTCTGAGGTCCTGCTCTGCCAAAGGGAAGTTGGGTCGGACCAAGGTTAACACCTGGTGCAGTGATTTGGCAGCGGCTGTGGCAGTTTTGACTCGCAGCTATTAACATGGCAGCGGGATATATTCTACCGCCTGGCACCTTCCACATTTGTTGGGAGGATCAAGGGCACACAGGAGAAAAAATAAAATAAAAAAATGATTTAGAAAAAAAATCCCTTATGGCCTCATTGAACACATGGGTGTTTTATCAAATTTTAGTTTTACTGTGTAATATTTACACCCATTCTTGTATGAGGAATCCCAAAACGTTTGTTTTTTTGTGACTCTCAGGTCTCTGAGGTCTTCTGGTTGTGTTGTGTTGTGTTGCACTGACGGTGACAGGTTGGGACGACCTGGCACGCTCCTCCGCTGGCTCCGACGCTGCCGGTGGCATAAGGGCAATTTTGGTGAAGCCTCACAGAACACAGGATGGCACAGTTGGCAGAGCTCCGGTATGGCTGGACGGTGGTGGTGTAGGGGCAGACTGGGGTGGTGTCGAGACAGAAGTGGTGGTGGATCAGACTGAGATAGGCTGGGGTGATGTCGGAGCCGACTGGTTCCACTCAAACTGAAATTGACACCCAACTCGCCCTGCTGGCCAACGCTTGCACTGCGACTAATAACCTTGAGTTGTATTTTTTTAAGGAGGAAGAGACCACGTCTTACATCATGGAAGGGTTCTCTTCCACCTCACTGTGTGTGTGTGTGTGTGTGTGTGTGTCCGCTCAAGCAGTCACTCCTGCTTCCTGTACGTGGCAGGCCAACTGGTCCTCCTGCCAGCCATTTGGCTCGCCGTCCCTTCCTATTTCCATGCAGCGATCACGTATGTCCTCCGTCCCCCGAGGAAGTCTGTCCACGTTGCTCGCTAGACTTCCCCCAGTTAGCCGGTGGAGCACGCAGGGCAGACCGCTCCCATGGGCGGCGCCCACGATGGCCCCAGGCTTTAATGTTTTTTGCGTCGAGTCAAGTCACAGACGAGCACTTTGTTGGCGCGGCTGCCCCCTGCTAGTGCTGGAGATGGTATCAGTACCAAGGTAAGTATTGGTATCTGATCAATACTTAGGTGACAAGATCAGTACTTTTGTTGCAGTTTCTCCTCTTTTGGCAAATTGGCAATAGCATCTCGTTACATTGTTGCTTTTTTGTTATTTCGCATTTATTTTACATAGTTTACTTGAATTATTCTATTTTATTATTTTTCAGATTTGATAATTATTTTGTATGCTAGTTGGTGCATAAAAAACATGTTTATTTGCTTCAAATCTTTGTCCCATATTTACGCCATCATCATAATCAACTCACTAGAGGCACAAATTAGAGATTTTTCTAAGGTCATGACATTTCAAGTAAGAAGTATCGGTATCGCAGATACTAGCCTTGTGTTTCGATACCACATTCCACAGTATCGTCCACACCTTCCACACCTTCCACCACCCTCAGCAGAGGAGAGGGTTTGGTTAAAAGTGTCTCCAGGCTTCCTCCCATTTCATCGCTCCGCCACGCTCGTCTTCTCTCAGTTTTACCTGCGGGCTGCTGCGATATCAGCCACTCATCGTGGTATCGCAGAGTTGAGGCGGAAAACACAAAACAAACCGACAGTCACGCTTGGAGATGACGATGGCGGTGATTCACTTTGTGTGGAGCCCCTTGTTGGGAGCCGATAAGAGCGGCTTTCCATTCAGACGTGCGGCTGCACACACAGAGCGGTCCGAACTCGGGATGACGGTGGAGACCAGCGCTGGGATGAAATCAGCCAATGGTACACGGATTACACACTGTCAACACGAGGCTGGGACCAGGTGTGTCCCGCTGATTAAACCGGTCGGAGCTGTAATTTGGTGTTTTTGGTCTGGAAAAGGGTAAAAGTTCGGGTGTCACGGTCCATTCTGTCCGTCACACTTATAGGAGAAGAAGAAGAAGAAGAAGACCAGTCCAGATTAGATTAAATCAGAGCAGATCAGATTCAACGTCATGGTCACGGTACGAGAGGCTGCGCCGCTGGAGTGACGCTCAGATCAGAGCAGAGCATTTCTTCCAATAATCCCCTCTTTTAATTTTCTGTTTTTTTTTTTTTTTTTAATCACTACGACGCCAAAACTTTGAGCATCGTTGGTTGGAACTAAGAGTTTCTGTTTTTTTTTTTTTTTATTACAGGTGGAATTGAAAGTTACATAATCACCGGATTTATTCATTCAGTCTTTCAAATACTCAAAATCAAAATTCTTTAGGCAGTTTTGTCCCATGGTCACCTCACCTGGCATCATCACTGAAGCCTTCAGGGACAATTTCAATTAAAAAAAATAAATAAATAATAAAAAATAAAAAAAAAAAATCCAACTTGTCCTTGAATTCTGTGTGACACTGCACAGACACAGAAAGCAGCTGGGTTAATAATAGCAGATTTACACTGATAGGCTGAGTTTGCCTGTACGTGCGTGCGTGCGTGCGTGCGTGCGTGCGTGCGAGTGTGTGTGTGTTTGTGTGTTTGTTGTGGTTTCCATGGAGGATTCCTCCTCCTCCTCCTGTCGCTCGGCTCGTCTGCCTCCTCGGGCGTCAGAGGTCACCGCGTGAACCCGCCTGGTTTCCATGAGACATGTTTCCTGTCCGTATTCACACACACACACACACACACACACACACACACACACACACACAGCTGTCGACCTCCCTCCGTCTTGTGCGCAGCCCTCTCTTTCTCCTCTCTTCTGTATGTTTGTATGTTTTGCCACTCGTCCACTCTTATATTATTTCATTGATATCTTCACCACTGACTAGTGTGTCTAACACCGTCGGGGCCACGCCCACAAACTCTCCCGCCGTGGGTTTGGGAGAGTGCGGTCGTCTGTTTACATCTCTTTCCTGTCAAACTCCAGTTTTGTCTTCTTCTACCATCTGTCACTCTCCACACACACACACACACACACACACACACACACACACACACACACACAGAGACACACAAACACACACACAAACTCTCAAATCTTCTTTTCTATTTTTTTTCTCCCTCAAAGACACAAAAGCTGCAGATCTCGTCCGGAATATAAAATTTAAGACTGTAGACATGCTGTGTGTGTGTGTGTGTGTGTGTGTGTGTGTGTGTGTGTGTGTGTGCGTAGGCTTGGTTATGAATATTTAATTAAGCTCCACCCTCCATCATGTATTAATCATAGGCCAGTCTGCTCTGGCTGAAAATAGCGCCTAGCAACCCAGAAAAACAACATCCATACCATCACGCTGGTGGTATCACGCTGCTGCTGCTGCTGCTGCTGCTGCTGCTGCTGCTGCTGCTGCTGCTGCCGCCGCCGCCGCCGCCGCCGCCTCTCGGTGTGACGCAGCACACTGTCCTGACTGGACTCGACACATTTAGCCTAGACGTATAGTTGAGAATGTGGGTCGGCCGGGTGATGAACTCAAGAATAACTGATGCAGACTAGACAATTTCATTTCAACTTCAACGGTTGTGAGCAGCGTTTGCAGTGCAAGTGTGCAGATGGGTTGAGAAATCAATGCACTGATTGGGCCGCCTGTCATTGTTGCATCCACTTTCCTTTTCGGTTAATAGTCAAATAGAACCTTGGTGATAATAGTCAGCGTGACAGACTGGACTTGACTCTTCACCAGGCAATCAGTGGTTTTACTTTTTCTAAAAATCAATTAAATATGTCTCGAGGGTGATATTGCAAAGTCTCAACAGCATCTTCTTTTTAAAGTAAAACACTGAAGCAAATGTTTCTGCACCAAACCTGGCCAACAGATTGAGTCGTTTTCCTCCTGTTTCTGTCTGCTGTTAATAGCCAAGCCAGCGGCGCTTCCTCCTCCTCTTCCTTTCTTTTTTCCTTCCTTTTCTCGCAGACGTGAGCGGCCGGTGCCGTCATGTCTTTGTGTGGACTGAAAAACGTGTCGCAGAAGAAGTGATGAAGGGGCAGCGGCGGTGCTCATTGTGGGATTTTTTCCTCAGACGCGCGGCCCAAAACTGCACTTTGTCAGCGTGTGTTTATCCAAAGAAAAGCTGTCATTTGCTCCGCGAGGACGTAACAACTTCCAGCGTGTGACGCCGGGCCGCCGTTTTTAGCGCATGACGGCGACGACGGCGACGCAGCAGCAGCAGCAGCAGCAGCAGCAGCAGCAGCAGCAGCAGCAGCAGCAGCAGTGAGCTTCGGCTGCGCACATGCCTGCCTGCATTGGCGCCTGTGAAATACAACATTTTTTTTTTGTTTTTTTGGGGGGTGGAGGGGTGTTTTGGAACTTGCCGCTCTTGTTGACAGCAGCGTGGGATGATTGCGCCACATCAGCATGCCACCAGCCCACAAGCGTTGTGTTTGTGTCCCGTGTGGCAGCAGGAAGCGCTGACGCAGCGCCGTTGTCAGGGAGCCGGACGACCAGGAAAGTAGCAGGAGGCTAATAACACATCAGCACGATGGGAGCATGTCGTCGCCCCCTGCAGGTTCACCAGCACAGGAGCCGCGATTCCATCAAACCTAGAATTGCGCAAAACCTAAATATGGCAATAAAAACTGGTGAAGGAAAAACTTGGAAAAAAGGTTTGAATGCTCTCCTGAGGTGGTTTTTCATACTTATCCACATGGAGGTATATCGTATATATATATATAAGTGTCATGGAAACACTTTTTTTTTCGCATTTACGTGTCAGTGGACGTGATTTTACGAGAATTACGGCTTCTGTGCTTCACACCATTCAGTGGAAACACCTGCAAAATGCAATTGCACTTTGTTGAAATTTTAGAAATATTCCTTTTATTTTGTGAAAAACTGTCATGGAAACGCGGCTTGTGTTAGACAGTGAACAAAACGGTAGAACATTTTTGGAAATCAGAATGAAAAGAGAAGAAACATCCATTGTTCTGCATGCGGCCCCTTGAGGTGTGTTGTTTGTCTTTTAACAAGGTGTCGGCTGGGTTTGCAGAATCAACTCACTTCTCAGCCAGACTTACACAGGGTTCGACCTGTTTGTGGTCTAGGACAGGCCGCACAGAGACGGACTGGAAAATGACTCGGCCGACTCAATATGCGGCGCCGAGTCGTTTGAAGTTGAGCCGTCAGCCGCACGAGCAGTCGCAAGAAATTCCAGTGAAAAAAATGTTGTTGAAGGGATTTTTTTCTCTTTCATTTTTCACAATTATCTCTTCTTCTTATCTTATTTTCTATGTCTAATAAATTAGATGCTAGATCACACGCACACACACACACACACACACACACACACAGTGATGTTATACTTTGCCAAAGAATTTAAATCAAATTAGACCTCAACTCCAACTCAGAGACAGTCCAGCAGTCATAACAATTTTAAACTGCCTGCCAAAAAAAGAGACAACAGCATTTTTTTTTCATCTTAGTGGGAAAAAATCATTACGATGCTTTGTTAACACATTTGTTTAACGTGTGAGAATTAATTAATAGGACGCCAAAAGCAACACGTCCTTGTTGTGTGTGAGTGTGTGTGTGTGTGTGTGTGTGTGTGGGGCCGTAGTTGCATTGGGAGGAAGTGACTTCCACAGCTGCGGATGACGCCTGTGTGTGTGTGTGTGTGTGTGTTGTGTTGTGTTTGTTTGGCGTCACAGGTGGGAAGATACTGTAGCAGCAATCGCTCTCACGGATACTTGAATTTCTTTTTTTTTTTTTTTTTTTTTGGACGAGTGAGTCGAGGGAAGAAAGAGGAGGAGGAGGACGTGGGGGTGGAGGAGAAGGAGGAGGAGGAGGAGGAGGAGGAGGCGACAGATTTGGGTGCATATTAAACAGAGCGAGTGCAGTCATCACAGGAGGAGGCACCAAAGGAGAAACACGAGTCGGCACCTTTTGGAGCCGTCGTCACATTTTCCACCCGAGCCGTCGTGGGCGTCGGCATCTGAACCGGTGGCGGCGGCGAAAAAAAAATAGAAACATGTGACCTTAGCAGACGGAGCAGCAGCAGCTGAAGAAGGTCGTCCATTAGCGCCTCTTCACTTTGTTTTGTCCCTCCAAAGCCTCCGAAAGTAGAAACCAGTTCTCCTTCAGTTCTCCTCCAGTTCTCCTTCAGTTCTCCTCCAGTTCTCCTTCAGTTCTCCTCCAGTTCTCCTTCAGTTCTCCTCCAGTTCTCCTCCAGTTCTCCTCCAGTTCTCCTCCAGTTCTCCTTCAGTTCTCCTCCAGTTCTCCTCCCCGCAGCCAAAACGGCCTTTTGCTTTTTTTTTTTTAAAGTTTTTTTTCGTTTTTTTTTTTCTTCCCGCCCACTCTGCACAAATTAGCGGCGGCCCACGCATCGCTAACACATCAACTGTCAGTGCGCAGACGCTGCAGGGAGTGAGGAGGAGGAGGAGGAGTGAGAGAAGGGATGAAGGGAAGGAGAGAGAGCGGAGGTGAAAAGAACCATCGGACCAATCAGAGGGCAGCGGCACTTTTTGTCTGGTCTGCGTGTGATGGGCTCAAGAAAATCAAAAGTAACCCTGTCGTCTGGAGGACGAGTCGGGTCGGGAGACGAGGACTGGAGAGCCGTTTCCAGAGCCGTTTGGTTCCTCTGACTTGTCGGCTCGTTACTTTCAACGTTTTCTGCCTCGGCGTTTGGTCGACGGACGTTAGAGCAAGTCGCAGGAGGGCTGAGTGGAAGGATGAGGATAAGAGTCGGGTGAGGGAAGGGGGGAGGATTCATTATGCAAATACCGTCAGACTCATTAGCATTTCAAAACTCTGAAAAGGGAAACGGCCAAAAAATACCCACAAAAATCTGAGAGAGGCATATTTTAGGGGCACGCCAAAATTCTTTTTCCCTCAGTATCATTTCTGCCTTCCTCTCTCTCTCTCTCTCTCTCTCTCTCTCTCTCTCTCTCACACACACACACACACACACACCAGCCTCCTCTCTCAACACCCAGCATGTGATTTTCTATTTCCGTGTCCTCAATTAGCTTCTGATTTTTTCATCCTCTTCCTATCGTAAGCCGGTCGACACTCCCCGGGAATCCTCTTCTGCCCCTGGAACAGCTTGAGATTTCACTTGGACTCCGACTCAGCTTCGAGCTGGAAGGAAGTCTTTTTATTCCCTTCCCCCTCTGTAAAGATTCTGTTCCGTGTGGCCGAGTGAGCGGCGGTGAATCAGCCAGTGAATCTCCTCCTCGCTCCGGCCAGTGCAGATCCGGTGACGGGCGGTCGGACCTTTCGCTGCACAGTCGAGGCATTGTGGAGGTTTTCGGGGGCAGCGGTGTCCATGACGTGCGGTCACTCGCTCTGTGTGAACTTGTGAAAACTTCATTGGGATTTGTTGCGATGAGTGCGAGCAGCAGCAGCAGCAGCAGCAGCAGCAGCAGCAGCAGCAGCAGCAGCAGCAGCAGCAGCCAGCCGCCTGTCGTTGCACTCGATCAGGGGTCACCGACTCAGTGAGAAAAAATTTATTTGATTCTGTAGCTATTCTTTTGAAATCACACTAGCGTTTTATATAGATTAGAAAATGATTCTATCCTATAAGTAAAATGATTGTAAATGTTTTTTTATACAGGAAGTCTGGAGAAGTTTACGTGAACTCTGACGAATACAGATAAAGTGTTGAGTATTGATGTTATCTGTATCCCCCCGTGTTAAGTCACGGTTTATAATTATTGTGAGATCTTGATGTGATCAGTGTCTTTACATAAATGAGTATCGTTATTAATAATAATAACAATGATAATAAAAGGCAAACTGAGAAAACTTGTTATTTCAGGAGAGTGCAGTTAACTGGTTGTCCTTCGTATGACTCAGTACCCACGAAGTTGCTCGCAGGTTCAAAAAGGTCAATGACCCCTGATGAGCAATGAGCCAATCAGGCGTCTGCAGCCCGCAAACAAGCACAAAGTCACACAGGCGAGGTTGGTTGCTTTTCTTTTCTTTTCCTCCTCCAGTCAGCCTCTCATGACGTCGGTCTCTTCCACACCTCCGACCAGGTAATTGGCCCTCCTGCACACTCCACTCTTACTCACCTCGCGTCACTCTCTCAGTGTTTGTGAAGTTATTCCAGAGCAGCGGCGCACAGAAATCAGTCTTTCTATTTGGAGCCTCGGCTGCCAGCTGATTGTATCCCGGCTTCAGAGCGCCTTCCTTGTTTTTGTGAATAAAGGAACGCGGCGCCCTCACAAGTTGACAGTTGGGTGCAGCGCCGAATGAAAGCAGGTGAAGTGGAGTGACGGGGAGTGAAGAGAAGTGAAGGACGGGATCCTAGAGAGTGAGGAGGTGAGCAGCGGCGGTCCGAGGGTCACCGCGACCCTGTGAGGAGGACGTCAGTCCGCTGGCTGAAGCCCTGCTGCCTCCTGTGTGTGTGTGTGTGTGTGTGTGCAACTTGACCTCAACCTTGCTGTTGTTTTGCCAAAGTGAAAAAAAGAAGCACGTACTGGAGAAAGTACCATAGTATTTTGACACAGAGAGAAGATGGAGAGAACCCAGCAGACCCAGAGAGAACCTGGAGGTCCCAGGACCCATAGAAAGGTCCCAGGCCGGGAATCAAACCCACAACCTTCGTGTCGTTTTATTTTATAAATCATCCATCCAGCAGATCTTAGCTCCATCTTCAGCTCGTGGTGGATTTCACTCCTTCGAACCGTCGCCACCTGCTGGACCAGCTCGCCACCCCTCCTCCGCCCAGGTGGGAGACAACCTTGCCCACCAGGACGGGGCAAGGCCACACAAGGCCTTCAAGTCCCAGTGCCAGTTTCCCAGATGGGACCCCCAAAGCCCCTCCCCCGCACCCCTCCACCCCCAACCCCAACCCCCCAAAACCGGGCCGCAGATTGACCTGGCATCACTTCCCCTGAATGGTGCCAGTGTGGTGGAGGGAAGGAGTGTGTGTGAGCGTGTGTGTGTGTGTGTGTGGGCAGCTGCTTCTATTCGGCCCATCCTTGGTCAGACACACACACACACACACACACTGGCTCCTCTCTCTCCCTCTCTAACCATGTCAAACTGACTGCCTGAGGGATGTTTCCGAACGCTCGTGTTGAACTTGTGATGGACTGAAATGCAATTTTGCTCCACTTTGTTCCTTCCCCCATTTCTTTGGATTGCTCCGCCTTTTTTTTGTGTGATTTTTTTTTATTATTTCTTGCGCAGTTTCTTGCCGCCGCCGCCGCCTCAGTTTGCAGTGGCAATAGAATTTAGCCATCGGCGGGTTGACAGCCAGTTGCGCTGATGCAATCAGCTGGAGGAAACCAGAGGCTGTGAGGCTAACAGGGCTGAGATTTGATGGCGCTGGATGAAGGTGTGAAGGTGTGTATATCATCCAGGTGGTGCAGGGGCCGAGTTCCCGCCAACATCTGCAGACAGAGCCCCAGGTTTGTTTTGGTTTTTCCTCCCCGGCCCTGACGTTAACCCCCATTAAACGGAGAACATGACACAGTCTGGCTGCGCGGCGCTCGCAGCCAGACTTGTTTTCCGTCTTCCAGCAGAGCAGGCAAACGCGCCTTAACCTACTTTGTCTGCACCAGTGCCATTAACCCGACAGGCTACCCCGAGTTAGAGCGCGTCTGTGCCGGATGGAGGCTTGTGTTTATGTGGGTAATGTAGAGGAGGAGGGGTGTCGGAGGGGGAGGGGGGATTTCACGCTTGCATGAATTTTGCATGTTGTTGTGTGTAGCGCCGGGCTTGAAAGACCTCCACGTCTGGACTGGAGGCCTCCGTCTGTCTTTTTTTTTTTTTTTTTTCAGCTTGTGAAGGTGCAAGTCGAGCGGGCGGACGGATATTTTCCTCTGTGTGTCTGGAAGCCTCTTGCTGATCAGATCAGCAGATGGAGCGTCGCAATCAGCAACACTCTGTTTGCAGCTTGAAAGCAAATCTTCACCTCCAATCCAACTTTCTACATTAAAATAGAAAAAGTTTTATTTTGGCTGTTTTACACAAATCTCCTTTGGTCGGGATGCAGGTGGGGTTGCGTTTATTTACATCCGTCCGTGTTCAAATCCTTTGTCTCAACGTCGAATGATGCAAATTGTCTTCTGTCGCCGAGCGGATGCAAGAATAGAAAGATGCATATTTCATCTGCGCTGGTGTGAGGTGTGTTTAGTGGAGGCTTTTAGAAGACCTCCCCGCACCATGTGGGTGTGGATCTGACAAAAGCTGATTGGAAAAGAAGCAGAATATCTATTATGGATGACCACTTCGGAGCTGCTCTGCTTGTTTTGCTGCCTCCTGGTCAGCAGCATTATCATCGGCCAGAGGCGGGCGGACCTTCCTCCCCTCGTCCGGGAAGAGGAGGAGACGGCAGACCGTTCATCCCCGATGTCTAATGGCTCTTCTTCTTTTTCATTTTTTTTTTTTTTTCACCGCAAACGCTGAAAGTCGGAAGAGGCTGCAGCTTGTTTGCTGATGAGATCCTGAAGTGACGTGATGATGGTTTGGATCTCATCGTCTCATCGCTCATCGTCTTTATGTTCCTTTCCTTCCTTTGCTTATTTTTATGTATTGATTTCTTTCACGTTCGCTTGTCATGCCTCCATAAATATTGACGAGGCCCATTTTTAGGCCTGTAACGCGGACTCCACACGAGGCGCGTGTCTCAGGTCTGGCTGCTCCAGTGACCCGTGTGATCTAAAGTGCGGCGGGATCAGCGGTGAGCTGACATCTCTCATAAGTTTAAGTTTAGCACCGCCGCCGCCGCTGCCGCCGCCGCCGCCGCCGCCGGCTAATGGCTCGGCGTCTGCTGCCAGCCCGCCTCAGACGGGGAGAGGGGGAGGTGGGACGGGGGAGGGGAGAGAGAGGGAAGCACACATTACCTCCGAGATGGAAGGAAGGAGCGGGTGTAAAATATGAATGAACGGAGCTCCCCGCCGAGCGCTCTTTGTCTTTCCTCGTTGGGTTTTTTTTTTCCCCCGTCTTTGTTTTTCTCGTCTGCTCGGAGCTGCGCTGCCTCGGTTGATGTCGTGGCCGTTCGCTCAGGGGGCCCGCATCGACGCTTCCAGCCGTTTGATTCTGGAGGATTCTGACTGGGACTCTTTGGGTGTGCGAGAGAGTCGCAACGAGCCACTCGGTGCCACTCCCAGGTCGGAGACGCCGCCCTGCAGAACTCGGTCATTTGAGTTCCTGTGGTGGCCTCCAAACAGTTAATAATGGTGACCTTTGACCTCTGACGTCAGCAAGGCCACAAAGCTGATGCTTACTGGATATTTCCCCTTTTTGTGTGTGTGAAAATCCCAGCGGACTCAGACCAGGAGCCCGTCTGACACCAACAACCATCTTCTTCACGTCCGGCCGCTTTAGCACTGCAGCGGTTCCCCAGGTCTGAGGCCCAGATTCAGTCTCAGCAAGTCGTCCACCCACCTAATTCCACCAGGTCACTGCCGTTGCTGGCTGGGCCAACGTTGTACCTTTTGCCTTCGCTCCTCCCTCTCCAGCCACCACTTCTTCCTTTCTGTGCCCGCCTGCGTGCAGTCAAAGCGGCTGCTTTGCCAACCTGAGGCATCAAGATGTGGAGCCATGATAGAGTTTTGATGTATTGATCAGTCACTGGCCCGCTGGACCGGCTTTGAACACAGACACAGAACTCTGTTATTCAACGGGAAAATGTGCCATTAACGTCCTGAAGTGCGTCGTCGTTGCTGTTCAGTTGGTTTTCCTCTGATTGTGCAAATGGCCTTGTGATTTACAATGTAATATTAAAGTTGGTTGATTGACTGCTATTATTGTTGGCCAAAGGGAGCTGGTGGTGGTGGTGGTGGTGGTGTTAGAACGGAGACTCAGAGATCCGAGTGGCCAGATGCTCTTCAGACAGTCTTGGGAGCGATCAGCATTTGGAATCTGAGACACAGAGAGAGAAACAGAAAGAAAGAGAGACAGAGAGAGATGTTAAAAAGGGGGGCGTGGGGAGTGGGGGGGTGGGGGGGGTGGGGTGGAGGAGGGGATGTCGGTGGTGAGAGTGTGTATTATAAATAACCCCGATCAATAATAGACGACTTTGTATCTCACATATTCAGAGTTGAATCTTGTGCTTCTCAGGGGACGTGGACGGATAAAAAAAAAAAAACCGAAGGCACCCCCCCCCCTACCTCCCCCCTTCCACCCACCCACCCACTGCTGCCGCCGCCACTCTGTCGCTGGCTGACGGGTGAACCAGCCTTCGGCTCGCACCGCTGCTGCTGCTGCCGCTGCTGCGTTAGTGCCCACATGTGTGCGCACGCTACGAGGCCGACGCGCTCATCACTTATTCATCAGTCCTGTCTGCCGGGCTGCCACGCTGTGTATTTCAGCGTGCCTGGCAATCATTATGCCGCATGCATTATTGAAGGCACGCGCCGACTCTGATGCTACACAGCCATTTATCTGGGAGATGCTCGCTTACTGCCTGCCAGAGCTCTGCTTCCCTCTCGCAGACCGGAGCCAATAAATGCCGGGCCGGGCCGGGCCGGGCCGGGCCGTCTCTGGCATGGTCCAGCTCCACCTCGTTGCTTTGTTTTTAGGAGGCTATTTGGACGTAAGGACGGCTGGTTCAGACTTTAGACAACCCGATCGGAACCCACGGGAACCCAGAATGACTGGATGTCGTGATTGATTGAGCAATAGAATTGTTATTAAGTGACAAAAAAAGTGAGGAGTGGGTTGCATGTAGAAAACACAACAACAAAAAAAGAAATTTACCGCTGGTCCAATGCTGGTTTTCTTTTGAAAACAACATGGTGGCCTCCTGTTGAAAAGATCTTTTAGCTTCTTCTTCTTCTTCTTCTTCTTCTTCTTCTTCGATCCAGTCGGCAGTCGCTACTCTAATCAATGAGGCCGAGCATCAATCCGTCTAAACAGTTTGGCTTCAGAATTCAGCTCCACACCTTCCTCGCAGTATTTTTCCTCTTCCTCAGCCACTCCGAGAGAAATGGATGTCGTGAGGGAAAACTTTCTCCACGTGTCTCCCTGTTCAGGATTTGTTTGCCAGAGCTGCCCACCTGCAGCTTTGATCTGGTGTCACTCATTATCCAGGCACAAATCCATACATTGATTTTTTTTTTCTCTCTGTCTCTCTTTTTTGTTTTCTTTCTCTTTTCAACTGACTAATATGCTGCAGTTTTAGAACCTGATCGCTGCCAATGGCCAGCGTGCGTGCGTGTGTGTGCGTGAATGCGCGATCACTGGCATTTTGTTCTTATCAGTGTCACGGCTGCGCGGAGCTTTGTTGGGCTCTTGACGTCAGCGGCGGCGGCCGGCCAGCCGATAAGGCAGCCAGGTGTGTGGGCGTGTTGTCTGATCAAACAAAACAAAAGCGGCTTCCTGGATTTTGTAGCGAAATTCAGAAATAGCACCCGCTGACTGTGTCGTACGTGTGCACGTGAGTGCGCGCAGTCAGAGACTTTCACACGAGTCTAACAACTTTTTTTTTTTTTTTTTTTTTTTTTTTTTTTGTAATAGTTTTATTGATTGTAGATAAGAAAAGTCAAGGTTGTAATTGTTAATCCATAAACCTTGAGGGAAACCTCCAGGATTTATTAGCTCCCAGCTGTAGGCGCTTCCAGGCCGTCTGCACCTCCTGCTGTCGTTTTCTTTCCGCTGTTGTTGTTTTTCGGGACGAGTCACCAGTTCATGGCAGGGCCACGCTGAGTCAAACTCTCACTCACACTTTGCACGGACACTTTGCAGTTGCCGGTCGGCCTCATGTGCATCACATCTTTGGACTATGAGAGGAGCCTGAGGACATGGAAGCTGAACATGCAAAACTCCATGCACACACACACACACACACACACACAAAACACTCACAGAAACACCCTGGGTGGCAGTGGAGGCGACAGACCGCCAACCGCAGCGCCTCGTAATTTCCTGAGACTCTTAAAAAGAAAAATCATTATAAAAAGACGAAACTGCCCGAAAGAAACTCGACTCAAGTCCCACGACTCCAATCTCTGGGTTTGTCGAGGATGCATCACACTGTAGGCAGCGTTGGTACACAAAAACAGATGTCTCCGACTTGCCTGTGTGTGTGTGTGTGTGTGTGTGTGTGTGTGTGTTTTCAGTTTAACACCCACCATTATCATCGAGACAAATGAAGAAGATCCATGTGTTGTGTTGTGTTGTGTTGTTCTGCTGGTGTGTAGGAGGTTTTGTGTTCTGACGGCTGGTGGGTTTGTGTGTGTGTGTGTGTGTGTGTGTGTGTGTGATCCAAGCAACAGGAAGTAGCTGTAGAGCTCTGTGGAGACGCTTCATTAAAAAGCACACAGCCTGTTTAGTTAAATGTGATCACAATGTGACGCCCCGGCCGAGCCGCTGTGTGTGTGTGTGTGTGTCAGCAGGAAGAAGAGAGGAAAAAAAAAAGAGAGAGAGAGGCTTCCATAAAATGCTCAACATGCCAGAGACTGCCCTGTGATGTCAGAGAGAGAGAGAGAGAGAGAGAGAGAGAGAGAGAGAGAGAGAGAGAGAGAGAGAGAGAGAGAGAGAATGAATTAGTGTGTGTGAGAGAGAGAAAGTGGGAGGGGACCTGAGGAGCAGAGAGAGAGAGAGGGGGGAGTGAGATAGAGGGAGTGAGAGAGTGGCAGCCGGAGGGCAGAGTGGAGCTCAAACGGAGCGAGGAGCAGCAGAGTGAGAGACGGAGAGTGAGTGTGAGTGGCGGAGGAGAGGGAGTGAAGTCTGGAGTGAGTCTGGAGTGAGACTGGAGTGAGACTGGAGTGAAGTCTGACCAGAGGATCCAGGTTGGTCTGCCGTCGTCTCTCAGTAGTTCTGCCTCCACTTGTTGTCTTCCTTTAGATGTACAACCCTGTACTGTACTGTACTGTACAACGCACACACACACACACACACACACACACACACACACACACACTCTCAGATCAGAGGAGCACAACGAGCCCGGAGCAGAGCGCCGCCGATGTGTAGGAGCTCTTGTTGTTGTTGTTGTTGTTGTTGTTGTTGTTGTTGTTGTTGTTGTTGTGCAGCGTCAGCGAGGTTTTTCTTTATTGTCGAGTGTTTTCCTGACAAGTTCACTGACTGTGCGCCGCATGTGTTAATAAACTGTGCACAGTTGTGCAGCGCTCAGCTGGTGTGTGTGTGTGTGTGTGTGTGTGTGTGTGTCTCCGGGCATGTGTTTATATAAGATCGTTGCATGTGTTGGCCTATAAGATATGTTGTTGGCCTGTGTGTGTGTGTGTGTGTGTGTGTGTGTGTGTGTGTGTGTGTGTGTGTGTGTGTGTGTGTGTGTGTGTGTGCTGGAGGAGTTTCAGTGTTTATCAAGTGGCACTGATGTATGGAGACTCCTGCTCAGCAGCCTTTAACTGAATGGAGCAGATGGCACTGGCTGCGTCTGTTCCCTCTCACAGCCCATTGTGTGTGTGTGTGTGTGTGTGTGAGTGTGAGAGTGTAGCTGCGTGTGTGCGTGTGCGTGGTTGTGTTTATGCCTGGCGTGTGCGGAGGATGTATAAATGTTTGCGTTCTTGCATCAAATGAGAGGCTCTGAGTGGATTGTGCAGCTCGAGTCCTTGAATATTCAGTGGCTTTCGTAAATGGAGAGAGAGAGAGGGAGAGAGAGAGGGCGAGAGACAGAGAGAGAGAGAGAGAGAGAGAGAGAGAGAGAGAGAAAAGAAAGAAGAAGCCATAAATGATTTTCTCACGTCTTAGGAATGGATTTTGAAATCAAGACTGGAGTGAATTTTTGATTTATTTTTCATGTATTTTTCCTCCTCATTCATTCTGTAGCTGTCTGTGCAGGTTGCTGCTAATTAGGCCTTGTGTTTGTGTTGTTGGTCGGCGGCCAGTGTGCACACAGTGTGACCATGTGGCTCTCTGGCTGCGTCCCTCCGTCTCGCCGCTTCATCGCTCTCACTCGCTGGGTGTTATTATCGTTATCATTGTTAATATTGTCGTTATTATCGTTGTCATGTTGTTTCCCGCCGCCACATTAGAGACTTTCCATCATCGCTGGCTTTCTTGTCTTTGCATTTCCTCAAACCCAAGTCAAGCCGCTGAGTGTGAGCCGAGGAAGTGCTTGGTTAAGCCAAGCTACACCTGCGTGCACACGCAGGCCGTGTGGTGTTGAGTTAGTCGCCTGCACCGTCATTGGTTCTTTTGTCGTTCTTCAGCCCCGCCCCTGCTCCTCCTCTCCAGCCAACCGCTGGCCGTCATCCCCACAGTCGCCAGGGCGTTCGCCGGCACCTGGCGTATGTGTGTGTGTGTGTGTGTGTAGGTGTGTGTGTGTGCATGTGTGGGTGAGTGTGTACATGCGTTAGTCACAATTCATTCTTAAAAACAGCGTCACGCCTCTGCTTCCTTGTTTTTGTTCTTCTCCTCCTCCTCCTTCTTCTCCGCCTCCTCCACTTTCTCCTCCTTCTTCTCCTCCTCCTCCTCCTCCTCTTTTTTCTCCTTCTCCTCCTCCCCTGCATCGATAATGAGACTGCACTCCTGTCAGAGTGAGAGGGATTAAAACATGCATGAGGTTACGTCTGAGTGCGCGGACGCTCCCTCGGGAACCCTGCTCTATAAATAACTCCTCTCTCTCTCTCTCTCTCTCTCTCTCTCTCTCTCTCTCTCTCTCTCTCTCTCTCTCTCTCTCTCTGTGTGTGTGTGTGTGTCTGATCCATGGGATCCAGGAGGAGTGCAGGGACAGAGGGCCACAGAGGGATGGGTGGATGGATGGAGGGAGGGACTGAGGGACTGAGGGATGGATGGATGGAGGGAGGGAGGACAGGGAAGAGGAGGCAGAAGGCTGGGTGTTCCACCAGCCTGGTGGGGCTGGTGTCAGTTTTCGGCGGGTTCAGCCAGAGTTTACATTGTCGTGCCTGTGATGGGAAAACCTCTCATCTCCACAGCGTTCTATCAGAGCGCACACACATGCACACACACACACACACACACACACACAAAGTCAGAGGTCTCACTCTCGATCATCATCATCATCATCATCATCATCATCATCATCATCATCATCATCATCATCATCATCATCATCATCATCATCATCACCATGATGGGGATTTTGGGGACTTTACTGTGGACGGGAGGTGATGAAGCTCCCAGTGAAGCAACCGGCGGTGCCTGTGGCGGCTGCTCAGGCTGTGGCTCAGCGGTAGCTGCAGCTCAGCCAGCTAAGCAAATATTGGTTTTCCAGAGTAAAAATTAAAGAAAAAAAAACAAAAAACAAACAAACAGGAAAAAGCAGAGGCAACAGAGTGTGATTTTGTTTGTGCAACGGCTGCAGATCCAGTCTGGAGCTCCATCATGTCATCATCATCACAGTTGATTACTGTTCCTGCTTCAAAGGGGACGATGGTGATGATGATGATGATGGTGATGACGATGATAATGATGATGATGATGATGATGATGATGCATATTTCCATGCAGCCACTGAAAATACACCTGCCTTCTTTTAAATGTAAATGTAAATGTTGATTGCTGTCAGATGTTGGAACCTATTTTGTCTCATTGGTTTTAAAAAGAACTTCCTTCGCAGTCATTTGGTTTCTTTCTCATGGATATTTAGACACATTGTAAGCGCACGTGCATGTGCACATGGGGTGAGTCGGCTGGTCGGTCCACCTCTCCGCTCTCCTCCCTTGCTTTGGACGGCCAGCTGGGAGTTTGCGCGTCAACTCACCGAGCTGTTTGGTGTAAACAGGTTCCTGGTTCCTGTCACTCTCAGAGCCGGCGTCATGCAGCTCGCACACGCAGCAGCGGCGGCGGCGCCGGTAATGTGATCCTATCTGACCATGTTGGCCCAAACCAGGAAGTGCTGGTGGGATGTGACATCTGTTTCCTCACAGGCTGCCGGCTCATCCTGCGTCAGTCTGACTGCCAAAGTGCAGCAAAGTATAAATGTTGACATTGGAGCAGTCGGCTTTGATAGAAATGAGTCGAAAATCACTTCATCGGTGGGACTGTGTGTCTCTAAGATCACACCTGTGAAAAGTAGAAGCAGCTGGATTGTTTGAAACGTGATGATCATTAATTTCATATCCAGGTTCCGTAGTTTGGGTGAGTGTTCTTATCAGGACTGTTGGAAAGAAGGTAGAAGAACCAGAGAGTTTTTATTGTTTTCTTTGTCTTTCAGTAGGTTTTAATTGGCGGCCCAGTCGCTTTTGTTTGCATTACTTGGCCTCCCTCCTTGCAGGTTGTGTATTATATGTTGTTTGTTTGTTTGTTTTTGCGGATCGGTTCTAAGTATGCCTGTTATTGCAACAACAAAGCAACAAATCCTGTGCAGATCACAAATGAGCTATTAGCGGCGCTCCCCAGTGCAGTTCATTAGAGGAGCCGCAGTAAACGTGTGTATTTTTGGTGCAAAGTTGTTGGTTTTGTGTGTGTGGTGTGTGTGTGTGTGTGTGTTTGGGGCTGTGGGGGGGGGGGCAATTGGCAAAACAAACAGCCTTTGTGAAGCCTGTTGTACATTTACTGAGTCAGGCAACTGTTGTTGGCGTGGAGAGCGAGCGCTCCGCTGACACGCACGGAGCCGAGCGCGAAGGGGAAAAGACTGTATGGGAAAATATACGGCAGAAAAGATGTTAATTAAGGTGATTGTTCATGGTCGTTTAGCGCTCGCTACCAAAATAGCGCTGGCGCTGCGGAGCTTCCCACTGGCCGGCCAGGCGAAGGGTGGCGCTCTGTTTGGAGTGCACTGACCCAACACGGGGTTTTGTGTGCATGACCCTGATGTTTACTGCCTATTACCGTATGCAAACTGTTTACAGACGTGTGTGTGTGTGTGTGTGTGTGTGTGTGTGTGTGTGTGTCAGTGCATGCGTGTACGGCGAAAGTGGGGTGCCTTGTTTGGGGCAGCGCTCTTGATTGGCACCGATTGTTGGGAGTGAGAAGGACAAACAGCGGCGCTTTCCAGCTCCCTCCCGTCCCAGTGCAAGAGAAAACAAAGCAGCCGCTGGGTCAGAAGGCCCGAGTCAGAGTCACTTTGTCTCACACACGCACACACACACACACACACACACACACACTCACACACCTGAGTGCTTGCAGGTCATGGCTAGATGTTTGTCTTGTAAATGCTCAAAACCAGCTGTCGCTGCTTTTTTCTGTGATTCATTAGCAGCTTTTTTTATGAAATGTGTTTGATTGGTCTAAAGTTGTGCCTTTGTCTAGTTGTTAGGGTTTTGTTGTTGTGGCACGGTCGCAGTCAATGCCACCAGCACATCGCATCTTTGTGTGTGTGTTTTACTGCCGTCTGGCTGCAGTTTGCAAAAAGCAGAAACTTTCCAAAGCGAAGCTCCTTGAAGCTTCGGCTGATGGAAACAAGTTTCAGCCCCAACGTTTCTGCACGTTTGTGCTGTAATCGCCCTCTGTGTGTGTGTGTGTGTGTGTGTGTGTGTGTGTGTGCGTGTGTCGCACACACACCGTGTAGACGCACTGCTGACCCACTTTTATTGCATTTGTCCGTTGCCATACTACAAACACGGAAAATTCCTTTCATTTCCTGCACATGAAATTACACCACGCTGTATTTAATAAAGGGAGATTAAAAGAGTTTCCTGGGGGACGTCAGACAGCTTGACCCCGCGTCGCAAAAAAAGTTCTATTGTTGGATTCAAATTTCAAGATCTGCCAAAGCAAAAAAACAAATTTCCACTGTCCAGTTATTTCAAATGCCCTCCAACAAGTCCTTACATGCACAGTGATACAATACCCACACACACGTACACACACACCCACACACACAGCAGTGAAGCACCAGCATGTCTGACTGGGCCACACCCTTTCTCCCCCTCTCCCCTCCCCCCACCACTGGTCCCGATGGGTGGTGTTAAGTTTCTTCCTGCTCTGAAAACCTGCCCAGTACCAAAGATTTCATTGGCTCCCTCAGCCACTCACTGCAACTCCATGGCCTCCCTCATTGGTCAGTGGACCAGAGCCAGGACCTCCACCATAGGCAGCAGGAGATGCTCTCCTTGGCTTCTTTTTTTTTTTTTTTTTTTTGTTTGTTTAAGGATGCGGAAGAGGAGCCGAGGGCTCGGCCAGCGTCTCCCTCAGAGAACTTATTGATCGGCAGAGACTCCACTTTCCAGCCGAGGGCCTCCACTGCTCAGTCTGGGTGTCCGGCTTAGAAGATTTTCTTTTTTCTCTCGCAGGACGACTTGGAGAATTTGCACAAACTGTCAGCAGCTGCAACTCACACTGGTTTGTTGTCACTCTGAAATTGGCAAAATGTGAATCTTAACACAATTACAATAAACAGTGTGTTGTCAGCGGCGTGAACAGTTGCAGCCTGCCCCTGTGTGTGTTGCCTTGTGTTGTGAGCTCGTGCCACTCCCTGCGTGCTTGTGTGTGTGTGTGTGTGTGTGTGTGTGTGTGTGAGCTCTTCTGTTGTTTGCTGGTTTCTGGGAAATAATCTTATTGCATTAATGCATTCAGCAGAGGAGCTGATGCTGTAATATTATTTCCTGAGTCGGCTCCAAATTTGAATAATCGCCGGACCGCCAATATCGTGTTGAACAGCCAGACCTGGCTTATCTCTCGCAAGATTATTGCTAATATTATTTTTACGTTCTTTGAAGTCTGGCTGGTTTGCTTTTAAGGCTTCTCATACAACTTTAAAAGTTGACAATGAAGTCGCTAATCAGAAGAAAGTGGTGTGTAGATGTTGGCTGTTTTTTCAGGTATTTTATGCCTGCAAGCAAACAAAAGTTCAGTCTTTGGCTGTTGGGTTGAAAGCCTCAGCAGATTTACTTTGATCTGTCAATGCAAAATCTATTTTTTTTTTTTTTTTGTCTGTATCACAATTTTACTCATACAGCACAAGGGTCTGAGGTCAGAGGTCAGCCTTGTACTTCAGGAAACAAGAAAACGTTGCACAGCTCGCGACATTTATCTCAAAAATGGGAAGCTAGTAGAAGCAGATTTGGCCCCTGCTTGGCCTGTTTCTCACCGTCCTGCACGCTCCTAACAGGAATCAGACACTTTTAAGCCCAAATGTGAAACATGCCAAACGCTGGGTTATGCCACCGGGTGAAATAAGATTCGAGGGGGCGTGTCTGCAAATCCTCGCTGCAGAAACTCGTGTTGTTGCTCTCTGTTGTCGTGCTTTGACCCTTCGACTCCGTGTTTCATCTGCACGTTTGAACCGGTGAAGTCTGGCGCAAATTGTGTGTATATTCTCTGCACGTACAAATATGTACTAATGTATATAATATGTACTAATATATATGTACAGTATCTTAGCCATTGTGCAAACCTCCAGAACAGGCTGGAGTCAGTGGTTGTCCATCAGCTTGAAGCTGCTGATCCGAGTCCAGCGTGCAGCAGACACGGCCGACTGGGTCGTCCACACGGCTGATGTAACAAGTGTCCATGTGTCTTATTTGGAGCAGAGAGGAAACGGAGTGTTTTGGCTGCTGGCAACAAAAAACATATTCAACTCTTTGGATCGCAAATTAATGATATAATCCCTTCTATAAAGAGATCTTCCAAGAAGGAAGTTACGGAATTTTAATTTCTTCTTCCATCTTTCTCTCTTCTTTTTCTTTTTTCCAAGAAGACGAGGCTGTGTTGCTGCTCCTGGCACTGAAATGTCGTTTTCTTCCTGCAAATTTTGTAATGCCACAAATTTTGAGGCCAAAAGGTCTTGATGTGTGTGTGTGTGTGTGTGTGACCGTGTCACCTCCTCTCCCTCCTCTCGCAGTGGACGTGAGCACGGCAGCGCTGCCCATGCAGGTGCCCACTGCAGCCACAGCCATCCTCCCCATGGACCTGCGCGTTGTGGACCACCACCACCACCACCACCACCACCACCAGCCGCCCTTCGGACTGGTCTCCCAGCCCCACCCTGCGCCGCCCACCTCCGCAGCCCCCACCGAGCCCGCCCGCGGCTCCGTCATCGGTAAGCGTGCGGCGCTCTCGGCTCATCGGTTTTTTTTGTTTTTTTTTTTTCATTTTTGTATTTTGAGCGCTCCTTCCTCAGGAAGTCACGAAAAACATTTTTCCAGCAGGCCGCCCGGAGCAGCAGCTGCAGCAGGAGCTGGTGGCTCTCAAGCACAAGCAGCAGCTCCAGAGGCAGCTGCTGATCGCCGAGTTCCAGAGGCAGCACGAGCAGCTGTCACGGCAGCATGAAGTCCAGCTGCAGGAGCACATCAAGGTGAGACTTTACACAGCATTGCATGTACACGCATTGGCTTTAATGGTGGTTTGAATCAATCTCGATGCTTGTACATCCAGCATGAGCATGTGAGAAATAAAGTTCTTGACTCTCATAGCTCCATTTGGACTCTTTTTTTTTTACAGAGTCCATTGTCGGCTGGCATCAGTCGTGCATTTGTCAGCAAAACAGAGAATCGAGTATCAGCAGGGATGAGAGAAAAGGTTTAGTCTGGTTCAGAGACAGGAGGAGGCAGAGCTGCAGGCTGCCCAGGTTACAAATGTTGAGCTTCAGCGAGTCGGGAGTCCGATGCTGAGGCGATGAAAGCAAGGAGGCCAGAAGGAGACAGACGCTGAGGTTGGCGGTGGAAGGCAGCAAGAGCAGAGAGGAGAAGTTAGTTGGTGTGAGTGAAATAGGAAGCAGAGGACTGGAGGGTCAGATGGAGGCAGATGAAGAAGATGAGCCGTTTCTCACACCTTCTCACTCACTCTCTCTCTCTCTCTCTCTCTCTCGCCCTCTCCCTCACCAGCACCAGCAGGACCTGCTGGCACTCAAACACCAACAGGAGCTCCTGGAGCACCAGAGGAAGATGGAGCAGCAGCGTCACGAGCAGGAGCTGGAGATGCAGCAGCGGGAGCTGAAGATCCAGCAGCTCAAGAACAAGGAGCGAGGACAAGAGAGTGAGTAGCCAATCAGGGCGCGGCCGCCTTCCTGAACACAGCCGGCGTTTGTTGAAGCTCCGTAGGATTTCTTTTGGCACAGCAGCTGTCAGAGAGTCTTTTCCCCTAATAGGGTTGGGGTTAATATTCCCACAACTTCTTTTTTTTTTTTTTGCCTTTCCCGTGGCAGCACCTGTGCCTGTGGCCCGGCAGTGAGAACAGCTCGACCTCGCACTCGTTCCGCAGGGAACAAGAGAATCCAGCAGAGCAGATGAGCCGAGAGCTTTTTTTCTTTTTTCTTTTCCTTTTTTAAAAAAAAGAGCTGCTTGTTGACCTCTAGAATGAATGCGTGTAAATGTTCCACTCTTTCCAGAAGACTGCATGAACACACGTAGCTTTAAATTGAAGCGTCTTCATCGTCCTTTGCCAGTTGACTGTAAATGGGAGTGTTTTTTCTCAGCACATTCTCGCTCCTGGAACCTTTTCTGTTATCCTCACGACGCTGCAGCGCTGGAGTCGCTGCTGATGCAAAAGCCAACGCACAGCCTGCGTGCGGCCGGGATGGTGCGTCCTAAAAGAGCCACGCGCTCTCGTTTCCATGGCAGTAAAAGGCATTGAAGTGCCTGGTTTACTGGCCGGGTGGTCAACACACAAACCGTCTGACGGTAGTTTAACTGCTGGAGCCGCCGCACACGGAGCCGGAGACCTGCTCCTCAGCCGCTCTGCAGAAGGCGAGCAGAGTGAGTGAGCGAGCCCGCGGTCCGACTGACGTCCGTGGAAAAAGCCCCGGGTTGTAAACAGAGGGAGCTTTTGTTAGGTGCTGCAGTGAAATTCAACAAAAGCCGCTCTCGTAAAGGCCCAGTTTGCTGCAGGAGGAGCAGATACTGCTCAGACACTGTACACTGGGACGTCAGCGCCTCCACATCAAGCGCACGTCGGCTCGTTGTCTGGGGTTCCATCGGCCTTGGAAATGCACAAAAACCTAAATTGCGCAATGAAAACACCTGAATTTGGAAAAACTCCTGAAACGTCGATAAAAAGTTTTGCCACTCTCATGAAGAGGAGGTTTTACCGACGTATTGCAAAAGTGCAACAGATGCACTTTTTTTTTTTGCATTTACCCGACTCAGGACTCAACGCATGCAGTCACATGACCACTGTGATCTCCAAGAAACCCACAGACTTCGCAGATGAACTCTCATCCGTTCATCTTTTTCTCAGCATTGTCGAGGCCACCGCTGCAGTACTGAGAACTGCACCAACACTCAGCAGGTTTTGGAGCGTCCGTCTTTGTTCCAGTGGAGGTTCTGACGAGATGAGATTTCACCAGAACTGTCAAGCTGGTGCCTGGAACGCCCTTCAGTGGAAACAGGCACAGATACTTCATTGAAATTTCCTCAAATACTGCTAAAATATTGATTAGCAAAGACTGCGATGGGAACCGCGGCTCCGGCTTCGTCCTCCACGGTCCTTCGCACGGCCACGCTGAGAAAAGCACAACTGTGCTGCACTTCTATTTTTTTTATCGTTTCACGCGAGCATCTTTTATTTTCTCCTCCTCTGATTCTTCATGGCTCCCCCTCGCCCTGCCCTCACGCCTCCTGTTATTCTTAGTCTTTCATTCTCTCCTCTCCCTCCTCCTCCTCCTCCTCCTAGTCCTCCCTGGGCGGCTGTTTGTAGCTGCAGGATTAGATTGGTAATTGAGCGGAGACCAGGAGCTGAGAACACCTCCTGATGTACGGCACGATGCCTCTCTCTCCCGGGAGTTCCAGCACAAGCATGATGTCAGATTGTTGCTGGGTCGTGCTTGGCTCTGTCATCAGTCTGTCTGTTGGATGGATGGATGGATGGATGGATGAAAATATAAATAAGTAAATACATTTTGTGTGTGTGTGTGTGTGTGTGTGTGTGTGTGTGTGTGTGTGTGTGTGTGTGTGTCCACCCACCCTCCAGGTGCTGTCGCCAGCACCGAGGTGAAGATGCGACTTCAGGAGTTTGTGCTGAACAAGAAGAAAGCTCTGGCTCAGCGAAACCTCAACCACTGTCTGCCCGGCGACCCGCGCTACTGGTATGGGTGAGTGGCTCCGCCCACTGCCGGGTTGCTCCGCCCTCAGTGAAGTGTGTGCATGATTGTGTGTATTATTTTGCAGGCAATAATGATTGTTTGAGCAGATTAAAAGTGTGTGTGTGGCTTTTTTCATATGGAGGGGGGGTAAGAAAAAATACATTTTCTAAAATTCAGGACACATTTCTGTAAAAATGACAGAAAAACCAGACGGAACCAGAACGACTGACTTTAAAGTCTCTTGTCATTGTGGTTTTGGTAGTTTTGAGTCCGTCCTGCTCTCTAGGTGTTTAAACAGGCTGCAGATGATGATGATGATGATGATGATGATGATGATGATGATGGAGGCGTGTGAAGGATTCAGCTTCTCCCCCCACTGTAACTCTGAGAACCAGGAGACAGTCGATGCGTCCAACTCTTTGTCTCAGTTTCCACCCACATGGCTGTGTTAGCACGGTGTTGACCTCAGACAGAAGCGTGGCTGCAGCACGTTGCCCGGATTTCAGCTTCTTACGTGTTTGTTTCTGCCGTCTTCCTCGTAGGAAAACTCAGCACAGCTCCCTGGACCAGAGTTCTCCTCCTCAGACGGCTCTGTCAGCGTACACTCACCCCATGCTGGGCACCTACGACTCCAAGGACGACTTCCCGCTGCGCAAAACAGGTACGACCTACGACCCGCCTCCGCGTGTCCGGGCGAGCGCCGTGATGCTGGATTGTCCCAGTGAGGCCCTGAGACTGGGAGCTGCTGGGTTGATGTTCCATCCCTCAGCTTGGAACTTGTAATAATGCAGAGAACCTTTTCACACACTACATCAATTAGTAGGACTTTGACCTTTGACCTTTGTGTCGCTCTGCTAGAAGTTTGCAAAAAAAGGGAAGCGATAATAAACGTGTAGAACTTCTGCGTGATTGAAGGAAGTGACTGAAGTGTGCAGGTCCGTCCTGAAGTCGATCAAAGGAAATATTGGAGCTGCATCGCCTGCTTCGTGGGCCGTCACTCAGCTGCTCAAAAAAACAAAAGCAAACCTGAAGGCATCCTGAGAAGTGCCTCGCAAAAGTGTTAAAACCATGTCTGTCATTCTGTCAGACAAGAGGTCAGACTCTGGAGGTTCCCCCTCTGGCAGCTGGGAGTTTGGAATGTATTTATTTATTGTTCTGGAGCACCAGAGTGCAGCAGCAGCAGCAGCAGCAGCAGCAGCAGCAGCAGCAGCAGCAGTAACAGCAGCAGTAACAGCGGCAGCAGCAGCAGCAGTAGTAGCAGCAGAAGCAGCAGCAGTAGAAGCAGCAGCAGCAGCAGAAGCAGAAGCAGCAGCAGCAGCAGAAGCAGAAGCAGAAGCACCAGCAGTAACAACAGCAGCAGCAGCAGTAGCAGCAGCAGCAGCAGCAGCAGCAGCAGCAGTAACAACAGCAGCAGCAGCAGCAGCAGCAGTAGTAGCAACAGCAGCAGAAGCAGCAGCAGCAGCAGCAGCAGCAGCAGCAGCAGCAGCAGCAGCAGCAGCAGCAGCAGCAGCAGCAGCAGCAGCAGCATATCTTCATTCCAGCCCAGAAGAAGTGTGTGGTGTGAGGCCAGAGGTGGACGTGTGGTGCCAGTCTGGAGGAACTGGCGTGTCAACAGACACATTCTTCTGGGTCTGCTGGGCGGATGGACAGACGGACAGGGGGACGGACAGGGGGACGGACAGGAAGTGACTGACGATGGCGCCGCGTCATGCATGACGTCCGAGCCGACGCTGACCCCTTTTCTGTTTTCTCTCCTTCTGGATGCGTGTAAATTGGAAATGTGTTGGGGGGGGGCAGGTGGGGGTTAGGGGGCGGGGCTTGGCTAAACAGAGCGGCTTTGTTGCGAGTGTGAGAGGCTTTGTGGCGGCGCCTCAGAGAACACAGTGGAGGGGAGAGGTGGGGGGGGCAGGAAGTCTCTCTGGCACTCATCACCACAGATACACACTTGTCATGTTGACCGACCCACACACACGCACACACACACACACACACACATGGAAAAAGCATGTGGCGGCGTCCTGTACATTGAGACCCTGCGAGGAGTCAAACTGTCGCTCTTCCTTCCTGCAGCGGCTTTGGAATTTCCCACAATCCCAACAGAAAGAAGAATTGAACTGTTTTTTTTTTTATTGTTATTATTATTATTAGATTAATTATATTAATATTATTGGCTTCTTGTGATTCTCTTTTTTTGTCCTCACCACCACCACCCGGGATTAGATCTGCTTCCTTCCTGCTGTTTTCCTCTGGCTGGCTGCTCTCGGCCCAGACTCGTCCGTCCGGCCCGCTGACACTGAAAACACTTTTTAAAGTCCTGATCTGAATGACGTCGCCAGTTCAAGGGGGATTTTTCGCGCACACGTGACTCAGACCAATTGATTTTGAGCCCTGCGCGGCTTCCTGTTTACTGCTCTCTGGTCTGATCAGCCCTCCAGTCTCGTCGATCTGGTTACACACCAAGAAATATTCCGTCTTCCTGCTTGTAATTCTTCATGAAAACGCTGCTGTTTTTCCAATGAGGGAATAAATCTCTCACCTCGCTTCACCCCGACGGCCCGCTCTGCCCGACGCTCCATCAATCTGTCTTTCCTGGAAGAGCAGGCTCCTGCATCGATTCCCCGGAATCTTCCTCCTCCCTCTTCCTGGGAAGCGGCGCTCGGCTTCCCTCCTCCAGGTCCACTCCCGTCGCTCAAAACAAAACCGTGGGTCGATATGTTTCGAAGAACCAGTCTTCCCTCTCTCTGTGCTCTCGCTGTGGAAACATTAAGCACCACTTCACACAGACGTTTAATCTGCTATTGACGAGCCATCAGGGTTGCAGCACCGGGACTTTATTTCAAAGTTGTAGCTCCAAAGTTGGAAAAGGTTTTTTTTTCTTTGTCTCTTTTTTTTTTTTTAAATGAGCAGCAGAAGAGTTGATGAGTGCACAAAGGGAAGGAAATTTCACATCAGGATGTCCGGCATCGTCTTCCCGAAGCCGGAAACAATCTTTGAATCCATCAACTGATTGAGCCTCTGCTGTCTCTCAGGAGGAGCTTCAGCTGAATGTGCTGTGCAGCAGGTAGATCAGCTGAACAGCTGCGTCCAAACCAGTGGTGGATGGATGGATGGATAGATAGATAGATAGATGGATGGATGGATGGATCGAGGATAGATAGATAGATGAATAGATGGATGGATGGATGGATGGATGGATGGATGGATGGATGGATGGATGGATGGATAGATGGATGGATGGATAGATGATAGAGGGATGGAAAGATGGATGGATAGATGGATGGATGGATAGATGGATGGATAGATGGATGGATGGATGGATGGATGGATGGATAGATGATAGAGGGATGGAAAGATGGATGGATGGATGGATGGATAGATGGATAGATGGATGGATGGATGGATGGATGGATAGATGGATGGATGGATGGATGGATGGATATATGGATAGATGGATGGATATATGGATAGATGGATGGATGGATGGATGGATGGATGGATGGATGGATAGATGGATAGATGGATGGATAGATGGATGGATGGATAGATGATAGAGGGATGGAAAGATGGATGGATGGATAGATGGATGGATGGATGGATGGATGGATGGATAGATGGATAGATGGATGGATGGATGGATGGATGGATGGATATATGGATATATGGATGGATAGATGGATGGATATATGGATAGATGGATGGATGGATGGATGGATGGATATATGGATAGATGGATGGATGGATGGATGGATGGATGGATATATGGATAGATGGATGGATAGAGCCTGATGACTTTTGGCAGGAAGGATCAGGAAGGGACAAACACTCTTTTTTTATGAATTCCAGTGCGGGAGCGGCTGCAGGCAGAGTGGGAAGTTGTAGACGGGAGAGAGAAAGGGAGAGAAGTGGATGGACAGAGTCGAAGAGGAGGGAGGGAGGAGGGGCTGAAAGAGGGGGGAGGGCGGGCGAGGCGAGGCCAAACGCCATCCTCAGCACTAAAGCCAATCTGGCTCCTCTGCAGCCAGTGTGTGTGTGCGAGCGTGCACGTGTGTGTGTGCACGCCGGGCCTCTTCTGCCCAGTCGGCATTAACACCCTTCAAAGTCACCGTGTCCTGAGGCCGACGCCCCCGCGGCGGAGCACCGGCCAGCGTCCCCCACCGCCCAGCCCCCCCCCCCCCCTCCCATCGTCTAGCCCCGCCCCCCTCCCTCCTGTCCTCTAGCCCCTCCCCCTCCTGTCACCCCTGCGTTTGTTAGCCAGGAGAAAAAGCCAAGCGCTCGGCTCTCCCGGCGCTCGCCGGAATGTCGACGCCGTGGCCTCAGTTCATCTGATAAATGTTTCCTGCGACGCTTTTAAAGAGCAGCGTCGTGCACTGCACATGAACTGTCGTGCATTTCAGCCTCGTATTAAACCACTTTGTCCACAGTCAAGAGCTAGCAATGCTCGACTGTGGAAAAATAAGACTGGTTTGAACATCAGTATCCACATTTACATGCTGAATATGAAACTAAGATAAACTGGATGTTTATCTTGATTAGGAAGATTTAATCCCAAAATACTCTTTTAAATGTGTCAAAAGGTCAAATCACTTCAACATCTCCTTGTAGCAGAATAAATTGAAACCTTTGCTTTATTTCCTTTCTGATCTGACCTTCTGCCTCCTGCTGCAGCTCCGCTAATGCAGCCCATTTCATTCTCCAGCCACTCAAAGCCTTTTAACTGCACCAGTTGTGAGGAGTGTCCTCCACTTAGAAGGTTTTTTTTTCTTTGAATAATTGAGTTTTCGTGACTTCTCAGACTGCGAGCCGCCCGTTCAATTTAAAAGCGCACGTGAAAAAGTGCCTCAGACATCAGAAATTTGCGAACCTTTGTGCAGATTGGTCCTGCGACAGACGCGTCTTTTGTTTCCCTCGTGGCTGCATCAGTCTGACTGCTGGAGGTGGTGAAGGCTGCAGGAGGAGTAATGTTTCCAGAACTGTCGCAGCCGAGCAGCGCCGGCCGCAGAAGGTCAAATCTTTTCTCTGACCTTTGCACAATTCCTGGGATGTGCTGAATGGTTTTTTTTCTCGCTCATTTCCTTCCCGTCTGACAGCTTCTTTTTTTTTTTTTAAATCCTCGGAAATGTCGAGGCCTTTACTCACGCACACACACACACACACACACACACACACAGCCGAGCAGACAGACAGACAGACACCAGCAGGTTTTTTGTTAGTTGAAAGGAGGAAATGTCAAGACAACAAGCGGCTAGTTAGCGTAGCGGCGGCTTCATTAAGCGCCGCCGCCGCCGCTCTTCCCCGGGCTTACCATGACGGCTGACCTCCGACCTCCAATCCGTCACCCAACATGCACGGTGTGACCTGCAGGGGACCAGCTCGTTAACCCTGCTGCCGCTACCCACCAATCACAGTCTCCACTCTGCTCGTGCAGTCCAGCCGTTGAGCAGCGCCACAGCGAAACAGCAATCAAACAGGGTTTAAACATTTCAGATCTCAAAGGGGCTGAACTGGGTTGGAAATTGATACATTTTGCATGATACTTCGAGCTCTGCCTGTGTCGTTGGGAACCTGTTTTAATGATAAATAAAAAGATGGTGATCTTCTTGGCCAGACTTTGACTTTAAGGTGAACCTGTTGCTCCCTCTGTGTCTCGCCAGCCTCCGAGCCCAACCTGAAGCTTCGCTCCCGGCTAAAGCAGAAGGTGACGGAGCGCCGCAGCAGCCCGCTGCTCCGGCGGAAGGACCTGCCCATCGCCTCTGCCAAGAAGCGTTCGCTGGACGTGGCCGGTGAGCCCAAGGAGCCACAGTGCTCATTTAGAAACACACAGACAGAATAATATTTTGTAGCAGAGTAAAACAGCCTCATTCAGCACCAAATCACGTCAGTCGCCGCTCTGTTTCTTTGTCTAAGAGCTGTCGCAGTCCCAAAATTAAAAAACAAAACAAAAAAAAAGTTATTTTTTCCAAGCCGTCCCTTCAAGGCAAAACCTTTTTAATTAAACCAAATGTAAATTTCACCACCGAGGCGCTGCGACACAGCAAGATCGCTTAACATCAGCCGCATTTCATCCCTGAAAAGCTGAAGTGGCCAAGGTCGCAGCGCATCAGGGGCAAGAAAAACACAAACACAGTAGCAGCAACAACAAACAAACAAACAAACAATGTGTGGTGCTCTGCAGAGTCGGCATGCAACAGTGCACCAGGCTCAGGTCCCAGTTCCCCCAACAACAGCTCCAGTAACATCCCCAGCGAGAACGGGGTCACCAGCCCCGGAGAGGTAACCAACCGTGTGCGTGTGCGTGTGTGTGTGTGTGTGTGTGACTGCATGACACAAACATGTGGCTGAGAGAACTCCACAAGGTTGTTGGCGCCCTCTCTTTTTTTTTTTCTATTTTGGTGAGCATTTACTGAGGTGTGTGTGTGTGTGTGTGTGTGTGTGTGTGTGTGTGTGTGTGTGTGTGTGTGTGTGTTCCCAGGTCTCCCTGCTCCACAGGCTGGCTGTGAGGGACGGCTCAGTCAGCCAGCTGTCTCTCTACACGTCTCCCTCTCTGCCCAACATCACCCTGGGGCTGCCGGCCAGCGGCCCGACCGCCGCCGCCGCCGCCGCCGTGAGTTCACTGCCTCAAAGGATATTTTATTATAACACAGTGGATAACTGAAGACAATAACAAAAATATTTGGAGTGTGTTCGGCAGTATCATCAGTCGTGTGAGTGTGGGTGTGTGAATAACCCCCAATTTGCACCAAAAGGATCGCGGCTCCGCGGCAGATCGTGGCCGTTAAAGTTAGTGTGTAAAGTTCACAGCCGGTACGGCGCTGGCGCGGTTCGGAGGCGTCCCACAAGCGTGAAACCAGGCCACTCTCGTCAAAAAAAAAAAAACAGCCGTTGTTTAAAATAAATTTTTCACGCTTCACGCGTGGCGACCGTGTCAATGACAGCAGGTAGGATCGTTCAGGCAGGAAGTCACTGATGGCAAAACACGGTGGAGCCGGTGGATTTTCATCACAATGCAAAATGTGCTGGATTTTGTTTTATATGTGCTGCTGTATTTTACTGTGAAACGTCAACGTGACGTATCGGCTTCAACACTGTTCATTTCAGCCGTCAAGTAACAAAACAAAGTTCACTTTAAGTCTGAAACTATGATGAACAAAATGCAGGTATACTTTAAATACTTGCCTTTTGTATGATACCAGCAGTTCGCTATATTATTATTTCATTCTTTTTTTACACACAGAGTTACTTGAGACACAGTTGGGACGGTTTACACCTGACCACACACAGCGTCTCTCTCTGACCACCCTCACCGTCCTCTCCTGCAGATGGCGCCGGGGCGCCAGGACGCCGAGAGCCGCCTGGGCCTGCCGGCGCTGCAGCAGGGGATCCCTCTGACCCCCCCCTTCCTGCCCGCCCACCACCTGCCGCCCTACCTGGAGAGGGAGGGGTCTGCCGGGGGAGGAGCAGGAGGCTCGGCTGGAAGCCACAGCCCTCTTCTGCAGCACATGGTGCACATGGTGGAGCAGGGCCACAGCCCCATAGGTCAGTCAGTCAGTCAGTCAGTCACCAGTGCCACCACAACCCCAACCCTCCACCCTAGACGGGTGCATCGTCTTATTAATTATTTATTGTTATTATTATTGTTGTTGTTGTATTATTGTTATTGTTTGCAACTCAACTTTTCTGATGAATGCACCAATTGTTAGTACGAATCAGCCTCCTTGTGCTGCAGCTGCTGTTTACATCTGTCAGTGCTTTGAAGTTAATGCTATTTTTCCACCTACGTCTTGATGTTTTCTTTCATCATCATTTCCTTGGACCATCGATTTGTTAGTTGTAGAGGGCCGCTTTTTTTTTTTTTTTACTATTGTCTTATTTTCCCAAGATGTGGTACAGGATGCCGGCTTGACTGCTTTCCTCCCCTCTCCTCCCCCCTGCAGTCGGCCTGGGCGGCCTCCCGCTGCACCCGCCCGTCTCCGTCTCCAAACTGGCCCGGGGCCACCGTCCCCTGGGCAGGACCCAGTCGGCCCCGCTGCCCCAGCAGCAGTGCGGTCAGGCTCAGGCCCTGCAGCAGCTGGTGGTCCAGCAGCAGCACCAGCAGTTCCTGGAGAAGCACAAGCAGCAGTTCCAGCAGCAGCAGCAGCAGCAGCAGCACATCATCAGCAAGGTAAGAAGGAATCTTTCATTTCTGACCTGCAGAACTCAGAAGTGTTTTCCATCCTTGTGAGTCGCACATCCCAACGAAAAAAAAGAAGAAAAAAAAAGAAAGAAAACTTAGTCCAGCCAATCAGCTGGCAGCAGCCGTGCTCCCAGTTTACCTCCTCTGACTGGACCAAATTTCCTCAAGTTGTTGGGGCAGTCAGCGCTTTTCTGGTACAAGTGCAGTCTGGTTGAGCTGCAGACTCACGACCGCCACTCGTTCGCCATCCACAAAGTGGCAGGTGAACTGTAAAGTGAATTATTAATTGCGATGGCAGCAGGAAAGCAGGCGCTCCACATCGTCATTACTTTGTCCCTTTATTTCCACTCAAGAGTTGCTCGCTGCACGTGTGTGTGTGTGTGTGTGCGTGCGTGCGTGCGTGCGTGCGTGCGTTCTGCATTCATGCATCCGTCGGCTCTCTCTCGGCGATGCTAACGTGGTTAGCGTCCCAGATGCTAATGAATCAGCCGCCGCTGAAACACGTCTTGGAGGAGTCGTGTCCCGCCTGCATCCGCTGCAGCCGCTCGTCCGCCCCCGTCGCCGTGGTAACTGCGCTCCGGAGGAGGAAGCGCTCTCCATATACGGTCGCACAGGAAGTGTGAGTCAGCGTGTGGCTCAGTGTGTCTGCGTGCGTTCAGGAGAGCGCGAGGCGGCGGTGACGGGGGATTTGCAGTGTGTGGATCGGCTGGTGAAGCTGGAGGTGTTGGAAGGACTCGTCTTCGTCGCCTCGTCTTGTTGTTCTGTTGGCGAGCGTGAACAAGCTGCCCGGACGGTCCGCTGCTGCCCACCGCCCTCTCGGGGGATGGTGGGTCGGAGGTCTTTAATTTCATTCATTTCATTCATTCATTTTCCTCCTGAAGACATGACTCATCAAGTCATGTGGTGTCATCTGCCCTGCACTGACTCAGGTAGTGGGTGTGGCTGTTGTCGTCTCTGCGGGAAGTTCTCCGTCTCCATTCAGTTAAAGGACGCAGAATGTTTATTCGTGTTGAGGAGGAACTGCAGAAACCAAGAGCAAAGTTACAGCAGGTGCATCAGATAGACTGGCATTCATGCACCTGTTGCAGTTTCCGCTGTTTATGCAGGTGCCTGATGCATTTCAAAATGACATACGTAGACTTGCAGATCAGTAGCACAATGAATGCTGCGTCGCCGCCCAATCCTTCACCTCTCAGAATGTCTCCGTCTGAAATCAAACCAGGCCGGAGACCTTGGAAGTGGTTTGCTGCAGCTCAGTTTGTTCCTTCAGTCGGTGTGTTTGACTGGACCACAGCAGCAGCAGAGTGACGACACAGCGAGGCCAGAAACCACAACAGCACAACAACACCACTGACCACAGGAGTGATGCTTTTTAAAATATTATTATTATCACTGTTGTTACTATTGCAAACAGCATGCGATATTCCCAGTATTTTTTTTGAAATTCTAGCATCATTTCTTGCTTAATTTTTGCATCAGATTAGAAGTCGTTGAAAGTTGCCCCCTCCTCCGAAGGACAGCAACAGCATCATTATGGTCTGGTTCTAACTGTAAGACTGTTTAAAAGTCCCATTATTCATATGATAAGAATTAAAACAAATCTCTCATTATTAAATTATTGAATTTTTCAATTCATGGGCTCCAAGAAAAGCCCAAAGGACAAACTGTTCCTGTCACGAACAAAGACGTCATCAAGCACCAGTTGGTGCATTTATTCAAAAACCTTCATTAGATTTCAGCCATCGACTTTTCTCATCTCGATGGATTATTTGTGGGTTTTTCTCCGCTCCACTTGTTGGAGAAAAAACAAAAAACTCTCCCCATGTGGAAACCCAATCAACGTGCATTGTGGGAGATGCATTTTTTTTATGAGCTACGACTGAAGACGAGAACTTCAGCTTCCTCAGACTTGACTCTGTGCACAACGACTCGTAGTGCACTAAAAGAATGCAGGAGCAAACTAGCGAGTCATTTGTGTGTGTGTGTGTGTGTGTGTGTGTGTCTTCGTCTTCTCCTCCAACTGTTGCAATGATCCAGTTTGTCCTGCGGGCGGCTGACGGTGGCAGTCCCTCTCCTCCTCCAAGATGCAATATACATAAATTACGTGTCCCCGGCTGCTCTTTTGTTTTGGCACACAAGAATGCAGAAAAATTGTTTTGTCCTCCAGATGGCAGTGGGTCCTTTCATAGCGCGTGCAGGGGAGGCTGCTGAGTTTTTTGTTTTCTTCTTCTTTTTATTTCTGTTCTTGGGGGGGATTTATTTTTTCTTCTAAAAGTCTCCCTAAAGGAATCGTTGTTCGTTTCCTCTCCATAAAATCAGACGCGTGGAAGATAATCCTGTATACGCGCCCTCTGCCACTTTATCAAGGCTGAAAGACAAAGTGTGAGCATGCAGGGTGGGCTGTGATGTCACAGCAGCTCTCCACTTGTTTACAGTCTATTGCTGCTCTGCCGGCTTTCATTCACCGTCACTGCAGGATGTGCAGTGTTGGAAAACACCAGCCATGTGACCCCTTCCCTGCCAAGTCAAACTCACTGAAGTCTGCAGATCTAAAAAGAGCAAAGTTTTGATATTAATAGTGAAGCGCATTGGCAACAAAATGAAAAAAAAAAAAAAAAGGGCGGGGAAATAAAGATTTTTTTTTATGTTGCCGCCTCTGAGTCAGCATGTTGCTGTGCACGTCGTCGTTGCTCAGAGACACAAGGGCGGCGACGAGAGTCGACTGGTGTCAAGCATTCGCAGAGACACGAGGTCCTTACCACCTCCTCCTCCTCCTCCTCCTCCTCCTCCTCCTCCTCCTCCAATCAGCTCTCGGCTGATTCAACAGGCTCTGCTGTCCTCGAGTTCTTTCCTTCGTTTAAAAATGAAAACAACAATAGAAAAACACACAGAGAGGAGACAGAGGGGTTAGAGAGGGGAGGAGGGGAGTGTGTGGGAGGGGGGGGAGGAGTGAGAGCCGGAGCAGCAGGAGTGTTTTTGAGTTTGTTTGGAGAAGAGGGACTGGGATGAGGCAAGAGGCGGCTCTCTGACGTCAATGGACTGTTCCCTGGGCAACGTGCCAGCCAACCGTGTGTGTGTGTGCGTGCGTTTGTGTGTGCGTGTGCGTGCGTGTGCGCAAACACTGCTCGCCTCCGATCCTGACCTACAACATCAAGGTTGAGCTTCTTTGCGAGGACGGGGACGGGGGACAGCAGCTGCCACAGCAACGTTCCCACCACCAGCGTCTTCCTCCCTCGTCTCACCTCCTCCTCACCCCCGCCCCCACACCACTGTCCTTCTCCCCCGTGTCCTCCACACACACACACACACACACACACACACACACAAAGTTAACAACCTGTCTGCTGGCTGAGTCAGTCAGGGTTGAGAGGACGGAGGACAAAAAGTCCAAGTGTTTGCTCTTTTGTTGCTAAATTGGAGGCTGTTTTTCCGGAGCCGTTCTGCTATTTTTGGAACGAAAAACATCTCCTGTTGACCGATACTCGTCAAAGTGGCGCATCGCTCACCGCTGGCCCCGCCCTCTCGGTGCAGAGGTGAAAGTTTGTCTTATCGGTGTCCTCTTTATTTGAATGTAGGGGGCAGGAGGTTGACTGATTGACTTCCAAGTTTGAACTTCCAAGTTCAAACACTTTACAGTGGACAGTATATATATATACAGGATATACATATTATACTAATGCAATTTTTCATAATTGGTTATCAGTGCTTAGCCAGATCATATAATCAATACCATGTCAAAAGATTGATTTCTTTTTAATTCATTCATTCATTCATTCATTAATTATGTTGACATGAGAAGCTGCTTGATAAAACTTCTCATGAAAGCTCCCATAAAGTTCAACAGATATTCAGATTTTTTTTTTTTTGACAAAAAAAATTCAGTTTCAGTTTCAGAACCAGGAGGAAAACTAAATCTGAAAATTGCTCATTCAAATTATTTCAGTTTTTTCTCTCTCTCTCTCTCTCTCTCTCTCTCTCTCTGTTAGATCATGTCCAAGCCTGGTGACCAGGTGGTCTCGGTGGCCTCCAGCCCCTCGGCGCCGGCCAGGCAGCACCAGAGTCACCCGGAGGAGACGGAGGAGGAACTGCGGGAGCACCAGGGGCTCTCCTCCTCCTCCTCCTCCTCCTCACCCTCGGCGCAGGAGGCGGGGCCTCTGCGAGGGGGCGTGGTCATCAAGCAGGAGCCTCTGGACCCCCAGGAGCTGGAGGAGCTGGAGGAGAGGCAGGCCGAGACGGACTTCCTGTTCCGACAGGTGAGGAGAGAGAGAGGATAAAGTCATTGTTCATCATCCGCACTGAATTATGAATTATGGACAGTCTGGTTCTTCTGCTTTAGAAGCTCAGACTGTGCACCCACTCAGTCCCGCCAGTGCAAATAAGAATATTATTCATTAAAAAACTGTCTGATTGGAGTCGCTTGGCCACAGACAGAAAACATGCAGTCTTTATATTCACACACACACACACACACACACACACACACACCCTCAGTCAGGACACCGTGTCCTTGTCTGTCCGGCCCATCCCTGTCGTCCTCTCAGCCAAATTCAATCAGCGGGTCTGGCAGCCTGCTGGAGGCAGACACGCCCATCGCCCAGGCTGCTGAGTGAAGAGATCACCTACACACACACACGCACACTCTCACACATAAGACGCACACACAAGGCCGACGCGATGCTTTAAAGATGAGGAATCACGCGGATTTGATTTGTCAGATCGGTTTTGTGTCAGCTGTGATTTTTAGTGTTCACGATCGACACTCATCTTGACAATGAAGTGCTGATGGTTTAATCTTATCTACCATCTACCGTCCTCCAGAAGGTCCCAGAGTGGCGAGTGTGTCTAAATTTGGCCGTGCGAGTTGGCGCGATTGATGCGGTTCAACGGCAACAATCTGTAGAGCTGCAACAGAGTTAGAAACTTTCCAAGCTGCTGGGATCTCAAGCCGACTGTGCAGCGGTTTCACACACTGACATGGATTTTGGTTTTGATTTGAATTTGAAATGACGGAAATTTGATCGTTACGCTACTAAATAAAATGAAGAGAAGAATGAAATGAAACCTGAAATGCTCCTGAGGTCCATTTGTTTGGAGGGTCAAGTGCTCCTCGTCCTTTCTGAAGATCAGAGAAACTAAATAAATCACAGCTGTAAAATGGTTTATTTTTAGCCCAATCAAAATACAGAAGTGTCGACAAGGAGTTGATTATACTATAAAATCATGCAGTCATAATCGTAATCAGTCACTCTGTTATTTGTTTTTTCACCTCGCGCGCTGGGCCGTTTCATGGTGTTGCTATGATACCATAGTGACTCATAAAACACACAGACTGCGGAGCAACCAGCAGTGGTGTCTAGTGCCACCGTGTGGCAGGAGAGAGACACTGCAGCCCGCCAGTCTCAGTTCCTGTGTGTGTGTGTGTAAGCAGCAGGCCCTGCTGCTGGAGCAGCAGCGGATCCACCAGCTGAGGAACTACCAGGCCTCCATGGAAGCAGTCGGACTGTCGGTCAGCTTCACCGCCCACCGCCCGCTGTCCCGGGCCCAGTCGTCCCCGGCCTCCTCCTCCTTCCCCCTGGTGGTCCCAGAGCCGCCTGCCAAGCCTCGCTTCACCACAGGTCTGCCTCACACACACACACACACACACACACACACACACACACACTGTCGTGGAGCGTTTTGCTTCTCTGCGGTGTGAGTGCAAGGATGGCTCTGAACTCTGGCTGATGAGAAGCCAGTGTTGAATCTCGCGAGAGGAACGAGGGCATCCGAGACCAGCGGGTGTCTTTTATACCACGGAATAAACATGAGCATGAGATGAATAAACATGAGCATACAGTGAGCAGATACATATGTAATTTGCTGAACACCTCCCCAACCATATCTGGATTGGCTCCAGGCTCAGTGTGACTGGACAGAGATACAAACCTCTATCTGAGCTACTGGACGCCTTGGCCAATCTGTTTCCAGTCAACCTGACCTAACATTGGTGTTAGAGAGGCTGCATATACTAAAGGCCTGCTGAAATGTCTCTACAAGTCCAGTTGTCACAAACCACATGATTCAACTATAATTTCCCCACCACAACACACACTAGTGTTGTAGTGCAGGAGGGTGGTCTTGGTCTCAAGACCATTTTTAAGGGTCTCGTCTCGGACTCTGAGGCGTTTTTACTGGTTCTGGTCTCGGTCTTGGACTGGGTAAACTGGGGTTTTTTGATCCAGACCAGTGGAGACTCAGCCAGCACTGTAATGACACGATAATAACGGAAAAGAATCCAGCCGCTGCCGTCTTACGCTCGGTTGGTGACACCCAGAGTGACACCCAGAGTGACACCCTGACCCCTTAATCCTAATTCATTTGTATTATTTTATTATTATTATTTTATTTCATGAAGCAAAGTTGTTTTTTTGAAAATGGTTGAAAATAGTTGGCAAAGCAGCAATATGTTCAAGAAAATGATTGAACTACTGAAGAGAGATTAAAAAAAAAAAAAAAGATGGTGGTCATTTTTTTTCTGTTTCGTTGTTATTTTTCTTTGACATATTCAGTCTTGGTCTGGTCTCCATCTCGATGCTCTCTAGTCTTGATTAGGTCTTGGTCTCGGTTGGTGCCGTCTTGACTACAACACTAAGACACACACACACACACACACACACACGAAAAAAATAAACCTTTGCCAGTGTATGAAAAAATAGGTGTTGAGCCCTGCGGGGGACAGCAGGACGTCAAACAGCAATTTGAGAAAGCAGACTTTGATCCTGCTGATTGCAGGGTTGGATGAAGCCGCTCGGCATTATGGGCCTTCAGCTGACGGCCTGGTACTTGCAACCGAGTTATTCCGGGTCGTGTGGCAACACAAACCTCATCCGCAAGTTCACCTGACTGCATGGAATGAATCACCTCATCTCTCCACATGACACGCACTCAGAGTTGGTTGTAATGCCAAAGGTGAAAGGCGTCAGTGACGTCAGGGTGCGTCTGTGCCTGCTGTAGGTCTGGTGTACGACTCCTTGATGCAGAAGCACCAGTGTATCTGCGGGAACAGCACCAGTCACCCGGAGCACGCCGGCCGCATCCAGAGCATCTGGTCCCGGCTGCAGGAGACGGGCCTGAGGGCGCACTGCGAGGTGAGACTCACGTCTGAACAATCAGCTCACTGGTGTCACTGGGACAGTCAGAGAACTGTTCTGTTGGGCCGCTGTTAAAGTATAGACAAAAATAAAAGTTCATATTTTAATTTTTTTAAAAAAAAAAAAAAAGGCAGTAGTGAAGTCAGAACAAATGTTCAAAAGTAGCAACGTCAAACTAATAAGGATCTCTGAGCCAATAGCAGAGCTGTGTTGATGTCACATGTTGTGCATGAGTCGTTTCCAACATGCAAAGTTCAGATTTTTTTTTAAATTTTCAACCAGTCACGTCTTAAAACCTAAAAATCCATCATCACCAGAAGGGGGCAGTGTGAAGCCGTTTTTTTCCTTTTTGTCTAGAAATGAAACTGACTTTGTTTCCACAGTTTGTCTGGGACCACGCTTGCAAAAACATACATTCAATAAATAAAGAGCTCATACTTGCAGCTTGAAGCCACTGCCCTGTGATTACAATCCCTTGTTTTGTGCGACTGTCTTGTCTTTTACTCAACACTGTTGCATTCAGCCGCCGGCCACTCGTGTCTCATCCTTTTTTCTCCGTCTTCCGTCTTCCCTCCTCTGCCACCAGTGCATCCGCGGTCGGAAGGCCTCGCTGGAGGAGCTGCAGACGGTCCACTCCGAAGCCCACGTGCTGCTGTACGGAACCAACCCACTGCGGCAGAAATTAGACTGTAAGATATCCAAACACATCTTCCTCATCATCATCATCGTCATCATCATGTGACCTCTCAGACGCATTGAAGTGCATCCTGAGCTGTGTGTGAAGTGCAGTCAGCCGAGGTCCCCTGGTCGTGCAGACCTGCCAGGTCTCTGCTTGTCCTTGCCAACGCCATCGAAGCTCAGGGTCTGTTAAAGAAATCTCCTCTAAACAGTCGAGCCGTTTCATAAGAGAGGCAGCGGCTCCAGTAAAGTCCTGGAGGTGTGACCGCGAGTCCAGGACCTGCTGGCTCTTATAAAGCCAAAGTCGCCCAGGCGGCTGCTGCTGCTGCTGCTGCTGCTGCTGCTGCTGCTGCTGCTCACTCACTTTGTATCTGTGGGTGCGAGTGCAGGTGCTGTCTGTGTATGGAATCAGCAGGTCCGGTTGAGCCAGCAGGTGGTTCTTGCACAAACTTCATCAACTGGTGAAGCCAGAGATGATTGTTGGTTTGATACTAAAGTATTTTCACAAGCCAAACTAAATCTGCCTCAATGAGCGACGTCACTTCACAAGTCTCAAGAAAAACAACCAAAGAAAAAAGCTTGATGCTGATTGAAAGCGCAATGAAATATCAGGCTTTGCTCTTGAGGAAATCATTCAGTTTGACGCACCCAAGCGTGGCTGGACAAAAAACTCTGGAGGATGCGGCGATCCACAACTTTGTTGGTCCAACGTAAAAAAAACCCCAAAACAAAACAGTCTTACTGCGACAGTGAACAACGCGGCGCGGGTTGCTTCCATGGCATCGACACAAATAATCCAAATATCCAGAAATAACAACGAAGGCTATAATAGCATGATAGCATCATAACCATTGACAGCAGTCTAGAACTGTCTGGCTGCCTCCACTGCAGAGAGCCTGTTGACCACACTAGTGTAGTGTAGTGTAGTGCAGGTGCTGCAGTCACCTGCCTGTGGTGATGAGGGGGCGTGGCCCTTTGCACAATACAAACAAATAATAAAACAATGATTTGGTCCATAATTGATTAACGCATTAGATAACAATGGCAGTAAATCAGAAATAAGGAAAGAAAATCAATATTGTGTCTCCAGCACTGATCCAGTTGTGAACTTCCTGCCTCGAGAAGCAGCTTCGCAGAGTGTTGATGGTCTGGTGCAACCTGCTGTGCTTTCATTTGGAGTTCACTGTTTCTACACACATAAACAAAATGCAGGGTTTGTCATGTGGAGGAAGGTTGTGTTGTCCAGAGCCGCTAGTTCTCCGTTTGTTTTCAGAGCCGTCACAGAGCCAAAGTTCATTCACCTCCACTCTGTGATCAACCCGGACGGCCCCTTTTTTTTCAGCCTGAAGAGGAGAAGAGGTTTGATTAGAACCCCTCCCTCCTCCACCTCGTCCAATCAGGGCCTGACCCTGAGTCAGCCGAGGACAACCTCGGTCCGCGGCGTGTGACCTCTTCACCTGTTGACCTTCAGCTCCTCACCTTCTTCTTTCTCATTTACTGGTTTTTTTTTTTTTAATTCTTTTTTTTCATTCATTCTTCTTCTCTCGTTTCCAGGTTCGGCCAGTCCCATGTTTGTGCGCTTGCCGTGCGGAGGCATCGGGGTGAGTCCAAGCCACAGTCGGCTCATTTTACCAGCGTTCTTTTTTTTTTCTTCTTCTTCTTTTTGGCCTTTTTTTCTCTCAGTTTAATTAGTTATTTGTAATTTGCGTCGTTCATGTTTTTGACTTGGAGCGAGCCGGCGTTAGTCACGCTGTGGAAAACGGCTGTAATAGGCCGCCGCGCCGCGTCCTGTTTGGCTTTTGGTGTTTTCTGCTTTTACGAGCTGGTGTTCATCTCATCAATACACAACTGGCAGCAGCGCCGCATCTGACTGCAGGCAAACACACAGCAGAGCTCCATCCAATCACTGCCGCCTTCCCTCTGCCCCCTGCCTGAATAATGGACCCATTTGTTCTCCTTCCACCCAACAAACATGTTCATGGCCTACACACACACACACACACACACACACACACACACACACACACACACACACACACACAGAAATACCACCCCTCAAGGACCAGAGGCAACAAAAGCTGTTGCTTGCTTTTCCGCTGCGTTTGTAATTGTAACCAGATGTTTTCATCTCAATGAGACGTGCGCCCGTGTCTGTGTGTGCGCACGTGCCTGTGCGTGCGTGTGTGTGTGTGTGTGTGTGTGTGTGTGTGTCAGATATTTTTCCCTGGTGTGAGGAAAGCAAGATTGGCGTTAAAACTCCACCACTCTTCACTTTCTTTTATTCAACTTCTCTTACATGTCACCCCCCTCCCCCCCCCCCCCACACACACACACCCCCAGCCCTCCCCCCACCCCGGAGGCTGCTGCTGCTGCTATGGTGGGAACTAGACGAGCGTGGCTCCGCCGCCCCTCTGTTCTGTCCCCCATAATGGCATATGAAACTAAATTGTTGTCTTCCTGTCATACGTACACACACACACACACACACACACACACACACACACACACACACACACACACACACACACACACTTGCAACAGAGGAAGGCAGCAGGAATTACGCTGTCAGACTGCGGAGAGCCGTCGTTCTGTCACACCGGCACCTTCCCCCTCTTTTCCACCGCCAGACCAAACACACACACACACACACACACACACACACACACACACTCACACACACACACATCAACATGGGAAATGATAAAGCCCTCATGCTGTGTGTGTTTGTGCTCATTAACGTGACTCGTACACATCATCCAGTTTTCCGTCCTTTCGCTCGCTCGCTCACTCTCTCACTCTCTCTCTCTCTCTCTCACTCACTCTCTCACTCACTCACTCTGCTACTGCTTCCTCTCCTCCTTGTCCCTCTGCTGGTGGCAGCGGCAGCTCATACACTAACCCTTCTTTGCTGTCCCTCCATCCTCTTTAACTCTGAGTCCACAGTAGATCTCTCTCTCTCTCTCTCTCTCTCTCTCTCTCTCTCTCTCTCTCTCTCTCTCTCTCTCTCTCTCTCTCTCTCTCTCTCTCTCTCTCTCTCTCTCTCTCCTCTCTCTCTCTCTCTCTCTCTCTCTCTCTCTCTCTCTCTCTCTCTCTCTCTCTCTGTCTCTCCCTCCCTCCGTCGTTTCTAAACAAAGTTGCTCTTGGCAGAACATTTGAAAGGAGTGAAAGTCACTTTTCTCTCCCCTCCGCCCGCCGTCTCAGGCTCCCTGATGATGACTTTTGTCACTGGAGAGAAGGAAAAAAAGTAACAGCTTGGGAAAAAAAAGAAAGAAAGAAAGAAGAAGAGTGAGCTGCTGAGTCGCTCTGTGCTCTGGCTGGGTGGCCAGGATGGATGGACCAGCAGCAGCGCGGAGCGACGGCGGCTGAAGATCTTCCCTCCTTCTGCACTCAGAGTTGACATGTTCAGAGGAGAAGAGTGTGTGTGTGTGTGTGTGTGTGTGTGTGTGTGTGTACAGCTCAGCAGTGCTGACACAAAGACCCTCTCCTGCTCCTCCTCCTCCTCCGCCTCCTTCTCCTCCTTCTCCTCCTCCTCTTTCATCCGCTGCCAGCTTCTCCTCTCTGTTTATCATGGGCTCCTCGTGCCTGCACTGTCTGACAGCGCTGATGGAGAGTGTGTATATTATCCTGTAGTACACACTGTGTGTGTGTGTGTGTGTGTGTGTGTGTGTGTGTGTGTGTGTGTTGTGACTGGGGATGAGAGCCAGCCAGGCCCCGGCATTAATCAGCCCCGACCACTAAATGTTGGCCCCAGCGTCCAAATATACTCACACACACACGCACACACACACGCTCTTGCGCACACGCAAATTACATGTGCAATCAATCCTAAAATCTAATTTGCACTGTATGAAATTTACACAGATTGCCACCCTACATATTTGAATTGTAAATCAGCGGCAATAACGAGCCAAACTGAAAACTGAAAAACCACAAATTTTGCTGCGACTGCCTTTGGCCCCACGGCCGTATTTCATCCTCCATCCAAGTCTTGTTATGGGTCTTTAACTCTAAATTGATTTCTGCAATATTGTTTAATGTTGTTGTTTTTTCATATTTAAACTCAGACATGAAATAATAATAATAACGATGTGACGTTCAACCCTGGATCAGAGCTGCAACTTCATGTCTTTTCTTCTTCTTCTTCTTCTTCTTCTTCTTCTTCTTCTTCTTCTCCTCCTCCTTGCAGGTCGACAGCGACACTATTTGGAACGAGGTCCACTCCTCCAGCGCCGCCCGCCTGGCCGTCGGCTCGGTGGTGGAGCTCGTCTTCAAAGTGGCGTCGGCTGAGCTGAAGGTTGGTTCTGATGTTGCCCTCAGTCAAACTAGTGTTGCAGTTCTGGAGGTTGGTCTCGGTCTCCAGACCGCTTCTCAAGGGTCTCGGTCTCGTCTCGGACACGGAGGCATTTTTCCTGGGTCCGGTCTGGGTCTCGGACTTGTTGGTGCCGTCTTGACTACAACACTGCGTCAATCGCAGCAGAACTTCAAAATAAAAACAATCAGTTTAGATTCGATATTTAGAAAAAATATTATTTCAGGACAAATGCACCAAAGCCGCCGGGCTGAAGAGTGAACACCAGGCCGAGCTCCTGGGTCACCGTGTCATAATATCTGGTCCTGGTGCTGCTCATTCCGCTGCTTCTCCTCCAAAACCCTGCGAGGAAAAACAAACCTCAGGTTTTTCTGTGTTTTTTTTTTTTTTTTTTCCAGCCCTAGATTCTTGTTAGCACCTCCCAGACAGACGTGCCGACCCCCGCCGGCCCACCAGCCGGGCCTTCCTGCCTGTTTGAACCCAGCGGGGGTGGGCTGCTGGTGGGGAGGGGGTCTCAGCTCGGGTTCGGTGGTGCTGCAGATGCCAACAGTCTCCACTAACAGGCCTCTTTTATTAGACTTCCACCTGCGGAGCTCCGCTGCTGCTCGCTGCCGTAGCATTCAATACTTTATTAAACAAAGAGGCATCGGCGCTTCAAAGACACGCTGGAGCTGTTTCTGCTCTGTGGAACTTGAACATGACACCTGGTTGTGTGAAAAAGCTCCGAGGGGCCTCGCGCTCCTCATGTGGGAAAACAAAACCGGCAGAGTGAACGTCGGGTTGGCCTCCACTGGACTGGGGGGTCAAAGTTCACCGGTCTCGACTCGCCCTCGGCTTAACTCCATCTTAACGTGCGACACCTCGGCCAACGCGTCGCCTTCGCACACACAATCACACACACACACACACACACACACACACAGCAGCAGCAGCTCCAGCTCCTCTGAGGATCCACCTGCAGCTTCCAGGGTCTTCGGACCAGCTGAGTCCCTGCTGCAGAGTCCCGGCCCGGCCCGGCCCGGCCCGGCCCGGCCTGGCCCGCTAATCCGCTGCAGCTGACTCAACATCATTAGCCCGTCCCTCGCATCGCTCCCCATCAGCGCCAACATCTATCTGACGTCCCCGACGAGGACGAGCAGCAGTGGAGCTGCTGCTGCTGCTGCTGCTGCTGCTGCTGCTGCTGCAGTAATGGGGCTTCATCCCTTCCTCCACCTGCTGCTCCATCTTCAGCTCTGAATCTTCCACACACAAAAGCTGATCTTCATAGAGAGGATTATGATTGTTTTTAATTGTGTGTGTGTGTGTGTGTGCCAGTGAAGCTGGTAGATCAGAGTGACTTCATCTGAACGCTGTCGAGGCAGAGGAAAACATACCATGAATGAATAAATGAATAGAAACAATGAGGCGCTATTGAGACTCCAACCAGGGAAAGAAGAATCACATTTGTTCGTGTGAAGTGTATTGATTCTAAAAAGCTCTGTGGTTGATGCTTTTGCGTGCTCGTCCTCCCAGAACGGCTTCGCTGTGGTCCGACCGCCGGGGCACCACGCCGAGGAGAGCACGCCCATGTGAGTCCAGCCTCGACCGGACTGTTTGCACCTCCACTGTTTCCACGCACAGCTGGCTGCCTCTGGACTCTGTGGTGAAGCTGCACATCAGCCTGACTGAGCCGCCGTTCTCCATCCGTTCTCACTTCCAGGGGATTCTGCTACTTCAACTCGGTGGCGGTGGCGGCGAAGCTCCTGCGGCAGCGGCTCAACGTCAGCAAGATCCTCATCGTGGACTGGGTGAGTTGCACTGTGTGTGTGTGTTTAACTTTTTTCCACAACCTCAATTTTCCCAGGAGATATTTGTCTTTTTGAGCAGAGCCGATTAAAAGCTCTTCTTTCTTCGCTCCGACTCCAAACCATGACTAATGTTGAGCTAATAGCTGCTGTTCATTTCACAACATTCAAATTCACTGACGTGTGCGTGCGCGCGTCAGTGAATCATTCAGAGAATCATTCAGAGAAGGAGAAGGAGAAGGAGCGTGATGGAGGCAACGTTTCAAGAGATCAGAAGGGAGGGAGTCAAAATCTCAGCTATGTGGGTCAGACGCTGGACTTTTTTTTCTCTTCTTTTCCTTTTTTTTTTTTTCTTGAGGACAGACGGTAATTTGGGAAGAGGTATGACCAAACCACTCTGGTGTCTGAAGGAAGCTCTCTGGTCAGTCGCTCGGTCACGGTCCTTCCTGGAGGCCTTTGAAGGGCCTTTTCATTTCCTCCCGTCTGTCGCAGGGAGACTTAAAGTGCAGCGCCGCCGCCGCCAGTCGTCGTCGTCGTCGTCGCCTGAAGCCAACGGCGACTTTTCTTTTTTTTTTTTTTTAGGAACCCAGCGTATCAAAGCATTCTTGGGAGTGTAAAGAATGAGGTGGTTCAGTGGAGGTGGAGCACCTGCAGACTGCAGCTTCTTTCTCTCAAATTTCCCGTAATAGTCCAAAGAACAATAAGAAGATCACTTTAATCATCTTCTCTCTCTCTCTCTCTCTCTCTCTCTCTCTCTCTCTCTCTCTTCTTCTCCTGTGCGTGTCCAGGATGTTCACCATGGTAACGGCACCCAGCAGGCCTTCTACTCAGACCCCAACGTTCTCTACCTGTCGCTGCATCGGTACGACGACGGGAACTTCTTCCCCGGCAGCGGAGCTCCCGACGAGGTCAGAGTTCTGTCAGTATTCCTGTGACACCGGAAGACACCACATTTTCTATTGATATTTATTATTTTCAGAATAAAAGCCCATCGACGAGGGGTGTGGTCATTAATTATTAGAGCCCTCTGTGACATCACAGAGGGTACCGGAAAACAAACTCTTTGTTTGGAGATTTCTCAATTCTGTGGAAAAAATTAATTTTGCACATCACAGGAGCTTAAGGGTGTGTGTGTGTGTGTGTGTGTGTGTGTGTGTGTGTGTGCAGGTGGGTAGCGGAGCAGGCGAAGGTTTCAACGTGAACATGGCCTTCACCGGAGGTCTGGAGCCCCCTATGGGTGATGTGGAGTACCTGGCTGCATTCAGGTGAGGAGACACAACCACTGCACGGCTGCTGCTGCTGCTGCTGCTGCTGCTGCTGCTTTTCTGTGAAGAGAATCTGAATCTGAACGATGTTGTGTTTGTCATGAAGCAGCGACACTGACATCTCGAGGTCTGTTTCTAATCGCCAGCGGGCCGAACACCTGCACACAGCCGTGCTTGCACATATCCAAACACTCATATTAGCATTGGAGAGAGAGAGAGAGAGAGAGAGAGAGAGAGAGAGAGAGAGAGAGAGAGAGAGAGAGAGAGAGAGAGAGAGAGAGAGAGAGAGAGAGAGAGAGAGAGAGAGAGAGAGAGAGAGAGAGAGAGAGAGAGAGAGAGAGAGAGAGAGAGAGAGAGAGAGAGAGAGAGAGAGAGAGAGAGAGAGAGAGAGAGAGAGAGAGAGAGAGAGAGAGAGAGAGAGAGAGAGAGAGAGAGAGAGAGAGAGAGAGAGAGAGAGAGAGAGAGAGAGAGAGGAGGGAGTGAAGCTGCAGCTCCGACTTCCGCTGAAGTTCAGGAATCTGCCGCCCGAGTGGAGCCAGCAGACGTCGCACCTGCAGCTGCTGACGTCTGCTGCTGCTTTAATGAGGTTCACAGCAGCAACAAACACCTGATTGATAGTCTGATCTTCCTCCTCCTCCTCCTCCTCCTCCCCCTCCCCCTCCTCCCCAACCTCCACCTCCTCTTTTTTCTTTTCCTCCTCCTCCTCCTCCTCCTTACCCCTCCACCCTCCCTCTCTCTCTGAGGGGTGATGCCTCCCCTCTCCGCCGCTCCTCCTCCTCCTCCGCCCCCGTGGTGCCACGTTGCAGCAGGGGATCCAGTCTAAGCCTCCAGAAACGGCCGCAGAAAAAAGATAAGAAAATTGGCCCCCTAATGAAAACCAGAAGCACCCTCTCCTTTTCCCCTCCTTCCCTCCTCCCCTCCCTGCCTCCCTCCCTCCCCCCCGCTCGCTCGCTCGCTCGCTCGCTCCTCTGCCATGAAGTCGGAAAGACGAGAGAGGAGGAGAATTAAAGTTAATTCAAGCCAGCCCTCTGCTGCGGCTTTGAAGGCTTTGAAGTGTAAGTGTGCGTGTGTGAGCTTTTCGCTCTCTGATTCTCTCTCTCTCTCTCTCTCTCTCTCTCTCTCTCTCTCTCTCTCTCTCTCTCTCCGTGTCGTCTCTCTTTTCCATGAGCGGATGAGGAAAAGCCTTGAAGCGGCGCTGCAGGTTAACCGTTTGTTGACTGGCCTGGACGAAGCAGCGAGGGCTCGCTCAGCCTTTTTTTGAGGGATGGTGACCACCACCCTCACCCCCCCCCCCCCACCCCACCCCACCCCACCCGGCTGACCTCCTGACCTCCCGCCGGTCTTTCCACGCTTTCGGCTAGCAGATTTCTCGGAAACGAAACCGCTGCGATGATTGCGTGGCGGTTATTAAGTGGAAGGCGCGTCGGCTGAGATTTCAGAGGGGTGGAGGAAAAACACAACAAGTCAACTTTTACATGTTCACTCTCTTTGATGAGCAGCCAGTGACGGCCGGCAGCGCGCAGGAATATTCTAGCAGAAAAGTTGTTTTTTTTTAATCAAAGGCCCCTTTTTTTATGAATGGTGGCGGCTCTGTTTACTCACCACGCAGCGTTCCTGCAAAGTGAGTCACACACACACACACACACACACACACACACACCAGGCCCCAAACAATAAAAAGAGTAAAAAAGGCTGGGGGAGGGGGAGGCTGGCACTCTGACACATGCACCTGTTGCTAGGTAAACTAAACAACAGGCAAACAGAAAAAAGAGAGAGGATTTGAGGCCACACGCCGGCTCGTATAACGCAGTGGAAGTCGGTTGAGGACGTCCTGGAAGCGTCGGCCGCTCGTAAACCCTCCGCAAGGCTGTTTCATCATCACATGCTCGCCGTCTGAATCACAGACAATTAGTCCTCAACCAAGACCCTGAGTTTCCTGTGGGGCGGCTCGGCGAGTTCACTTAAAAATTGTTTCGCTTTCCTTTGACTTTCTTTCAAACGTGAGTGCATTGGCTTCATATCTTTCTTTAAATCAGACGCAGGTTTTTCTCCTACCTAAAAAAAAAAAAGTTTTGATGTGACGTCATCGACATGCCAACATCATTTTGATTGGTCAGAGGTCCAGCCGGTCGCCTTTTTGCCTCTGCAACAAGAGCGAAAAAAATAAAAGCTGCTTTTTCGCTCCGTGGAAATTCGCTCCCGGTGTGCACGGCTTTAGAATTGGCGCTCTGAAGGAAGTTGACCAATAGGAAGCTGAGAGGAAGTCCGGCTGACCTTCAGCGGATTGGAGCAGCAGCTCGCAGCGTGACCTCATCGGGTCTTGACGTCTAATGGGAGGCCTCGGCAGTCCAGGTTCCCCCTCTGCTCTGGTCCACGTGGGCTCTTTCATGACCAGAATTCAAAGTGCCGGCCGGGACTGTGTGATGGAGTGATGGAGAGGAGGAGAGGAGGAGAGGAGGAGAACAGGAGAGGAAGAACACAAGTGCTAAAAAAAGAGCATCATGAAGATGTCTTTTATTTTTATGTCATACTTGTTGCCAGCGTGGTTTCCGGCTCTTCCCTCAGCTGTTCGGCCGCCACTTCACTGTGTCACCGTGACGCATCTCCACACCGCCGGCGCCCCGCCCTTCCTCTCCTCCTGGGCAGCTGTGCGTACGGAGCGTGTGTTGTGTTGTGGCGGCGGCCGGGGGGGGTGTGGTGTTGTGTGGTGTGGCACAGTCAAGGTTTGTAATGCGGCTGGAAAGGCCGAGCAGGCCAGTCTGCCGAGGTGGAGGCTGCTGCTGCACCTGTAGCTGCAACCACCGGCCAAAACCGGTCGGAGCTGCCCAGAAGGTCGGCAGTGGTGGGGATTCAGCCAGCCGTGGTGTCTGGAAGCCGGTGACTCACACACTGTAGCTGCGGTTAAAGAGGCTTCAGCGTCGTTCTAGCTTTTTATAATTGCTCGTCCGTCGTTAATCAGCTCGTTGCTGAATGTTTATTTTATTTTATTTTCAAGCTGGTTTTTCTAGACGAAGCAAACTTGACATTGTTTCTGTCTGATTTAATGGCTTCACTTGAGAGGGGAAAGGAAACATCACTGCACGACAGACACAAAATTCTTATTAATAGAGAGGATTCACCATCATCATCATCGTCATCATCATCATCATCATCGCCATCATCGTCGTCATCACCACCAAAACTGTTTTTCTTCTTCTGCATGCAGGTTGTAAACAGACTGTTCTTCTCCACCTCCTCCTCCTCCTCCTCCTCCACCACCACGCCCACTCAGTGTCAGAATTATCCTGCGCGTCTGACACGCGAACACACACAAACACACACACACACACACACACACACACACATGCAATTACATCCGTCCTTCCGCCGACTTGCTTTTTTTCCCTGGGCTGCTCTCGCGGTGAACTGCCGCCTCCAAATTTCCAAAGTCTCCACTTCAAAAAGAGACGCGGGGCTGCAATTTCCTCCTCCGCCACACACAGACAGTGCACACAAACTCATCACATGGATGTTTGCTTTGAGAACTGTGAAGAAGAAAACAGCTGGGGGGGGGGGGTTTGTGTCTGCGTTTAGAAGTCTTACAGGAAATAAAAAAAACTCCAGCCAGTGATATACGGCAGAGGTCGCGAGCGGCTCCTCCCGCTGGACGCAGCCAGGAACCGCAGTGGTGATCAAAGGGTCCTGGAGCAGCAGCAGCGACTGACTGGAGGTGACAGAGTTCGCAGACTGTCGCTCCTGTCCGCTGTTGTCGTGTTGTTCGACAACTCGCAGCTTCTGTCATACACCGGCGACGCCGTCAATTCACCAAATCCTCTTCATGCTGCTTCCTGAGGAACCTTCTGAACTTTAAATGAACACTTTCACTGAGTTTAACCTCTACATCTAAACTATTCCAGAGAATTACCCCTCCAACAGATATACACACACTTTTGAGAGTCCATCTTACACTTTGAGTTTTCCTCTTAAAACATATTTTCTACAACCTTCCTTCTCATTACATAAATGTTGAATTATCGGGGGACGATTTATTATTTGCTTCCACCTGTTAATGCCTGTGCCATTAGATTGTGTTACCATTCACAGTTGTGGCTCCGTCGCTCATGTTACTGAGTTAAACCGTCATGAAGACAGAGGACTGAATCTCCTCTTAGCGTCTCCTGGTTTTCCGTGTGTCAGTGTTTTGCTTGGAGCTGTTGCTTCTCCTCAGCCGTCTGCTCCGTCTTTGGAAGGTGGCCGGCCAGAAAAACCAAAAAAAAACACCCGGCGGCTTGTTTTCATCAACATCAAGTCTTCCTAAATTTGGCTCGCGTGACTTCAGGAAGCCCCTGAATTCTCCTGGGAAGCCTTTTTTTTTTTCCCCAGCTATAAATACTTTGTTCCTGTCGTTGGTTTCTGCAGGACGGTTGTCATGCCCATCGCCAACGAGTTTGCCCCGGACGTGGTTCTGGTGTCGTCGGGCTTCGACGCGGTGGACGGCCACGCCTCGCCGCTGGGAGGATACAAGCTGACGGCCAAATGTAAGCCAGGAGTGCCGCTGCACCAAAAAGCAGAGAAGTCGCGCACGTCCATTAAATCCATTGGTGCTGGACTCCAAACGAATCACAAGTAGAAGAAGAAAAAAGAAGAGAGCGCAAACTTCTGCTGCCTCTGTGCATTTATTAAGCACTTCCAAATAGCGGCGTTGTGAGCGTAATGCTCCTCTTCAGACTAAATCATCTCCACAGGAAGCCACATTTAAAACCTCCCACGAAAGGTCACATGATCAGGGAAATATACCACCTATAAAACCATACATCAAAAGGCAAAAGATGAACTTTGATATACAAAGAACTCCACATTAAACCAGATAAAGACACATCAGGCCCACCGGCTGTCATATAAACCTGGTTAAAGATCGAGATGCCTCTTAATATTTTATCAGTGGGGTCGATCGTTTTAACATTTTTATCCAAGGTGAATACTTTTATCTTTTGTCCCTTGGATAGGACAAAAATACCCACAATACCCTTGGACTGAAGTAATATAGAAACATGTAAACAGTGCATAAGTAGGACCACCTCAGGCACATACCTGGGAGCGAGAACATGAGGAATACTTCAACCACATCGGCCACAGGAAAACCAAGCGCCGCCGCTGCACTGCCGCTTCTCCTCCTGCCATCTGCCACTTTACCTGCACTGAAGTCCTGTGCAGCTCCATCAAAAACACCACGCAAAGAAGATGAATAAGAATTTTTTTTGTTGTTGTTGTTTTTTTTTTTTGCTTTTATTATTATTTTATTTTGCATCCGTCCTGGATTCCACTAGCAAATATTGCTCAGCTGAGGGCCGGATGGCTGTAAAACCAGCCTGCAGGTCTGGAGCTGCAGAGGGTCAAGTCATGTGGTTGGTCCAGAGAGAAGTGCAGGAAGAGGGGATGAGAGGGAGAAAGTATGGAAGAAGGAACCCCCGACCCCCTCCCTCCCTGAAAGACTCGGATCAAAGCAACCCCCTCCCACCACCACCACCACCCTAAACACAAAGCTGCATTTATTGACATCCAACCTGGTTTTTATTAGACTTTGTCTTTTGCCCCACAGTAAAGCCGCTGCGCCCTTCCTCCCTCCTCCCCCCTCAGTGCACTCACCCCTCTCCTCACCCCTGCCCAGACCTGCTTTTAGCCACCGCCTTTCATTTCTCTTTTTTGCATTTTTGTTCTTTTCTTTTTTCTTTTTCTTTTTTTTGCCTTTGAACAATCTCCAGAAGGAAGTGAAAGCTCAGACACGAGCGGCCTTCATCTCCTCCTCCCTCTGCTCTGCTCTCGTCCCTCCCAGGCTTCGGCTACCTGACCAGGCAGCTGATGGCTCTGGCAGGCGGGCGGCTGGTGCTGGCCCTGGAGGGGGGTCACGACCTCACGGCCATATGCGACGCCTCAGAGGCCTGCGTCTCCGCCCTGCTCGGCAACGAGGTAAGACGAGGTGCCTTCTCCAAGCGCACTGTGCTGCTCAACATAACAGAAGCAAGGACCAAAGCCACACTGGTTGAGGGACCAACACGTCACCAATCAGAAAGAGTTCCACTGATTTGCCGCCAGGTTCCTACAGCTCCACCAATTTGTTTTGTTTTTTTGTTTTTTTCATGGAAATGCTATGAATCACAATTAGTGATTGAAATATAAAAACTTTCCGGTCTTGATGCTGCTGCAGACACTCAGGTCGTTGCACTGGTTGCAGCTTCACACCACTCAGTGGAAACACCCGCAAATAGCAATTGTGCCTTTTGCTTTTATTTTGTGAAAAACTGTCATGGAAACGCAGCTATAGTTCATGAAGTCCAATGATTTAAAAACATTTGAATCTGAAGAACACGGCGGCTTTTCTTTGGTTTTCTTCGTGTCAACTGTGGCTGTGACGCCTGCATGACTTAAAAAAAAAAGTGAAGTCCCTCCATCCAACAAATTGAAGACACTTCATAAAAAGTTTGTCTTTTTTTTTTTTGATTTGCAAAAACCTTGAGCTGCAGTGTGCGCTGGTGTCGCTGGTTCTCGGAGGCCCGGTTGCTTCTGGGTCGCAGAGGAAGTGGACGACACGCTCGCTGGCTCGCTGGCTCGCTGGCTCGCTGGCTCGCTGGCTCGCCGGCAGGCAGGAGCCGTGAGTGGGAGCGGACTTCCAGGCAGAAGGTTAATTGTGGGAGTGTGTAGGTTGGGTTGCGGAGCTGAACAAACACGAGCGCTCTGTGATTCATGGCACGCTACAGGAGAGCCGCTTGTCAGCGCCGCCCACTCCTTTCTTCCAGCTAATGAAGAGGCCCGACTGCTTGTCTTGGACCGGCAGCAGCTCGCACTTATTTTCTTCTCCCCCCATATCGTTGCTTCCAAGCGACTCGGCTCCATTTGTTGTGTTTTGTTTTTCTGCTGTGAGATGGAGATCACACGGACTGGCGGGAAGACAGGAAGGTGTGAGCGGGAGTTTGTTTACGCCGAGGAGACGTTGCATCCCGTGTTTTGACTCTGCGGTTCCGAACCAGAGTCTTCGATCTGGAGTGGGCGTGTCCAGGACGAGCCTGTTTTAAACACACAGAGTGTGTGTGTGTGTGTGTGTGTGTGAGAGAGAGAGTGTGTGTGTCTGAAGTCCACCAGCGATCTGTTGCTGTTTTGGTCGCGCTCCAATACTCTTTTTTTTTCTGTCTTTGAGCTTCAATAAAAAAGGGGAGAAATAATCGTGTGATTTTAGGCTTCCAGCCATGGAACTGCTGCCTTCAGACCTCCAGGCCGTCCTGTAGAGGCTTTTCTTCTTCTCCTCCTCCTTCTTCTCCTTCTTCTTCTTCTTCTTCTTCTTCTTCTTCTTCTTCTTCTTCTTCTTCTTGTCTGTCTGTCGTCATGCACTTTGAAGCAGATGGACAACACATTCAGTTGTCATAAAGGCTTGTGTGTCAGATTTACAACTGTATTCCAATTTGAATACAATGCAAATGGCCTTTCCACCGGGTTCCACCGTGGTTCTATCCAGCACATACACCCTAATTCGATTTAAAAGAAAAAAAATTAAAAAAAATCAACAACAGTTATAACAGTATTATTACAAATTGAAAAAATTGAAGAAAAAAAACCCTCAGCACTAGAAATAGCAGCGGAATCCTGAGTTACACACTGACAGACAAGTTGAAAGAGGAAAGAAAAAGAATAATAAAACTCTTTCAGGTTTTGTTGCAGCCTCTGATCGTCCAGCCAGTGGGACGGCCAGAGGTTAAAGCAGAGTATTTTTTTCTCCTGAATACAAACACGCTGAATTAACTCTTCAGTCGTACTGAGCGTGCCAGCGAGTGAATAATTCCCAGATACGCAGCAGAGGCTTCAGAGTTCCTCACGCTGGCGGTTCTGAAGGACTCGCCTCCCCGCTGGCGACTCACTGATCCCGCTTCCAGAAAATGAAGCAGGCGGCGCCGTCCGAGGGGTCGCGTTGCTTTCTAATGTTTCTCCTGCAGCCTGCAGAGCGTCGGCCTCGACCAGCAGGGCTCCTGGGGAGGGGAGGGGAGGGGGGGGGAGGAGGTCGGCGAGCGGCTGCCACAGGGAGCCGAGAATTTGAAAATATGCAGCAGGCAATTACCTCACACCCCCTCCCACCCCATCTCAGCTGAGCGCCCTGTCACCGCCGCACATCTGAGAGTGGTTACCGCCTCACACCTCCTCCGGCGGGGTCAGCCTGCAGCGCCGTCATCAGATAATAAAGGGAAATTGGCTAATCACTCGGCATTTGAAGTGAGGATCGCGGTTACACAGCGGCGACAGGAAGCGCAGAGGAGCACCAGCTCGTCTTTTCCTCTTCCACAGGACCAAGATGTTGTTTTTCACTTGCAGACGGAGGAGGGGTATCGGTTATCACCCCACCCACCCCCACTCTGAGTCCGCCGAAGGGCTGAGGGGCCGGCGTTTTCACTGAAAATGCACATTTTCCGAAACGCTCCTCAGGGTGGATACATTTGGAAACGTTGCCTTGCCGAAAATGCCGAGGCCAATCATCATTTTTGGAGACGCTGATGTCACTGGCAGCAGACGTGTCACTGCTATACGAATGACCAGCCTGCAGTTTTCCCATGAAGCTCCACTACAACAAACGGCAAACCATCGTGAACAGCAGCACGCGGTGCTGGTGGATCCACGGTGAAAATAAAAACAACCAAAGCGATTTGCAGACCTCCTGTTTGACTTTTTATTATTTTTCCTTCCGCTCGGCGGACGCCAAAACCCACCTGCCTGCTTCTCCTGCGAGCGCACCAGTCAGGATGAAGGCTCCTCTCATCCTCTCATCCACTCTGAGGGCTTTGATGAAGGTCCCACAGAACAGCACAACTCTGAAGCTCTGTGGCGGCTCGGACTAAAAGACGGTTAACTCACCGGCCTCGAGCTTTGATAAGTGGCGGAACGGGGGGGGAAAAAAAGTCCCCCGATCATCGCATGAAATTGGCAGGAAGCAAAGTGGAGTTTTTTTTAAATCATAATCTCAGCATAGGTTCCTGTAATGGACTTGGAATGTGGATGGGAAACGTCATCGAGGAAACGAGCCAAAGGGGAAGATCAAAGTCCTGTCGCCTCTTTTTCGCTCTCTCCTGGTTTTCTGACACAGCGGCGCTGTTGGTCGATCATCGTTTCAAATCAAAGCCAGTGGCAGTCGGAGTCTCTCTGCTTTCTTTCCTTCTTTCTTTCTTTCTTTCTTTTTGTCCTTTGAATATATAAAGACGAGCAGTCAGCGGGTTATTTCTAGAGGATATGTTTTATTCCGTGTGTGTGTGTGTGTGTGTCTTGGCTGGCTGAGCGGCGGCGCTGCAGCTGGATCAGCTGCTCAGCTGTGTCTTTGTTTACGCAGCTCTTGACGGCCTGCAGCAGTTTTTTTTTTCCCCTCATTTTCTGCGAGTGTCCCTGAAACACGACGTCACTGCAGATGTTGCATCTTCGCATCTGTAAAAGCCATGGTGAGCTGTGGACTACTGGAGATAACGTAAAGCTGGTCAGCCATTCATTGAACAATCTTGAAACTTTGTTAAGTCTGTCGTTGCGAGTGCAACAACGCTAATAGTGCGGTTCATTGTACCTTTGAAGTTTTTTCCAGGATCGGAAACTTTTAGGAATTTCAGACCAGAGAGTTTTAGGGGGAACAAAAACGCTCCGTTACACCGGACACATCAGAGCATCACAGCAACATGGCCAATAAACTCATCAGTCGTGCTTTTCCAACTTTTGCCTGGAGATCCACCTGCGGCCTGACGTTTGTCGTCCCTCTGTTGTGCGTTTGCGAGATTTTCCTTCGCCTTCCTCGGGAGCTGGGGATCTTTTATCCAAACATTTCTATCTTTGTGGTTGCGCAGCTTGGAGCTTCCAGTGTTTCAGCCGGTGAAACATATCTGTGCTTTTACTGGCAGCTCAAGATGAACGAGCGTCGCATTAACGAGCGCCGAGTTTCCTTCCGGGAGCAAAAGAAAGGAAAAAAACAGCGGACGGACGGACGGACGGACGGACGTCCCAGGCGCTCTTTTTTTTTTCTCCTCCGCTCACGTCACTGTTGCGCACAATCACGTCGTGTTTCCTATTATTTTTGTGTTGCGCCGCTCATGAGCGCTGCACGGCTCAGCGCACTCGTCAACTCTGAACTGCAGACTAATTGATGATTCCTCGCAAACAGATGTTGGCCCTGCTTGGAATCGCGGTTGCGAGCAATTATATGATAAACAACAGGCTAATATGCTAATTGCTAGCAGCTGCAAATGAAGAGAGGGGGGGGGGTCTTCCAGCCAGGGCCTCGGTGTCACCTGACCGCTGGGCCCCTGCAGACGCTCACCTGCCGAGCCACATCATGACCTCGTTTGCTCGGCGCAACGCAATCGAGCGCAACGCAACGCAACCATGTGCTGCACATGGAGGCGGCGCTCAACACTGGAGGCCTTCATGCAGCTTTTTCCCCCTTTTTGGCTGAGCAACAGGCCCCCATTCCCCCACCGGCTGAACAAGAGGACCTTTTTCGTCCGTGTCGCACACTGAACTTGACCTCTCACACATTCACGTGGACTCACAACTCAGCACCTTCCTCCGTATGTTTGCCATGCACAGGTCCGGGTGGGGCCAGACCGCTGGGCACAGAAACCTCTGTGTTCCCGCTGCAGGAACACAACCCGGCCTCTTTCATTAAAGTTTAGCACCTGTGTATGTTTGCCATATCTGCCAGGTGGGGGCCCCTGGGGTTCCCTGACAAGAGCCATTAAAGTTTATAAGTGTGAGGCCCAGCTGTCAATCAAGCTGACAGGTTGCCCCCCACACACCCCGACCCCCGGAGAGCCCTGACCCTCCTGCGAGGGCGAGCCGGGGTTCTGGCGGTCAGGCGGCGCTGAACTGGGAACCACTCGCTGCTGGTTGGAGGGTCGGTGGCTGGGAGGCTGGAAGGGAGAGAAGACCGAGGAGCTGACTGGTAGGAATGTGGAGATGTGTAACTGCTGGTGTGTTTCCCCGCAGCCATTATTCAGTCATTTACCGCTGACGGCTGCCACAACGCAGATTGTCCAAGTTGAAGCACTTTTTTTCCCCTCTTTCTCTTTGTGCGGGAACACAGTGACGGACTGTTTATCTCTGAATCACTGAGTCACTGAGTCACTGAGTCACTGTTCGCTGACATTTGAAGGTGAAACCTGGTGACGCCAGATGGCAGCTGGTCACTAAAGAACTCGATCTTTACTGGGCGGGTGTCAGTTCATCAGTTCGTGGATCTCTCGCATGAAATAGATGGAAAAAGAAAAGTGAAGGACTACAGTAGCGCAGTGGAGGAGGAGCTCAGTGGTGCAGTGACACCTCTGCCACACGGCCAGCTCTGCGATTGGACCAATGAAGTAACACCGCCATAAAGAATCTGAAGTTCTCATCCTCTGAATGAGTCTGAGACAAGTGTGCGTGTGTGTGTGTGTGTGTGTGTGTGTGTGTGTGTGTGTGTGTGTGTGTGTGTGCAGCCTGTCGTGCCACAGCAGGATTAAAGTATCCCTCACCCTGGACTCCACCTCCTCCGACTCCTCCCACTCACTGTTTGTTTTAATTCAAAGAAAAACTTCCACCGTGGCCAAGACCCACCGCCCCACCATCACTTCTTCTCCTCCTCCTCCTCCTCCTCCTCCTCCTCCTCCTCCTCCTCCTTCTTCTTCTTCTTCTTCTTCTTCTCTCTGACTTTCTACCCCCACATCTCTGTCTTGCCAACTCTTTTTTTTTCTCCCTCCTCCTTTTTTACACACTTCTCAGATGGTCTTTTATTCCGCTGCCGTCGTTAAAAGAAAAAGGAGAGGGGGTTGCGTGTTGCCTGGGATGGAATGTCGAGAGCCGAGTGCGCCTGGTTGTTGCCAGAGTGGGATGAGGACGTGTTGTGTTTTGCAGTCGGCCAAAAGGGAAATTGAATCATTCCGCGTTGGGAGGCTACTTTGGGGAACAGCAGCGTTTCCTCCACGACTCGCAGAGATTCATGAGCTTAGCTGCAGAATCCCAAAGGTGTTGATCTGTGTGTGTGTGTGTGTGTGTGTTTTCAGTCCATGCGCGTGCACAGCACAGGGAGGGAGTGGGTGGTAGTTTGTACCGGTGGAGAGCAAAGTTGTGTGTGAGTGGGCGGAGTGCAGCATCTGCTCGGCCTGTTTGTTCTCTGCTGCCGGCCGCTGAGCCCTCGTCCCACTCCTCTGTCCTCTGCTGGGGTGCGTTCAGCAGCGCTGGGGTGCGTTCAGCAGCGCTGGGGTGCGTTCAGCAGCGCCGGGGTGCGTTCAGCAGCGCCGGGGTGCGTTCAGCAGCGCTGGGATGCGTTCAGCAGCGGGCTGAGGGCCACGAAGGCTGCAGCGTGATCGGCGCTGTTGTTTAGAACCGTGGTCCCCAACCTTTTTAGCACCACGGTCCGGTTTAGTGTGAGGCAGTATTTTCATGGACCGGCATGCGACTGACGTTAGATGGACGCAAGAATCCGGTCATTTTTCAAAATAAAATTGTTCACTCAGATAATGAATAAAACGGGATTAATTTAACAGAAGTTAATTATTCTTTCTGTCCGGACCGGTACCAAATGACCCACGGACCGGCACCAAATGACCCACGGACCGGCACCGGTCCGCGGCCCGGTGGTTGGGGACCACTGGTTTAGAACATGCAAAACACAGCGCAGGTCTGCAGAGAAACCATGTGATGATCTTGGACTCACTGGTGGTTTGCCCGAAGATGTGGAGGTTTTCAGCCTCTTGAGTCCATGAATATAATTAGAGACGTCAAAGTAAGTTCAGTCGGGATCACTTTGTCAAAATTAACAGTTTATTTGCACAGTTGGCGGCATGGTTCTGCTGGGGGCCCTTTGTTTACTGCCTCCCTCAAAACTACCGTCCAGGTGTTTCAGAAGGTGGTCCCAGAACGGTTGGAGCTGAAGCCTAACTGGGGGTTTTTTCAGTAACCTGGGACCACTGTGACATCACAAAGGGCCTTCACACACACACTTGCAAAAAGTCAATCTAACAAAAAAAAAAAAAAAAAAATCTGGCTGTTGTCAAACTTGACACAACTGCATCATGTGCAGAGTGAAAACTCAGAAACTCCTCCTGGCCCACTTTGATCCGTCGGTGCTGGAAGAGGTGAACAGGAAGAGGTGAACAGGAAGAGGTGAACAGGAAGTGCTTTGTGTTGTCTTCCAGTTGGAGCCCATCCCTGACGCCGTCATGCAGCAGCGGCCCAACGCCAACGCCGTGCGCTCCATGGAGACGGTGCTGGAGGTCCACGGTGAGTGGAGGTCCACGCTCAGCGTCTCCGAGATCAAACTAAATGTCAGAGCACCCGTCCTGACCTTTGACCCTCCTCCCCTGCAGGCAAATACTGGCGCTCCCTCCAGCGCTCGGCCTCCACGCTGGGCTGCTCGCTCAGCGAAGCCCTGCAGCGCGACGCTGAAGAGGCGGAGACGGTGTCGGCCATGGCGTCGCTCTCCGTCGCCAACAAGCACATTGGAAAGAGGTACACAAGCAGACTCACAACTGTGGTGGAGTTTAGATTTTTTTTTTCATCGTCGTGATGTTTCTGCTCAGTCCAATAACATAATATGACGTCTTTATTTGTCTGAACGGGAAAAAAAAAAATGCCGTTGTTGTCTTCATCAGCAGCAGGACCGAAGAGGAGCCGATGGAAGAGGAGGCTCCTTTGTAGAGAGGAGCTCCTCCTGAGCCGTCCGACCCGCCGCGACCTCTGACCTCTGGTGGCTCCCGCCTCCTGACAGGAAACGGAACAGCCGAGGAACAGCGTCGTCTTGGACTGATGGGCGGAATGATCACTTTTTTAGGAGCGACCGGCCAATCAGGCGCCACCTGCTGGCTGGCGGAGCGACTGCTCCTCTGTCTTATTGATTGTTTTCTTGTTTTCCCGGATGTGACTTCACACTACAACAACAACGACGGCGACGGCGATGGTGAGACTCTGAAGTGCTGCGGCGGTGGTGGACGTTTCACTTCTTTCTTTTGGCTGCCAGACAGCAGCTGACTGTGCGTTTGTGCCTTTCTGCCTTTTTCAAGCTTGTGGGTCGTTTCTGTTTTTTGGAAAGAGCTTTTTTGCCTTTAAGTGCATCTGGGACAACGACGACGACTACGACGGCGACGACGACGACGGCGACAACAAGAGGGCGCTGCCGTCGTCGACCCCTGGGACTTGTTCTCTGCAGGTTTTGTGGGCGTCTGAGAACACCAGAACTTTTCCTTCAGAGGATCCTGTAAACTTTGCCGCTTCTGCAGCCGTCCCGCCCGCCTCTCGCACACTTTTCCACTCAGCCTTAGTGGTGACGTTGCTACGCAAACACATTTCAACGATGCCTGGACACTCAGTGGAGCTGCGAGCGCTTCTCTCTGTAGCACCCCGCCACCTTCTTCGGTTTCGGTTGTTTTTCCTCCAGCAGTAGTTGAGTTCCGTTGAATGAAATCAACTGTTGTAATTCCATTTTTTTTTAAAAAAAACGTTTTTCTTTTTTTTTTTTTTTATCATCTCACTTGTGGTGACGGTTCACAGGCAGTATTCAGACCCAACGTTATGTTTTATTTCTCGCTCTGGCAGATCAAGACGATGAGCGACGGGGCAGGAATGAATCTCACATGGGCCAATTTGTCGGGCCGTCCCTCTTTAAGAGGCGGCCGGTGAAAGTGGCTGCGCCACCTGGGACTCTTCTCTGTTTTTCCTTCGTCTTCTTCTTCTTTTTCTTCTCCCGCTCAGCCTCCCTGCAGCTGCTGCGGCACGTTGGGCCTCTTGTTAAAGACACATCTGCTGCCCAAATGTCAGGTGCTGAAAGGCAGGTGTGTACATCTGTTTGTAGGCCGCCGAGCAGCAGCAGCAGCAGCAGCTGCGTCGCTCGGTGGAAACGCACAGACTCAGACGAGCTCTTGTTTGCTTGTTTGCTTGTTTGTTTGTTTGTTTGTTTGCGTGATGCTTTTTTCTTCCCATTCTCCTCTGCGGTCGGTGACGCAGCAGTCGAGTCGACGTCACCTCCCAAATTGATTTCGACTTCTTTATGACGGGCGCCACGTAGCTCGCTGGGACCGGGATCTTCTGGGTCGTCTCACCGGGTTTGGCCGCTGAAAGATTCTTCTAACACTGACTTTTTTTTCTTCTTTTTTTTTCCATTGTTGTTTTGAATTTCTCTCAGAAATCCTCATTTTGTTCAAATATCTGATATCAGAACACAAGACGGTTTACAGGCAGACAGATTGGAAGTTGTCTAACACACCAGCGATCAGTCCAGTCACAGTGACAGTGCAGTTATTACATTGTTACACACACACACACACACACACACCACACACCCTTAAAGCTCCTGTGCTATGCAAAATTCCCTCTTTTTTTTTTTTCAACTTCCCAGAAATGAGAAAACTCCTTTCTTCCTTCTTTCTCCCTGTTTGTTTCTCAAACCCTCTGTGATGTCACAGAGGGCTCTGATGGGCTTTTTATCCCACCCCCTCGCACACTTTCTTTTCGTTTTCTCTTTCCCTCGTGATGACGTGGAAGGTCCGACTCTTCGATTTCGTTATGGAGAACCAGGACGTGATGGCGGCTCCAGGACGGAACGGCTCAACAACGCTGCCGGTTGCAAAGTGTCTGGGTTTGAAACCTGCAGCCGCCCTGCCGCTGCCTGGCCCAATGGGCCCCGGACCTTCTCTGTCCTTGTTGTTCTTGACTGTACATACGACTGAAGGTGGCTGTGGCTCGCAGTGACCATCCACACCGTGGGCTCCTCACGCTGGTCTCAAAGCGTTGCGTTGTAAAGTTGAAACATCTTCACACACAAAGTGAAGATTCTGGGTTTTCTTTCGTTGACGTTCCATGAACTCGTTTCTTCTGGGTCCAGACACTTTTTTTTTTTTTTTTTGTGGGAGGGTTGCAGGTGCAGATGTTTCTACTTTGTGTAACAATGCACAATTGTGTATTTACTGTCTGTTAATAGTAGATTTATATATGAAAGAAATTATTATATTATATATGTATATATATATACATATATATAAAAATATATGGATCCATGTGATACGATGAGCTTGTTTGTGAGGAGATCGTTGAGAGGTTGTGTTGAAGGCACCGCCTGGTGTCGCTTCACCGCTGTGTGTCAAGTAGCATTTTGGCCCGTTTGTCCTTTTAGTTTCTCGGCACTGATGACTAGTTTTATTTTTTTTGTCTGTGTTCATTCCATCGGTACCGTACGACACCAGACACTGGGCCAGTCAGCGCCCTCTATTGAGCCTTAAACCTTCATGCACTTCCCAGTCCTGTTCCACGGTTCCTTCTTCTCTTTGTGTTTGTAGATGTTACAAATGGAAGGCAGAGCAAAAACCCACGAAAGCAACTTTGTGCGCTGTGTATTTCACACAGCTGTGACTGACAGCCAGGATCAAAGTGGTGATGTGTCCCTTGGAGATTTTTATGAATGTTGTATTTTTATTCACTGGCAACAACAACAAAAAAAAAATGTTGAATGACAGAAACTGGTTTCGCTTCATGCCATCGTTACATTCCTCTTGCAAGGCCTTACAAACAACTTTATATGATCGCCACTCGCATTTTTTTCCTCATCAATATAAATATTTTAATTGTCTCGCCTACATTCCAGCAGTTTGTGTGTGTGATCTGTGTGGGTTAAAAAGTCCAACTGAAATCCAGTGTTTCCATCTTCGCCAAATTACTCAAAACTCTAGTTAGCAACAGTCAACACACTTTTTTTACACACACACACACACACGTCACCACCATCGCCCCCACTGCCACCACAATCTAACCGGTCTTAACACACGGATGTGTTCTGTTGTGTTCTTGGATTTTGTGTTACAGGATTGTCTTTTGTTTGCTTTCATGTTTTTGAATGATTTGTAAAGGAGATGGTTTCTTCCTCTTTGACTGAATGTATCTGACCTCCACTGGCAGCCGGGGACGTCGGCCTGCCATTTTTTTTGTACATAAACAAGAGAGGGTGGAAATGTGGGCTCGGGATTTTGTCTAGGCACTGTTGTAAATCACACGACTTAGTTGTATCAAGTCCAGTTTGTGTTCACGGCCACGTCGTGTCAGACAGTTTCTTCCGTTTTTCCCCCTTTCCAGATTTTTATCAAGATACTTTTTCACCCCGATTGCGAGTCACAACGTGAGAATGTGTTGAATCCGGCTGTCCGGGAATTCTACCTCACAGCTTGGATTCGATGACATCTCTCTGCATGTCAGCACCGCTCACTGAAGTTGTTGTTTTTTTTCGGTAACCCGGCCCAGAAACATTCCCAGAACCTTTGCACGGCGGTGCCAGTCGTGGGGTTTAACGCCGCTGAAAGCTTTGGTTTCACACTTGAAGCCAAAACTAGCACAGTCTGGCTGCTCTCGCCCTCACTTTCCTAGTCTGAACACACGATAAGCGGTGACAAAAGGACGAAGAAGAAGAAGAAGAAGAAGAAGAAGAAGAAGCAAAAGAAACTTCCTGGTTCCATTTTGTTCCCTTTGGAAGTTCCAAGCTGCTTCTCTTGGTGGCAACGTTGGACTTTGATTCATCAGTTTTTGTTTTTTTTCTCTGCATGATCCGTTTTTACCGCTTACCTTCCTTCAAGTCTGTCCGTCTGTCTGTCTGTCTGTCTGTCTGTCTGTCCATGCCACATATCAGCACAAGGGGGCGAGCACTGAAGGACTTGAGGTTAATATGTTTCACTGTATCCAAACTGTCTCTTACTGCTTTTTTCCTGCTTGGGTGGAGGGGGAGTTTTCCATGTTGTTCTTGTACCTGTAGGACGTGGAAGACTTAATTTTACAAAAGAAAAAAAAAGAAAAATTAACAAAAAAAAAAAAGTATCTAGCACTTGTAACACAAACAATAGAGTTTATTGTATTTATGTAGAAAAAGTAACGTTTTAGCTGGACACTTTGTAAAGTTGCAACAACAGAATGGAAAACTCGTGTCTTTTCTTTCTTTTCTTTTTTCAGTACCAGGCAACATGTGACTTTGCTGGACTTGTTGTTCTTTGTCATGTCTGGACTGTCAAAGGGCTCCATCAAGACGCCTGGATAATTACAGTTGTCCATTCCACTAAATAAGCCAGTTATCTCGATGACCACTGTGGTTCAAAAACAGTTCTAGGTTTACATATGTATAAAATGCATACTCTTTTTTTTTTTTTCCATTTATGTTATTGACTTGACCCACCATTGTTACAGAACTAGACCTTTTTTTTCTGGGGAACCATCGCTCTAACATCTTGTCTTTGACATCTCAATATAAAGTATTGTTTTGGAAGAAAAGGCACCGTGTGGTTTTGTTCCGTTGTTCAGTGTCTGCTTTGACGTGGAGGAAAGTTTGGTGAACTGTTGGGGGAAATATTTCTGTCAGAAGGTGAGGAGGAATTTCTGTCTCCAAACACCCGTGCACCAGTCAGCCAACTGACTGGTTTTCACTGCTTTCCAGTTTGCCGACCCCAGTTTCAGAACGGTGAAAGGTGCAGTTGATTATAATTACACATGATTTCTCGCAGCCTGCAGCTCTGTTTACCAATCCGATTTTCATCTTAGCTGTCTGAAAAATAAATAAATAAATAATAACAATAAAAGGGTCTGTACTGAGGAACTAGATCACGCGTGGGAAAACTATGGCCAGGGGCCCTCAAAAAGTCTTAAGGTCAGTTTTATCAGAATTCCTTTTTTTTTTTTTTAAATAAATAAATCATAATTGCCGCAATATTTAAACTAAACATTGTATTTAAACTTTAACTGAGTTTCTCACCTGGAGCTTTAGATCCAATACGATCACACTGACAAGCAGTTACACTGGTTATCACAGGTTTGGCTGTTTTGCAGGTGGTGGTTAATGAAGTCTGCTGCTGTTCGCCTCCAATTAAACAGTAGAATATGAAAGCTGACTTTTTGATTGCAAGCAATCCCTCATATAAAATCAAAGTCTTCACAGCCATTGATTGATTGATCACTGGAATCTTTGTGCCACCTTCTCTGCCGTTCCAAATGGCCTTTTACCACGTTTCGCTCAGTTTACAGTAGTTCTGTCCTCAGCTCTTGACGTGTCAAAAAAAGAAAGTGAATAAAATAGGTGGAGTTCACCAGTAAGTCCACAGGGAGGCAACATTGCTGGAAGTGGAACCAAGGGGCCCCACAGTAGCTTTGACTGGGATTAGCCACCCATTTGGAAAGGTCAAAGGTGTGAGCTGGTGTCCAAATAAACAGCAGTGAATCCCTGTTGGTGGTGGAACTAACGCTAAGACAACAGCCCCAAAGCAAACAAAACCAATCCCGCCTCACCTCCCCTCAAATAAACACACATTCCACCGCTTTCCTGTCAAACTCCCAGTCTGGGAAGTAACAGTGTAAATATTACCGCGGTCTCGGCCCTTTGTAGGCTCGTCACGATCTTCGTAAATCATGGCGGGCCTCGGCACAATGTGGTACCGGGGAGGTATACAAAGAGGGCAAAGCTCAGGGTGCTTGAGAGAGAAGCGGTAAACGGAGTCTCGGGGGACAATATTTACCATCATGGTGATGCTGTAAAGAGCCTCGAAGGCGCTCTGATGCCAGGTCTGGAATGTGACCTCTTTGCGGTTCCGCGGTGGCAGGAGCGCTGTCGCAGGCACAGCCCGCCCGTCCTCACCTTTAGCTTTCTTCGCTACGTAACCGTCCACAACTCCTGGCTGCGCGGGATGGAGAGGTCAGGTCAGAGGGAAGGCGGAGCCTGGCTGTTTGTTGAACTTTCACCCCCGTCTTGAAGGCCAGCCCACAAGATGGCCGCCTCTTGGCCACAACAAAGCGTCAGGATGTCAGCGAGGACGGAGATCAGGGAAATCCCCTCGATCTGTTATCCCTCTCGTTACGCCGCGGTGACATATTCTGGTGTGCGGCGGCTCTCTCGCCTCTCCAGTCTCCCTGCGATGGTTGTTTGTTTGCTCTGTCATTACCCGGCCACCGGTGTATGTAAAAAAAGGGCCTCATCCTCCCAGTTGTGCGCATCACGCCTTTTAATTGCAGGTCTGACTGACTCGAAATGGCACTGAGGCTTGGCCAGATGCTAAGATGACAAGTAGGACTAATTACAGATGAGTCATTAGGGTGCCCTTTGGAGCCTCAACACATGTTGACCCCCTCCTCCCCCCAACTCAAAATACACTTCCAACACTGGGCTTCGAGCCTGTTTCAAATGCCCCTCCGAGAGGAGTCCGTGTGTCCAAACAGGGACAGCTAAAACCTGAGAGGTCAAGGCTTTAAAGACTCAAGTGGCTCGTCTGCCTTATCTGGTCTGTTCATCACAGTCCTCGCACTGTCAAGCCGTAGATCTCCGAGGAATCTTTTTCGAAATTTTTTCTTAATCAGCCCGAAAATCACCGTCCTATCAGACTCTCACAAGGGACGAAGAGATAGAAAACAAAATCTCAACGTACCCAAAAATTGCTGGGACAAAAAAATTCCCAAAAAATCTTGAATCGGCTCGAAACTCCCCGAAATCACCGTCTTATCATAGTTCAGCATGAGATGGAGAGAAGCTTGAAAAAACCTACGTACTATAGTATTTATAGAATAGTATGTTGTCATATGACATCCATCATGTCAACTCCACAGCGGCCAAACAGCACACTGAGTAAGAGAAAGAGCTTCAAATCCCAAGGTTGTTGGTCCAAGACCCGTGACAGATGAAGTGGTTCACCTCTGCTTTTCATAAGAGTTTAATTATAATTACGTCAAAGAAATTTTTCTTGCATGCCAAGCTATGTGAAAACTCTTTGGATACTTCCATTGGAGCATTGATCTACCTTGGAACTTTTAAATCCAAGTTCACCCGTTGTTGGTCTTGAACCGCCAACCACAGGAATTAAAGGTCAGCACTGTTACACAGTGAGCTATCTACTGACTCTTGAAGAACATCTACTGGCAAATGTATCTTTTTGTTTCGGCCCATTAAACTTCAAAATGGGTCACTGCCCATTGTAAGTCTGGATCCACCGACCTTGGGACTTAGAGTCAGTTGTCTTTCCCCATGAGCTATGTGCTGACTGTTTGGACTAATGTACTGGTGAATTTATCTTTCTTCTCCCGGCAGTGGACTTCAAAATGCAACCGACTGCAAGACTTGAACCGCTGACCTCGGGATGCAAAGACAGATCTCTTGCACAGTGAGCTATCTGTGCTGTTGGGACACCTACTGGCGAATTCATCTTTGTCACCAAAACTCACTTGCTTTGCTGTTCTTTGATAGCTTAGCATTACTAAGAGTGAAAGAAACTCCCCGAAATCATCGTCCTATCAAAGTTTAGCAAGAGACGGAGAGGTAGGATCTCATCATGTCCTGTCATGGGGTGAGACACCAAGGCTTTTTCGCTTCCTTGGCCAGCAGCGCTGAAGACGGCCTGGTGGTGAACAACGCCGACTCCCAGGCGGGAGGTCACAGGATCGAATCCAGCGTGGACCTGAGGTACAACACTTGTGTGAGGATGTGTGGGTGGGTGTGTGTCTAAACAAACAAAAACAAAACTAAAACCAAAATCAAAAACAATACTAAAATCAAAAACAAAATCAAAAACAAAACTAAAACCAAAAACTAAAACCAAAAACAAAACTAAAACCAAAATCAAAAACAATACTAAAATCAAAAACAAAAACAAAAACAAAACTAAACTCAAAAACAATACTACAATTAAAAACAAAAAAATTAATTAAAAAATTTATTTCAATCTTCCAACGTTGGGAATTTCCTTCAATTGAGATCAACAGGAAGCAGCAAACAGGTAACCATTTTTTTTTAAGTACTTATATTCATATGAAACTCACAGAATTGCCGTCCTATCGTAGTTTAGCATGAGACAGAGTGGGAGAAGGCAAAATCTTAACATGTCTGAAAACTGAAAAAAAACGACACAACTCAAACCCCAACTAGGGTTGGAGTTTGGGGTTGGGGTTGAGGGTGGGGTTGCATGCTGTTACTGAGTCGACTTAATTTGCCTCAATGGAGCAGAAGCCAGATCTGAGAACAGTTGTGGAAAACACACAAGCAATGTTTTGTCTAATATTGAAATTGTTGATGTGTGCAAATGTTTTGTGGTTCTCTGATGTTGGTTTTCTTTTGGCTCTTTGTGCCAAACTGTATTTCCTAATTCACACCAACAGAAAGCCTCTCATTTCAAACTGGCTTGGTAAAAAAAAAAAAAAAAAATATTTTTAGATAGTTTTTTTTTTAAATCATCTAAACACCAAACATCTTGTGTGTTTTGGTCTCTTCACCAGATGCATATTAGATATGTATATCCCAAGGTATCTGGGAGAAGGACAGCAGTAAGTTTCAATAAGGTCATTACCAGTTCAGCTCCTACGAGAAACATCTGCACGCACGATACAATGTCACAGACATCATCACATTTTCCTTTTCTTTCTTTCTTTCCATTTTCCTTCTTTCTTTCTTTCCTTCTTTTAGAGAGAATTTATTCTTTTCTCGATGTGTTCTATTCCGAGCACCAATTGTGGAAACCCAGGCTGGACAGACGCTGGACCCCGTGACCCTTGACTGCTCTTGCCAGCAGGTTTTTCCAGCGGCCCAGTGTGGTGGTCCCATCCATCGTGTGTTTGAAAAGCTGTGCACTGTTTGCTTGTCTTGCTACTGTCTGTGCGTAGTCTGGTGTTGGCCGTGCACTCACGTCTGCTGGGTGTGAAGACACCACGCTGTAAAGCTGCTGCAAACATAACATTGACGCTGGGTCACTGTCAGCTGGAAGTTGTAGAGCAAAGGTCGGTGATGGCACACATGATGTCTCCTCATCTTTAAGATGGAGAAACTCCTTCATTCTTGTTTTGCTGACCGTCATGATGTGTGGAGGTTCATTTCATCATCAAGTCAGTGGGGTTTTTTTTTTGTCCAAGGGAAAGGTCAACTTGAGTCTCACAGCATGATACAAATACAAAAGACCATTTTTTCGTTTCTTAAACCTATTAGATTTATTTTCCACATCCGTCAGGGAAAGAACTTGTCGAGGATGTCTGGAGAGGGAAACCGTTTGAAGAGACAAAAAGACTGAACGGTGATTGTTTGGAGAATCTGTCCTTCAGAAATTGGGTTTTGTTTTAGAATAATTTCATGTTTTTCCCCGAAGCTGGTAACAGATGAAGGCTGCCACTTGGACGCTGCATCTTCTTGCCAAAGTCAGACTGGTGGACAAAGTGGTAAAACTTCTTTTCCACTGAGAGAAGCCTTCACTGCTGCTCTTTGTTTTTCTTGTAATTTAATAAAAACAATAACACCAAATATCCAGTTTTATATAAAACCTCAGATACTGCAACAATCACTTTTCCAGAATTCATTCATTTTAAAGTTTTTTTTTAAATCACTATTTTGAACGTCAGCTTCAGAGTGCAGCTGACTTACAAAATTTGAGGGTCAAGGGTGAAGGTCAAGTTGAAGTCATTAGTGAAGGTCAGGATGGAGGGTTGCTGCTTCTTTCTGTCGCCCACGTTGAGATTCTGCACTCGTGGCGACTCCTCTGCTCCTCCTCTGCTCCTCTGCTCCTCGTCTGCTCCTCCTCTGCTCCTCCTCTGCTGCTCCTCTGCTGCTCCTCTGCTGCTCCTCTTATTTTTAGTATCTATTTAGTATGTTCTACTGCACCGATGGTTGGAACTTAATTTTGTTGTCAACCTTGACAACGACAATAAAGTTTCTATTCTATTTTTATTATAAAATGTGCAAAAGCAATGCAGCATACAATCATTTTTAATTTTTTTTTTTTAATAGATTTAGATTCAACCATGTCAGCATGTCGTCACACCGACTGACAGGGTTTTTTCTTCATACAGCCAGTTCTCCGACCCAGTTATGAAACATGTGGTAAGTGTCACAAGCCTGTCCTGTAAACTGCTGCTTTGACACGGATACTTACATACAGATTGCTTGTTTGGTTTCTCAGATCTGAGGAAAATACTTTTCCAAGGATGAGACGGTTGACAATTTTCCCTTAAAAAAAAAAAAAAAAAACAACTAAATTTGCTTCTGAGGTTTTCAAGTATTGCTCCAAACAGCGAGAATGTGCTGATGTTGTTTAACTTGCAAATGTCTGTGTTTAAAGTGTCACTTGTTGCATGCGTCCCCTGCCTCTCCTCCCTGTGGCATTGCGGTGTGGCCGTCGCTTCATTTATTTACTCGGTTCAGGCACCGAGAGTCAATTTCATTCTTTCCAGAAGCTGAAGCAAATGTTTCTCACCGACAATTACAATTGTGTTGTGTAAATAATTACACATCAAGTTTAAACTCTTATTTTATTGGCTGCTCCTCAGATCTTCTCCTCGCTCCGCAACACACACACACACACACACACAGGGAGAGTTGGGAGGAAGAGACGACCCGGTGACCTCTGCTGACCCCGGCGGTCACCGCCGGTCCTGATGAAGAGTCCAGAAGGAGGACGAGGGGGGGCCGGGGGATGGGAAGGGTCGGCAATCATCTCACAAACACAGCAGGAAGTCGCCGTCCGAGACCAATCAGATTCCACAGCTGAAGGTGAAGAGGAGGGCGGAGCTGTTGAGACCGAGAGGAATGGTGAGTGTGACCGAGGTGCCGCTGCTGCCTCGTTTGTCTTCCCTGATCAATTATCACTCCCTTCAGTCGCCGAGCTGTGACCAGACCCTCCACGGTAGCCGGGCCGCTTAGATTTGAACGTAGGAAATGGATTTCATCCATCTTGCCTGCTTCTTTTCAGTCGATCATAAAATCCCATCACCGTGACTTTTTTTTTTAAATCTCTTTCATTTTATTTGATCTAACTTTTCACGAATTCAGGGGCGTCTTTCACAAAGGAGGTTCACCAAACTCCGAGTTTCACCATAAACTCTGTTATAAAGTTCTGAAACTCAGAGTTTCCGGTTTCTTCACAGCGGTTTTGAGTTGAGCTAATGAACACTGTGGAGTCCAATAAAAATTCTACCAGTCGCTCCGTCATAAATACGCATATCCCTGACACAGTTCAGTGCTCAACACGTGCACTTGAAATCATGTAGTTCGGGACTGATTAGACCAGCTCTGAAGCAGAGCAGGTCATCGCAACGCGAAGACCCGTTTGTTCGTTGTATGTTTATTATTATATTATTTTTCTTTTTCTCGGCACCTGCGCTTCAAACCTCAATTTCACCTCAATTTCACCCTTAACATACCTGGATCGTCGCACAATCTTGCACGCAGGTCAGAACCCTTGAAAAATTTCTTTTTTTGAAAGAATTTTACACACTAGCTCAATAGTGCCCCCTACATAGACCAAAAAACTAGAATGGCCATAGCGCCCTCAAGGAAGGTCGTAGACACATGGGACAAAGACCCACGTGTTCCTTGAATTCATACCTAATCTTCATCAATGCTAACCTATAACCCCAAACAAACTGGAAGTGAGATATTTTCACTTGTTTGAAAAAATCTCAAAACAAAACAATTAGGAACCGTAGGTGTGACAGACTTGAGTCAAATTTGGTGCTTCTAGTAGTTAAGGAACCCCGAAACCCAAACCCTAATTTCAGCTAACCCTAACCCTAACCCTAGTTTCAGGCTTATCGTTAACCCTAATTCAATGCAAGTCTATGGGGTGAAATTTCAACTTTGTCCTAGAGACATGGGGCCACTTGCTTTTTCATCAGGAGCCCCCAAGAAGCGCCCACGACAAATTTGGGGCTTCTAGTACTTGAGGAACCCCGAAACCCTAACCCTAATTTCAGCTAACCCTAACCCTAACCCTAGTTTCAGCCTTATCATTAACCCTAATTCAATGCAAGTCTATGGGGTGAAATTTCAACTTTGTCCTAGAGACATGGGGCCACTTGCTTTTTCATCAGGAGCCCCCAAGAAGCGCCCACGCCAAATGTGGGGCTTCAAGTACTTGAGGAACCCCGAAATCCTAACCCTAATTTCAGCTAACCCTAACCCTAACCCTAGTTTCAGCCTTATCGTTAACCCTAATTCAATGCAAGTCTATGGGGTGAAATTTCAACTTTGTCCTAGAGACATGGGGCCACTTGCTTTTTCATCAGGAGCCCCCTCAAACCTCAATTTCACCCCGTTAACATACCTGGATCGTCGCAGAATCTTGCACGCAGGTCAGAACCCTTGAAAAATTTCTTTTTTTGAAAGAATTTTACACACTAGCTCAATAGCGCCCCCTACATAGACCAAAAAACTAGAATGGCCATAGCGCCCTCTAGGAAGGTCGTAGACACATGGGACAAAGACCCACGTGTTCCTTGAATTCATACCTAATTTTCATCAATGCTAACCTATAACCCCAAACAAACTGGAAGTGAGATATTTTCACTTGTTTGAAAAAATCTCAAAACAAAACAATCAGGAACCGTAGGTGTGACAGACTTGAAAGTATGACGTAGACCACACCTTGATGACCTACAATCATCGAAAACTTTGTGATAGAGGCTTTAGTTTTCATTTTACGGCCCTTCAAAGTAAAAGTCTTTTTCACAAAAAATGTTGAACCCCATTTTCACCCCTTTCCCATATTCCAAAACTCATCAAATTTTGCATGCAGGTCGGACCTGCCCCAAATTTGGATTTCTTGGAAAGGAAATTCACATCCACTCAATAGCGCCCCCTAGACAAAATGGGGACTGTCTACCCCACTTTCACCCCCTTAACATGCTTTGATTTGCACCAAATTGTGATCACTGTGTCCAGGCTGTGAAAACCTTCCTGCGGTGACAGAATCAGGGCAAGAGCTCCTCCAGAGCGCCACCTACAGGCCGAGATGTAAAAAAAACACTAAAATGGCCGTAGTGCCCCCTAGGAATGTTGCATCGACATGCAACAAAAACCCACGCGTTGGTCTCATCAAGCTCTATGTCGCATACACTCTAACTTTTTTTGTATGACATACAGAAAGTTATGCTCTAATTTATTTGATACAACAAGCAAGAGGTGACATATTTCAAGTTGTTTAATATCGCCCAAAAATGTACTGTTCGTTTTTGAACTGAATATGAATATATCGCAGGCAATTGTACTTTGTTTTCTGATGTCTCCAATTTTACAATTTTATGCACTGAAAAAAGTATAAGACAATAAACAATGTTTACCAGCCTCTCACCGGCGTGATAATCACTGTTTCAGTTCGTCCTTTACACTTTTAAACACACTACACTGCCAATACGCAATTGCTCAGTATTCATATTATTGAAATCTTCTTTTACTTAGACTTATATACTGGTTTATACATCTTTCCTGAAAGTGCCGCCAGTTTGTCAGCCGCAAGTCCATGGGGTGGGCTCAGTCCCGCCAACCCTGCTTGCAGGTTTAATTATATTTGAAATTCTATTAAAGGAAACGAAAATCCTTAAGAAAATATATTAAAATATTATTAATTAATAATAATTTTTTAATAATTTTAATAATTTTATAATTTTAACTAAAATGTATTTTCTTTCCTGCTTCACAGAAATTTCTTACATCAGGATGACATGTAAAATGTTGTTCAGCCTCTGCAGGTGAGTGACAGTTTAAAGTATTTCATTGTGGAACAGCAAGGAAATGTAGCAGGAAGTGATTCATTGAGTGAGTCATTTGCACCAATTGATAGGCTTTTAAATAAAATGGTTCAAAATAGTTGGCAAAGCAGCAAAATGTTCAAGAAAATGATTAAAGATTCCTTGCTGAGACGAGATGTCGCTGTTCCATTGAGAAGCAAACTGGAATTTAAAAAAGATGCTGGTCAGTTTAGTCTGCTTTTGTTGTTATTTTTCTTTGATATATAAAGTCTTGGTCTGGTCTCGATCTCGATGCTGTCTAGTCTTGACAATGTCTTGGTCTCAATTATTGTGGTCTTGACTACAACACTACAAAATCACACTAAATTGAAAATATCCCCCGACTCTCTTTCCTGCAGCAATACAAAGCTCAGGTTCAAGTCCTGTGAGGAGGTCAGGAAGCAACAATTCCTGCCCCGAGGCCTCACGGACGATGCAGCGGGGGCCGTCTGCGAAGGATCAAAGCCTCCAGGGGTCGCTGATGAAATGATGGAATGGAGGGCGAGCCGGAGAGGTTTGCCAGAGCTCGCTCTAATTCCTCCTCGTCCCGGCAGCCCTGACAGCCCAGGCTCTGCCAAGGAGCGCTGACAGCCGCTCGGCGCTGTCCCCGCCGTGTGAGGTTCTCTCCGTCAGGCATCGCAACATTAGCCCGGCTGTCAATAGATCTGCGCCGGCCGCAGCCAAAGCAAATTCATCCGCATCCGCCGCAAGAGGCAATTGTGAGGGGTTCCGTGAGCTGAGCCTTCAGAGACTCCGGGATATTTTCTCTTAACCCATTGTGTTTAATTTTCACTCAACGCCAGTTTCAACAACCTAATAACCTTTTAAAAAAAAAAAAAAAAAAAAAAGGGGGTGGGGGGGCGAAGACTAGCATTAGGATGAAATTCTCGGCACATGATCTGCAGCTTGAGAAACTGAGTGGAAGTGAAGAATTCTTCCGATAATTTGGCTGAAAAACAGCAGCACTGAAACAAAGCATTTTAGAACAAAAACAAAATCCTTTCCAAGCTACAGGGCATGCGTTCTCTCTCCTTCTACCTTGTTCTAGGAATGTATTCTGCTATATTAGATAATAATAATAAGGTATATAAGATTTAAACAGTGTCGTTTTCTGTAATTAATGGTGAGCAATAAACCTGCAGAGACAGAAAGATCAACGCTTGAATCGATCACAAGCCTCTGAATGTAGCTCTGCCAACTTTAAAATGTTACAACACACGCACACACACACACACCAGATACGGAGGGGGAAGTTCAGTGACGCCGACACCAGTTTGGCTTGGGTCTGAAGCGGGCCAACAGGCAACGGTCTGAGGCACACGGAGCGTAAACCTTCGCTTTATTCCCCTTTTACTGCAAATTAAAGTTTTGTAGCTTTTTCCGTCTGATTTTACGGGAAACATCTGGATGGCTCTCACCGCTGGAGCAGTGGCCCCGGGTGATTCTGTGCCGCTCAGCTGTGAGGGCCCGGGATAATGAGCAGGTATCAAACGGGCTCCTATGGCTCCGTCGTCCCAGGTAGGAGGACAACATCTCGGACCACAGGAGACGTCTTCATCCTGGACGAATGGCAGCTAGAAGCATCTTTCTGTTTGTCGCCTCAATGCTAAAGCAGAGCAGGACGATGGCACTCGTCAGTCAGAAACAAATATCAGCAACAAATCTTATTGCACAGCCCTCTTTGCCTCCAGTGTCCAGACCTTGAACTGAAAACAAGCCGTTTTCCCAGCATGCGCTCATCCCACTGATGGAAATGAAAATCAACAGCTACATCCAAGACGCGGTGATCCAAAACACATCCCGAGCAGATCCAGAGGACATCACACACGGGCTCGACCTTCTGAGTTGCAGTTTCAGACGCTCTATTGTATCCAAAAAGTGTCGTCAACATTTAAAATACAGCTCCCCGCGCTGCAGGGAATTTGAAACATGCAGAACTTTGAAACATCAAACAGACTTTCAAATGACATAAATAATATTTATAGGCGAGATGTTTCTTTTTTTCATTGTATCTCATGGGAAAGAATCTGCAATTGGGCCCCGACCAGCATGAAACTTCAAATCCAGCACGTCTGCACCTCCATCGCTCCTCTCGTCTCTCTGCCTGATCCGCAGTGAGGCTCTGCAACAACATGTGTTTGTTTTGCGTGTGCGCAGGGGAGGAAATGATTTGGCTGTTTAGACGTATGTGAGGAGCAGCAGCAGCAGCAGCAGCAGCAGCAGCAGCAGCGGTGGCAGCAGACCGACACGTTCAGCCAAGCATCCGCACAATGAGCTCCTTTCAGCGCTCAGATCGGATCTGGGCAAACGAGATGTAAACACTTGGCCCGTTGCTGCAGGGGCGCACGCACTTATTATTGTCCTTATCTGGGCTGGAGGGGCTCCTTAAAGAGCAGCTGCCATTAGAGATGATTAGTCCTCGTTGGAGCGTTTTATAACGACGCCGGGGTTTGAAAGTGAGCTCGAATTTCCTGCGCGCTCTCTCTCTCTTTTTTTTTTAATGAAGCTGTGCGTTTTTACGGCCTTTCTTTAAAGATTTCTTTCCATAACAAGAAGAAGGGAGGGGATGCGGGGGAGCGGGAGGGGAGGACAAATCTCACACCCAGCAGCAGTCAAGAAGAAAAAAAAATATGGTGTTGGTATTTTAATTTCCTCATCGGGGAAGCTGAACAAACGCTTTGTTTTCAGGCCGCTTTAAGTTTATTTTCTGGATGGAAACGAGAATTCCACAGATTTTATGAGGATTCTTTCGGCTCAACGATAATGTGTTTGGCTGTGTCTGGAAATTTACAGCTGAAATAATAGGAAGAATGGGAATTGTTTTCGTTCAAAAAATATGTTTTAATAAATAGGCAAAAAAAAAAATGTACAATTGGACGGAGGTTTTTTTTGGGGTTTTTTTTTTCTGGTTTGTTTGTTTTTTGGATCCTTGCTGAAAAGAAAGTCAGCGAGATAAATTCCATGCAGCGAATGACAATAAAGTTGCATAGGTCTTTTTTTTTTTTTACAGGCTGTAGGCGACACTTAAAAAGGTATGTACAAAATGCATTCATTTATATATCTATATATTTCTATAGTCATACTTTGGTTTAGAGTCTTTTGGAGAAACAATATATATAGACAGATAGTTAGAAATCCTTCTGTGGCACGGTTTGAATGATGGCTTCTCTGACAGGCCCATAGCAGGACACACACACACACACACACACACACACACTGGAGAGTTCCCGGTTGACGTCTCCCCGCCGTGCCTTTGAGGTTGATGGTTCTTCATTTGTCCCTTTGGTCTTCAGATTTTGCTAGAAGTAAACAGTCTGTGGTGGAGAGAGCAAAAAAAAAAAAAAAATCATCATGAATATCTTGGGAGAATGAAAACAAGGCAGTAAAGATCATTTGTTTTTTTTATGCCTGTGATCCCTGAATGAAGTCATCAACAAACAGTTTATTAGGAGGATGTGAAGAAAACAACAGATCTCACGGCACAGAGGAGGAGGGAACCCTGAAAGCCTGAGAATCAACCTGTTGTAGTGACACTGACTGGATCGGTTAGTTTTACCCGGCAATGACGTCACCCCGCTACACTTGGAAGCCCCTGATTATCTTAATGTCTGTTTAATCTTTGCAGCACAATTAGCAGAGCGCAGGATAACAATCCTCAGCGTCGAGGAAAAAAAAAAAAAAAAAGAGCAAAAACCAGAGAATAAACTCGAGTTTCAGTGCAGCGTGGAATTCTTTCAAGAATCAACCTTTCATTTTCCCCCCTACGACCACAGTAACCCGACCTGCTGGTTTACTGCACAGAAAAGCCTCGGTGATAACACGCCAGGCCCGGCACAAGTAAACAAATTCCCCCTCTAAACACATTTTTTCTCTGTCAGTCTCCCACGTTGAGTTTTGAGAGCCGAGATGTTCCTCTTGATAAAAGAGTGAAATGGAGAGCTCGGCGGCGTCACGTTTTGCTGAAACCAGCCTCAGTTAGGGCGCGGGTTTGCTATCTAATGCAAGAATTGGGCCTCGGTGCCTTGAGACTGACGTCATCATTTCACGTACGTTCTGTTTTGTCATTCAACAACGCTGTGTGTGTGTGTGTGTGTGTGTGTCCCAACTAAATGACAAGTTGAGATCACAGCGCTGGGAAGTGGACAGCAGGCGGGCTGTGTGGCGTTCACTGGCTCTCTTTCTGTTCCTTCGCGTCCTTCTTCTCTGTTTGCCTGGCGCGCTGGAAGCTCGGCCGCCGGCGCTTGTTAATACCGCGTTGTCTTTAATTAGAATCTCCCAGGCACCGCGCGCCAGCCTTAAAACTCTCGGTGTACGGCCGCGCGGCCCAATTCCTGCGGTCCGCGCGCAGGAAGCCACTTCCATTGTGGACATAAATTAGCCGTGGTGGCGCGCGCAGCTGCGTGTCGGTGCGGGGACGGAGGCCTTTCTTTAAACTGCAGCCCGCACAATGAGGTCTGACTGAGTGAGTGAAGGCTCGGCTGCTCTGCCGCAGACACGCACACACACACACACACACACACACACACACACACACACTGCCTGATGGAGTTCAAGCTGACTTTTGGACGTCTTTGTGCTGCGGCGGCCTTGATTTTACGCAAACACACACACACACACACACACACACACACACACACACACACACACTTCTAATGGGTTTAGTTGTTTGACTTCGTTTCATTGTATTGCCGAATTATAATTGTTATTATTTATTTTAATTTCTAAAATTGCCTCCTGCTTGCCAGTGATGCGCGAGCATTCTCACGCGTTACAATGAAATAGCGAACCGACCGATGAAATAACGACTGCTTTCAGATTCGATCATTTGCAACAGCGCGTGAGTGACAAAATGCCCCTTTTAAAAACCTCCCCAAAAAAAAAAAGTTTGGAGGTTTAGTTTCAATGATTTCACCAACGATTCTGCCACACTCACTGTGACGTCAGACACCAGCTTTGGAAAACCTTCTCCGCTAAACTAAACGATCCTACTTGTACAATAAATCAGTGAAAACATATAAAACACATAAATGCACAATTTGCTCGACCTCCAGCAGGGCGACTCTGCGCCGCGCGGAGGCCGAGCCTCGCGGTACCCACCGCTGTGGCTTGGTGAGTTGAGCGGCGCTCCACCTCTCTCTCTCTCCTCCACCTCCCCTCCTCTCTCCTCCACCCCGGCCGCTAGTGGGACGCCGACATGGACCAGGCGCCCTCCATCCTCCACACCGAGAAGGCGTAGCTGAGTCTCTCGTGCGCCACGTAGCTGCAGCTGGACATCTTGCTGTCCATCTCGTCGCTCTGCAGCACCTGACACAGGAAGTCGATGTAGCGCGAGGCCAGCTTGAGCGTCTGGATCTTGCTCAGCTTGTCGGACGGCAGCGTGGGGATGATCTTGCGCAGCGACGAGAACGCCTCGTTCAGCGACTGAGTCCGCTGGCGCTCGCGCACGTTGGCCAGCACGCGCTGGTTCTGCAGCTCCTCGTACGACTGCGCGCTGCTCGGACTGGGCTTCTTGGCGCGCTTGACCGCCGCGGGGCTCCCGCCGCTGCCGCTGCTGCTGCTGCTGCTGCTGCTGCTGCTGCTGCTGTTGTCCTCGCTCGACTTCTTGCTGTGTCTCCTCTTGCTGGAGGAGAAGCGCTTGCTGTGCTGCTGGTTCTGCTGCTGCTGGTGCTGCTGCTGGTGCTGCCGCTCCAGCTCCTCCTCGCTGCTCGCCAGACTATCCACAGGGGAGCGCGGGGAGCTGGAGCCCTCTTCCATTTCTCTCTTGAAGAAGTGCAGGGAGAGAGAGGAAAACACGCTGTCCACCTTCGAAGCCGTGGTGCCGGGAGTGTGTGAGGTATCCGAGAGGACTGGACCGAGGGGGGTTGAGATCTCTCGGAGGTTGGCAACGCTTCCAAAATCGCCTGTTTTCTTCCCTTTACTTCCCCTTCTTCTTCTTCTTCTTCTTCTTCTTCTTCTTCTTTTTTTTTTTTTTTTTCTTTTTTTGGTCGCAACCCCCCCGTCTTCCAGAAAGTTTTTGGGAAACTTTATCCCGGGTTGAGATGCTAAATAGTTTTGAAAGTGGGAGGGGGAGGGGTTTGGAGTTGTGGAGGGGGAGCCAGTGTGCGTCCCGCTCCGGTCATAATAAGCAGGAGGGACCGGCAGTCAGTCACGGTCTCATGTGTCAGCATCGACCCGAACAAGGCGCTTATTTACTGTCGGCGCGCAACAAGAAGGAAAGAAAAGTGGCTTTCCGTTTCAGCCGCCGCTGCGTAGGCACTTGCATGTCCTCGGAGTAGCAGGATGAAGACGAAATCACCCAATTATGTGGAATTATGTTTATCATGTTTGACTCTTTTTTTTTTCTTTAAATAATGGTTTATTTTATTTTGTGTGTGTGTTTTTTTCCCCAGCCTGAATGGTCAAAGAGACAGTTTGGATCACAAATGTGTGATATTCTATATATGTGTGTGTGTGTGTGTGTGTGTGTGTGTGTGTGTGTGTGTGTGCTGTGCGCTGTGTTTTGGTAGAAAATGTCCTTCTTTGGCCTATGAATCTGAGGCCTAGCAGGACACACACACACACACACACACACACACACACACACAGCACCAGCCTGAATCCAACAGGACTTCGCTCCCTGTGTTGTCTTCTCCCTCTGCACTCCTCCTCCTCTTCCTCCTCCTCCTCCCCCTCCTCTTCACTCACTGCCGTCTGTCTGTCCGTCCGTCCGTCCGTCGCTCGCCGGGCGGCAGGAAATCAACCGGCTTGATCTCTAATCGAATCAGGTCCACGCGGCCCTCGCGCCTGCCTCTAATGTGGAAGTCAAACAGGAAGGAGGCTTAAACTAACCGAGGAGTCTCTGGTTTCTGCAGAGTCCTCCAGCGGACGCTTCCTCCGCGCGGTTCTGTCAGCGGTCCACCTCTTCATCTGTCAGGCTTTTCTTCTTCTTGGCCTTTTTCTTTTTCCAGCTGTGCAGGTGGCTCACATTATAGAGCTGAATTGATGGGGTTTGTCCAAATCAGCTGAGGGACCTCCAGAGATCACAGCTGCTTCCATTGTAATTAGGACATGATTCCCATTCTGACTCTTGTTACACGATTTTCATTTGACTCCCTGATTCCCGTAATCTGAATAATAATAATAATAATAATAATAATAATAATAATAATAATAGCGAATTTGAGTTTAGATAAAACAAATTAAAAGGGAAAAAAATTAGATTTTTTTTTTTGTGTTTGTCTGATATCAAGCATGGTTTTCTATTTATTTTTAGTCTGTTTCAAAAATCACTGAATCACTGAACTAAAAGAACAATTTATTTAGGATGTGATTTGTTTCCTTTTCAAAAGGACGGAAGGACAGAAAAAAAAAAAACATTTTGTCCCAGAAACAAATATATATCCTGAGCCCACACTGACCAAAATGCAGCATGATGCTGCTGGATTTCTATGAAACAAAGCTCCAACTGTGGATGTTAAGTTGCCCATTAATGTAATTGTACTGAATAACTGCCTCTTATTAGGAAGCAATTATGCTCATTTACACTGTTGTTTGTAGCGCAGCTTAACAAGAGAACCTAAAAATAATCGAAGTGCAGTATTGGCGGATGTTGGATTGGGGGTGGGGTGGGGTGAGGGGGTGGTGCAGGTTTCATGATGGCGCTCACTGCAAATGGGGCTGAACTGAAAACACTGTCAACGCTGCACAGCCGCCGTCTCACAGGACGGATCCTGCTCGTCCCTGGACGCTGCCTCGCAGGGCCTGCTTCATGTTGGGGAGCGGCGGCGCTAATGGAGGGTGTCACGCTGCTTTACATCAGGGCCAGAACCGCCCCCCTGACCCCCTACCCTACCCCCTCCCCTCCATCCCCCAGCAGGCCTTGCAGCAGGTCACAGTAGGGCCTCCAGCATCTTTACCCACACAATCTAATGGGCTTCTGAGAAAGTAGAGCTCAGATACAGCCTGCCACGGAGAACACACACACACACACACACACACACACACACCAACATGTACTTTCCCTGATTGTGACCTCTGACCTTCTGCTCCACTGTTCAGCATGCAGGAGGCCTGAAATGCCCAGGGGAGAAGATTCTGACTTGCAGAGTGAGGGACTGATCCTGCACACACTCTCAACACACACACACACACACACACACACACACACACTCACACGGAGGGAGAAGGGCCCCTGGCCAGGTCCAGGCAGCAGAGAGAAAAGGCAACCAGAGGATGATGAGGATGATTACTTGTTCTGATGTTGGACTGATTAAAAGTCATTCCGGGACTTTTTTTTTTTCTTTGCACAGCAAATATAGAAATAGCAATTAGGAAAAAATGTATTCCCACAATTTCCAGCCCAGGGTGGGAACTGTCTTGTTTATAAAATGATTCACCAGATTAGATTCAATTATTACGCTATAAAACTCTGCCAGGTACAGATTTTCGATGCTGATCAAACTGCAAAGCCCGTAAGAGGGCACGACCCCTGAATGGAGAACCTTCAGGGGGTCGCCACAGCCAATCATCTGCCTCCATCCATCCTCTGCGTCCTCCTCACCCGCACCGACTCACTGCTGTTGTGATTCATGTACATCTCAGCCGACCCTCTGCAGAGTTCACAGGGATTCTCGCACGAACCCTCCGGAGGAATGAAGGCAAAACTGAAGTGAGGGCGAGTCGACTTGGGGGGGTGGGGGAGGGGGTGAGGGAGGGTGGGAGGTGGTGGATGACCTGCCTCTCAGATCAAAGATGAGCTCAGGCCATAATTCAGCCGCGCTGAATGACGTAGCCGCTTCTCGTCCGACACCTCCCAAAGCTGCTCCACATGCTCTTAACAAGCACACATCCTCCCTGCGAGCTGCTGTCACAGCGGCCAAACCGCATCCCTGTCGCACGTGCACGACCCCCCCGACACACACACACACACCTACACACACCTACACACACCCCACATCGGCCCTCGTAAACAGGCAGCGCTGCCCAGGGCAAGAGGAGAGAGGTGAGGCTCAGGGGTGCCGGGAGATGAAAAACAGGTCCGGCAGGAAGGAGAGGAAGGAGAGGAAGGAGAGAAAGGAGAGAGGATAGGAAGAGAAGAGAAGAGGAGAGAAGAGAAGAGAAGAGAAGAGAAGAGGAGAGGAGAGGAGAGGAGAGGAAGAGAAGAGAAGAGAAGAGAAGAGAGAGAAGAGAAGAGAAGAGAAGAGAAGAGAAGAGAAGAGGAGAGGAGAGAGAGAGAGAGAGAGAGAGGAGACAAACACAAAATACATTACAGAACCAAATATACTTATTTATCTGGATATATTTTATATTCATACATACTGTATATATATTGTATATGTATATAATTTTATATAATTTATTTTATTTTGTTCTTTAGTTTGCAATGCAAAAAAAAAACCCTTGACTCAATGAAGTGTTTGGAACGGAGGAGAGGAGAGAAGAGAAAAGAAGAGAGGAGAAGAGAAGAGAGAGGAGAAGAGAGGAGAGGAGGAGAAGAGAGGGACGAGGCCAGGCGGACGGCTGGCTGTGTGATGATTCACCCTCCTTTGATGTGACAGTCAGGGCGCTGCTGCGCTGGTGTGTGAGGGAAGTTATGGGAGAGATGATTTGTTAGACAGAGTGATGAGTGGAATTTCACCGTCAGCGTGGCCCGGCCAGGTTCTGTTACCGCCGACTTCAGCCGCTCCAAACACCGGTGCAGCTCCGGCCAGGGCCAATCCGGAGGCCCCTCGTGCATCCGCACGCACCGAGCTGGACGGCCTCGTGCGCGTCTGCAAAAATAACAAAAAGCTGAGCACTTGTGTATTTGTGCAAGAGCACCTGATTGCTGCTCGCATTGATGCATCAACATCTGTCGTTTTGCATGTGTGTGTGCGTGTGTGTGTGTGTGTGTGTGTGTCTGCGTGAGAAGTGATTCAAGATGAGCAGAAGATGTTGAGCAGAGGAAGAGTCCCAGCTGCTTCTAATCCCTCACTGTACAGTGTAGCAGTGCGATAGCTCCGATGCTACTAGTAGCCCCAGTAGCTGCCTTTCCATGACAGCTATGCACAAAATAAAAGCGATATTTCCAAAATTTCGACAATTAATTATTTTAAAATCTGCTTCTGACTTTTTAAATGCCGATTTGATCTGATTCATGCAGGTTTGCTGCTTTCAGAATTCAACAGATCATTTTGAATCCCTGAAATCTCACATCGTGAAGCCCGCCAGGTCAATACAGATGATATCAAACTAAAAAAAAAAAAAACAACGTTCGTGAATATTTTCCTTCTCTTCCATCTCAGCCAACAGATTCCCTCAACCACTGACGCATTCAAAGAAAAGGCGAGCGGAGCGGAGCGATGCTGGGCTGGGCGAGGGAGGTATGAAGCGGTCAGTCAGCCAGTCAGCCAGTCAGCCAGGGGCGGCTCACTCGCTCAGACGTCCAACACGTCTGCGTTGCGCCGCTGCAAAGGGACGATGACAAGGTGTTTCTGAAGTCACATTAGGGGCCCTTTCAGAAAGGCTTCATCGAGTTTGTAACAGCTTGAAGCATTTAGGCTTTGTTTAATACCATGCAGGCCGGCTGGCCCATGCTTTGTCTGCTGTGTGCTGTGTGGTGAGGTGGTGGTGGGGGGGGGGGGTCTGCCATGCTGGAGACCCCCACTGTCAAAAGTTTGCTTTGATATTTGAAGGCGGATGGAGAAATAAATGCAACCACTCCCTGCAGCTCCACAGCACCGGAGCACAGATGCACCACCAGCACAGCCGCGACAACTACACCCCCATCACACACACACACACACACACACACACACACACTCCAGCTCTGCAGAGTTACAGCCATGCAGTGAACAGACTTTGAAGTGAGCTCAACTCTCTCTGGGTTTTTAGACCCTGTGGGAAATTTGGGGAGAAAAGATGTACGGCGCTGTGCAGCGGCCGGTGGAGGCGCATGTTGGTTCTGTTAGATAAGGTAGCCCCCCCCACTCCCACCCCTCACATCGCAATCCCCTCTGCACCCTCTGCACCCCCCTCAACCTCCCACCCACAAAAAACCCTGCATGTTCTTGGAGAGGCTGAAGAAGAACCAAGGTGGACGTGCAGACGTGTGTCACGGTGTTTGGTACGATCGCTCTGCACGACTGCGTGTTAAACAGTTGCCCCCCCCCCCCAAAACCCCCCACCAACCTCCCCTCATCCCCGCTCGACCCCCACCTGAGATTTACAGCCGCTGTCTGAGCGCTGCACGTACGTGCGCGCCGTCCGCTTGCTGAGTGTGCGTGCAACCGTGCACGCAGGTTGTTTGTTATCTCGAAAGTCGGCCCGGGAAAAAAGAAAGAAAGGGGGGAAGAAAAGAAAAGCCTCAATTCCAAACAAATTCAGCTCAAGAGCACTTCACTGACCTGACAGTTACAAAAGACAGCGTTTGCCCGCGCAATTATGCCGGCTATAACACAATTATATTCATTATGCACGTAGTGCTTCCAGGATCTGAACCCTATCCAGGCCGAGCGGGAGGGAAGAGAGGGAGGGAGGAGGAGGAAGAAGGGAAGGGGGAGGGGAGGAGGGGCAGAGTCCTATGGACAGACTCAGAGTAAATTTGCAGAACAAATGACAGGGAGGCTGTGCACTGGGGTGCCGATGGGGCAGCCTGCTGCACAAATACCGCCGCCTAATTAGTGGCGCACTTGTGACCCTGGTGCCAAGGTTAGCGGGGCGGTGGGCTCGGCCAGGTGGCCCCGCAGCAGCAGCAGCAGCAGCCGGGGGGGGCCGAGGCTGGGCAAACAGCGGCCAGTGTTTGTTCTGCTGATTGGCCCTCAGACGAGTCGGGGTGAAGATCAGCGGATGTCAAACACACACGGGGGCGGCGGTTTACATGCCGCCGTCGAGCCCTCGCCGTCACCTGTGTCACCAGTTTGGAGTTTGGATCCGCAAAAGAGGGAAAGAAGGAAAACAGGCTGAGCTTCCAGCAGCTTCTCCTGCGATCCACTTGCAGAGCAACGACCAGAGTGACGGTCAGCTGCCAGCCAGGGGTTAAACCTCCACAGGTCTCTCAGCTTCATGGCGCTAACACAGGGCTGGGCTAACTGTTTGACTGGTGGGCCACAGTGGGTTCTAAAATGGGCTAGAGGGGCCGGAGCAGCAGCAGATGGATGGAGTGTTGTGTGTGGTGGGCCACCTCATGGGAGGAAGAAATATATCATGTTGCTTTAATGTCTATTGAAAATGAACAAAGGTCTTTGAAGCCCCACGGTGTTTAGCTCTTTATTGACACGACGGGCCGTAGTTTGCCCATGCCTGCGCTAACCAGTGAGACACTAACGCCGTTTGTTTCTCTCCGCATGGTACGTTTGTTCTCACCACCAGGGGGCAGGCGCGGGACTAATCTGAGGAGGAAGTTCAGAACGTTCCAACGTTTTCGCTGCTAGCTCCGAGGCTAAAGAGTGAGCGGTGCGATGAGGAGGAGCCGTAATGGGAAAAGCAGGCGAGCTGTCGAACTGGAATTTCACGCTTATTAAAGTGCCAACGCTCAGTGGGTGCAGCAGGTCGGCCTCTGAGGGGCAAATTCTTCTCAGCGCAGCCAAGTTGGTTTTTTTAGCACCAGTTCCAGTTAGCGGTAGTTGGCTTACTTGGAACATGGTAATATGATGTGTTAAGTAGAACACACATTGCTTTCTTCAATGGAGATGTTGCTATCCAAACCTCTAAATCAACACTTGATTGTAATTTTTTCGATCTTAAAAATGATTTTTCAAACAGGTATTTGCGCTTTCACTGGCTTGGATCAGGTAGAACGGGCTCTGCCGGCCACTGGCACGCTGTGATTGGCTGCTCTGATGTAGGACAGTGTCACCACTGGATGCACAGGCTGGATGTTCTCACTGTGAGCTGACAGGAAGTGACGCCAGTGTTCTCAGGAGTTTTCACAACTGGGTGCAAAAGGGGCCAACAGGCATCCGTAGCGAGGCGGTGCTATACCAGTCCAGGCCAGCAGGGTGGGCTGTGGCAACGGAAGGAAGCGGTGGGGGGTGGGGGGGTTACGACTTACAATTAAATGAGTAACACAACTTCACTTGGAATGAGTCACATCGTCTTCTGACGAAAAACTACACAGTGTCACATTGTTTGCGGATGACAGTAAAACTGCTCTCTTCTTGTAAAATCTAATTGTGTTCTATTTACACACCTTTTTGACCAATTGTTTTCCATGTCATTGTAATTCACTGTAGTTTCCCTGCTCAAGCCTTGACCCGCTGTGAGTCACTGCACTGCTGCAGCAGCAGCAGCAGCAGCTACGTTTATTTCCTCCCTCCACCCTTAATCATGTCCTCGTTTATCCCTCAGAAGACGGCAGTAATATTAACCCAAAGAACACACAAACTTTCCACAAAAAAATGTCTGTTGTGGGATTTACAAACTGGAAAAAAAAAAAAAAAAAAAAAAAAAGCCAGTGCAGGTTTTATCCCTCTGGAAGTTCTTGGGCAGGGCTGTTTCAGATCTCCTCCGCCGGCTAGAAAACTATTGTTTTCCGACAGGATGTGATGCACTAATTGTATTTACAAGTGCAGGGCCCAGACTGAGGAGTTATGCTAACATGATAAACACACCTGCTGGCCGATGGCAGAGCAGCCTCGCAGTGTGTGTGTGTGTGTGTGTGTGTGTGTGTGTGTGCCGGATGTTAAATCAATAAACTAGCTCGGAGCGAAGAAGGAAGCCTGATGCAGTCCACAGACTGGAAGAATGTTGCTCATTTTGGCCCCTAAATTTTCCCCTGGCCTGACTCATATCTCATGTGAATGGTATTCGGAGCTGGTCGAGGTGGGTCCACATCGCTGCGAAGGAGCCCAGCGGCTTCAAGCCACTCAACTCCACATTATCAAACCAACTTTGCAGCCTTTGGTTCGTCCGCTGTGAGTTTTTCCTTCTGCGCGGCAACTGCTTGTTTTCAGTTGACAGTATTAAATGTGTTCAATGTAGAGTGCACAATAAATGCACAGCGGTACATATTTTAAAAAGAAAGAGTTCACAGTACCTGCAGGATAAGCGGCGACAGAAAATGGACGATTTCAGCAGCAGAGTGACGCCGTCCAGAACCAGCAGGGGGACCCAGGAGTCGCTGAGCATCAGCCTGTCACCAGTCAGTAAAATACTAATGAGTTTCAGAGACACACAAAAACCCAAAATAATAATAATAATAATAATAAACTTGCTTGTGTACTGAGATTTACTTCTGAATCAGACGTCTTGTAAATGTTATTGAGTCCCTGCAGCATGAAGGCCAGTGACAGTCTCTTTTTATTTCCATGATGCATGATGAGCCTCATGCGTGCGAAAACGTCACGCAGGTCTGGAAGTGACAATAACATCTGTTAATACCTGTAGGAGCAGTGAATCACTGCGTGAACACACACACACACACACATACACACAGACACGCACGCATGAACATATAACAGAATAATGGACGCTTTCTGTTCCAACCTCCAGTCAGATTTGATTATTTTTCTCACAAACATCTTCATTTGTTTTTCAACCGGCACAAAATTAATTATTTTCAGGCACCAACGAACGCAGAAGTTCAGCTGAAATCCCACTTCTGCTGACTTCAGCATCATCCAGAACCTCTGGTGAAAACCTCTGGCGTTCAGTGGAGGTGGATCTTAAAACCGTTTCCCAGAGCTCTGCGACTGACACCTCGTGTGTGACAACAAACACTGTGATTGGTCCATCGGAGACCTTTTACCCCGACCAACTGTGAAAGCAATTACATGTGCGATGTACACGAAGGAAAAGAAATCAGGCGCACGTGGTCAGTGTGAGATGATTTTAAAATAAAGAATAAATCAAAATAAATGTTCAACACTTTTGCAATCAACAAATTGGTGGAATGAAAATAAATAACAGCAATAAATAAAGAAATAAATAAATGCAGAAGTAACGAAAAAAAACAAACAATGATTTACCATGGAAATCCAACCATTGACAATAAATAAAGAAATAAATAATGAGGAAAAGAAAAGCGAGCAGGAGGAAAGTGATGCTGGGTCTCCGTCAGGATCAGCAGCTGACACGCTGCGTCCCGGCTCCTCCCACCCATTGTCTGATTTCCATCTCCAAGGCCCCTTTTAACACATCGACTCGCCGCCTAATGAGCCGCAGTCCAGTAAACACTTCAGCCCCGCCGCGCACAAGTTTGGGCCCTTGTGTGGCGAGTCCATTCAGTCTCGTGCTGCAGTGACCCCCCCATCGCTCCCTCCCCCCCACCCCCACCTCCAGAAACAATGGCTCTCAATTACCAGTCAACAATAAATTAGAATATTAAAAGCCAGGAGGGCGGAGGGAGCTGAGGGAGCAGCGCTGAGGTGTGTGTGACCCGCTGAGAAGTCCGCAGATGTCGGCCGCTCGGGTCTATCGCAGGGGGGTGGTGGGTGGTGGGTGGTGGGTGGTGGTGGTGGTGGGGGGGGGGGACCAGAGACCTGGGTCCCCGTCTCATGTCCCGCCTACTGGGTTAATCCCACTTTATCCAGGAGAGGCGCGCTGTCAGGTCTGCGAGGAGAGGACAGAAGCAAGAGACAAAAGCAGGACAAACACATAAGTTTTGATACGTCTGAATGACTGTTGAACAAGTCCAGAGTCTGGAGGGGCCAGGCTTTGAGCTGAAGGGGGAGGGGGGCCCCCCGTAAAGAGCCCCATCCCCAACCCCACTACAACCCTCCCGGAGCGGATTCCCGCAGAATGAGTGAAGCACACAGAGGCAGCGAGGACGCAGGTACTTGATGGCGAGGCTCATTGGGAGAACACACCTGTGTGCAAAGAAAAGCCGCCCCAGAGCCGCATTTATTTCATCAGATTGGATTTTAAATGACATTTGAAAGGCCTGCCAACGGTGAAGGGCACTCGCCCCCAGCTTTGCTTTTTCATTTTAATGTGACGTTAAAGAGGCAAGTGACAAGTTGCAACTACTTCGTAGAGGGTTTTTTTCTGCTCAGCTGTCAGTTTATGGAAAATGATTAATATGATTATTTGGGAAAATTCACAAAACCCCGAGCAGATCCAATCACTGCCTCTTTACACACACATTGCATATTTAGTAAGTAAATATAAACTAGCAGAAAAAAATTTAGTTGTAATGACTTTACCCAACCGTGTCTGCGTGGGTTCTCTCCGGGTTCTCCGGCTTCCTCCCACAGTCCAAAAACATGCATGTGAGGTCAATTGAATATTCTAAATTGTCCGTAGGTGTGCATGTGAGTGTGAATGGTTGTTTGTCTCTATGTGGCCCTGCGATGAACTGGCGACTTGTCCAGGGCGTACCCTGCCTAAGACAGCTGGGATTCCAGCAGACCCCGTGACCCTGAACTGGAATAAGCGGTATAGAAGATGGATGGATGGACTTTACCCAACTTAAAAAAAACATAGCTATTTTTTTCTATTTTGTCATTTTATTGCAATACATCCTCTTCAGAATGTTGCAATAGCCCTTTAACAAATAAAAAAAAAAACACTTAATTTCTCCCATGAGTTGGTCTCTGCTGTATTAATTAAATAATTAATTAAATTGTTTGCTTTGCTGTTCACAGTTATGGATTCAGGCACCACTACTCATCCATCCACTCATACACACAGTATATTTACCTACCTATCATCCACCTTCCATCTATTTATCCACCTGTCTGTCCACCTGTCATCTTTCTATCTGACGGCCAGTTTGAGAATGACTGACTGACTGACTGACTGACTGATGGATTTTAGCTATTGCTCCATGAATGACTTGTGATGCCAGTGCCACGCGCTCACCACTCGTGTTCCAGATGGCGTTGGTCTGGTTCTTGTAGCCGTTCTTCATGCACTCGTCCACGTAGGACTTGGGGTCGCAGCCCGACAGCAGGATCTCCCTCAGCAGGGCGATGTAGGCGATGGCCAGCCGCAGCGTGTCGATCTTGGACAGCCGCTTCTCGTACGGGAAGGTGGGCACGTGGCAGCGCAGCTCCTCGAAGGCGGAGTTGATGCTCAGCATCCTCTTCCTCTCGCGGATGTTGGCCGCGTGCCGCTGCACCTTGTGGTAGTGATGGGCGATAACATATATATATATATATTTTTAAATTCGACGCGATAATCAACATTTTGGGGACTGATTTTGCGATGTCAGCATTGATATCGATACACTTCATGGTTTGAAATTTGTTCAATAAATAAAAAGTTAAAAAATCGCAAGACACACGTGGCCGTTAATCAATGCATTACAAAAAACAATGAAAACATTTTGTCAAAGATAAAATATATATTGATATTTGCTTAAAGTTACCGACACAAAGTTTTACTCTGACTAGTAATCGATCATGCACATCACTACCTTGTAGGGGTGGTGGGTGGTGACGAGGTGGCGGGGTACTCGGCGCTTGCCCGCCTCCATCAGCGGCTCGTCCGCCGCGCAGGGCCCGCCGTCCGCCTCCGAGCAGGCGGCCGCCCCGGGGGACTGCACGTCCAGGTCGGTGAAGGTCAGCTGCGCGTCCGGGAACATGGCCTGGCTGCCCAGCGAGGACCAGGGCGAGAGCTGGCCCGCGGCGGCGGCGGCGGCGGCCGTGTAGTCCAGCAGGAAGCTGTCGAGCTGGCAGCTGTGCAGCTGGAAGCTCTGCTCCATCTGCCCCCAGAAGGCCAAGTCGGCGCCGCCGTCCTGCTCCAAGTCAAACAGGATGTCCTCCATGTCTGCAGGGGGAACCGCTGTCTGCGTGACGGCGAAGATCAGCGATCGGCGAAACTAAGTCGGGTGACCTTGCCTGTGCGCCACGTGCCCGTGTGCGCGCGGTGTGACGGGCTGGCTGGCTGGCTGGCTGGAGTGCGGGCGCAGCGCCCCGGATTAAATACTTGCAGGGCCTCCGCCGCGTCTCGCCGCGGGTCGCCCCCCGAACAATTGTGCGCAGTGAATGGGAAGCCCTTCAGGACACTTTAGGCCTCCTCGTGGATCGTTCATTGCTTTTTAAAAAGCCATTCACAAAAGAGTCGGTTGATCCCCGAGCTCCGGGGGGGGGGGACACGTGTCCAATTATAAACTTCCTCCCAAGTAGTCCCGCTAATATTGACCAAAAAAAAAAAAAAAAAAAAAAAAAACGCATTTAGAGAGAGCTCGTGCGCCATGCGTTATGGCGCAGCAGCAGGCTTCGCGCACCCGGTGGCCTCTGAATTGGAGAAGGAAGGGGGCGGGGGTGGGGGGGGTGACGTATTAAAGCTCAGTTGACAAACACTAAACTGTCAGGAACACACGACGGCTCTTTGTCCGCGCACAGTGCGTTGTTGTTGTTTTTTCACTCGGGTTTTTACGCACCGAAGACAGAGAACCGAACCTGCAACGGGTCCATTTGTGTTTTTCCCGCCGTCAATTTGGTCGCCCCCTCCTCTCCACATTGCTGCCGCTAATTTTCAAACGGAGTGACAGTTAATTCGAGAAAGCGGCGCGTGCGCCGGCCGCACACGTGGCTTTGATTTTGGACAAACTCCTCCGGGATGCTAATTTGAAGAGGGGATCTGCGGTAAACACAGGCGGCGCGAGGCCGCAGCAGCTGATTCAAGCAGAATGATCCGCACGGCCAACATTATGACAGGTGAAGGCGGAGACAAAGGGGAAGGGGCGGGGTTGGGGGCGTGGGGGGAGGAGGGGGAGGGGGGAGCACTTCAGGCTCAGATGGGGACATTTGTGTTTTAATACATTAACAAAAGACGCATCTTGTCAGAAAACGTTGGATACACAAGTCAGTCTGTCGGCCTGTGTGCGAAAATCAGATTAATCTAAATCCACCAAATAGTTGCATAGGGAACTTTAGTTGCAGTAGTTTGACTTTTTCTCTTTCAAGAGAAAAAAAAACAAAAGCTGTGTTTAGCTCTCGGTGAGAGAAATTAAAATCCCTTCAGCATTCCTCCTGGCTGAGGGTGATTTCCCAGCAGGGACCGCCGCCTTGCTTTCAGGAAGCACATCAAAAGTTGTCGTCTATTTTCCAAGGGATTGAGTTGCAGCGGCTAATGAACTCGCCGCTCCAGTTGTTGCTCCAGCCATTTTCCGAGGCCGCATTTCAATTAACCCGCGGGGGCGACGCATTAGAAAGGACAACATCCTGATTAATGGCTGCATTGTTCTCCTGTCTGCGCGTGCCGAGCCGGCAGGAACGGCAACATCGGTTGTTTCATACGGAAATTTGGGGGAAATAAACCCATTGCAGATTTCTAGTAGCTTATTTACAAAATAACAGTTTTTACAATCCATCCATCCATAGTGGATGGATGGATATAAGACATTAAATTGAATGATTAAATGCGACTGGAGGAAAATCATTTTGTTTCTCGTGTGTGTGTGTGTGTGTGTGTGTGTGTGTGTGTCCTGTCAGGACCTTCTGCCAGCCTGCCAGCAGCAGCGTCTCCCTCCCAGCTGACGGTGCGCTGTGCTCTGGTGTCTCAGCCTGTCACCGCCAGATCCGCCTCATTGTTGAGAGCCAGCAGCTCCAGGGAAACTGAGGAGGAGGATCAAGGGGCAACTTCTCCACAGAGTGTCAGGCTGGAGTGGAGGGGGGTGGATGAGGAGGCTCGACATCTACATCAGGTCTGTGACATAAATACAGTGTTCATTCTGTAAACTCATGGGATCGGTTTCATTTGGAGAGAGTTGGGTTGTAATATGCAGGACAACACCTGCAAAAACAAGTCCCTCTTGTTGGCTTGGAGCAGGGCTGGAACTTTCTGCCTGGTGAGGCCACAATGGGGTCTAAAATCTGACAGAGGGGGCTGGAGCAGCAGCAGATGGATGGAGTGTTTTGATGAAGCACCTCATAGGAGGAGAAATCTATCATGGGATATGTAGAAAACATGTGATTTAATGTCTATTGAAAATTAACAAAAGCAAAGTTACACCTGAATCAGTGTCTTTAAAGCACCACGATATTTAGCTCTTTATTGAAATGACTCTGAAAGCACTGAATAAAAGGGATGAAATGCAGCTATTTTATTATTTAATTACTATTAATATAATTTCCTTTAGTTCGGGGGGCGGCAGATTAAAAAGCTTAATGGGCTGCATATGGCCCCCGAGCCGTAGTTTGCCCACGCCTGGCATCGAGGTTTAAATGACTTGTGAGTTGAAAGTGAAACTAAGTGAAACAGGATTAGGAAGCGCAACAAAACTGCATTCTTTGTAGCGTTGTGCATCGCAAAGAACGACAGAACTGCTAAAACACTGCGGGAGCCTCAGTGATACGGACAAAGCCCAGTCTGCAGAACCGGGCCGGACGGAATGGGTTTGTTGGGGACACTGGTGCATCTATGGTTCTGTCAGGATAAGGCTGTGCTCAGGTCCAGAACCAGAACCAGAGCAGCAGCCCCGGTCCTGCCTCCACCAGGGCTTTACTGTGCGGATCAGAGGGGAAGTGACCGCGAGTGCGAACCAGGCTCACGTTGAAACTGATCCGCCGCGACTCCTTTCATGTTCCCCCTGCAGCACCACCGCTTTTAATCAGGGACACATTTTCTGGAGGAGTGCTGGAGGATTTTGGCCTGTGTCATTTCCTCACACATTTCTGAGCCGTGTTCGGGCTCTCCGCCAGTCGACCCCCTCTTGTTCTTTTTTTTTTTTTTTTTTACATCCCCACCTCTTTAATCTCTCCATCTCCCCTCATTTTTGTTGCACTTTTTGCTCCCCTCCATACAACTTTTTCACTCTCAAAGTAAAAGTGAGCCGCAGACCGTTGGCCGCGGCGAGAGAAAAGAAAAGAAGAGATTAACAAGGTTGCAGGGTTTGCGCTCAGTGACGCACATCTTGTTTGTTTGGGTGCAGGGGCCGATAAACATCGCGGTGCTGAGGGCCTCGGGGATCAGACTGGCTGCTATGAGAGAATGGCAACGCAGCCAAGTGTAATCTTCAGGCCGAGGCCACAAAGCGCTCTTTGATGGGCGGCGGGACCGGAGCCATTACTGTGTCACGGCACGCTGCAGCGATAGCTCGCAGCAGAAGTTAGCCTTGACCACAGATTAGCAGGCCGATAGCCTCGGGCCTTTTACCTTTAAAGGTAAGCAACAAACGCAAACGGGCGGCGTGTGCCCCGGCATCAAAGGCCACCGGTCGACCGGATGAAAATAATGCAGGAAATGCCGATGCTGATTGCATGTAAAAAAAAAAAACTAAAGTCTCTTCTGGTGCATGCCAGGCATTTGCGGATTCTGTTCCACTTTTTCGGTGCGTTGCGGGTGCATTACTGAGCCCCGCTAGACTTAACCGGGTTAAAGCTCCGCCGTCGAAAAAAAGAATCTGATCCCAATTGTGAGAGGTAACTAAGAGCTGGCTGGCTCGGAGCCCATTCCTGTCTGGCTTTCAGGCCCAGGGCTGCTCTGGAAAAAGCATCACGCTCGTAAAAAGCGGACCTTATGCAAACAGCCCAGCGGGGGCGCCGCCACCCCTCCCTGAGTCTGACCCCCCGCCTCCCCGCCCTCCACCCCTACCCCCCCACCCGACTGGGTAAAAGCAAATCAGCCTGGCACTGCGGATGTAAATACACCTGCGAGGCAGCAGGTGGCGTTTAGATGAGACGACTTTTATGCGGCTGCAGGTGTGCGGCGGGTAGTGAGCGGCCCCTCGACACCACCGCCAATAACCCAGCACCGCTCATTCACGCTGAGTGAGGTCAGAGGTCACGGCAGAGCCGGGAGACAGACACAGTGTGTCCTGAAGTGAAGGCGCCCCCACAGGATGGAGGGAGGATTTCAGCAATCAGTGAATTCCTCATTCCTGCAGCAGGTCAGCTGGCATCGGCCAATAGGAACGCTGCTTTCAAGCCAAGACAAACTGTCAAATGAATCTAAAGCGGCATGTGCATTAGCAGGATTTCAATAAAGAACGAACAAACTCATTTTATTTAATTAGAAAAATTTTCTATTGCAATATTCTTTAAAAGTTACATTAAAAATCTTTATGGAAACCTAACTATTGTTGTGTACAGCTTTTCATTGCACCGGGGGGGGTTTTTTTTAAAGTGTTTATCCCATTAGAGGGTTTACGTCTCTACAGGGCGAATACACCTATGTTTGAATTGCGTCGATGGGATTAAAAAGATGAGATCAGTGCAAACGAGCCACAGACGGTCTGTCAGTCTGTGGCTCGTTTGCACTCAGCGTCTCAAAGCCAAAGAAGGAAACTATACAGAACAGCTACCGAAATAAAACAAGGCAATGTTGAAACATTTGCTGCTCGGTCGTCGCCGTGCGAGTGGAACCCGCTGACTAGCGCCGCTTGTCCAACTACCCGGAGCTCCTGGAACCTCTTCCAGTCTTCTGAAAAGGTTTTCCCAGTCTGACAGAGACGTACGGTCGCACGGATGATTTCCAGCCGTGATGATTTTGTTGTGTAGCCCGCAGGTATCATTTATGGGGAGACCTTCGCCGAAACCAGATGTGAAGCTTGAAGGGCTGGAAGAAAACCAGCGGCGCTCTGAAGGCCTAAACCTCAGGAGATGGTCTTAACAGGCGGCGAAGGGGCGTCTCAGGTCAGCGCAGACATGCCTGTGGACACCAGGCTCCCAAACACCAGCTGCTTCCTTTGTTGCCCCCTCCGCTCCCCCATCACCTCCACTCCCCCGTCATCTTCATCCCTCTTTTGTCCCGACCTCGTTGTTCAGGTCAGCGAGGAGATGTTCGGGGTTTTTTGTGGTTCCAAGGAAATGAAAGAAAGTCTTTATGTCTTCACTCTTTTCTCTGCGGGTTCCGAGTGGGTTTTGATTTAGAGCCACTGTCACCGAGGACATTCACACCCGGCATCATCCTCAGTTCTTCACAGGGTTAGGAGGGTGAGGAGGGTGAGGAGGGTTAGGAGGGTGAGGGTATGTGAGAGGAGGAGATGGCCTGAAGCCTGAAGTGGGAGCGGAGGAGGCTGGACAGAAGGTGCTGATGAATTGCCGAGAAACCACAGAGACAAAAAAACAGAGAATCCTAACAGGGGAGCAACTCTAGCGTCACTCTGTGTGTGGCTGGTTGGGTGATTATCTGATAATCCAATTATCTCTGTTCTTCCCCAACTGGTGAATGCGACCACTCCGTGGTCGGACGCTCCCAGTCGGGAGTGTTGGGACAAACCCGTCCAGCCGACAGAGAAAACAACAATAAGCCTCGCCTGCTGTTGCCACTTAGAGCCAATCATGGCAAACAAGACGTCAATGAAAGGAAATAGTTCACACGGATTCACTTTGCAATGCAGTTAATTAAGCCTCCGCACAAACAACCCAAAACCAAATAAAATTACAAGAATTAGCAGCACCGCTAAAAGCTGCCCAGTGCGATGTGATGCAGCAGAGCTGTGTGTGGATGGATGCACTCCAGTTAAAGCTGCTGGCTGCACCCAGGACAATATGCATTACAATTGCATCCCTACCATTGGATGTGGATGCTTTAATTCAATTAATTAATCAACACAATGCTAGTGTTTGTAGGACAGGGTTGTTGTTTTTTTCTTCCTGTTCCTCAGCCAATAGTGTAGTAGTGTGATAGTGTAGAGTCTGGATACGCCTTAGGAGCAGCGGAGGAGATACTGGCAGCTGTCGAAAGCATTTCAATCAGGGGGAACTCTGTGCACAGCGCCAGCGGAAAAAGGAAACAGAGTGGGAGTTTAAAGGGAGAAGGTTTTTCTGTTAATGCAAATAGAGTTGGGTTTTTTTTTTTTTTTGTTCCCCTCCAAGCTCAAGCACACATTATCAGTCCAAACCTACACACACTCATACATACACACACACACACAAGCCTGTGTCTCTCGGAGTCATCAAAGTGCAGAAGCAAGGGCGGTGAGAGTGACGGTGACGGAAGATCCAGCGGTCACTCAGCAGGTCAGTCAGAGGAAAAACCTCTGCAGTCGTCCAGCGTTGCTGCTCCGCTGCCACGGTGCAGGGTGTCACATCTGAGAAGTGCTCGTCCATCGGACTCTTATCAGTGGTGCGTGGCCTCCACGAGGCCGGCGCTCTTTGGAAACGGATCTGGGAGATTTGGGAGGTGAAATCTCATCTCTCGCTGCTGCTGCTGCTGCTGCCAGGTCACTGCCTTCAGCTTCGGCTCGCCTCCGTTTCCTTCCAGCTCCGTGCGGGATGAAACACTAATGACGCATCTGCTGCTGCGCCGGTGATTCATGCTACACAAACAGACAAATGGCAGCAAAGTGAAATTTGCCGTAAAATCAAAGCAAATACTGGCGGCCAACTCGTCCTTCCACTCCTTCATCCCTCGCCGCCCTCTGCAGCCCGACCCACCCATCCTAATTGTTTTCTCCTCGACCGCCGGCTGATCCCCGGGCCGCTCGGACCCGAGGCCTGCGAGTCTTGCAAGGCCTGCGAGTGGTTTCACATTTTTTTTGCAACTCAATGGAGCCGCACGTCACACATTCACTGCTCACACCAGAGAAGAGAAACGCTGCAACATCTGAGGACAATTAAAGGTTCGGGTTCCGTGAGAGGCTGATTTGCCCGTTGACAGTTGCAGTTGAAGGGAGAGAAGCCTGGCCTTCTTGTCACACACACACACACACACACACACACACACACTCGTGCACTAGCACCGGACCCACTGCCTGCAGGCAGCAGCAGGTACGAGCAGTGAGGGGGGGACGGAGTGAATTTAAAATCAGGTCTTCAGAGAAATCAGCGTCCGACACGTCAGCAGCCCTGAGTGCTGCCCTCTTGGGTGGGATAAAGGAATGACGTTCCCAAGCGAATCATCTGTTCATTAACACACTCATCACTTCCTGACTCAGCGACTGCTGGCTGCAGCAGATTCTAAATAATTTTTTTTTATTACTGCCGGTTTGTGTTTTTTGTCAAACTCAGCTTCTCTGGAACTTTACGAAACCGTTCCAGTGGGGGCGTAAAAAACACAGTGAAATGTTTTTTATTTGGGTTGTGATTCTGTCACTGTGTGTGTTTCTCTGGAAGGGTTCTGGTTTGAAAACGGATCCGCATCAGTTAAGAAATCTCCCAACTTGCCCGTTGTTTGACACGTCCTGTGTTGAGCGCTGGACTGTGTGTTGTGGCCGTCTGTTATTTATGAGACACAAGCAGGGGGGCCTGGTGCTTTTGCCCTTCAGCCAGCAGCGGAACAATGACAACAAGGAAACCACGGCCGCATCGAGGGACCCGCCGGTGCAACACGTTACTGTGCATGTGCCAGACCCTCTAAGCTCACAGCTAGCAGCAGTTAGCATCCTACTGGCAGCATAGCTCAGGATGAGTCACTTTACAATAAAAACTGGCTTTTACCTTTGCTGGTTGTGCACCTGATTCATCCATCCATCTTCTAGACCTGCTTCCTCCTGCACTCAGGGTCTCGGGGAGAGGGATGAGGGAGCAGTGGGGGTGAGGGGCTGGGCGCCAGTCGGTTGCCATCACAGGGTGACACTGGAAGACAAACAACTATTCACACTTGCGCACACACACACCTCCAGAACATTAAATTTGCCTCACATGGATGTTTTTGGAGTGTGGGAGGAAGCTTGAAGGAGAACCTGAAGAGAACCCACGCAGACACAGGGAGAACAAGCAAACTCCACGCAGAAAGGCGCCAGGCCTGGAATCAAAGCCACATCCATCCCTGCCATGGGACAGATCGCCCTGAACGCCAATAAAATGCCAGACAGCAGAGTAGAAACACTGGAATGTGGTCGTGCAGGTCAAAGTTCAACCTTGCTGAAAAGACCCCAATAAAAAAAATTAAAAAGAATATCATAACAAAACATGTGAATGATTAATTTCCATTGTGGTCCAGCAATTTCCACGTCCTGGCCTGCAGATTAAAGCCGTCGACGGTTTACGAGAGGCTGTTTGACCACAGTCGACCCCAGAGAGTCTCGGTGCGTTACGAGCCGAGGACGGTTCCGCTTTGCGCCTCGTAAAGTCGCTCAAAGCGCCGTTTTGCGAAAAGTCAAACGGGGTTAAAGCGGCACCAGGGTGGGGGGGCAGGGTGACACCCCGGAATCGACGAGAGCCGGCGGCAGCGGCGGTGGAACGACGGTCGGAGACCATCTGAGAGGCCTCGCCGTCTCCTCACCGACTGAAGCCCTCCGGTCGTCCTCCAGTAAACCTGACATCGCCAGAAGGTGACGACCGGACGAGAAAACTGACATGGCAACGTAGGAGGTGGAGATGGTGGAGGATGAGAAAAAGTTGTTTTTTTTTTAAAAATAGTGGACGAGGTAATTGGAAACAGACTGGTGGAAATAAACACCAATCAGCTGACAGATCCAGGAAGAGGAAATTAGATTCCCAGGAGCTGAATCCACCAGAAGTGGGCAGAATAGTCATTGATCTATCATCACTGATCATCGCATTTCACCCGAAGCAGTGACGAGATGAAGAGGAGATACAGCGTAGAGAACATCCACGGTTCTTCTGAGCCCAGTTAAAGTTACTGAACCTCAGCAGCAACAACTGGAGAAGCAGAACAGCCCCCTGCTGCAGCTCCATGAAGAGGTCAAGGTGCATCAGTGGTGAAGAAAAGCGAACCAGTCTGGAACACAAGGTGGCCTGGTCTCGACTGGTCCATCAAGATTATTGGCTGTCATGGTGAAGAATATTAGAGAGTTTAGCTCTCAGAATCTGAAGCTGTCAATTGGATGAAAAAAAAAAAACTTTTACAAAAATCAGCTTTTTTCTTTTTTAGCAGTGAATCAGAGCAAAATATCTGCGCAGCCTTGAAAAAACAAACAAACAATTGAGCCGTTTGCTCCCAGCAGCTGGGAAATGTTTGCTTCTTGTGTGGGAGTAAAGCGCTTCAAGAAGGAAACTTTAAAAGTGTTTGCAAAAAACAAACATTTTTCCATTGGATTTCGCCATGTGTGGATTTTACGACATCACGGACTCCGCCTTATCGTCTCTCAGCGTCCCGTGGGAGAAATACCGCCCTGAGCGTCTCGTTAAAAGGAACAAAACAAAAGAAAAAAAAACAGAAAGAAAACGAAACATTGCGGATTACCGCAAAAACCCTGCAATCAATAATATGGCTGGATTTCCCACTGAGTCACCTGTGACTCGGGAGTCATCCGACCAGTCCGGTGAGTCACTGCATTTTTTGCAGCGGCAGTCACGAGTCATCGCACGATGAACCGCGTCGATTCTCCCAGTCGCCGGCCGCTCGTCAAGAAGGAACAAAGGCCGGCAGTGGCAGCAGAAACACTCAAAAACAAACTTTTAAGATTCCAAAGAGGAAAGAAAAACCATCACAATAAGATAAAAAACGCTCCAGATTTTTTGCAGCGAAATGGTTTTCGTACTTTTTCTCCGACGCCAAAAAAGCAAAACCAAAGTTCAATAATAACACAAGTTGAAACGACCAATAAAAGCGGCTCGTGTCCCTCTTGAAACATCCAACAATGAAGTAGTTTGGCAGGACGTCCTGCAGGGAGCCGACCCAGGAGACAGACAACCTCACCGCCAGAGGTCGTGACCTCACCGCTGCCCCCTCATGGACACATTTGGCCACTACACAGCGGCGCTGAGGACTCACAACTGGCAGGGGGAGTCGGAGTGAGAGCGTGTTCAGGGAGCAATGAGGAATAATTTCCTCCCCGGGACGACCCTCCAGGGACTCTGATTGGCCCGAGCGCCAGAGGAACTGTGCCGACCGGCGGCCGCGAGCGTCGGCGGGGGAAAATGTCAAAGCCAGACGGCGGCGGTCGCTCCGTCAGTCTCCCTCAGACCTGCTCGCTCAATATTCACGCTGGAGGAAGGAGGTCGAGAGCCATGATGAGTGCAGCGTGAGTCAAACAACAGTGCAGGAATGTCAGAAGGGTGGGGGTGGGGGATGGGGGTGTGAGGTGGGGGTAAGACGCTTGTTCTGTGGAAAAAAAAAGAAAAATCACCATTTGGAATATATTATGTAATAATCAGCTTTTATTTCGCTTCTTCAGTGACCGACAGAACCCAGCAGTGGTTAAAATGCTGCAATATTTTTTCCTGGAGTGAAAAGTTCCGTCATTGTTTTTTTTTTCGGCATGGTTTTGTTTTTTTTTATCATAACTAATAATTCACGTTCTTGATGCTCACCAGATTCAAGCTGGACACATCACTGGATTTTTATTATTTTTTTTTTTTGGTGGGGGCTGGTTCGGTTTTTGTTTGGCTATTTTTTGTGTAAAATTTTTCTTTTAAAAAATAATATACATATGTATATATTTTTTTTATTATTTTAAGATGACAAGCTAAATGAATACACCCGTGTTAAAAGGTAAATCTACATAATGAGGTATTCTTCTGGACGAGCATGCACACCTGTTGGAAACGCGTCCGGTTGGTCCGAGTTGCCAGTGAGACTGACAAACATCTTTAAGACGGACCCTTGAGTGTTGCTGGCCGTTTTTCATCTTTTGGTTTGGTGTCATTGACACGTAGAGGAACCACGAACAGGTGATAAATTAATGCTGTTCAGCTATTGGTCAGACTGAGTATAAGGGCGTGTCCTCGAGGAGCATCGACTGACTATAGTTTGGGCCTCCATGTCAACGTTTCATTTGGAGCATTATTTCCAAGAGTTCTGCAGTGAGTTCTGGACACCAACAGCAACACAAACAAACTACGGTAACAATAGTTGCCAAAGTCACTTTAACTCAATTAACTCAATAATCTGTCACAAGTAATGGAGGAGGGAATGAAAAATAATTCACATCTGAACTTCAGAAAAAGACACAAAAAACAGTTTTCCAAAAAAAAAGAAAAAAGAGGAATTCTCACAACATCAGCAGATTGTCTTCAGATGTCAAGTGTTATTTTATTTTGAAAGGATTGAAGACCTGCGCTGAGAGCAGCTGCCATTTCAGTGTCTCTGGTATGAAATCTCCTAAACGGCCGATTGTCAGACTGACGTTGTGAAAGAGCCGAGCCATGTGTTCCAGCTCCGACAATCCCACCTTCTCCTCTCATCTTTTCCTTTAATCTTCCGCACTTTTCCCTCTTCTCCTGTTGCTGCTCCAGCTGCGTCTGGCTCGCCGCGAGACTCTTTGAAAACCCGGCGAACTGCGATCTGGCACCCACCTCGTCTCTCACCACACGTCACGTCGCAAAGATCTGCTGGGGGAGCAAAAAAAAAAAAAGGAAAAGGGACAAATTTTGAATTAGAGTAACAAAAAGAAAATATACAAATTAGCAGCCGTGTGTGTTTTTCAATCATTTGAAGGGGATTAGACAGATTCCTCACCAGCGGGCGGTTCCAACGTTCACCTCTCGTTAAATCTGACAGACATTTGAAGGTTTTGCGGGGGAGGGGGGGGGGGAAGCACGATGGAAAAACCCTCCTCTCTCTTCACGACCATCCCTTTGTTTTATGAGGAGATGATGAGTGGTATTTTTACAGTGCATCTCACGGCTCTTCACTCTAAGGTCACTGGCTCCAGCCGAAGGTCTGCAGGAAGCAGGAAGGGGGAAGACGACAAGAAAAATAGGAAACTTCATTTGCAAGTGAAGACGTAAAAATTCTTCGGAAGTGACGCAAACTCACAGGTTCTGCACTGGAACCATCAAGATTCGGGTCGGTCCTGTCAGAGGAGAAACTTTGTGATTAAGAAGCCCACAAAAAAACAACACAGATTTTTTTTTATTCACACAAGATCATTATTTCATAAAACTGGTTACAATGGTAGGTCAACGCAGAAATGAGTCAGTGACCCATAACTTTTGAACGCTAGTGTATATATGGGACCAAAAGACGGCAGAGGAAGAAGGTGGTGACCCAGATGACGGTTGTTTTCAGCGGCCAGACTTCAAAGCGCTGGCGGGAGAGAAGGTGGAGATATCAAGCGGCCGTCCAGTCCTCCAATGTGGTTCCTATTATTTGATAAGCGTCCCAGAACCTTACCCAGAGGTATTTTAACGAGCCGGCCGGACCGGAGAGCTTGGATGCCGACCCGACCCGACTCCTCCGGTGACACCTGGGCCAGAGGGAGGGGCAGCGGGGCTCACATCACCCCCCCCCACCTCCACCCCTGACCACTGGTATTCATTATGCATCCTCTTTTTCTTTTTTCTTTCCATCTGTCCGTTTATTTTTGGCTGTCTGCAGCCGTCAGGGCCGGTTGTGTGTTCTCTCCCTGCCGTGACTGTGCGAGTGTGTAGCGACGGCCGTCAGCGGGGACGCCTTGTGTATTGTTTTAGGCCGCGCGGTGCGCCGGCTGTCACGGACGGCCTTGGCCTGCGTTGGGTTTTTTTTTTTTTTTCCTTCTTTTTCAACTTCTGGGGCCTTTTTGTCAGTTTTTCAGTCCTCGCGAGTGCACTTCACTTTGTGAGGTCCATGGCGAGCCGCGTCAAACTGCACGCCCATGAGTTCAGACCTTTGAAAAAACAACGCAAGAGGAGGTTCGATATCGGCGTGGCGAGGTCATGACGGCGCCACCCGGGTGGGAGGGGGAGGAGGACAAGTCTGACACAAACGGTCGTGTTTTTGTGGGCTTGTCATTTATTTTTGTGTCTTTTTCTTCCCGTGATGTTTGGGGTCGTGAGGTTTGTCGAGATGTTTGGCTGACACGTCACGCCGATGTCGCTGCAATGCTAGTAGCTGAAAAATGACACGCGGTTCAGTCAGGAGCCTGTGGTTATGACGGGGCAGGACGGAAAAAAAATAATACGTCGGCTCAGACAAACAATCCCATGATGCTGCACTGAGGCCGGAGGGAAAGCAGTTCCACAGAGGAAAAAAAAATCCCACGCTCCTTCAAATGCACACGAGTCCATCTGCGTGGAGCACGAGACCAAACACCTGCTGCCACTGGGGAGAAACAGTCTGGTGGCGACTCCGCAGAACTGCACCTGATGCTGGTGTTGATCGCCACCCATCTCCTCCTGGTCTTCTCCTTCTTCTTCTTCTTCTTCTTCTTCTCCTCCTCCTCCTCTCCTCCTCCTCCTCCTCCTTGGTCTTCTTCATTGGGCTCTTTGGAGGCCGTCTTTTTCGTGACGTGGTGGATTTCTGCCTCCGGGCTGCGTTGTTTGCCTTCGTCCAACTCAACTCTGCCACAAACGGCGAGCGTCGCCCTGCAGAGGTCGGAGTTCGGCCTCATTTACAGACTTCACAGTGTGTTTGTGTGTCTGATGACTTATGGAGCCACTCTGCTGGAATGCTCTTTTGTGGTGATTACAAAGACGGCGTGTACGGTGACTGCGAAGCTTCCACTCAACTGTCACACACACACACACTTCTGTTACACAAAAGGCTTCTGCAGCAGGAGTGGGGGGGGGCACCAGGGGGGCTCCAGCCATGGCAGGCACTCCTGGTTTTCCCAACAGCCCCTGGAAGTGTAAACCCTCCGGCCCCTGCGGAGCCTCCTGGCACGGCGGCAGAAGCAAACAGAAAGGCCTGCTGGATACAAACACCACCGTTTTGACTGAAGGTTCTGGAACTTGTATCTCTCACCGCTGTTGATAAGTGTGTGTATTGTTTTGGAAAAAAGTACTTCTGAGAATACATATTTTCTCCTCGACCGTGGGCCGAGCCAGCGGTGGAAGAAACTAGTCATGTCGTGGGTTTATTTTTGTTTTATTTTATTTTTTTGCTGTTGAGGCAAAATTCAGAATTTTTCAAATATTTTTTGTTTTTTTTGTTTTTGCGTTTCGAAATGGAGAACACGCTCCAAGTGAATCCGCGGGCTTGATCTTCTAAACTTTCCTTTGGTGTTTGATGCCAGGAGGAAATGTGCTGCGGATTCCCGAGCTGTAACATTTTCCCAATTGAGTGTAAAAACAGTGGAACTCGGAGCATCGCGAGGACGGACGCGTCACGAAACAAATATGCGGCAGTAGCGGCGGCGGGAATCTGCGTTCCCCCGCTCGGCTGAGGTGGAGCTCGGGCGGAGCGCAGGGAAGAGGCAGCGGCGCTGCGAAATCAACCGCGTTTCTGAGGGTTTGGAGCTATTAGAGCAGCGACTGGTCTTCATTTAGAGATTCATAAACGTCCAGCAGAGTGAGGCAACCCTCAAACTGTCTGTTTTTCATTTGCGTCAAAGTTTTATATATTGCAAAAGCCGACAAAGTGAAAAAACAATTTCAAAGTTTTTTTTAAAAAAAAATGTATCTCATCTAAAATAATAATACATTCGAGATCAGAAATAATATATATATGAATGTGTGTGTGACATGTGAGGCCTAACAAATGCAACAGATATGAGAAATATCCTGTTTCTATAAATGAAAAAAATTAAATACGCCATCTAAACGACTGAACTGTTTCATTTGATCACTGCATCATATTGTATTCAATTTCAATATATATATATATAACAGTTTGGTATATATTCAGCATAATCTTTTGTTGAATATGTTCATTTTCAATTTGTCCACCTTTATGAAATGAACAAAAAAAATGTATGAATTTGGAATCACACTAATCCAAAGTGGGCTGCACCTCATTTTACATGGCAATATAGGAAAAGGTCAAAGAAATTGAATTAAAGATGAAGATCATCATTCCTGCCATTCATCTCCACAAGACTTTTTACTGCGTCACTAAAATTCCAGCAAGAAACTCACAAAGTGTCATTATTTGTCCTCGACTTCTGCTGACATTGGACTTTTCTCTGAAAAGAAAGAAAGAAAGAAAAACTCAAGCTAAAGCAGTTTTTTTTTTTTTTTTAAGAGAATTGCATTTCAGACAAAATAATGACAAATGACATTCGTGGCAGATTCGGAGAAGCCGCCTTGATCCAGTTTCAGGTTGGTCGCTGGTTCGTCTGTTTTCCCTCAGATTCCCATCAAACAGCAGAAACACTGATTGGCTGTGTGAAGGCAGAGTGGGCGGAGCCAGAGCGGAGCAGCAGCGCATCAATCAGATAGAGCGTTTACGGCCGCCTTTCTTCCTCTTCTCTTCGCTTCTCCCCTCTCTTCTTTGTCTCTGCAGGTCTCTCTCTCTCTCTCTCCCTCTCGCTCTCCCTCTCTCTTCCTCTCTCTCTCCCTCTCTCTCTCTCTCGCCCCCTCTCTTTCTTTGTCTCATGCAAAAAGCTGTCATGTCCAGAAGGAACAGATTTGCCGGACCTCTTTGATCCCCCCCGATGTTATGATTCTTTCATTCTCAGCCACATCCTTCTCTCTCGGCTGCAGTCACCCCGCAAGATGCTTTGAATTAAGGAGAAGGAGAGGAGGAGAAGGAGGAGGAGAGGGGAGGAGGTTGAGGAGGAGGTGCAGGATTAGGAAAAGGAGTCGGTGATGCTCCTGGACTCCGGTCCTGACACACAACTTGCAGTAGGAGCACTTTCAAGGACCACACCAAATTGTCCTCCTCCGCTTCCACATGTTCTCCTTCTGAAATTCCACAGTTTTCAGTGAGCTGCAACTGAAGACTGTTTTCCGACTCCCTTATTATTATCACATCTGGCCTCCAGTGGAACATCTTTGCACTATTATTTATCCAATAAACAAAGACAAAACCAAATAACATTCAGATTTCCAGCAACAAAACAGCATATTTAGCCCCGTGTTTACAGCCTGCTGCAAACACTATTTAACTTCTGGGCTAAAACCGATGCGTTGTTGTATATTCCACGTGTGTGTCAAAGGGGCCAAAGCAGGGCTGCAACACCTGGCTGAGGGATGGTGCCACCAACAGAGGCATCATCAGTGCCCTCTGTGACATCACAAAGCGATGATTTCCTGGGCTGAGAAGAGAACTGACAACGAGCCTTCAAATGCATGTTTGATTTTGGTTTTGCTGTTGATTCTGAGAAACAGGGTCCTTGTTTTTAGATGATTCATTCTGAAGAACTCCTGGAGATCCCTCGCTCTCTGCGCGCCGCGGTCGTCTGCAAGGTCGTGTTTTACGACGCCGTGAGGAGCGGTGGACCGTGAAGTCTCGGGTTCAAGCGGGATGATTTAGACGGGCCCAGGCGAAAAGAGTCAGCGCCGGTCTAAACGGTCAAAGGACGAGAAGTTCGACCGTCCTGATCAAACAGCGTCGGCCGGAAACACCCGTCACAGCTCAGGCGGCTGGAGGTGCAGTGAGAAACAACTGGAGTTCATTTCTCAATGAGATGTTCTGGTCCGACAACCGACTTCAAGAACATCTGCAGCAATTAAAAGGGATGCGGACTGGAGGAGTGGGGGGGTTTGTTGAGTTAAGCTATTGTCGCCCCTAAAATCTGTTTGTCGACATGATGCTTCATGTTTGGCTTCTTCTTGTCTGTCTGGAATTTGTTTGGCCGATGAGCGTAAAAGACGGAGCAAAACAAACCTCAACAATGAGGTTTGGGAACCATAATGGTGTTGACGACTGCTTTATGACTGTGGGAAAGGTGCATTTTAACGGTCTGTAGCAATGAAAGTGATTTTTCTTTATTCCAGATTTTTCTTGTTTTTGGGTGACGGACTGGGACACACTTCAGTTGTTGTTTTTGTCACCGTGTTGGACTGCCAACAAGCAAGTGATGCAAGTGAAGGTTTTTGACACCTCATACATTTGAGCTGCACTGTACTGTGCTAAGAATCAGTCTGAAGCACATTTTATTTCAGTGCAGTGACCAACATTTACCCACATGCTGAACCTGCTGCACTGATCCGTCCAGCTCAGAACTGGATACTGGATATAAGCAGGATAGCGACATCCCTCTGCAACACAGAACCAAGAACTACGAGAACTACAAGAGTGTATACTTAATCTTCATTGACAATAAACAACAGAATCATTTCCATTTGTTTGTGTGCCTCGGATGCAGCCAGATGGTTTGAAACAGACGCAAAAAAAATCCTCTGGAAAATATTTGACGAGGGTGTTCAAAAACTTTTCTCATTTATAAAAGGGCACAGGAGCCAGTAAGGTGCCTTGCGGTACTCCATATGTAGACACACACACACACACACACACACACACACTTTTTTAAGCCTTCTTTTTCAGGGCTAGTGTCTAATTAGGCGTGATAGTGATTGACTTTAGCGAGGATGCACATACAGTACATGCACTTTAGCTGGCACACACACACACACACACATATGGGAAACATTTGAAAATAGTAAACATACGCAAGTGCACAAGTACGGAGTCACATGACGGGGGTGCTGTCCGTCAAACACAGCAGGGGGAGAAAGAAAGAAATGAAAAATTTGCCACGTTGCATGAGAAAGCACCACGCAGGGATGGAATTCTCACTCGCTGCGCCGACATGCATTCGACACAGATCAACGCGTACGCCGCTCCACTGTAAACACATTCCATCTGAGCCCTTTGCATTTGTGCAATATTTATGTGCACGCTCGCGCCCTATCGATTGCACGCGTGTGCAAAAAAGCACATCATCCCCCTTTTCATCCCCAGAAATGTGGTGACCATTACTGTGTGATGTGGATGTGAACTGCGATAAATAAAACAGGATCAGACCTTGAAATGTTTATGTGGTGGGAGTCAGGGGGGGAGGGGGGAAAGAGGGGGGGGGGGGGCGAGCCAGAGCAGGCCTGTTTCCGAGCTCCCTCTTCCAGAAGAGAGCAAATTACAGCGCAAAAACATTCAGCCACAATCAAACAATGGAAGGTGGACGTCGGTGCCGAACACCTGCAGCGGCTCTCGCTGCGTGTGTGTGTGTGTGTGTGTACCGCCGGGGATTAAAACACTTAAACAGTGCAAAAGATATTTGGGAATGTTTGTAGCAGCGGCCCCGCTTCCTCCCACCAGCGTGGAGACGCTGCGCTAAGTAGCTGCAGACCGCAGGAGCAGAAACGGGAGCAGCAGGATTGTGGAGCCGAGCAGAACTCACTTCTCCTGGGTCCTCTTCCGTTTCCAGGAGCTTCAAGAGCAATTAGCAATATTTGAAAATAAATAAATAAACTTGCATGTTATTGAGTTTTGTTCTGTTCTAATCGTTGGAATTTACTGGAGCCGCGTTCCCGCTCGTGTTATGTCACCAATTCTGAGCATTTGATGTTAAAAAGGGAAAGAAAAAGATGACATGTTTACAGCATCTTCTCTGTCTGACCCGTCAGTCATGCCTCTCATTATGGTTCCTCCATTTCTGTCCTGATACGCCAACACGGAGGAGAAGTCGGCTGTGGTTTGTCCAAATATAAGGAGCATCATCGGAAAGCGAGTCAGTGGGAGGCAGAAAGACAGAAAAAAACAAGAACAAAAGTATGTTTCATAACTATATATATATATATATATATATATAAAATGAATGAATCAGACTCAGCAGACTGAATCTTTTATGTTCAGACAGATGAACATCAACAGTCCATTGGTGGAATATATTTCTATCTGTCCGTCAAGAAAAAAGAATCCATCAAAAAATATCAGTCCAGCCGTCACCTCTCAAAGATGTGAACAAAGTCTAATGGACCAATGAGATTTCTTTTTCTCCCTGCCAGTTAGCGGCAGCCCACACTTCCTGTTGAAAGCTTCTCAGTGGTGTCACAGTGAACTGGTGTCACAGTGAACTGTGAGGCCAGTTTGCTGAAGACGTGTCGTGGCACCCAGACGACCTCATTAAACACATCACCATCCAAAAAGCAACGCAGCCACCCCGACCGACCAAACCCTCTTCCAAAACAAAACCACTTGTCACCAGCAGGTGCTCCTGTCACTACCACCACTGTCCAGGGGGCGCTAGCAATCAAAAAAGTCTTGAAAGTTCCATGTTTAAGTGCGGTTTCTCCAAAACTCACAAACAGAGAAACCAAAAAAATGTAAAAATGCACAAACACTTCATGCTTCAGCTTGATGTCGACCCCCCACCGCTCCCCCTCCCCAGCCATTTTTAGCGGCGAGGCCTCAAGGCTGCTGCCCTGCTCTTGATCCGCCACCTGTCCACCTGCCACTGACTCACTGAGGCCTCGGCGCGACCGCAGGACTCTCCCATGGAGCGGGGCGTGGCGGCGGGTGAGAAAATAAGAGGGGAGGCCGGCTGCGGCGAGCAGAGCGCCCTTCCGCACCTCCTCCGCCGGCCTGATTAAAGAGACGGCTGCCCGCCGCTCGCAGACCACAGGCAGCGAGGGAGGACGAGGATCAGAGATCAGCGCACACGGCTAAATCTGGTCGCCGCTCAGATCGGCAAACACACACTGTTACAGTCTGCTGAACCCCAAAACATTGACATCATCCATCAAGTCAGTCGGGAGCGTTCAACTTGACATAGAAAAAAAAAAAAAAAAAAAAAAACACAACCAGATTAAAAAATTAAATGACAATAAAAACATACGATAATTGCATTTGATCCACTATGATAAATAAACAGAGGGTCAGTCTGAGGAATATATATGGATGATAATTATACCTCCTGTAATTATAAACAAACTCCAGCGAGTGTTTACGCTGTCTGTCAACTTCTTGACAAACTGAAGCAAAACTCCTGTGAGACAAACAAACTATAATGAACATATATATCTGTCCTTCAAGTATTTAGTACATTTAGAAAATACTTTTCTAATATGCTTTAATTTTAGTCTCACAGTTCTGATATTGTTGTGCTTCATCAATCAAAATAATGATGTTGAGACATCAGAAGTTTTCTTAATTCATTTGGGGTTTTAAGGTCTTTTGGAATTTTTAATCCAAACGATTTCTTTTTATCTATCTCCCAGTCTGATGTTTATTCTGAGAGGTAAAATAACTGTGCAGTGCTGCTTTTCACACTTCCATTTCCTTGTAACCACAAAGGTAATAAGCTTGCAGCATTTACACATACTTGTAACACATTTATATTAACTTTTAAAATTGTTGATAAAAATCAATGAGAAATATTAATCCATTTTTGCAACCGATGTCAACAAACAAAGAACGGATTTCATTTCAAGAAAAAAACTGTCTTGAAATTGGAGAAAATTCTTTTGTGTTTTTGGAGGCAAAGTGTTCAGGTCAGATTCAAAGTCAGTGTATTCTCAGTGGAGTGTCACAGAGCAGGAGACTATTAGAGCTTTAAATCAAGACACACACACACACACACACACACACACACACACACACACACACAGTGCCTGTTGAGACTCTAGAAGCAGCGTCAAAGGAGCCGCTCGCTCCTCTGTGGAAGCCGCTGAGGACAAGATGTGGGCTTCACGGTCACGCAAACGCTGCTGCGATCCCAGCAGCCTTCACTCTCCATCCCAGGACGCATTAGATCATCCAGTGTCTGCAACCAGTCACGGCCACGCAAAGGGATCCTTGCAATGTGTATTTAGAGTCGACGCTATGATCAATATGCAGCCAAACCTGGAGAAATTTCCTGAAAATAAATAATAATAATAAGAATTATTATTATTATTATTATTATTGTTATTACCATTATCTTTTTTAAATAAAAGTGGCTGCGAGGCTCTTCAGAGTGCAGTTTGTATGTTGTTCCTGCAGTGCACACAAACACACAAACACACACGCTCACACTGGCAACGCTGCACAGTCACAGAATCAGTTCCTTCACGTGATGAGACGTCGGTGGCTCGGCCTGACGAAAAAAAAAAACTCACTGTCACTGGCGTTGAAAAAAAACAAAACTCTCCCTAACGCGCTGATGCGTGCGCTGGGAACAAGTGAAAACATTTTCAACCATATGACAAAGTTTCACTGATGTAAGTAGAACCAGATTTGGGGATGCAGCAGCGACAGAGTGCAGGGCTTCTTCTCTGAAGTGCGTTAAGTCAGTTTTACTGCAGCCAAAACCACTTCCCTGGTGCCTGGGTTTTTGTTTTTTCTACCTCCTCTCGCTCTCTCAAGAAAATCTGGGAAGCTGCTTATCAGCGGAGGAAATGGTCGATTTGATGTGGTGTTGCGCTGCGGCTTCGCAGCTGAACCTGCGCAGAGGGACAAACATGCAACTGCACGCTGCCGCGGGCTTCCATCTTTGGAGTCACATTCAAGGTTTAAGTTTTTACTTAGAATGGTTCTATTGTTTGTTGTTCCAGCCTCTCTCTTTATTTGTCATGAACCAATTTCTCTTGGAAAACCACGAAAGTACACTTGGAGTTCTTTTCCAACATTAAATATTGGAAAAAAGTTCTTTAACTGGTCCAATGCAACTTCACTTTTGTTATGTATTTTGGGTTATAGTGGGAACCGTAGTTGGCATGCACCAGGTGCATGATGGTTAACACGGCGAGGTTGTTGTCACCGGAAGTGTTTGGAGTAACCGTGTGCGTAAGTTGCCAAATAAATAAAACTGTTGAAGTTACGTCGTGGTCCGAGGATTAATTGTTGTATGAAGTAACGAACAAGTGAAGGATCAAACAACTTTCCTTGTTTAAAATGCAAATTTGTGTCGTAGCTTTGAAAAGAAGGGGGGGATCAATTACAAAGGAACTCAACCCGACTGGGATTCAATTTAATCTGCTGAGAGGCGCTGCAGTGCGACATATTTTCAAAATAAGATAGAAGTGGATTAGAGGTGGGTGGAGCCACCGGTCATCGACCATGTGACTGATTTTTGTTCCAAATATCATCTCGTAGCTGGACTCCGCGTCTGGCTGGATCTGAGTGCGTGACGAGAGGTTGTCATGCAAGTGACTCGCCTGTAGGTGGCAAAAAAAAAAAAAAAAAAAAGGCGTGGATAAATATACCGCATGCCTCCTGTGCAACCAACAGCAAAACAAGAGCGGTTCACAGATAAGCATCGGCATGAAAATGGTTTTTAACTTCAACCCTAATTGCGCTGAAAAGGCATTTTTTGTGGTCGGCGGGTTCCTCCTCTGAAGGGATCGGATCCCATTTGAGCTGAAACCCAACCAGCCGCCAGGGCTTGGGCCAGAAGAAACAATAGGAAATAGAGGTTCTGGAACCCGGCGCATGTTTTATGACACAAGTGAAAATATGCTGGTTGTTCTGTAGGTGAAGGTCGGAGCGACGAGAGCTCGGTCTTAGAGGAGAGATTAGCAGGACACGTCGGGGGCGATGATCTCAGCAGGCGAAGCAAAATAAAGACCCAACTTGGCAGCGGAGGAGCGGAAACCTTTCCAAAGGAAAAAAAAAAAACAATAATAATGATGAAAATAAGGATAGACTGAGGATTTAAAAGGGTGATAAAGCAGAAGGTGGGCCAGACTTCCAAGACGAAGCCCAGTTGCATAACATGCTGGGAGTCTGCAGCCGAGGATAGTTCCGGACCCTGGGGTCGGGGGGATAGTAATCCACAGCAATTAGCAAGGGACTGTGGTGATGAGGAGGAAACCCCCCCCCCCCCCTCTGAAAAAAAGAAAGAAAGACAAATAAACCCACTGTGGACATGTTTTCCCTGAGTTTTGCAGTATTTAGATTCTCCTGATCAGCCCTAATTGCCCCCCAGATGCACAGCGAGCAGACTGCGTCACTGGCAGCCCCCCCGCACTGTGTGATCGGCCCGGAACCCCCTTTAAAAAGAGCGACGAGTCCCCAGCGGGCTGCTGGAGGGGTGGCATGCCCACTGGTTCCACTGGTGTGGTGAGATTCCCAAGGCCTGAACACAACACAGTTTACAATATTCCCACAGTGGTCGCCGCCAAATGACTCTCTTCCTCTTTCCCCACTCTTCCATCGAGCGTGTGTGTGTGTGTGTGTGTGTGTGTGTGTGTGTGTGTGTGTGTGTCGTGGGGCAGGGGGTTTGGGAAGCTGCCCGGTGGTTCCTGGTTGGCTTTTTGCGAGGGGAAACAGAAAGAGAAGAGGAAGAGGAGGAGGAAGAGGAGGAGGAGACCCGAACTCTACAACCAGCACCGTCCAGGACGGCTCTCCAGCTTTGTTCTTCATCCAGGAGTCCCGCCCCTCCTGACCCCTGACCTCCACAGCCTTCACTGGCAGGAACCTCTTCCCATGAGCAGGGCAACTCCGCAGAAGTGGTCGGACTTGGGCAGTTGTTGGTGCCGCGCTGCTGTTTGCGAGTGTCTGCACGTTCTCGGTTTCAGCAGAACGACAGCGTTTGTTGTCGTTGTGCTTCTGGCTGCACGTGTTGAGGTCGGTCGCTGCTGGAGCCACGTTCATGACCATCTGAAGTGTAGCAACCGCGAAAAGTGTTGCCCCTTCTTCTTCTGTACTGACAGGTTGCCAACCAGCTCGGCACATATCGCCACCTGCTGCCAAGGTGTAGGTGTTGCTCCGGCTCTGGATGAGGTCAGAGGAGGAGGTCGAGCTCGTGGTTTGTACTCCAGAAACAGGGCTGAGGAACACCTTGGCTCCAAGCCCTGACGCCTCTCCTTCCTCACACCATGCTGGCTGGTTCTTCAATACTCTGACCATCAAGCGTGAACTTTACAGTAAAGAAGCAGCTGGTTGATGCAATGAATGATTTATGCAGCCCAGGTCCAAACACAGCCGTCCTGTTGGTCCTCGCAGGTTCTCTGCTGCTTCTGCAGATATTGCTGCAGCGCTGCGTTCCTTTTTCTGACCACCTGCTGTCAGGCCAACCACAACCCCACCTCCCAATCCACCACCACCCAAAACCGCCTCCCCACCACCACCACCTCCTCCCCAATTTATTGTTCTAGAAAATCGGGCCGTTTGAGGGGGGGGGGAAACGCAAACACAATAATGAAACGTGCCCTAAATGAGAGGGAACTAATTAAACGGAACTGTGTTACAGACTGTGACAGTAATTACAGCAGCAGCAGAACCACCTCCCGTCCTTCCTGCCTCGTCTCACCACTGCCGGCCTTCCGCTGGAAAACAGTCAAATTAAGAGTCCGTAAAAGCCCTCTGAGGTTCCTAAATAAAACGCACATTTTTATAAGCAAAGATTCTTTCGATATTTCCGACCTTATTTACTGTCTTAATGGAGTCCATAAAGCTGGAGGAATTCCTGTGTGTGTGTGTGTGTGTGTGTGTGTGTGTGTGTGTGTGTGTTCAGCTCAAGCTGGAGGTCCTGATGGAGGAAAAGTGCCTCTGCGGTGTGTCGGGTTCTTATAAAGCAAACTGGGGAAGCATCGTTGGTACCTCAGAAATCCCTGTGAACAAACATCCTGGTGCTTCTCACTAACTTTGAAATCTCGGACGCATTTTTAACGTGGATGTGCGTGAAACTGGATATTTGACGCCGTTCTGAAGTCTACGTCATGTGGTTGCATCGCAAATTTAAAATATACATTACTAAAAAAGTAAACCATTATCACTAAATTGTCTTTGTTTGCAAAAGCAAGTAAAAGTAAAACAAAAGTAAAAGTGTGTCTTCAAACCACAGTGCACAACTGTACAACTGTACAACTCAATACTGGAAAACCAGTCTTGACGTATTTCACATCAGCGGATTAAAGTCAGGCGACACCAAATGAGGAGAGTCAGTTATGTGCACGCAGCTTCGCGTCCGAATACGTGAATCAACTCCAGGAAACAGAAGCTTCTTTCAGCAAACTGGGTCTCGGCCGCAGGGGCAGAAATCGCGGCAGCAGCAGCAGCAGCAGCAGCAGCAGCACGGGGAGGAAGCTGCAGGTGGGACTGAGCCAACAAGGTCCTGGGCAGCGGTCGGAGCTGCTGCAGGGCCTCCATCACGATCCCGCTGACTGGAAAAACTGCAACAATTCAGGGGAGGGGGGGGGGCGCAGCCTCTTAAGCCGCATTTCCATCCAAAGTGCTGGAGGTAACGTTCACTTGGAAGCATCAGCGAGCGCCGATGATTAGAGCTGAAGCCCGGCTCTGTTCACTCTTCCCACTATAGGCGCAAATATAATGCGGTGGGAGGGGGAGGGGCCTCACAAACAGGCTGGTCTGTTCATGACTAATTGACGCACTTATTAACCAAAACACGGCGCCTGTTGCCTCCCGTGGCCTCCATCAGTGCAGGAAGGGCAACATGTAAACTTTGAACAGCAGCTGGTGGCTGATTTGTCTTCCTATTGGTTGTATAAATTTGCATAGCAAGCAGCGAACCAGAGGCTTTTCCACGGTAACGTGAGAGCGCCTGTTTCCGACGTGGCCCCGACCTCCACCGTATGACCACAATCCACGCTCATTTATCAGCCGCTCACGATGCACGATCACGACCCCAGTTATTTCCTCCCCTAACCAGAGGTCACGACCCGGTGGGGAAACGGCTGCAGGCGGGAGCGCAGGAGAGTTCTGAACAAACACGGCAGAGTTCTGAGATCTTCACGATGAAAGACCAACAGGGTTGCATCTGTGGCTTCACCTCAACCTTCCTGCAGCCAAGTTGGAGCAAAACTCAACATTCTATTATATATATTAGGCAGTGCATGCGTGTGTGTGTGTGAGAGAGAGAGAGAGAGAGCAGTAAACACACAGCGATGTGGTCATTGTAGGAAACCAAGAGTTCCGGAGGCGCCTGAGCAATGACATCATCCAGAGACCAGCAGGGCGACCCTGACTCTGACCTTGACTCTGACCTTGACTCTCAGTTGCCTTTAACAACTCACAAGTGACCGCTCGTTGCAACAAACAAGAAGGACCTAAACCTTTTTTTTCAGTGCGTTTAAGACGCTTGGCGGGAGGTTGCAGTGCCTGACCGGCAGACAGTCATTTAGGTGAAAACAAACAAAGAGTTTTACAGGGATTAACCTCTCTTCCATCACTTTTCGTACCATGTATTTAATGCAAACAGGCCACGGACACGTGAACACGTGCAAAAGTCTTGCAGCTGCAGTGCTGGTAGATTTGTCGAAATATTACAGTGAAAAAAAAAAGTTTGAATCCAAAACAAAAGCAGTACACCAAGTCTCCCCCGGTGGAAAATCCCCACAGGAAGCCGGCGGTGGACGCTGAGCTGCTCTCTGCTCACCCACTGCGCCTGTCTTGTCTTCTGCTGTAATGAAAGACTGGCGCTCCTTTGGAGAGGATGATGAGGCCCTTGAAGAAGACGGCGGGCCCAGGGTTGGTCCCCCTGGTCCCAACCCCTACCCCAGCAAGGGCGGTGAGGGGGGGGCAGAAGAGAGGGGAACGGCAGACACGGGAGGAGAGGTGGGGAAGTTTTCCACTGAGATGTTGATGCCACGCTTGGAAGGAGGACAGTGCCATCTAGAGACTTCCTGGGACTGTTGGGTATTTTGTTTTGGTTTTATTTTTGCGCACATGCGTGCACAAAAAGTTTGCATGTTGCCTTGAAAATAAAGTTTCAAAATAAAAAAGTAAAAATCAACAGCTAAAAATAGATCTACGTTGAAACTGCAGCAGATTAGATGTTGTATTTAAGAGGCTTCTCGAGTTCACAGAGTTGCATCGTCACGTCATCATGTCATGTCACACACACACACACACACACACACACACACACACACACACACACAACCGACTGCCAGTCATCACCTCTTCTAGCAACACAGCTACTTCCTGTTCCTTTCTTTTACTACTACAGGGCTGCCAAAGAACGAGCAGCAGCGCCACCTTCAGACACAAGCCGTGTAAGTAATGGGTGCATTACTTATCTAAAACAAACAAACAAACCTTGTGCGTTTCCAGCTTTCTCTCCAGTTTAAGGCTTAAAACGTTGCTCAGTTTTAGACACAAACAACATAATGCAGCTAGCAAACAAGATCAGTTGGAGGAATGAAAGCACTGGACTCACCTGGCTGCCCGCTCACCTGCTTCCAAACAGATTCAAACAGGCCCCTCCCACATCCTAAAGAAACCCCCCACTTCCTGGATTTCTGTCTCAGGCGTGTGATTGGTTAGTCCCTCCACCTCACAGGTCAAAGGTCACATGTCACAGGTCAACCTCTGCTCTGCTCCTCCCCAGTTCAACCACTGAGCTTCATAGCATGTGAGAAGCACGTTCCTCTGAACACACACTGGATTAATTCAGTGTTCATGAGTTTATAAATTAAACTGACAACCGTTTCCTTCACCGGAAAAACTTTTCTCTGACCACATAAACATTTGTTTGCCTTTTTCAGACAGAAATGGTACTTTAAAAAAAAAAGCAGGGACTACCGAAGATTTGTACACAGCAATAAAAGAACAGAATTTTTAACTTCACACTGACACACTGATAAAACTGAGTTGTTTGCTAAAGAAAAGAAAAAGAAAACTCTGCAGGAAAGCTTTAATTATGTCCTTAAAGGGTAAAAAAAAAAAAAAACAACCAGAAAGAACAACAGAAGTTCATCATCTCCGTCCACAACCAGAACCAACCGTTGGCCTTTGAGCTCCCTGCTGCCTCCGTCCAGGGTTTCCCAGGCTTTTGCCTTTTCCTCAGGGCCAGTCGGGTTCTAACCAAACTGTGGTTTTCTCAAAGAGAAAAGTCTTGACTCACGTCCTCCGCATACATTAATCCCTCTGGAGCAGCTGGGAGACCCAGACTGAGCATTTAGTCGTAGTAAAGGCAGGAAAGAATCAATCCATCACACGACCCATCAACTGCAGGGAGAAGAAATCCAACCGCAGCATCACAGTTGGGATGTTGGGCTTAAACAACAAATCTCCTCCGAGGAGCTGATCTGGGACACATTCAATCCTTGTAGTCCCATAGAAGTTTTATTTATTGCCTATGAGATTTGAATTTGTGGCAAATTGATATAAAAGCAGTTGTTTTTTGTGGTTTTCTAAGAATGGAGGAAAACAAGGGGGAAAAAAATCATCATAGAGTTTAATAACAGCTCAGTTCCCTCAAGTAGGAGTAATAAATCTGAGTGGTCCACCGAGAGTGACAGGCTGAAGGTTCACTTCCTCCTCCCTCAAACCTGCGATGGCGTGTGAGCGGCTACAGACGGGGTCCGGATTTTATCGTGAACTCAACAAAAGTCCACATCAAACGGGCGCATCAGAAGGTCAGAGGACTGCATCAGCTGGAAACTAGAAGAAAGAGACGGCAGATCTTCAGTCTGAGCCGAGCAAACATGCACAAATAGGAGAGTTTTTATTGGAAGGAGTGAGAAGGAGTTCATCTCCTCACCCACCACAGATGATTTGAGTCATCCCACTGCAATCATCACAAACAGAAAAAAAACAACAAATTAGAGCCACATGTAAACAGGGCCGACTTATAAGTGAGACACACACTCTTAATCTGAGATCAGCAGACGGCTGAATTCTCCCTTCAGGCTCTCTGAGAACTGGTAACAGGTTTCAAATTAAATAAAACAACTGAATAAATAAATTGGCAAACACGACTGTTCTGACTCTGAGGTATTAATATGACCGCAGAGCTTTAAAAAAAAAAAATTCTTCAGACACAGACTGAGAACGCAAACAGCGACTTTGGAGAATGAGCGTGAAACATCCTTTCAGACCAGCACGGTTTTCTTGGACAACTTAGGAAGCATTGAGAAGGAAGGAGCAATAAATAGGAGTCGCCACGTCAAAGAACCCACATAGAAAAAACATGACGGCTGTGTAATTGTTATTATAAAACAACAGCTAACACGGCAAAACCATAGAGTCCATAAAAACGCTCTGGTGTGGGCTTGGTGGGAGGAGGTTCTGGGCCGGGCAGGCAGACGGGTTCAGTTCTGGTGGAGCAGGAAGTTGCTGATGGGCTGCGGCAGCGGCAAGGACGGGATGTGTTTGAGACGAGCTTTGCCCAAGGCCCTGCGGATCCTGATGCGGCACAGGTGGGTCAGTCTCTGAGGACTCCCTGGAAGGGACAAGAGGGGGGAACGATGAGTGGAAGTGCACTCAAACAGTCTCTGACAAAATGCTTTGGTCAGGACGTGAAGAAGAAGAAACAACACTGAGGCTTAAATCAGCAGAAAAGATGTTTCAGCTTTTCTGCCAAATAAAATCACCTGCATTTCCATGACAGATTTTCATAAAATAAAAGCGATATTTCAAAAATTTTGACAAAGTACAATTGCGATGTGCAGGTGTTTCCATCATCAGCCGTAATTCTGGTCTTGCGAGATTTAGGAGAACTGATGATGATGATGATGATGATGATGATGATGATGATGTTCAGCATCAGGCAGCTCCAAGCTGGAGTCTGGCCACATCCAATCACCTTCCAGGTCTTTTAATTAACCGCCCAGACACGCCCTTCCCCTTCCAAGCGCTCTCCGCGGGCTCTTTTACAGCCGGATACGTGAAAAGCACGAGTTCAACATTCCATCTGGTGTCGGTGAACTCGGCCTCGGAGCCTCTCGCCCCATTCGTCTTCGCCGCCCGCCGGTGCTGCTGAACCCGTCAGCCTCGCACCCCTAGTGGTCCCGGTTGTCAACGGTAGGCGGGGCAAAGTAAACAGGTCGCAATTATGACCTGCAAGGAAGAAGGAAGCCGCGGCGGTATTTCAGCTTAAGAAAACAGCTCCTCTGTAAATATTAGCAAATTATACCAGTTTGAGTCCTTGAATCCGATCAGCTGGAACGGCCCAGAAGTGGTCCTGCAGGACCGTCCAGGTGCCACGCGGGGCTTTTTTTTTTTTTTTTTTTTTTCTTTTAGTAATTTGAAAACAGCAGACATTGTTGGACTTGTCATGGCAAAAGTGCAGGTGTTAGTTATAACGTCTGCAGGGTTGAGCTCTTTCAGGTGCCTGGCCGAGGGTCTGGCTGCGTTCCACCGCTACTAGACACACACACACACACACACACACACACACACACACACACACACACACACACACACACACACACACACACACACACACACACACGTCGTGTGGCAGCTGGTTTCTCCTCCTGCTTCATAAATAACAGTGACACTTTTTTTTTTTCAGCGCCTTGACCTTGGTACTGTATATCAAGAGTCCAGAGATGGGAAGTAACAAAGTACGAATACTTTGTTACAGGACAGTAGATTTTTCAGGTATCTGTACTTTACTTGAGTATTTTCTTTTTCTAACGACTTTTTCCTTTCAGTCCCTTGGAGGTCTACTGCAGTAAAAAAAAAAATCAGCTCCTTTATAATTTGAATGTCTTGTTTGCAACTTCTTAGCCTATAAACATTTTTATTCATTTCTTTATTTCTTTTTAATTAATATAATCTCTATTATCTTTTTGTCTATTATCTTTATTCTTGCTGTAATTTCCTGTACTTTCTACTCCTTTCATTGGAAAAACACACTTGTCACTTTTGTGTTTAAAAGACTATAAAAGAAACCAATTCTGTTCAAAGTCATTCACTCATTATTAATTCTAGTTGTTGCTTGAATTTGAGCTATTTGAAGCCAGTTGTTGCGTCGTTCAATATAAAAGTGGATCCTGTTTTAGAGGGAGATTATTTCGGGGTACCTCAGCTCTGGGGTCACTGTTCAGTTTGTTTTCAGTAGAAGGAAAAGATCCCACATGCAGCTGTGACTCACTCCTGGCCTCCAGGAAGGCCTTCAGCGCCTCGGGATCCACCTTCCTCCTGTTGGGGGCCTCCAGCTCCGACCCGTCCCAGGGCACCAGGGCCGGCTTGGCGCCGTGCTCCAGCAGCAGGTGGACGAAGGCGGCCTCGCAGCCGTGCCGCAGCACGGCGTCCAGCAGGCAGGACGCCAGGCCGCGGGTCAGCGCCTCCTGGCAGACGGGGCCCGTGTAGTTGAAGTCGGGCTGAGCTCCGGACTGCAGCAGCAGCCGGAAGCAGCGCAGGTGGTGGTAGGCGGCGCTGATGTAGAGCGGACACACCACCAGCGTGTTGAGAGTGCGCGCGCTGAGGAGGAGGCGCGGGCCCAGCTGGTGGTCCATGTCCACGTCGGCGCTGAACCTGGACAGAACCAGCGGACAAAGGTTGATGAGTGTGAGTAGCTGGGTTTCCATGACAGTTTGTCATGACAAAATAAAAGCCATATTTCTAAAATTGCGATTTGCAGGTGTTTCCATTGAATGTTGTGAAGCGCAGAAGCCGTCAGATCTCGTCCTGCGAGACCCCACTGGGAGGAGGCTGGAGGTACAAAACCGTTTTTTTTGTTTTGTTGCAAAGCATGCTGGGAGCGGAAAGAAAAACGCAGAGGCAGCAGCAAATCATGCGACTGCATAAACAGAATTAAACACTTTTAATAAAGAGAGAAACAATGTTTCATGCGAACCAGCTGCTCTGCAACACACTCAAAGAACACGTTCATAAAGTCAGTGTATAATTCTGGGACATAGTTATTATTAGCGATGCACCCATACCACCTTCTTACAGAACGAGTAGAGTATAATAATCTTAAGCACTAGCATCTCAGTACTCACCGACACCGAAACTGAGTACTTAATGAGGCCAATACATTTTATAGAATTACTTTGATTCTTTTTCCCCCACATAGGTTCTGTTTGATCAACATTCCTCAGAATGTTTTTCTAGAACACGGTGTGACCGTCACAAGTTTCACTGCAGTTCCAACACAAATGGAACAAAATTGTCACATACATGCATGCACAACTGGTATTGGTGTTGTGGTATCGGCACATATTTGACAGCATCTGTGCACCCGTAGTTATTATGAAGTAAAACTCTGGCCCGCTATCAGAGTAGGCGCTTCATTAGCTCAGGGTGACATTTGGGATGTGAAAGCTGCAGCAGGAAGCACCTCCAGCTGCTCTCTACCTGATGAGCTCCTGCAGGATGTCCAGCCGTCCCACCCGGGCGGCGTGGTACAGCGGCGTGCTGCGGTGGTGCCGGCTCCCGTTGGGGTCGGCGCCGGCCTCCAGCAGGATCCGCACGCACTCCAGGTGGCCGTTGACCACGGCCACGTAGAGCGCCGTCTGGCCTTTGACGTCCACCAGGTCCACCTCGGCGCCCTGGGAGATCAGGTAGGCCACGCTGGCGGCGTGGCCCGCCGTGGCCGCGATGCGCAGCGGCGTGCAGGGCAGGCAGCCGCAGCACCACACCGACTTCTCGTTGATGCGCCTGGAGTGACAGCGGGGGCGGGGTTTATTAGTAGCTGTGGGCTGTGACATGGTAGATCCATTCAGTCAATAGGTTGTTTTTTGATGTGACATCACACAGCTAGGATGCAGGGCGGCTTGAAACGGGCTCTAAATCTGTACAACAGCGACTCTCCTCAACACTTTCCTCCATAGACTCGCTCCCCATTTCTACTTCCTGCCCTCCAGGAAGTAGGACTGGGGAATTAGGGTTCGGGTTCGGGTGTGGCCCCTTGGCCCTGCTCACCGTTTAAACTCGCTCTCCTGCAGCAGGTTCCTCAGGGTGTCCAGATCCCCCACGTAGGCTGCGTTGTGGAGCCGCATGTCGTCCTGCTCCAGGGGTTTGTCGCAGAACTGCTCCTGGAGCCATTCCTTCAGGTTCCGGCCTGGTGAGGACGCCAGGAGAGCACACTCACGTGCGGTTAGAGTTTAAATAAACTAACAAGAATATTTTTAAAAAAACAAAAAAAAAAACAGTGTTAAGGAAGCGATCCTAGGCAGCGTAGCCTAACTAAACTTCATCAATGGATCTGTGTATTGATCTCTCTCTCTCCAGTAGTGCTGCCTGACAGCAGGAGTGTTGACACATACTGCTAATCTTGAGTTTTGGGAAATTTAGTGGCGTATTGTGCCGACTCTCCTCAACTCCGTTGCTTCATTACCTCCTGATCCTCCTGATCTGCCCGGTGGCACCAAACATTATGTTAAGAGGATACAGAATGGCGATGCAGTCCATATACAGACACACAGGGAAGTGGATCCTGCTGGACCTATAATGAGCACTCCAGTGATCCGCCCACCACCACCACCACACCCCGTTACAGCAGCACCCACACGCTGACAGGAAGCGGTGGCTCATCATTATTTGCAGGGCTACAAAGGAAACACTGCATGACATCTGTTGACACACACACACACACACACACACACACACACACGCAGGTTACCCGCTGCCGTGGCACCGGGCAGATCAGTGACGGTGATGAGCGGAGGGAACTGGATACTGGGCGGTTCGTCCACGTCCGCCTCCGGCCCGTCAGCCATGGTTCCGCTCCGGTCCGGTCCGGTCCGATCCGGTCCGGTCCGGTCCGATATATGACGGCGTCAGAAGCCGAAGAGGAAGCCTCCTGTCACCGCAGGCAGGAGGATCGAGCTGAATCACCGGGGGCGGACAGACTGGGGCGAGAGCCACGAAAACAAACAAACGTGACTAGCGCGGATGACGCTCGTGCGTCGCTCGCTGCGCCACTTCCTGTTTCTGCGTCGAGCGCCGCCGGGACGCATTTTAAAGGGGAGACGTCGCGGCGGCAGCGGCTTCTTACGTTGACAAATTACAGTTTCAATACTTGGGGTTCGAGCGGAAATGGTCGATTTAAATATTAAGTGTTCAACATTTGGAGGCGACTGCTTAAATAATATAGTTTCGTTTGTTTGTATTTGTTGTGTGTTTTAGTTAGCATTGTTTCTACAAAAGTCCAGAACCTGGACTGGGGGCGGAGTAATAATAATAATAATAATAATAATAATAATAATAATAATAATAATAATAATAATAATAATAATAATAATAATAATAATAATAATAATAATAATATTTTCTATGTATTTTCTTCCCATTACATGTTTAATAATAATAATAATAATAATAATAATAATACACACTGAACTTTTAAACAGATATTATCACTCACAGCCTCCAAACAGAGTGGAGAGCTTTGCCAACACAAAGACCATGAAACAAGCATTAAATTAGACCAGGATGCAAAGTCAGACTCATTATTATCACGCTTGTTTGAGGCCTATAACCTCTATTCATACAAAAGTTCAAAACTAAAGTAAGAAAATAATGAGCAGGCCTTTGTGTCTGACCTTGGATTAGTGGACAACACAGACCACAGAGGGAAGGTGTAGTCAATCAGAAGCTCAGCTCATTGTGACATTTCAAGGAGGGAGAAAGAAAGAAAAAAAATCAGCTTTTAAAAAGTAAGGAGGGAGTCATAACCAAAGTAACTTTTGCAGATGGACAATAGGTCTTTCCTCTTTTTTTTTTAAGACTATACAAGTTTTAATCCACCTGTTGAGACGGGGGCCTGCCTACGTCCTGCTAGCAGGTGTCTGGTCCTGCTGCAAGGAGCCTTCTGCTAAATCTCAGACTTACATCACAATGGCTTCATCCAAAGGCTGTAAAAGTGGCCCTTCGTTCCAGCATTATGTGCAGAGTCGCAGCTGTTTCATGGGTTTCTTTTTTTTTTTGCCAGAGAAAAGTCGGTGCTAATGTTACTTGTGGGTCTTATGAAGGGGTTTAAATATTTTACCACTCCCTGGTCAGAGCGGGCGTCAAAAGAAACATCTACTAATGAGAGTGTGATGTGGTCTCGGCAGGCGCACGAGCGCCATGAGACCAAAACCCGAGGCCATTGATCATTTCTGTCACATTCTAGCTCCGACAATCCAGGCGACTCATCAAGTTTCAGTAGGAGTCGCTTGACTCGGAGATGCCGGCGTCATAAGAAAACAGATTCTGTGAGTCGTAAAAACACATAACCTAATTTCCATATGTTTCATTACTAAAACAACAACCTCTGTCAAAGGGACATCTGTAGAAGAGGTCCAAGACAACGACTTTGCTCCTTTGCTCATTTTGACTCATTACTCCTCACTAATTTTTTCAATATACTACTCATTATATTGGAGAGGAGCCGTATAATTACGCAGGGTTGAATTTCATCCGTCAGAATGCTTTCATCAGACAGCTCAACTCAGAAATTGAAAAAATAAGAGGAACATTATTGCAACGTCAGAATTTATTTCACTTCACTACAAAATTATAGAAATATCTGAGCTATAGTACAATCTTCACATATACATAATGTACAATCAGTGACAGGATGAAGTGGGGAAAGTATCAACATGAATGCGCAAAGAATTGTTGCAGCTTCCAGATTTTACTGTGCTGCCGGATAAGCAGAGGATCGTGGATGAATGGATGGATGTCCACTGATTACCAGGAAAGGCTGCACTGATCAGGAAATGGAAGTCAGGAAAGAGCAAAGAATCGTGTGCCACTAAATCACATTCGCAAAAGGAAATGTGTCATTCGTATGGATGCAAGCGAGCGATGCATTATAAAAATATAATTCGCTAGAATTCTAAATCTAGAACGACATTCAGGAGGAAGCCACGGCGAGAGAGACTGACACTTCCCCTCGTCAGTTGGCGTCACTGAACTTTGCTGCAGTGGAAGCAGCGACACTTTTGCAGAAATATGAGTCACTCTGGAAACAAGATCATGAGACGGTTACTGCATCTGAGACGAGACAAAGTCGCTACTGCTACTGATCATTGCCGACTATTCAAACCCTCTTCTTTGCATTAAATACATTGGCAACGGTGTGTAGCTTCATTCCTTGGCCACCAATCCTCCTCGTCCATCAACGAGCCTATTATTGCTTCACAATCTACATTGTTTAAGCTACATCTATCAAGCACATACTCCTTGTTGCTGTTTTTCAAATAAGACATAAAACAGCGGACATTTGACCAAACGGTGCCTCCAGAAGACAGGAAATTGGTTTGGCAAATCCTGCACTACCCAGCAGGCCTCCGTCTGGCAGGATGGATACAGGCGTCCCACTAAAGGTACATGTAGATGATTTTTCTGGCTTGATAAAGGTGCCTCCCTTTAACCCACTTATCAAAGTGCAGCAGTGCTTCAAACGTTAAACTGTCCAATAATGTTTTCTAAAAGTGTTGCCATTTGCAGTTCTGTTTCAGATTTAGCCAGTCACTGAATATTGACCTAAAAGGGAGCAAATAAAAACTGCAAACTTCTCTGTGAATACTTTTTTCAGCTTTTCTAAACCCACAATGTAGCAATGGTTCTGTGGCTAATCCTGCACGTATGATGAATACCCCTATTTTAAGTGAAAAGGAAGAAACAGTGGCCAGATTACATTTCGCCCGAATTTTGAACCCAGAAATTAAGAAGCCAGCATGAAATGAACCTGAAGTCTTCCTGCTGATTTGTGCTCTTGGTCATTTCTCAAAGGCACCGTTGCAGAAAATGGATAAAAGTCTGAGTCCTGCTGCAAAGGAAGATATATTCAGACAAAAAATAAAGAAAACAATCTTGGTGGTAGTTACCAAAAGTCCATTGTTGTTGCCAGTTTCATAAAAAAGTGCAGCTTTGGGCCCCTTCACATCCACATCATCTTGAGAGACAACGTTTCAAACGTTATTCCGTTTGGGAAAGAAACATTTCCATCATCCTCTTCCTCTGACCTTCACCGAAGTCCTCAGACAGATTTCATTTCGCTCTTGGTTTGAGAGCAGAAGCCATCAGGCTTTGGAGTTGACTCCTGCCACCATCTTCTGCATCTTCTCCTCCCTCTTCAGTATGTTTGACCTCATGGCGCAGATCTTGTCCTGCTGATCCTTGATCAGCTGCTCCAGCTCAGCCAGCTCCATTTTCAGAGGCTCCACTGCCCTGTCTGTCGCCCTGCAGTGCATCATTCAACAGGACACACACACAACACACACAGTTACAGGAGCGATGAATTACTGTTTGTATGGGACGGGTGCACCAGTCCAAATCTCACACTTTCAAAAGAGCTTTTCAAGTAAATTCAGGTGAAAGCTATCTCAGTCAACTTGTAACTTCATATGAAGCATTCAACAATTTAAATACACAGCTGAATGTTTTGTTTCTTCCACAAGGACGTGACATTGTACAAAATGAGGGGCAATAATCTGCTGAATGTCAGCCCAGCGAGCCAGGTCTTCATAGAAAGGCTGGTGTGGTGCATCCCCACCTCTGCTCCTGCAGCAGGGCCTGCGCGTGCTCCCGGTTCTCCCGCCGCCAGGCGCTCAGCTCCGCCTTCATGGCGTCCATGTCCTCCTGGATGTAGTCCATGATCTTGCCCAGAGGCAGCGTGTTGCGGCACACCGTCTGAATGGACGAGCGGAGGCGCTCGATCTCCCGCGTCACCAGGTCCCGCTCCTTGCTGCGCGCCACCTCGGACACCACGTTCTGCGAGGAGGAGGAGCAGGCGGAGGAGAAAAACAGACAGTGAGATTCCTGTTGCATTTACGCTTGAAGGCTTTTAAAGATCACGAAAATTAAGAGTCGTACACACATTTGATTTGTGGATTTGTTCCTCCTGACCAGAAAACCTCAGTAGGCATGGGGGGGGGGGAAATTATATATGGTTTTATATGTTTGGCTTCGACTAAAGCCGACATCAAAAGCTGTAGGAACACACGCAAAAATCACTCGTGTGTCCATAGACCAAAACATAATAAACCCACTTTGGGAAATGTACCCCTTGCCAGCTCGGTCCCAAATGGCCAGGACCCGAGCAGGGCTGCATTTAGCGGTTTAGCATTTCAAGGCTAAAAACGTTGGGGAGGAATCCGACAACCTGGCTGTATATATAAAGATCAAACGCACGGCTGAATTGTGTCGGTCGACAGAGAGAAGCGGGGTGGTGGGGGGGGTGGCTGGCTGATGAAGGCCTCCAGTGTATGGCCAGTGTGGTTGAGGAAGGGGAGGAGGGGTCAGGGGTGGGGGCTCACTATATCCCAATTACACTCAGTTCCTTGATGGCGAGAAGAAAGAGGAGGGGAAGGTATCAGGGAAGGACCTCCCTCCCCTAGCAGCAGCCGGCACAGCCGAGGATGTTTGCTCAGCTGGACTCCGCCAGGCCTCCGCCAGGAGAGCACTCACTCCTGCAACCTTAAAGCCACACACACACACACACACACACGTGCAGACACACAAGCGAGCACGGTTTGGGCGAAGCGTCGGTTGGGACCAACGCCGTCCCCACCCAGCCGCACTCTCCGGCCTGGAAGTCCTGTTTATTTTAGTAACAGCCTGTGGCAGCGGGGTTGTTTTACTTCGGGCATTTAGTAACAACTACTACACTTGTGCCTCCTTTCAAGTTCCACTCCTCGGACCAGAGGGCACCTGCCACCTGGAGGGAAGCTGCATCTTATGCCAGCGACAGCTTCCTGTCCGCAGCACAGTGGTGGTGGTGGTGGTGGTGGCAGAGCGCCGTTCAGCCACAGTCTGGCTGTGACAGTCAGGATCAACTCACAAGTATTGACGGTCGATGCCGTTGATGAGGGGAAAGACTCTAGCGCTGGCTTTTCTTCTGTTAATGTGCAAACGCTGTCTAGTTGGTCCGGTTCTTCTTCCATTTCTGTCACAACTCAAACAAAACTGATTGGTTTTGAAATTCGTTCCGTAACTATTTAAAAAAAAGGCTTGAAAACAAAGACAAACTGTTGCAACTTGATTTATTTATTTATTATTTTGATTGTTGGTCTGGAAAAGGCCACACAGCAACTTCCATTAGCTGTGTTTCCATGACTCCTAGAATTGTGCAAAACCTAAATATGGCAATAAACTGCTGATGGAAACTGCTCAACTCATGAGGTGGTGTTTTCACACGGATCCATAGAGAAGGATATCGCCAAAGTGTCATGGAAACACTTTTTCCGCATTTGAGATTTGACCAATTATGGCTGATGCGCTTCACACCATTCACCGGAAACACCTGCAAATCACAATTTTAGAAATAGAATAAATTCAACGAAAAACTCTCATGGAAACGCAGCCGTTGATCCCTTTCTTTTCCTTTTTTCTTTGCTCGCCGTTTCTCTCTTTCTCCGAGGAGCGAGTCGCAGGTTTTCTGGCAGCTCGGCTCTTTGTTAGTCCATTGTGGTGGCCGAGGAGTGCGAGCGCCGGAACGCCTCGGCCCGGCGGTCCCTTAACAAGGTGGGTGGCTTTCCACTGGGTGCTGTGAACCCTGCAGCTAGACAAACACTCTCCGCCTCATTCGGCCTGGCTGGCTGCGGTTTGGGCCCAGACAGCACCCATGGCTTCATTCTATTTGCCTTCCCCGCTCGCGCCCCGGCCGCCCCTCCCCTCCCCTCCCCTCCTCTGTAGGAAAATAAAAAAGCTGGCGTGAAAACATGACCCCCGGTTCGTGTGCACTCTGTCTGGACGGGTGTAAATCACAGCTTTATGGAGGTCCCCGCCAGGGTCGGCCAGAGACCCGCGCGCTCGCACTTTTTCCTGCTTCTCACCCCGATCGCACAACAATATTTAGACGTGGTGACGGCGGAGGGGCGTTAGAGGAGAGCGGAGGGACGGGACGGCCCGGCAGGTTCTGCCACTATCTCAGATGCTGACGGCGAGCACGCGGCCTCCGCCGGCTGAGCTGACGAGGTTGAGACGTCTCACCAGAGTTCTTCTACTGTAATGACCAACTTTCTGTAGATACTGGACAATGCATTGTCATTCCTGGACATGATTCCTGCATCACAGAGGCGAGGCACAAAGTTCCGGAGCAGCTCACGATGAAAATGTCCGACAAGACGGGATTTATGGGCTTACCAGAACCGAGGCAGGAAATCAGTGAGCCTGACTTGACAGAGTTGTTGATCCGAGAGACAGACAACACCAGCGGGCAGGACAAGAACTCACAAGTCAGTTGACTCATGGAAGAGAAAGCTTGGTTCTCGATTCATCGAGATTCATCATTCATTTTTAGCCGAACTGAGTGTTTAATCAACTCGAGCCCACGTGCCTCCGAGACAACCGCGTGGGGGCGTAAAGAGCGAACGGGGGAAGTGTCTAAAAACAAATCCGCCGGTCGTCTAGTCGAACACACTGACGCACAACATCCTGATTGTTCTGACAGCGGGTTCGCTGGAAGGCCTGAGTCCCCAGGAGAGCCGCAGGGTGAGTGACTGGTCGTGATGAGTGACTTCCTCGTAGGTGAAATGCAGCTATTTTACGACTCACTTACCGTTAATATAATCTCTTCAAGTTCAGCGGGCCCGATTTAAAAGCTTAACGGGCTTCATATGGCCCCCGGACCGTAGTTTGCCCACACCTGGTCTCGGTTCGTCACGAAAGCAGGCTGAAGTCACGGAGGTGAAGAGAGAAAGGTTGTGGACAGAGAGGTCACAGGATGTTGTTTCAAGGTCACCGAGTGAAGCGGGAGTGAAGCCCCAGAGGGAGCAGAGAGGAAGCGCAGTCACCTGGTCACACCGTCAGTGTGACGGCTTTATAAGATCATATTTCATATATGTATCAGATTAAAAAGAAGCTGAAAGACGTTTTCCACAGCAGAAAAGAGAAAGATGACATTTTTTACAATCCAACCGCTATTTCTTGTCTGTGGTGTTTTGGCGTCCGACGTCTGAAAGCCAAACAACCAATAGGACTGCGGCGAGGGACCAATGGAACGTCGCCGTGCCATTTCCTCGGCTTTTCCCAGAATGAAAAAAGAAAGGGGGGGAACCGGGGGCCGATGTTTACGAAGACACAGGGGTCTGCGGAGGGAACTATTTATTTTCTTGACAATCCTACAGAGAGTATCCTGGCCCTTCCCCTCGCTGCCGCTCACTCAACAAGCATCCATTTGTGTGCCACAGGGTTTATTTATACATTACAGACCTTCATCAAGGCTAATTTGACAGGGCTAAAAGAAAAGGCGGGGGATCGAGTACACAGAAATTCTTATGAAAACGCAGCTGCCGCGCGGGGCAGATTCTGTCTAAATAAAAAGAGAAGTATCTTGGAATAATATACAGCGCCGCCAGGGGGTCGCGAGGAAGGTCACCCCCATAAATATACAGCAAATTCCACAGGTCGCGCACGCACGCACGCACGCACGCCGCGGAACATGACAAAGTAACAATCACCTGACTGTGCAGGAATCCCGCTGGTTGGTCGACGTCGAAAACGGCCCGGCGGCGTTTGAAAAAGGTTCCTTCACATCATGACACACAGACAGAACATAAACAACAGCTAACAGGCGAGCGAGATTCCCACCGAACGTATAGAACCGAGCCTGGGTCGGAGGGGGGGGGGGGTGCTGGATCAAGGCGGTTCGTGACTCAATCCGACACGGAGGAAACGACTCCGTGTCCACTGACATTCCAGAGCCATCAAACCACACACACACACACACACACACACACACACACACACACACACACACACACACACACACACACACACACACACACACACACACACACACACACTGAGGAAGCTCAATATTTACATTTTTAAACCCTTCGTGTTTTTAACCGTGATTACGAGAGAGAGGTGGGGGGTGGGGGGGTGGGGGGGACTGACACTATTAAGCTGACCTTTAGACCCTTTCATGTCTGGAAGGAAGTCATTACAGCGCTTTATACAGCTGACTCGGCGAGGCCAGTAATGACAGAGGGCTGGACTCAGTGGTTCCTCTGCACACACAGAGCTGCTGCGCTCGTCGGGACGCTCTGAGATGAAGAGCTGAACTGTGAGGAGGAGGGGGGGAGGAGGAGGAGGAGGAGGAGGAGGAGGAGGGAGCCGCATTAAGAAAATTGGGATCAACTCCTGCGCTCGTGTTTCCTTCGCAGGCCCTCCTGCTGTTGAAGGTGGTTTTTAGCCAGGCAGAGTCGAGCTCACACAAACCCTGTTCCATCCTTTCACCACAGATACTGTCAGAGGAAAGGAGGTTTTTTTCTATTAAAAAAAAAAAAAAAAAAATGACACACAAAAAGCAAAAAGCCAGATGTTAAACTGGTTAAACGGCTGATAAACTCTCGGTCGGGTCTCTTCGGCAGCGGCTCCGCTAAGGAAAACATCAGGTGCACGTCGTTACGAGGGACGATGTCGTGGAGGCCGCGCTCTAGGAAGAGACGGATCAGGGGGCCCGTTCTGCATGAGGGCCGCTCCAAAACAGAGCGTCCGTCAGAGTCAGGGTGGTCAGCAGCGAGCCGAGGGGCGGCGGGGGAGTCGCGGGACCACCCAACGCAGGCGGGCGCTCACGCTACCTCACGCTACCTCACGCCACAGAGCGCAGACCAAACTGTGAGCGTCGCACTGACTCACCATCCCGATACTGATGAAAAACCTCTCTCTCTCTCTCTCACTCCACCAAAGGCAACGCATGAGCAACAGCACAAGTGAGTCATCGGGAAAAATAAGCTGATTCATCAAATTTCATACAAAGTTCAACAGTGAAGATGGGAAGAAACTGGAGCCCTGGGAGCGCTGAAGCTTTACTGGGGGGCAGGGATGTTAGAAGTCAAACCTCCGCTTAACAAGTCTGTTTTCTCCAACAGTTGAAAGAAGGAAAAAAAAAAAAAAAAGAGTCAAATCCCAGAGGAGGGCGTGTGAACAGTCGGAACATTGAAACCCCCAGGATGACAGATACCAAAACTCCACACGGAGCAGAGCGGCCTGTCATGAAAACAAGAGTGAGGGCACCTCAGACACTGAGCAGCCCCACCAAACAGCCCAGACATCTCCATGTGTGTGTATCAAATACGTGTGGTCTGCGAGCGGCCCGGCTCGTTTGTCTGGTTATTAGCCCCTTCAGCTCCACCGAGGGTGAACATTTTTGTGGTCGCAACGTCGGCGCAATTACACCTTTCTGCTCCATTTGTTTATAGCTCTTTTTTTTTCCCCCTCTCTGCCGATAATAAGCAGTGTTGCTGCACCGGGCGTTTGAACTGCGGTTTAAACACTTGCCCTGCGAGGCACAGCGCTCGGGGAGTCCAGATAAGAGCCGATAGATGTGAGGCAGTTGTTGACTGGGCTCATACTGCCCTCTAGTGGCGATTGCCCCCGCCGCTACAAACGCACGCACCTGTACTTTGGATTTGGAGGAGGACGGGGACACCTCGTACTCCTTCTTGGTCTCCAGGATCTTCTTCACGAGGCCACCTGCAGCAGCAGCAGCAGAGGCAACGAGGAGAACATCAAAAATCCATTTCAGACATAAAAAAAAAAAATCAAATATGCAAACTTAAAGGAAGAGGAAACGTGCAGATACTGAGGCGTCATGACTGTTTTATCACAAATACAATTGAATCACTTAAAAATTTGATCAAAGTTAGAAAGAGGAAAATAATAGCAAGAGGTTATTTACCATGGTTGTCCTCAGCGTCAAAGTCTTCTGCAGGCCTCTGTAGCAGAAGACAAAAACAGAAACGTTGATGACTGGAGGAGGGTTTGTGCTTTTTATTGAGTAACCTTGCAGGGAAGCTGGAGAAGCATTTTTATTGAAAAAAAAAAAAAAAAAAAAAAAGATTTCAATGGAATATTGTGCAACCATCTTGCAATGCTCCAACAGAAAGCTTTCCTTAAAAAAAAAATCCAAACAAACATTTGTGTGAGGGGGCGAGTGATCACGATGCTCACCACATCCAGCTCTGGAGCGCCCGCAGGGGGCGGGGCTGCCTCCTCCACAACATACTGCTTGTCTTCATCGTCCTCGTCCCCCTCCTGCTTCTTCTCATCCATGATGACCAGTGGCAACGGCTTCGCACTGGAGAGCCTGAGAGACAGAGAGAGAAGAAGACGAAGACGACGAAGAAGAAGAAGACGAAGACGTGAGGAAGCAGGAGGATTAGCAGTTAGATTAAAATCTCCTTTAGCCACTGGGATTATGCTGTTTTCCTCTCTTGCAAAGATAGAAGTTTTTCCTCAATTCTAAATGTTGACAGTCACCTCTCGGCTGGGGCCACGTCAGCGTGACTTTCCTGCCTCCTGACTCTAGGGGGCGCTGGTCTAGCACTGCTGGGCCGTGGTATCCGCCTGTTGCACAAGAATGTAGGTGTTAAACTTTACTGAAGGTTTCAGTTTGCATTTATAGTCGATAATCTGTTGAATTTCTCTCAATAGTATGATTATGTACGATGTGCAGTTTGCCAAATCTCAGCCTTGTGAAACCCACACTCGTGTCTGGGGGGGACGGGGGCTTTGCTCGACAACATTAATAACAGTAGAAGTGATATAACACAGCTGCCCAGTCAGTCAATTGCAACAGTTTTAGTCCATTAAAAAACAGAGCACTCATAATGACACGCACACAATTATCCAAATTGCAGGGAATCATTTAACAGGGTAATTTAGTGGAACAGATCCTGGAAACGGCCAAAGTCTCTGAAGCAAAACCAGCAGGAAGTTTAAAGTGCTGCGCCAGCCGCACGAGGGCTTCATTCCAGGAAGTGTTAATTTTCCAGCGCACATCAACAAAAAGGAGGCGAAGCAACAGAACTCTCGCCACGCAAGGCAGTGAAACACGGACACAAATTCAGATTGCTTCAACACACACACACACACACACACACACACGGCCTGATGACTGTATGCGTGTGCAACACTTGTTCCAGTTTGACAGAGAATTTAATACAGTTTGAGAAGAGCAGTGTGATGAGTGAGTCGATGTTCTCAGCACCTCGATGCCACGTCCGGTGCAGAGGAACCGTGAGCCTCTCCGTTCTCCTGAGCGCTGAAGCTCTGAGCCGCCGGAGCATCTCTGCCTGTGAGGGGACACCGAGAGTCCGGGTCAGCACACACACACACACACACACACACACACACACACACACACACACACACACACAAACTGTCTGAAGGTCGAGTCCAGAGCCGTGCACGCAAACAGCAGGACACTTTGCAGCGTCACTTCCACTTAATCACAGCAGCGTTGCTGTACAGACATTTGAAAATTCCAAATCTGTTCTTGAGTTCCTTTTCAGTAGAAGATATTTTAATTTTGTCTGAATTTTCAAGAAATCAAAATATTTCATAAAATATTTCTCTTTTCCTTGAAACCGAAAGGCAGTTTTTTTTCTGCTGGGTTAAGTTAAGGTGAGTGTTAATTTGTTGCAGATGGTGTCGGAATGATGTTGCTTCCACAAATCCAAGTCAGTGCATCGCTACTTTATAGAGGGAAAAGGGAATATTTACCTCCCTCGCTGTCAGAATTATCTGTTGAGAGGAGAGACGACAAAAAAAACAAACAAACATTGAGTTCTACTCAGAAATGTCAGTGACGTTGATCATAATGCGACACCTCTTCCTCCATGTAGGCTTCTTGTGTTTCTGACTAGCAGCCATTTAAGAATTCTACGAACTAATTACTGTGTTTGGGTCTTACCTTGATCGCCAGTCTTGGGTCTTAACCTCTGACCTTTGGCAGACGCAGGCCGAGGGATTCTAGCTGGGCTGGCAGACTGTCGAGAGGAGGAAAGGAGAGGAGGTTAAAGATGCAGCGACGTGTCAACACAGCTGAAGATGCTGTCAAAGAACTGCAGCACAGCAAAAAAATAAAAATAAAAATAAAAATGCAAACAGAAAACAAAGCATCGCCGCACATCGCCAAAGCAGCAGTGCAACAATGAAACATCGAACTTGAGCACAGGTAGTGCAGAGCAACTTTTTACAGATGATGGCTGCCACAACTTCAACAAAATACTGCTTGGACAAGTGAAAAAAAAAAAAAAAAAGGCAAAGACAAGCGGCAGGCGTTCTTACCTGCTGCTCAACTGCCTCTGCAGGCTGCACAGGGAGAACACAGCACCGTGTCATACAAACAGCCATCAAAAATATCAGCCAAGAAAAGAGGAGCCGCTAAGGCTACCGACTGAATCAGCTCCACACACCAAGCAGCCACCAAAGACCAGCACTACATTCTAGTCCTCCACTTCTCTACTGACTCAACGGGGTAAAATACCTCATCAGCTGAATCAGGGTCCTTGCAAGATACAAAATAAAAATGAATAAATCAGAGGTGTAATATTAAATGATTTATAAAGCGATCATAAAAATCTCATTTTAATTGTATCATATGAAGCCTTCCAACTTTTGTGTCACAATGACAATCAACAATCACGGTGATGAATCAGAGGAGCAGGTGACTCACTGCAGGCGCTGGTCTGTTCCTGCTCTCGTCCTCAGGACTTGGTTTGGTCTGCGATTCCTCCGACACTCTTGTCTGCATGCACACACACAGACAGACACACACACAGTGTGTCAACGGCAGCATTTCAGTGGAGAGAAGTGTGTCATGGTGGCGCTGGCGTACCTTACTGTTGACGCCCTCTCCATTTTTCTTCCTCTCCTCTCCGTCCTTGTGATGCTCTCTCTCTCTCTCTCTCTCCCTCTCCCTCCGTCTGTCCCGCTCTCGTTCTCTCTCTCTGTGGGAATCTTTCTCTCTCGCTCGGTCCCTCTCTTTGTCCCTGTCTCTATCCCGCTCTTTGGTCCGTCCTTTGTCCTTGTCTTTCTCTCGGTCTCTGTCCCGGTCGCGGCTCTTCTCCTTGTCTCGCTCCTGCTCGCTGCGATGCTGCTTGCCGCTGCGCTCCTTGTCTCTGTGCTGCTCCTTCTCGCCGTCCCGGCGCCGGCTGCTCTCGTGTTCTTTGTGCTGCTCCGAGTCCCTGAAGTCGCCTTTGCCCCGGAGCGCTGAAATCTTTTCCGTCTCCTGAAAGAGTTGACATGAAGGGGATTATATTGTTGTTTGAAGTGAAGTCAATTGAAGGGACGGTTCACACAAGATTGAAATTCCAAAAGTCTCCTCACTGCTTCCTTACTAGTGGCCCAAAAGATGCAACAGTTTAATTTGACTCTGACTAATGCTGAGTTAAATTATACTTCAAATTATTTAAGCTGTGTTTTCTTTGGATTTAAAAAAAAACAACAAAACAGCGACATGGGTTGGGAATCCACAAGGTGGAAAAACACGCTTACGTCTTTATCTTGAGGACGTTCCCGTCCCTCCCGATTTTCCTTGTCCTGGGACTTGGAGGTGCTGGCTTTGGTCTTCACGTCCACCTTCTCTCCCGCAAGAACTCGCTTCACTGCGTCATCACTGGACAGCTGCAACATAGACACAGAAATGTCAGGCCATATTAAGGAGCAGAAATATGCTGGATATAATAATTTAAAAAATTAATGTACGACGAAATCCAAACACAACGTGTGGGCATTCGAAGGAGCCGCCGTACTGAACTGTTACATAAACAAAACCTGCTGCTGATGACACAACACGAGATATAAAACAAATCTAAATAAGTAAATAAATCAAGTATTCAAGGGTCAAGATGCATTTTTAATTTGTGTCTCGTGTGACAGAACACCGACCTTGCTGAGGCAACATTTGGCCATGACCTGCAGCAGCTCGTTGGTCCTCTCAGGCTCGTGGCCGGCAACGATGCGCGCTGGCTTGGCTGCCAGCGGCTCGCCGCTCACCAGCATCACCACGTCTATTGCTTTCTGGAGGAAGACGATCTTTGAATCCTTGTCCTGGAGGTTGGAAAGAGGCAGCGAGAAAACGCGGTGAGCTCAAGGAGCGGCGAGGGGGAAGAAGATGTCATTATAAAGACACAGAGCGCCCAGTGGGAGCAGCGTGACAGCAGAAGGATTATTACACCCCGAGGGACACTATTATTCCAGCTGAGTAACAACAGTTACTCCCATCATGCGTCATGTCGACGGCACTCATAACAATAGAGAGCTTATGAGGAGCAGATGCAGGGTTTAATGAGTTATACACTCTGACCTTTATGACTTTTCCCATTTTTTTGTTGCTGTGAAAATCCATCGACAGTCTATTTTAAAAGCTGGTTTAGAAGCTGAGTTTCAAAGGAGCTGATTTAGCGGCACTTGTAATCTACCAACCTGCTGCATCTGAGACTCCTGCCAACCGTGCAACAACAAGGACTTGAAGTGGCAGCAGCCACCTGGCCCTTGTGTGTGGCCAACAACATCTGATGAGAGGCCAGTGATCACAGTGTTGCTCCAGCGACATTTCTCCATTGAGAACCATGTTCTGAGCGCTACTGCTACACGTGTTGGCTGAACCCAAGGACCTGGGTTCTGTCTGAAAGTTTGCCGGGTGACAGCTTTATAATGCTGAATGGTTTAAGGTGTGTGTGCAGGTGTGTGTGCAGTAAGCCTTTCTCTCTTTCTCTCAAGCTGAAGCGACCGAGGTCAGCTGTCAAACAGCAGGCTTGACTTCTGACACCTCGTCTGGCTCCGTTCTTGTCCAGCAGCCACTCACTGAGTCACACAGGCAGCGTGTAGAGTTACGGCCAAGCGTACACAAATGTTAGATAAGCAAGTTGGAATAAAACACGAGCCCAGCTTGATTAGAGTGCAGTGAACGTACCTTCACATTATCAGACTTGAGCTCATTCTCTCCATACAGGCCTTTCATGAAGCCGGTGGTCCTTATCACCTAAACAAGATGAGGACAAACGGTTTCATGTGACATCATACAGAAGCCCAAGGATTCTTTAAGACAGCTTAATTTGAATCAAATGTAAACACCTGCTGCAGAGTAATAACACGGACAAGACTCAATCAAAAGGAGTCGCACATCATGCCAACACCCTTCCCTTATCAAATATACATGAACGCAGTGCAACGTTACACTAAAGAGGTGCAGATTGAACTGACTTGCCGTGTGACACAATGTGACACTGTCGCTGTGTCACTGCAGTTTGAAAGATTTAGAGATTTTATTGTTGCGCTTGGCATCTTGTGTTTGGAAGCGTTGTTGCGATCGTAGGCTAGTAGTGGTAGGCGAGTAGTAACAGTAAATTAAATTTGTCTCATAATGAGGAGCTGATTAGATTTTGTACTCTGATATTTTAAGGAGGTAGACTCATCTTGTTTTAGCTAAAGCTTCCAAATGCAAAGACGTCTTCATCAATAACGCTTTTGTGTCATTCACCGCGGCTCAAGTTACATAAAAAACACATTTTTATTGATATTACATGAGCGTGTGTGACGTCTATTTCCCCGGACACGGTTAATATTTATTGCCATGCTGCCAAAACAATATTGCCTGGCCGGAGGTGATAATGAAGCTTCTCATCTGTATTCAAAGGACAGGTTTCCATTTGATCTGTTATTCACATAAACAACTTGGATTGAAGGGGGAGAACGCAGGAGCCGCAGTGCTTCACAGCTCAACCCGAGTCTTCATTCAGCCCGAAGAGGAGAGTTTTGAAGTACTTGTGCCACCTACCGCACTATATTGAGGTACTTGTACTACCCGTTATCACACCAGGGGGCAAATGGGTTTGTTGGTGAGTTGCCTGCGCGCTGGTCGTGCCTAGCAACAAGAGGACGCTTTGCAGGATGCTACTCTGCTAACTGCCTAACCTACGATTTCGACGTTATCAGCGACTTGAAATGTGAATAAATAATAAAGAGAACACTTCATGTCTCTGTCTCTCCTTGCTGAATGTGAGTTTAAACCACTGACGGCCATTAGTTGTGTTCAAGGTCGAGAAACAGAGGGGCGAGAGGCAAAAACTTCACGTAACACGATTAGCTCAGTGTGTGCTAGCGGCAGAGAGCTAACCTCCGGCTAACTGCGTTTAATGCGGCTCTGCCGATTCGTTGAGGTTTGGCATCCTGTTCGGACGGCAGATGAGCTTACTGTCAAATGAACAGGAGGGCAAAGAAACAGCAGCAGAACCGTCGCCGCGGGTCGGGGCGAGCTACTAGTCCTCACCTCGCTGAAGATGTCGTGTAGGTAGCGGAACGGCGGCTTGCACAGCAGCTTCTCCGTGAGCGGCGGCTTCTTGATCACTTTGCCCAGCGTGTCCTGGGTTTTCTTCAGCACCTTGGCGTTCATGGCACCGGACGACGGGGAAGTTCGAGGGTCCAAATAAGACGGGAGGAGGAGGAGGAGGAGGCGGCGGCGGCGGAGGAGCGCAGCGGGCGAGACCCAGCACCGCGGCTAAGCCCTCTCAGGTTCCTCCTTGGCGGCAACAGCCGCCCCTGGATTAACGAGACAGGCGTGCGGCGTCAGACACGTCGCTGTGCTGTCGGCTAATTGAACGAGACGAGCCTCGGACGGGTGCCTCTCTGCCGGACACGAGGTGCTGGTGGCAACTACCAGCTTCACACGACGAGCCCATGGAAGACGACCGCTCGTTGAACTGCGTCGGATTTGTCGCTGCGAGGGACAGGAAGGATGCGTGGATGTCCACTTCCGGTTTTCAGAATAATATCCGACAGGGATACTAATCTACCTGTTTTCCTCCCCACATATATTGATAAAATAATGAAAAACAATGCTCTTCCATACTTCAGATTTATTTTTGAAATATTTGAGTTAGCTTTCAGTATCGATCAAATATATCATTACCAGGCCAAGTGTCCTGGCTTTCAGTCATTAAAATATGGTCACCCAGACACAGACATAAGCTACCAGTTAAAAGTTTGGACACACCTTCTCATGCAATTTTTTTTTTAATTATTTCTACACTGCAGATACATACTGAAGACATCAAATATATGAGCAAGATATATGTAATTATGCATCAAAGAAAACGTGTTAAATACAGTGGTCCCTCACTATAACGCGGTTCACCTTTCGCGGCCTCGCTGTTTCGCGGATTTTTTTTTTTAGAGTAATTTTGCATGTTGTTGTTTTTTTGGGGTTTTTTTTTTTTACAGCGTACAGTATGAACGCGCATTGTGGTCGGCGTCCCTGATTGGTAATAATTTCTTATGTGTCAAACCTCGTAGATTGATCATTAAAATTAAATTTGTTAAAGATCTTTGGCTTCATTTACTGATAGTGTACTTATTTTTTAAATCGCAAAAGTTTGAACTTTGAGGGTGTTTAAATAAGAGAGAAATGTGAGAAAATGTTAATGCCTGTCTGAGAAAAGTGTATAAAAGTGTGTGGTTAGGGGTTTTACGGCTTCAAACATGTATAACGATTGTAAAAATAAATAAAGCTGATTTGGATTTCGTCTGCTACGGGTTATTTTTTAGAACATATCCCCCGCGATAAACGAGGGACCACTGTAACTCTAAACCAACTTTTTATAAAAAGGTGGCTATTTTTTAAGAATTTAAATATAAAACGTGTTTGACTTATTTTCCACTTTTATTGTTTCCTCTATAAATTCCATGTGTGTTCATACGTAGTTTTGATGCCTTCAGTGAGAAACTGCAACAGTCATGAGAATGAAAGAAAAGACATTAAATTCACAGGGTGTGTCCAAACTTTTCACTGGCAGTGTACTTCTCATCCATTATATTTACCTTAATTGATATACAGTACGCTGGTAGACCTTGGTGACAGGCTGGTTCTCTCGGCCCGTCAGTGTGCAAGGAGAGGCTGGAGGCCATGAGGGACCATGTGTCAGAGCAGCTCAGGCGTTCTAATGACCTGGTGTGAGAGAGATGTGTGTGCGCTGCTTGTTTCGTGGTGGCAGCTGAGGGTCATGTGGTAACAAGGCGGGAAATGAAAGTGCACAGTAGAGCGTAGGAGCGTATATGGGGCACAAACGATGCACAACTCATGCGTTTTATCAAAATTCAAAAAAATAATAATAAAAAAAACCAAATGTATTGCCTTGCTTTGATCTGGGATCAGAGCCATTCCAAATTAGTGACTTTAAAAAAGTGCACTGACCCATCAAAACCCAAACTCTGTGGTCTTGAAAGAGGAGAGAATCTCTCGCCCTCTCTCTTTCTCTCTCTCTCCACGTCCCTCACCCACTTTCTCAAAAAGTTTTTAATTAGATGGAGGAATGTGTTTTATTTTGACACAGGAAGTGCCAGACACAAAGTTCCTTCATCGATTTCTGCCAGTCCTGTTTTGTTTTTTTGTTTTTTTGTTTTTTTTAAACAACTTTAAATAAAACTAACTTAAATTAGTTTAGGATTTTATTTTATTGTTTGTAAAAAAAACAACAAAAAAACAACAACAAGCAAACAAACAAACACAACAACAAACGGTCGATATTGTGCAAAGAGCATAGAGAAGCAAATGATTAACACTTTTTAGTTGAGTCAGTTGTCACCCAATACGTAGTTACTTCACGTTGAGCGCTGTCAACCAACCGCAGTCGTGCTCCAGTCGTCTTCATTCATTGGTTGAATCTGGATTGGTTTTGCCTGTTTGGTGAGTTCAGGCAGCAGAAATCCACCCAACAAAGAGATTAGCTGAGGCATCTGAAGGCTGAGGATCGCACCTGCTGTCTGCGTGAGTTATCTGATACTTGCACATTTAACAGATAGGAATGTAGTTAATTTACTGTCACAATATCATGCAGTCTTGTTTCTGTAGTTGTGAATTCCATAAGTCACAGATGATTTCAGCTGAAGCATAGCAGCCTTCTTGAAGTTATAATCTTGCCAGTGAGGATCTTGAAGAAAAAGACAGGAAATGTTGAAACATATCTGCAATGTGCCGTTCCAACTTCAGTTTCTGAATCTGTAACCGAATGTCTGCTCTGTAAAAGTCTTTCCAAAGGGTCACTATGATGCTTCACTGGGTCCTGTTGGCTATGCTGCTCGGTTCCAGTGCCTGTGCCAGTGCTGGACAGCAGAAGGAAAAGAAATTGGGGCAAAAGAAAGAGCCTCACCCTCTGTCTAGAGGTGGGGAGTCTCTCTGTGTTTTTGCACGCCTGGCTGCGTGATGTGAACTGCGTGAAGAATTTATGTGGCTACTACTGAGTTTATTTCTGTCCTTTTTTTTTTTTTTTCTTATTGTGATTGTTTAGAAGTGTTAAAGTAAGGTCAGTGTGAACAGTGCAGAGGCCCTCGCGCTTCACCTGTGCTGCTTGTTTTGGCCTCACAGGTTGGGGAGACAATATCAGCTGGGTCGAAAGTTATGAGGACGGTTTGTCAGAGATGAAAGAAAGGTAAGACCCACGTTAAGCTCGTCCGTTCCATGAGAGGGTGTGAACTCTTGTTGTTGGGAACAGAATGCATTGCCGGCATCCTCAGAGTTGGAGACAGGCTGACCGAACACCATTCAGCTATCACAAAGTGAATTATGTGAATGCGAAAATTGAACCCGGAAAGCAAACAAACAAACAAACAAACAAACAAACAAAACAAAACACATGCATACCAATATTGTGCTTATTGTATTGTGGAATGTGTTAAGCCGGCTCTCTGTGGTTTCTTTCGCCTTTCACAGCCAGAAGCCTCTGATGGTCATCCATCATCTGGACGACTGCCTGCACAGTCAAGGTACACACAGCAGTTGCTCTGCTTTATCACAAATGAAAAACACAGTAAGTGTGTGGACATACAGGTTTGCAAAACCGGCTGTGCCTGTGTCCCAGGGATGGGCTTGGTCCCCCCCAGAGATAGTAACGCCGTTGGGCGCATTCTTCAATACCTGCCAAGCCGGCCTAGAAAGAAAGAGGTTGAAATTGCGTTCATTAATCTCATAATGGCCGTCCTGAGGGCGGCGTCAGCAGAGGCTTCCAGAGTGGCAGAGTGGGACTTCCCGCAGGCCTCAGTACAAGTTTCACTTTGGAGTTCCACTAAAGTTTCACAGAGAGATTAAAGAAGGCCTCCGACAAAACTCTCCTTTTGAAGCTGCTTCTCACTTTCTGCAATCTGGTTGTCTTACATTTCTAGGTTATGACATTGTGTAATACCTGCCAGGCGAGTAAAACTTGGCCCTACAATAGGTGCATGCTTGTGGTATGATTTTAAAAGTTAAGATAACTAAAACTGGAAAAAACACATTCCTTTCACAGCGCTGAAGAAGGCATTCGTTGCTCAGAAGGAACTCCAGCAAATGGCCGAGCAGGATTTCATCATGGTCAACTTGGTGGTTAGTACACAGACCCACACGTAAAGGAGCGCTCTTTTCATTGTCACCCCAGCATGAATAACCACGGTGCACACAAGTCTGAAATATTATTTAGCCAGTTTTTAGATTTGATGGCTGCAGGATCTATTTTTCATGGCCACATTGATTTTGTTTTCCACAGGAAGAGACGACGGACGAGAACATGGCCCCAGATGGCTACTACGTTCCCAGAATCCTCTTTGTTGGTAAATGCAGTCTATGAGAAAGTGCATATTTCAGTGAGGGTTAAGTCTGGCTTGGCAGACCTCAACTCCAGTGAATTCTTCAACAGATGAGTTGTGTGCCTTTCTGCAGATCCATCCATGACTGTGCGCACGGACATCACGGGAAGGTACTCCAACCACCTCTACACCTACGAACCCAAAGACATGAACAGCTGTGAGTGAATCAAAGAACACGGCACAGCCTGGTTTAGTTTCCTCCTGCATCATTTGTGGAATTGGAAGAGTCTTAATGTTTCCTTTTCGTTTGTACATCCAGTGGCTGAAAGCATGAAGAAAGCCAAGGTCCTGTTAAAGAATGAGCTTTGAGCAGAACTTCAACCGGCACCTCAGTTCTCCTGCAGCTTTCCAGTCACAGCCGGCTGCTGCACAGCAGTCCGCTCCCAAAGTTTACATCACATCCACATGTCAATAAACACAGCAAGAAGACATTGAGGAAATTGTTGTCTTGTAATCATTTGTACTAAATCCAAGTGTGATTTAATTTCTTAAAGGGTACTTTCAGGCAAATCACTCAAAGTATTCTAAAAATAAAATAATAAAAAAAAAAATCTTCCTGCATTTTAACTCACAATTTTAAAACTTCTCAGGGGTAAACTAGGAAGTTTAGTTTTGAAACGTCTAGAATTCCGAGGCGGGATGAAAAAAAAAAAAGAAGCCCGATCCGTACATGTAGTAGCAGAGTTTGACCACAGGGTGGCAGTGTAGTCACGAAGCTCGATACCTCAATTGAACTCATGTCATCAATTAAATAACGACATTGTTTAGCAATGATATACTGTGTAGAGCAAAATCCACAATACCGCTAAAAAAGTAGACAATTTTAAAATAATCAAACGTTTATATATTTTATACAGATTAAGATCAGCAGTGACAGTGAGATAATAACAATCATTATTTTTTTTGAAAAGTCGCAACAGTGTCGACGCTCTGAAGCTTCTTCTTTACTAATGAGCCGCAGCCCCGAAACCCAGATATTTTTTCCCTTTGGCTTCAGAAAAGAGCAGAAAACGTTTTAAATGGGTCAGTGACTTTGATTCCCCTCGAACGTCTGCTGAGGGAGCTGATCACTGAGAAATGGTTTTAAAAAATTTAAATTAGCACTGTTCACTGCGCCTGTGCGTCTCCCCGCAGTCTGCGCAGACTTCTGAAGCAGTTGCGTCCCGCGCTTTTCTCTCCCGCGTCTCATGTCTGTCTGTCACGCACACCGAGACGATTCCTCAGAAACTCCAGAGGCGGCTGCAGCTACTTCTCTCCTCGGCTTCCTCCACATCTTGTTGTTTTACAGTCGCCTCCCCCCCCAGGGGTTCGTACTGAACTGAGACATTCCACTGTTGTGGGCCTGAAAAATCCCCGTCTGGTTCACGCCGCTGCTGTCTGTCTCAGCGCTACGCAAAAGAAAGATGTGTGTTCGGAATCCTTGGCAACACAAACCTCTGAACTCGTCTAGGAAAATGAAGTAAAAGCTCCATCCATCCATCTTCTATACCCGCGTATTCCAATTCAGGGTCACGGGGGTCTGCTGGAGCCTATCCCAGCTGTCTTAGGGCGAGGGCAGGGTGACACCCTGGACAAGTCGCCAGTTCATCGCAGGGCCACATAGAAACAGACAACCATTCACACTCACAAGCACACCTACGGACAATTTAGAATGTTCAATTGACCTCACATGCATGTTTTTGGAGTGTGGGAGGAAGCTGGAGAACCCGGAAAGAACCCACGCAGACACGGGGAGAACATGCAGACTCCACACAGAAAGGTCCCAGGCCTGGAATCGAACCCACGACCTTCTTGCTGTGAGGCGGCAGCGCTAACCACTGCGCCACCGTGTTGCCGAAGTAAAACCTGAGAAACGAAAAAGTTCTCATCAGTCACAACAGGGAGCAGAGAGTTTGCCTTTTTCTAGTTTTGCAACATCATTAAAAAAAAATGAACGATGCACATTCAAAATTAGACATAAGGAACAAAGGCATGAGTGCTATCAAATGAAAAGTTGGAGGTTCATCGAGCCAGGAAGCCAACATATCTTGGCTATCTTGGCTATACAGTACACCCCCTAGTGGTGGTCTGTGGTACATTAACAATCTTGTTGCAGAAGAATGACGAGTTTTTCCAAATAACAACTCGAAACGCACATTTTTTTCTTCCCCGCAGGAATGGCATTGTGCATTAGCTTGTTGTTCAGTACTGCGGATGATTAGGGTCCACTTCCTGATTGATAAAGCTCCAGAAGAAATGGAAACACATTTTGAAACTTTCTATATGTCAACAACAACAGACAAGGTCAAAAGGTCTGTCCAATCACCTCACAGCTGTTTCAGAGAGCTCCTCCCCTCTGCTAATAGCTCTCCACTTTGACATGTGAAAACATCACACATGTGGATAATTAGGAAACATAACGTCTTTAGTTATTTGCAAAGTCGCCTGCAGGCTTTCCACTCAACGTGTCCTTCAAACTTGCTGCTTGCGCAGACTGCGCTCGGCAGGAAGGCCTTCATTTTCCAGACTCGGCCACTCGGACGGACTCGCGCTCCGAGCTCGTCTTCAGTTTGACTTTGGCGGCGCCGGCGCCGTGTGTGACAAGGACACCCGGCGATTAGTCCGTGTTTGGGCGCCGTTTGGACAATTTAGCCGTTCAAATAGGAGCCGCTTACCGGATATCAGCTTCCTAATGAAGAAGCGGCCGCGGGTAATGTGCCGTAAATTTACTCTTTTATTCTTCCCCGCTGCCTCATAAATACAAACTGCCTGAATGCATATAGAAGCATTATGTATAGCTACGCATATTCACTCTTAAAATGCACAAAACGTAAAAACTCAGACACACTCGCACACACACACACACACACGCACACACTGAGACAGGGGGGCAGACTGATATTATAATGCGCTCGGGAGGAAACGAGGAGCAATTTTCACCGCCTAAATCAAAAAAGGTCAAAATGCAAATGTCAGCTTTCCCGTCTCTACTTCGCTTCCTTCCCCCTTTTTTTTTTTTTTTTATTATTCTGTCAGGTTCAAAGAGTCTCTGTCACAGAGGAGCTGTTGTGACAAAGGAAGGCCTGAGCTCACCGATAAGCTCCATCTGCGTCTCCTCTTGACACTTTCCTCTTTGCACTTAGCATAATCTACACTCGTCTCACAGACACGCATACACACACGGAAATAGAGAGAGTGAGGGGGGAGAGAGAGAGAGAGAGAGAGAGAGAGAGAGAGCGAGGCCTTCACCTCAAAGTGGATCCAAGTGAATCACGCTGCATGAGAGCGAGCGGCGCTCCCAAAGAGATGCTCCAGCAATTAGGCGCCCGGCCGGGACGACTCGGTGTTAAGGCAATTAATTTGGCCTGCAGGGGGCTTCCTGTTAGCAGCACAAAGCCTCACTGGCTGGGAAGGCGGCGTTCGCACTTCCCACACGCAGCAGGGATGAAAAACACACTGTGATGACTGACGGCCGCGGGAGTAGAACAGCAACCCTGGTCTGAGGTCAGCGCAGGTTTCTTCCCTTTGCTGTCTTCCCAAACACCTGGCAGCTTCAATTATATGAGATTTGTTACAGCAAATTTGTGTACTGCACATTAGTGCTTCAGTAGAAGCGAATCACAATCCCGGCGTATGTGCTTTTAGGACCTCCAGTACTATAATTCACCTTGAATTATAGTACTGAATCATTTTAAAGAGAAAAAAAAGATGCATGAAGGCGGCGCTCAATCAGATTTACTGGCTGACTTCTGAGCAGAAATGAGACAGATCCTTTACTGTCGTCTTTATGTGTCTCCATAAAAAAGAAATGTTCATTGAAGTAGTATCCAGGCAGCATCCTCTGGTTTAGCAGTAAGTTTGTTTTTAAAAAAAGAGATAAATAAACATTTTTTTGAAAACCTGTTTCTTTTTACACAACACGCTTGTCTCTCTGCCTTGGACTCGGCGACGGTGGGGTTGATGCCGTCAGTGTGAAACACACACACACACACACACACACACACACAAGGTCACTGTCGGCCCCCCAGCCAGTGAACGGGAGGAGGCCCGGAGCGGTCTCGCTGTGTGATTCGCCACATACATCAACTCCGCTGAGCAGAAAATTGAAATGGAAATGCGAGCCTTGAACGAGTGCGGCTCCCATTTACCTCTGGACCAGAGCTCATGATTTGTCATTTCTCTCAGGGGCACAAGCCGACGCCCCCTACGTGGCGCCCTGGCGCTCACGCTGGCACGCCATCCCAACGCTCCGTGGGCTTCAGTTGGGGACCAGTTTCTATTCCGTAGCACAAAAAAACCACCTTGGACCTCCATCCACCCGGGGATTAAAAGAGGCTCCCAAACATCTTCTCATGAAGTGAAAATCCCTTAAAACGCACGTCTGGCAGTTTAACGTCTGGCAGATTATCAACCGAGGTGGAAGAGCGGCTGACGGCTGATGTGCTCGACAGCAGGATTGACTTGATTTGCCTGAATCATTCAGATTTAACGAGGAGGTTTTGGGGGTTTGAACTCTTCCTCACCCCGGGGTTACAATTCCACATTGAATTGTGCTCATCATCATCAGGTTTGATGGCCATTTGACGTCTGACTTAACGCGTCTGTAATGCAGCTTCACGCGGGTGTGTAAACAGAATTGCAGCTGCCATTAATATTCATCGCACTCCTTGAATTATTCAGGAGAGTTCCGACACGGTTCGAGTTGACCTTTCATGATGTCATGATGTAAACGCGTTGGCATGAAGTTAAAAGTGAAGTTTTTAACATGCGATTTATTATTAATGGGGTGGCGGAGCCGCCAGGACACTCAGAGGAGAAGGGCATGCTGGGAAAACATTTCCACTTCCTGTTCAGAAGTCCTTCGCTCAGATCTTTAATTTATTCTCCAAACTGGAGACCGACTCAACGAAGGCCAGTCGGGAAATTAGTCAACGCTGTTTCAGGAGGAGGAAGATGTGCCGACGTCTCACCAGGTGCTGGTGACTCTCCTGCAGGAGGTGGCAAAGTGTCGCAGACACACAACTCTGCCAGACCTCCGTCACGCTGATCCAGCCTCACTCACCACTCTGACTGACAGCAAACATGTTTGCAATTTCCTCCACGAGTACAGGAACACGAAAACACGAAGCCGCGCAATCAGAGGTGAATTTGTCATGTGACTCGGTCCCGCGATGGAGTCGCTTGACAGATGTTTTCGTGACAGCAGGCAGGGAGGCGTTTCATTGAAGCTGGTTGGACGGTGGATGTTTGAGGGGCCCACTGGTGCAACATGGGAAGAAAAAAAGCTATGGAATTTTTTTTTTCTTTGCATTTTTTTATTTTCTTGAGGCAAATTTTTTTTTTATAGACCACACACGTAAGGTGAGTGGTAGAGATGGCCCAATCCGGTTGAGTCTGGTTTCAACTCCTTTTTCAATAGGATGCAAAGACTCACCATGTGCTCGACCAAACAGTTGAGCAGGAGGTTAAAGGGTTAAAAACCTTCCACTGGATTCTCCATCCGGTCAGCTTCCTTTACTTACAAATAGCCAGTAGGTCTAAGAGAGGTCAGAGGTCAGGTGACGGCTGCTGGCCTACTGTGACTTTACGTGAAAACTATCACAAAATATCGTAGTAGTAGTTTCACGTTATAGCGTGATCTTGAGCCCTGTTTTTTTTTCGTACTAAAATCACCTTGTTAAAAAAAAGAGACTCGTACAGCTGGAAGCTAGTTGGTTAGCACGCTGAATTGACAAACGCACATTGTAAACACCTGCAAATACTTCCTGTGAATTCCACACCAGCGTCTGCTTATTTCTGGCATTTTGCATCAATCACAGGCAGATATAAGACACAACACAAAATAATTTGCACCGTATGCAAAAGTAAACTAAGAACTCTTTTATTTTTTTCTTTCATTCATTTCATATATTTATCTTGAGCTATTTTTTTGTCTACTTGAGTCCTTTAAGAGTTTGTCGTCATGCTAGGTGCAGCTTCAGTGTTGGTAGTACATGCAAGGTGGTGGGTTCTTGTTGGTGGAGGGTTGTTTTTTTTTTTTGTTTTGTTTTTTTAAAACACATCAGACAGCCAGAGAAGGGGGAAGGGGAGGGGACGGGGTCACCCGGAATAAAACTTCAAAAAAACAAACAAAAAAAACAAAACAACTCCCAGCGTGAGGACAGAAGAGTTGCAGGAGCGCCGACGCTCCCGTAGGGATCCACAGGAAATGAGAGGAGCAGTTGATTGGTTCTGCAGTTCTCGCTGCGATAAGTTTCCATCCAATCCCAGAACGAGGACAGTTTTTATCATCATGACATCATCAGTTGACATCTTTAGTGCAGTCGGAAGGAGAGAGGGTGGAGGGAGGGGCGGGCGAGCAGTCTGGTGGGGTGGTGGTGGTGGTGGGGGGGGGTGGACAGGAAGTGGTCCTCAGACAGCTTTGCATGGAGAGAAGAAGAGGGCGGGAGGGGGGGAGGGCAACTTCCTGTTTGTGCTGGGGTGTTCAGGGAGCCGTGGGGGGGGGGGGGGGGGGGGTATTGCTTGTCATTTTTTCATTTTTTTGGTGAGGGCAGAGGGAGGGGCTAGAGGGATCACTCCCAAATTCCCTTTTCTTCCTTGGAAATACAGACACGTGGAACAGCCGACCGACCGTCCCACCGACTGATGACATCACACATGTGAGCTGGTGGATGAGTCGAAGCACCCGACGGCGCTGCCACTGGAGCTTTAGGCTACAACGCAGAGGAGAGTCTGATGATGATGGCGGCGGCGGCGCAGCGTTTCAACTTCATCACAAATCCGAAAACGACGAGGACGCAGTCGGAGGTGACGTTTCATCCAGATGTTTTGTTACACGTTGTTGCGCTGCTTGCAGGGGAGAGACTGTACACCGGGCTGCCCACTGCTACAGACGCACCCCCTCAACACAACACCAGAGAATGTGAGTGTGTGAGTGAAAACATTAAAGGGTCCATCATTTTTTTTTTTTTTTTTTTTTTTTTCTTGGAAAGAAAGGAAACGCTGAATTGTTTGTCGTTGAATGGAAAGGAAGAGAGGAAGAAACAAACATGATCATCTTTGGTGAAGTTTTCCACAGAGTAAAGACATCGGAGCGACGCAGAGACCGCACGGCAGGAGACAAAAGGAACTTGAACCTGAACTTGGAAGTGAACTGCCACTGAAAAGGTTCTGCCAGAACCCGAGCGTCCACTCCGTCACCTCCACTCTGGCCTGCGCACAGATAAAGAGGTCCAGTCGCTTCGGTCACTGGACGGCTGCCAATGCAAAGGCTAGCAAGGCTAACATTTTAATTTGTTACTTTTGCATATATTTTTTTTTGACTGTTGTTGTTATGTAAAGTCTTAATCTTATTTCAATAGCAGATATAAAAGAAAACAACAAATGTGTCGGTATAAGCTGAGAGGCCAGCAGTGATTAGTGAATTACAGGCTGGACCGGGTTCGGCTGCTCGGACTCGCTCGGGTTCAGACAGACGTTGACAGAAAACTTGAACAAGATGACGTTTAAAAAAAAAAAAAAAAAAAACTGAAAGAGAGAAGAGGCGGTGGGGACAGAAGAGCAGGACCGACGGAGATCTCGCCAGGCTGCTGGGCCGCTGGGCTCGTTGCTGGAGGAAGAAGTTCCGCCCGGCAACTCCAGGGTCCGGCGCTTCGCTCAGAGGACGGCGCGGACGGCGGTGGGAATGCGTTTAGGTGTCAGGCTGCACGATGCCGTCGCTGCGTCTTTAATGCACAGTGTGCGTGGGGCCCTAACGTGCACGCTGACCCCTCCCCATACACACCCTACCCCTCTCTGAGCACACGGCCCAGCAGACCAGCAGGTCCAGTGACGACATCCCTCCACCCGCCCACGCCTGATTATTATTAGGAATAGACAGGGGGAAAAAACAAACAACAGAAAAAGATAACTGCCCACCCGGAAGCAAACACACAATCATAAGAAATCTAGAAAATAGAGAGAAAGACTCAAAGCTGCCTGTGGAGGAAGATGCTGGCATTCATTCAGGAGGTTCCGCCGCTGGAAGCTCTCCGCTCGCACCCGCTTCAGTTCCCATGCAACAACGTGCAGCACCTCCCCCACTACAACCCCCCGCCCCCAACACTCAAAACCAAAAAAAAAAAACTTGTCCCAGGAGCCAGAGGGGCGGAGTCAGTAGAGGAGGGAGGCTACACCCCCACCCACCCGAAGGGTGGAGGCTGGAATGAGAGTGACGGCAAATCATTCAGAGAGTGGATGCATAGATGAACAACAGAAAAACAAAAACGCAACAAATATTTGCTAAACAGCCGCAACGCCGAGGCCCCGCCCCCTCCCCGCCCCCCCTCCCTCTTCCCCCCTCACAGTCAGTGAGTCAAACACGACAAGTTGCATCATTTTCCCCTTGAGTGCCGGGGTGGCGCCACGCAGCCGACTCGGTGTTTGTTAAAGAGACGTTGGAACTATTTTCAGCACTAGATTTACATCCTGGAGATGAATGAATCTTTAAGTTACAGTACGTCAGAGTCTTTAGGTCCAGCACGCTGCGGTTTCAGTCCACGACACTTCCTGTTTCTAGGCTACGTCTCTCCCCAGACGGGCTACACTCACTGCTGGCTGAAGATAATGGACAAAAAAAACTGTTGAGATCTTTTCATTTCTGTGTTGTTCTCCACCCACCACCAGCAGCAGCAGCAGCAGCAGCAGCAGCAGCAGCAGCAGCAGCAGCAGCAGCAGTGTATCGAGACTAAATCTCTAAGAAACGCACAAGACTCGGTGGCACAAAAAAAAACCAAAAAAACAAAAGTGGATTCCAGTTTTTATTCTAAAAAAACAACAACACAAAACGGGTTGATGAGAAACGTAAACACCCATTAAAATCAGGATAAAAGGACAAAAGTTGAAAGGAGATGAGGAGGAGGAGAGGAGACGACCCGGCCGAGGGGGGCGTCGACCACGAGTGACGATGGATGGCTGTTGTGAAACTACCCCCCCCCCCCACCATCATCCACCCACCCACCCACACAAACACAAAGTGCGCGTGCGTGCTGACACATGGGACGGAGGTAAGTGTCTCGCCGCTGACGGAGGGCTGGCTGGGTGGGAGGGGCTTCTCTTGTTTAAAGCCCGGATTGGCTGGAACACTGGGATTGAGGGCAGGGGGGGGTGAGAGGTCGGTGGTGGGGGGGAGAAAATGGCTGGGCGCCGTCGCCGCCCCTCAGGAGCTCAGCGTGAACTGGTCCTGCTCGATGGGCTTCTTGACCCAGGCCCCCAGGCCGGCCTTGTGGAAGGCCTTGATCAGCGCCTGCTTGGCCTCGTGGTACTCGGCCGCCGCCTGCTTGGCCTCGTGGTAGGAGCCGGGCTTCAGCACCTTGATCCTCAGGATGGACAACAGCTGGACGGAGAGAGAGAGAGAGAGAGAGAGAGAGAGAGAGAGAGAGAGAGAGACAGAGACAGAGAGAGAGAGAGAGAGAGAGAGAGAGAGAGAGAGAGAGAGAGAGAGAGAGAGAGAGAGAGAGAGAGAGAGAGAGAGAGAGAGAGAGAGAGAGAGAGAGAGAGAGAGAGAGAGAGAGAGAGAGAGAGAGAGAGAGAGAGAGAGAGAGAGAGAGAGAGAGAGAGAGAGAGAGAGAGAGAGAGAGAGAGAGAGAGAGAGAGAGAGAGAGAGAGAGAGAGAGAGAGAGAGAGAGAGAGAGAGAGAGAGAGAGAGAGAGAGAGAGAGAGAGAGAGAGAGAGAGAGAGAGAGAGAGAGAGAGAGAGAGAGAGAGAGAGAGAGAGAGAGACAGAGAGAGAGAGAGAGAGAGAGAGAGAGAGAGAGAGAGAGAGAGAGAGAGAGAGAGAGAGAGAGACAGAGAGAGAGAGAGAGAGGGGACGAGAAGAGGGAGATTCAATAAGAAGCAGAGGGAGGAGAGTCAGAGAAGGAGAAACTTGCGCTTGGTTTGACTCAGATAGCTGTGGAGAGTGGAGAGCCTCCGCGGCCAGAAGCAGAGGAGGAGCTTGCTCACCTTGGAGTGGAGGCGGACCCAGCGGCTGTACAGGGCGTTCTTGCACAGGCGTGACGCTCGGCCCATGTCGTCCTTCCCCGTGGTGGCGTTGATCACCTCCAGCGCCTGGTCGCCCACCGTCCAGTTCACGCTGAAGTTGGGCGCTTTGCCCGGCTGCCTGGCCTCGGCGTTGCTGATACCTGTGGAGCCAAGGTCAAAGGTCAGCGGCGGCCAGAGGGAAGGAAAGAAGTGGAAAATTAAAAACCCTGAAAAACACAGAATTGAATCCTCCAAACATTCAATTTCCCCAACCAGACCTCCGATCTTTCTCAGCCCTGTGTAATAAATTTGAAGGTTTCCGCACCAGGAAGCCCAGCCCGTCTTTTTATCAGCGTTTCAGCTGAGAAGAGACGGAATATCATTTACCCATGAGGACTGCGAGGTCGGAGCGCCGGCCTCAGCCAGGGCCGCGGCGTAAATGGGTGATATATGGACGCCATAAATCCTGGTGTGTCTTCGAGTGTGTGTGTGTGTGTGTTCAACTTCCTGCTTGCATTCGGCAGCACACCTGGCAGAGGATGATTTAAAGGAGGATGAAACTCTGGCTGCTCTGCTGCCACGATGATTCTGGCGGCTAAAAAGCCTCTAAGGCCTCAAAGGTTAATCAGCCGCTGTTGCTGCTGCGACATCCTTCACCTGCCACCACAGAGGAAGAGGAGCGGGTGTGTGTGTGTGTAGACCTGGACCCGCCCGCTACGTGTCGGAGGTCAGAAGCGTCACTGGGTGGATGTTGAAAATGTAGAGCAGCAGCCTTCAGACTTGCAGTTTTTTTCCTTCCTAGTTTGGCTCAAACTGATTTTTTCCGACTGTGTCTGTTTTGTTTGTACCGCTGGGACACACACACAGTGAATAATTAAACCGAATTTGGAATAATTTTGAATAATTTCAAAAGTGGAACATTTTCTATTTTTTTTTTTAAACATCAAAATCATGTTTTATATAAGAGGAGTGAGCGCTGCTGTTCAGTGGTTGGAACCTGCAGTCTGGATTTGCAGAAAAGCCTGCTGAAAATTTCAGACTCTCAGGGAAACAAGAGCGCCTGTGCCTCATAACAACCACTGTTTCCATTGCTGCAGTGAATTTAATCTCAGTTTGGAACACAACCTGACGTCGCTGTTGCCGGCTCCTCTCTTTGATCTATGATGTGATGCACCTCGGCATTTGTTTTCATTGCAGCAGTTTGCAATGTGAACATTTGACTGCACTCAGCAGCTGCACAATTTGCACAGACCTGCCTGTGATTGCGCTTCAATTACTTCTGCCGTGTCTGCAGCGAATGGAAGAACATCCCTTCATTCACTCATTCATTCATTAAAAGGTCCATTATTGAAAATGTCAAGTGAGCGCTGGGGAAAGAGAGAGCACAGGAAGTGGATAAATGTCAGCTCATCCCAAACAGCCGCCCCCCAGCTGGTCACCAACCAGTGGAGGAGAGAAATATGTTTACGGCTCCGATGAGCAGCTTCCTCTTTGATGTATTGATACTCGGGCCTGCCGGCTGGTCAACCAGGTGATTTCTGATGTAGTGGATTATAAAACCGTACAGATAATCTATGAAGAACCCAATAAGCTGCTTCCTGGCTGCATTCGCAGGCTGTTTGAAAGCAGAGAGAGTCAATATGAACTCAGGGAACATGAAGAGCAGATGTGTGCGCGTTGAAGGGGTGAACCTGTGGGATGGCTGTGACGAGGAATTAAAAATGTGTCGTTCACTAAAACTCAGAACTGATCATTGGCCTGCTGATGAGAATTATTTAGAACTTTTTCTTTTTGATGTTTTGTTCATGTATGGACTATTATAAAAGGAGCTGCTTACATGTGTATGTTGCAGCATACAAGGGTAGGCAACATAAGCTGAAGCTGCAGCCTAAACCTTTTCACTCAATATCATGTTGTTGTCGCATCCTTTGTTATCTATTTATTTGTATGTGTATACGTACAATTATGACCGACTGACCTAAACTATATCCCCCTGCCCCTCCCTCGCTCCCTGCTTAGCCCCGCCCCCACCGGCACTGACCACTGAGCAGCGGCCTGTTGAGGGCGAACTGCTGCGGCAGGTCCTCGATGTCGGCGATGCGCTGGTACATGGCCCTGGAGAGGTGGTCGGCGTGGTACAGGGAGCCCAGGATGATGCTGGAGAAGTAGATGGGCTCCGTGAAGTAGCTCATGAGGGAGCCCTGGATGCCCACCACGTTCCACCTGCACACACACACGCACGCATGCAGCTGAGGTCAGCGGTGGAACAGTGTAAATATGTGTTTGCGCTTTCAGATTAGAGCCAAAGCAAAACGTCATCGTCTGCAGAAGGTTAAAAAAAAAACAACCCAGCATCAATTATCGTATCTAAACTTCTTGGATCTTTTTATTCTTTGCAGGAAGTAACAAACAGAGGGATAAATATGCTGCCTTTTTGGACAATAATATGTAATAATAAAGTCATTGAAAAGAAGCTGAAAAATGTCTCCTTCCAGTGAGTGAATGAGGTTTCCAGGTGTGTCAGAGGCTTCATAACAAGGCAGTGCAATCAACCACAACACACTCGGCCGACCCCGGCACCACACTCGCACGTCCAATTTCCTCTCGCCAAAAAGCCTGCGTGTAGTTCAGCGCTGTATCATTAGCCGCCGCTCCGGCAGACATTTTTCCCATTGACACGCTCCGTGAAGCACTGTGGAGGGAGGAGGGGGAGGAGCCGGGGGAGAGGGAGGAGCCACGGGGTCTGTAGGGATCATTTCTGACCACCATCCACTTCATTCTGCAAACTTTTAACGTCCGAAGATAAAACACTTCAACCGGTGAGGTGCGTCCTTCGTTCTGAGCGACAGCAGTCAGTCAGTCAGTCAGTCAGTCAGTCAGTCAGTCAGTCACGTCTGAAACCTTCAGACGCAAAAAAATCGCGTGTTGGGCAAAATCAACGGCCCAGACCTGCAACAATGAAGGAATATACAAACACGAGACCTCGGGCCACTGAGAGCCAGGCCATCGTTTCCAGATGCAATATCATCACTGACTGAGGGCATGTGTGTGTCTGCGTGCGTGCGTGTGTGTGTGTGTGTGTGTGTGCGAGAGCGTGACATTGTGTAGGGAGAAGAAAAATGCAGGCGGTGCTAAATGAAACCTCTGAATTCATAGCTGCGAGCGCTACAGCGCAGCCTCATCGCAGCCTGGTTAGTGAGCCCACACACACACACACACACACACACACACACACACACACACACACACACACACACACACACTTGCATCGACTCACTAATGGACATTCAAAACGATTCCTATGCAAATTTGAGTATGTGGTAGAAAAACACGATAGAAATGTAAACCATTATTATTATTATTATTATTATTATTATTATTATTATTATTATGGTGTGGGTCAGAGCACTCAGTAATCAGCTGCTTAGTAATAAGTAGGAAAATGAACTGAAGTGCAGCAGCAGCAGGAAGTGGCTGCATAACGTCGACACAATAACAATATGCACTCCAAACCTTTTTCAACGTCAATGTCGACTGTGTAAAAAAACAAAAAAAACAAAACAAAAAAGCATTGTTGGCGGCTGCGGCGTGGCACAGCTTGTGTGGACGCGCTCCACCACACCGGGCCACAAGAGGCAGCAGCGAGGAGAGTTATGGCCGCGTTTCAGTCGTTCCTCACAAGAGGAGCCTTGAACGCTGACAGAGACTGAAGACGCTATGATCTGTTGGCGGAAAAAAAAGAGTCTCCGCCCTCCCTCCCCCTTACCGGGGAAGAGCATCAATCAGCCGAGCCGCCCCTCACAGCGTCTGACGGGAAGAAGTGAAGGCACGACACAGCAGCAACATTTTTCACCAAATAAAACCGCAGCAGTCAAAGAAAGCGTAATTATAAAGATGAATACGCAGAATTACAGGCACCGCATCAAAACCACCACTTTCAGACACAATGATCCGTTCTTCCAGGACGGCCAGTTCGAGAAAGACTCCACAGAAAGCATCCGGCACATTTATCCCTCTGTTTACAGCCGGCCACAAAAAACTCTGGGTGGCCGCTTCCTGCCACAGCCGGTGAATTTGTTGGATGTTGTTCATTGAATCTTGTCCCAAAACCAAACCACCAGGCTGGAGCTGTTGTCAAGAGCCTGGGAATCGCAGTACGGCCCTTTGTGACATCACAAAGAGAAGCTGATTTCGAGACAGGAGAGGGTTGACAGAGCGGCCTGCAGCCTGGAGGACGGGCTACCTGGCGATCTTGTCGCTGCAGGACATGGTGAGCAGCCTCTCGCCCTGCAGCACGCCGTCCCACGTCTGGATGGTGTTGCTGGACCTGACCGGGATGGTTCCCTCGCCGGACTCGATCTTGGTTCTGAGCTGCCCCCGGGCCTTGCGGTTGGGATGCCTGTCTCCTTGGTCTGAGTGAGGCGCAGCAGGCGGAGAGAGAGAGAGGAGGGAGAGAGGGAAAGAGGGAAGGGAAAGAGAGGGGCACGATTGTGTGAAAAGAGAGATAGAAAAAAAACGAGATAGCAGCATAAAAGGGACAATATTGGCGTCCAATCAATGTGTAAATATCTCTTTCACATGACGAAATGGGGGGAAAGAAAATGAGCAACAGGACAAAAAGAGAGTACAAACAACAGTCCAAAAAAAAAAACTCCAGTCACGGCCTGCGGGGAAAGAAGCGCGAGCCATTATTTATTATTACGTTATCAATGTTTTCCGCCGCGCGCCGCCCGCAGGCGACGTCCATTCACCGACTAATTGAGTGTGGCTGTTTTCTATTCAGTCGGCCGCGTGCGATGAAAAACACCCTGACAGCCGCGAGTAGCAGGGAGGTTAATCAGACAGGCGGCGTGCGGCTGCTGCCGCTGCTGGAGGAGGAGGAAGACTGATGGAGACAAGCGGCCGGTGACAAAAAGCTCTAATTACCGCCGTCTTGTTTAAATGTGTCGGCAATTTGTATCCGGACAGCCGAGGGAAAAAAAAAAAAAAGAAAAAAAAAAGAAAGAGAACGAGAAATGCTAATTGAACGAAAAAGAGAATGAGTGAGGAGGTAAAAAAAAAAAATTACAACTAGACAAAAACGACTCATTCAACTTATTGAAAGACGCCGCTGCCAACAACAGGGGAGAGCTACCTTCCACTCCGGCCTCGTGCGGGGAGAAGATGCGGGCGTCGCCGCAGGGCGACGTGCTGATGTAGAGGTGGAACTGGACGTTGTCCTTCAGCCTGTAGCCTCCCTTGTCGCACGGCACAAATATGGACCTCTGCTGCTCCTCCCTGCTGCTGCTGCCGGGACGCAGAGGAAACGAGCTGACTCGCCGGCTCACCCAATCACTGACTCACCCAATCACGACTCGAGCAATAGTGACAGCAAACCGCATTCACTTATACAAATGATTGTGTATCTGTGTTAGTGTTAGTGTGTGTCTGTGCTTTTAGGCTGAAGTGAAACTGCTTATACTACAAGCTGCATATAAACCAGCAGTCAAACATCAAACTTCTGATTTGATGGTTTTTCTTTCCTTTTTTCATGACTATTGACATTGTGGATTATCACTCAAGGCATCAAAACTATGAATGAACACTTATGGAATATGCATCAAACACAAAAGTGTGAAATAACTCAAACAAGTTTTATATTTTAGATGATCTAGAACAGCCACCCTTCATATAAAATATAAAAAACACAACATATTCAGGCTGAATCCTGCTCATATATTTCATGTCTACAGATTGTATCTACAGTGTAGAAAGTCTGTCACTATTGACATCATTCTGCAGTTTCACAGACTTTCTTAAACAACGTGCATTCCCTCTCATCCAGGCAGCGCGTGTTTTAAAAAAAAGAACACGAGGAGGTCTCGTGCAGGCCCCGCCCACTCACCTGAGGAAGAACTCCAGCTGGGTGTAGAGGTACCTGATGAGCGAGCGCCGGGCGATGATCTCGGCGTGGCAGTCGTTGAGCGCCAGGCCGCGGTCGCTCATGTACTCGCCGTTGATGCACTTGGTGCCGGTGGAGACGCAGATGACCTGCGCTTCCTTCACGTCCGTCCCTGGTGGAGGCCAGAGGGGGGCGCTGTCAGCACAGGTGAGCCTCACTCTCTCTCTCTCCCTTTCTTTCTTTAACTCCTTTCCCATTAACTTTTAGTAACAAACAAGGCCCAGGAAAAGTGTTAAGTTTTAAGACCAACGGACACCACAGTAGCTGCGTTTCCATGACAGGTTTTCCAAAAATCGCTTTTTAAAATCATCCCGCTGACGAGCGCTGCCACCGCGCCGCCGCCGCCAACATTTCCTTCAGCCGACGGTGGAAAACAGGGCACGTGGGCCTCACGGGCTCCCGTAGGAAGCAGCTCCAGTCTACCTGTCGTCATGACGACTCCCGCCAGGACTTTCCGCCGGGCGTGAGGGGAGGTGAAGTTGTCTGTCAGCTCGCTGAACTTATCCACCACCAGGCGCGAGACGGCGTCAGCCAGAACCTGCAAACACACACACATACACACGCACACACACACACACACACACACAAGCTTGTGTCAGACGTGTCTTCCTATGAGGCTGAGTCTGGTGTTATCTTCCCCAGGAACGCTGTGTAGCTGTCACTGTGCTGGCACTCGCTCTCCAAACAAGAGCCCGAAGCACAAAAACACCAAACCAACGGCAACAAGTGAACGAGGCTGTCGGACCCCCCCGAGGAATTCCTTCACACCCTTGCAGCCGTTCCGTTTGAACTTGACGTGACAGTTCTAATTTAGCCCGGTCTTCCATCAGGCCGCCGATCACAGCGCGGTTCGAGCAGACAGCAGCGCTGTGTTTTCTCCGCGCTGCTTCAGACTGAACTCGGCTTTTATCGCACGTCTTTTGTTGTTGGACGTGCGCCGGCTCGCCCACCTCCCTCACTGGGCGGTATGATGGAGAACGACGACGAGCAGAGGAGGAGAGACGACGGCTGACTGAGCACAAATTAAAGAGATTAGTCCAGTATTGGTTTCCTGCGACTCTGAGGCCGCCCAGTCGGTCGTGGCCACGTCATTTGACTTTGGACCGCCAAGGACGAGGAGCGGCTTCAAGTGATGAATACATAATAAAGGCAAATAATTCACAATTATCTCCCTTGTATTCTTATATCTATATATTATAATAAATTATATTTATGATCTGACGCAGGCAAAAAAGATTTAAACTAAAGATAAGATGAAGTTGACACCTATTTAATCCCCATTTAGTCTTTGCCAAATGGAAACAGGCTGCATTAATGAAGTACTAATAGCTCAATTAGTGGGGAGAGAGGACCAGCGTTCAAATGGGGTCTAAAGATGAATTATAATTAAAAAAAAATAATGACAGGTGGAGAGAAAAAGAGGGTAAAAAAAAAAAATGCCAAAGGGGCGGAGCTCTGATGGTTCTGCACGGTGGCGTCGAGATGGTCCAATCGAAACCACCTGCTTCTATGAGTGGGGTTTGGCCGCATAAACTTTTGACGTATTGCGACGTGCACCTCACGCGCACATTTCCCGTCACACCTCGAGGACATTTCTCCACCAATGAACACACATCCAGGAAGTCTGTAAGGTGACGTCATCGGCTCGCTGCAAAAAGAGTCTTGAAGAAGATTAATATGCAGAAGGCGGAACAGCGAGCGGCAGCGAGGAGAAACAGGTGCAGAGGTGCAACTGGTGATATGTTGCTTTATGCTGCAGGTGTCTGGAGGAGTGGACAGCTGCATGTGAAGTGGAGTCACTGTGGTAGAAGTTTGATTTTATATTTTCATCAGAATATGTGTGTGAGTATATTGATGATGATGAAACGCAAGAACATCGTTGGGCGGTTCGATGCCTGCGTGAAGAGAATTCATGAGGGCTGATCACTAGATTAGATTAGATTAGATTAGATTAGATGAAATTAGATTAACTATATGGTCCCCAAATGAAATTTGTCTTGGGCTAAAGGTGCCTGGTGCAGCTGCAGATACACAACACAGACAGACACATAACGCATACAAGAATAACATACAACAACGACAACTCTGGAAGCACTTTGTGTTGCATTGTCTTTGTATGACTCGTGCTTTATAAATAAAGTTTGATTCCATTTGTTTTGACAGGTGATGTTCGGCTCGGTGCGAGACGCAGCAGAGGAGCTACCAGTGAGCGGAGCTGGGTGGGGGTGGGGTCAAGAGGTCAAGAGGTCATCTTACCAGCGGCAGGTGCAGCTGCAGTCCCTCCCGGGGAATGGGCTGCCGGGACGGCGTCTGGTCCAGCTGCATGTTGAAGAGCGCCGAGAGCGCGGCCTGCGCCGCCCGCGCCTTGGCCAGCTTCTTGTTGCGGCCCGAGCCCTCGAACGTCTGCGCGTCCACCGTCACCGACATGACGAAGTTCTTGGCGTGGCTCTCGCCGCTCTCCGACACAAAGTCGTACTTGAGGCCCGGCCGCAGCTCGTTGAGGATCATGACGGGGTTTTTGCCGCTGGAGGGCGAGCTGAAGGCCGACGGGGGGGGCAGCGGCGCCTGGGCCAGGGTGGCGCCGGGCGGCGTGGGGAGGGGGTACTCCCCCAGCGAGTTCAGGGGCCCGCCGCCGCCGCCGCCGCTGGAGCCCACGTAGAAGGACTCGTCGGGCGGCGGCGCCGGCGTCTCGAAGCCGTTGAAGAGCATGTCGGGGAAGTCGGCCTGGTCGGAGGTGAAGTCGGTGTTGACGGTGAGCGTGCGGCCCATGGCCAGGTGGGCCTCGGAGGCGTTGGGGAACTGCACGAAGGAGCGCAGGGCCTTCTCGGCGGCGTTGAGCTTGGCCTTCTTCTTGGTGGGGCCCATGCCCTCGAACATCTGTCCGTTGACCTCCACCGTCATGACAAAGACGGGCGCGTGCACCGGCCCCGTCTGCGACAGCAGCTTGTACTGCAGGCCCGGTTTGATCTCGTTCAGCTGCATCAGCGCGTTCTTGGGCAGCACCGGCCCCAGCGTTTTCTTGCGTTTTTTGGCCCGGAACTTTGCGTGCGCGTGTCCATTGTTGCCCTCCTCCAGCGGCCGCTTTCGGGCGGCCAGGCCGCCTCCATTGGGCAGCTGATCGGCCGCCGCGCCCACCACCACCACCCCGTCTTTGCAGGACACGTTGTCCAGGTTTCGGTTTTCCTTAACATCGGTGCTGCTCGAACCTGCGGTGCCCAGAAAGAGTAACTTACAACGCCTTCGTTGCAGGATCTTGTAAATGCAAAATTTATAGATTCCTTTATCACTCTTTGGAACTGAACTAATGATTTGTGTTCCAAAAAAAACAAAAAAAACAAACAAAAAAATCAAAGCAAGGTCATGTTGGTTGCTAGCTTTAAAAGCACTAATTATTGAGATAACTGCAGAGCAACATGGTTACAGTTCTGATCTATAAGAAAGGCTGGTATCTTCACCTTCAGAATTCAAAATAGTCACATCTATTGCACTATATACCTCCATATTGATGACATGCAGCAATGAGATTGACCTATTCATAAATTTTCATGAATGAGGTAATAGCTTTATGGGCTTTTTATTGCCCCCCCTGGTTTGAGAGAGAAATACAAATTACAAAGAGCTGATAATGAGGTTTACTGGCTGACTGCCGCTGCTGACTGCCGCTGCTGCTACTGCTGCTGCGCACCAACAGGAGCCGCAGATCAAAACTCCACACAGCCGCTCGGACGCACACCAAGCAGCCCGGCATCGACTATCAATTTCTAATGGCTTCATCAGGCCTGGCGGTTGGCGCTGCGCTGGGGAACACATATCACTGAATCCAGTTAGCAAAGCGGATGGAATATTGGCAAAAAATTTTCATTTATAACATCCTTCAGCAAAGGCTTGATAGGTTACTCCTTGCGGTACTCAGAAGAGAGAGAGGCCGCAGTGTGCATGAGTAGGACTGTAGACTGGGTGGAGAGGGAGTGCAGGGATGTGTGCAGGGGAGCAGGAGGAGGAGGAGGAGGAGGAGGAGCTGAGGACCAGGCAAACAGGAAAATACATCAACGAGGCAGCAGGAGAAGAAGACTTGGCCTAGCCGAGCGCCCGAGGCTAAAGGCAGCACCCGCAGCACGCTGGGAGGATTAAAAAAAAAAAAAATTGTAAAAGATTTTACAAAGCCGACGACTCACTTCCAAAATAATATTTTGTCCCATTTACAACAAAAGCTGCTTCTAATTAGGAGTGTGTCTCTTGAGAATCCTCCCCAACCCCACCCACCCACACACACACTCGTCGGTGATGACAGCGATTCCGGGTTGCAAAATGTAACGACACGCCGTCACCATCTGCACACTGCAACTGACTGTACGCAACGACATTGAACAAAACAAGCTAATTTGGAACAAAAAAAAAAAACAAAACACAAAAAGAGTCGAGAATGACGGCTGCAACGAGCCTGCATGTTTGTTTGTTTTTTCCAAACGTCTTCATTTTACAGAGCGGCAAGATTTTACAAAAATCTGCAATGTGTAGCGTTAAAAAGTGCACCGCAAGGTCCTCGCCAACCCAGCCGGTGACCGGTTCAGAAAATATGTATGTTTCTCACCCAGGACCTTTAACTGCAAGAGACATTAGTCTTAATGCATAGAGTTGGTGTGTTTCTGGAAAAAAGTGAATTCATCAAAGTATAAAAACTGTCATGGTTTGGAAAATGGAATGTAAACACACCAACCGCTGCAGCATGCGGCGCAGACGCACCAACACTGTGGAGGAAATGAACACACACATTCGCATGCAGAGTGGATTCCGTGCTGTCGCCATTTACATGCAGGCGTGCGGCATGCATTGCATCATGGGTATTTGCTGGGGCCAGTGTCACACGTGTGTAATCAGAACTCGTTAGCGGCGTACAGATGAGACAGAAGTTGTGCCTGCAGCCGGCGGCCAAGTGAAAAAGTCTCCTCGCTACTTCCTGTCTGGCCGCCGCCGCCGCCGTCAGACCCTCGATACAGGGCGATTCAGCGAGCGATTCGTAAACGCAAAACTTCAAGAGGCGGCGAGGACGAGGGTGTCACATTAAAGCTGGAAATGATTTGCCTGTTTTTCCTTTGCTGCGTCCCCGCAGCATGAAAGAGACGGGCTGAGTTCTATCAGTGCGAGTCGATCTTCTGAGGCTCCGCAGGCTTTGAAAGACGACAAAAACACTTTGAAATCTCATTTTTTTTCCTTCCAAAAAGCACAAAAACAACAGACTTCTCTGCAGAGCAAAAAGGAAGAAAAAAAAACCCAACACACCCCAAATTGTGACACTCTGTTCACTTGTGCGTCAGGTTTGGAAGCCGCTGGGACGACGGCTTCCTCTGACTGTTGAGACGAGGACGAAAACACATCCGACCCCGTCACTCTGCACCTTCTGAGGCGCACCGTCGCTGCCGCTGCCGCCGAGAAACGTCTAATTAGAGTTCAGTGCTGCGGCGTACGGAGGAGTTTCTGAGGGAGAAGAGACGGTAGATGGAGTCTTTGATAGCGGCTGAGGTCTTTTTAATGCCTCATCCTTGAAAGCTCTCGCTAAAATCAGAGCACTTTTTTTTTCCCCCCCCCTCTTTTTTTGCATGAGTTTGCAGCATTTCCAGTCTCGGTTCAAGGGAGGACTGAAGCTCGGCGCTGCTAACGGAGGCTCGGCATCCAATGCAGAAAACAGTCAGACTCACCGACCGATAGGAAGAGATCGATCAGCTGGTCGACACAGGCAGACATCAAAGGCACGAGGTCATCTTCAGAAAAATATTGGAGCTGGCAGCAGCTGGATGTCAGACGCCAAGAAGCTTTTGAAGAAGTTATTTTTGCTTATTTTCTACTTTTCTGTTGTTGTGGTGAAACTGGGTCACGTTAAAGGCTTCGTCAGGCGTTTCTGAGCTAAAAAAAAAAAAAAAAATCACGCTCACTCACAAGTTGTTCAAATGTCGTCTCGCTGCAACAAAATGAGCGACAGACGAGACTTTTTGTTGGGCTAAATTTGCATGTGGATTCTTTAAAATGTAATTAGCTCTGGTAATTCCCGGCGGGACGGCTGCAGACAAAGCGCATCAATGCTCATCAGATGCCAGTTAATTTGTGTTCAGACTGATTACACATCAGAGAGAGAGAGAGAGAGAGAGAGAGAGAGAGAGAGAGAGAGAGAGAGAGAGAGAGAGAGAGAGAGAGAGAGAGAGAGAGAGAGAGAGAGAGAGAGAGAGAGAGAGAGAGGGAGAGTGGCGGCTGGACAGGCTGGACCGGGAGGGTTTGAGGAGGGGGAGGGGGCGTGCAGGAGGAGGGAGGGGGCGGGGGCAGTGGGGGGTGGCGGGAGGTTCTGAAGGATCAGAGCGCAGGCCCGAAGCAGAGTCCACTCACTCATGTTCTCCTCCTCGTCCACATCCATGGCGGCGGGTTTCTCCTGACCAGCGAGCAGCTTCAGCGCCACCGCACCTGCAGGGCAGAGGTCACAGAGGTCACACATCCTCAAGTCAGACTGTGAGGGGCGGCGGCGGCGGCAGCAGCAGGTTTCTCAATCTTCCTGCTAGTGTTGCAGTTGAGACGGCACCAACCGAGACCAAGACATCATCAAGATTAGAGAGCATCAAGATTGAGACCAGACCAAGACTTCATATGCAGCAAACTTAAACAAAAAACAACAAAAACAACTTTGCTTTATAAAATTAAAAATAAACTCACTAGTAATAAGGGGGCAGGTTGTCACTCTGGGTGTCACCAACAGAGGGTAAAACTGCAGCAGCTGGATTATTTTCTGTTATTATCGTGTTATTACAGTGTTGGCTGAGTCTCCACTGGTCTGGATCAAAAATCCCAAGTCCACCCAGTCCAAGACCGAGACCAGACCCAGTAAAAATGCCTCAGAGTCCGAGACCGAGACCAGACCCTTAAGAAGTGGTCTGGAGACCAGGACCAACCTCCAGGACTACAACACTAGTTCCTGCTTGTGTAAAATCAGATTCACCAAAAATATAATACACACACTGCAGTGCGCAAGTAGCCGCTGACGTGGACACATGAATATTCCCAGAAGGAGGAATGAGAGTGGAGGGAGGGGCTGGACGGGTGGGCAGCCTGTTGTGTGATTATTGTGTATGTTGTTGGAAACGACAGTGAGCAGATGCTGCTTCTTCTACATGGTTCTACACAACGTTTTTCTGTTCAGGCGAAAAAACATTGACTTTCTGAAGCAGTCATTCATCTCTAATATTATTTTACAAATTTCAATTTGTTTTACACTACCGCTCCTTTTGTCGACGCGTCATCCAGCTGCACCTCCTTTTGTCAAGAGAACACTTTTTCTTTAAGAAAAAAGAAAGAAAAGTTTAGTGACTGACTGCCACTATGCTGCTCATTAGTGAACTAATAGTTCTGAAAGTTTTCAACTGAGCGACTCCCCCCTCCGCCCGCCCCCAACCAACCAACCAACCAACCAACCATCAGTCGGGACACTTGAAAGTCTCACGGCGGCAGAAATATCGCTGAGAGCGGAGCGGAGAAGTACAGAGTGATGAAACAGACTCGCAGATTAAGTCAGATGACGGAGAGAGGGAGAGAAAGAGTGAGAGTGAGAGAGAGAGAGAGAGAGAGAGAGAGAGAGAGAGACACACACAGAGTTAAAGCGGGAGAACGATGGCTGGGCGACACGGAGCAGACTGCGCTGATTTCTCCTCCCTGCCCTCCCCCGTCTCCCATCAGCGCCCCCCATCCCTCAGCCAGACACTTTCTTCAGCTAAACTAAATGGGCTAATTAATCTGGCCTAATGGCGGGTGACAGCAAATATGCTTGCACAATTATCACCCTATTAAAGATTCATATTCCAGCCCATAATTGAAAATGAAAAGGTGGTGGGTGGGGTGAGGGTGGGTGGGGAGAAGGCGGGTGGGGTGAGGGCGGGTGGAGGTCCAGTGGAGTCACAGCAGCATCAAACTCACTCGCACTGACACACATGACACACTGACAGGGAGCTTTTTTTTTTTTTTTTTTTTTTTCTTTTTGAACTCCTGCAGTCCATAGCAGGTTGGCTATGATAATGTATTTTATTCATTTATTCCAATCAAGTGATTGGAAAGGAGCAGGATGAAGAAAACTTAGAATACCTGCTCCTCCCTTAAAACAATGAACTGCTTACATCAGATGAGTTGCCATCATCAGGCCTACATGGCCGAAACATGTTGGCATACTGAACTATAAAGCCATGATCTAAAAAAACAGACTTTTCCGACTGCGTCTGATTCCTCGGCCACACCTGCACCTGCACCGCCTCCTCCAGCCAGCCACCCGCTGCAGCAGCGGCGGAGTTTAATCAGTATGCAATGCAAATACGGCAGTCAGTCTTGATTTTCAGATGAGGCGACCTTGTTTATAAAGCTGTAACTAGCCTTCAGCCTTTAAAGACAGGGAAGAAATTCAGGGGCAATCACTGTGCGGCGTTCCGACAGGGAGTCAAATGAGTGTTTGTGTGGGAAGTAAATCAGAAAGGTGAGCGACAAAACGACGACGACAACAACGAAAAAATAAAGAGAGAGGCGTCCTTCATGAATTCTTTTGAATTGTATCGAATATTAAAAGCCAATGCATTTTGCTGAGGTTAAGATGCTAATGACGAGGAAATAAGCTCAGGTCAAAATCATTTACTCGTAACGAGGTCACGATGGAGCAAAGCTGAAAAGATTTCGGTCGAGTTCTGCAGAAAAGTTGTAAAACTCTCCCGATGAAGGTTTTGAAACGTCTCCTCACTGAATCGACTCACAATGACCTGGTGCAAAGCGCCCTCATCGAGACTGGCAATGAAAAAAATGGTATGCAAAGGTTTTCCCCCCCTGTAAAATAAAACTCTGACATCAAAGACATTTAAATAAATTAAAAAAAACTTCAGCAATCAGCAATATTGTCGTCATTAAAGGCCGAGAAGCCAATTTGCACATTTGCAAGTTAAAAAAGTTAAGAGACAAAATGGAATGCGGAATAAATTTTTAGTCAAATCATCTGCAAGAATGGCATGAAAGTGGGAAAACTATATAAAAAAACACTTTGGTCCTCTTTATGCAGAAGCGATACAGCGTCGTCAGGTTGCCAGACGGCCGGGTTCCAGGTAATTCCAGGTAGTTCCAGGGACGGCAGAGAGATGAAAAAGAAGATGAAAAACCTCAAATTCAATCTGGCACGGCGAGAGAGAGAGAGAGGGAGAGGGAGAGAGAGAGAGACTGAGGGGAAATAAGGTGGTTTTGATTCGCTCTGCGTTCCTGCACCGCTGCCGCCGCCGCCGCCGAGCGATAGAGCGGCGCCATCGCCCACTGCCAGGTGACAGAGGACGTGAGGGGAGGCGAGGAGGGGAGGAAGGGGGAGGAAAGGTAAAAGGTGAGGGAGGAATAGATGATGAGAGAGAGATAGAAAATACAATCCCATTCCCAGTAAAAAGAGAATCATTATCTCCTGTGAAAGTGGCGGCGGTGAGGAGCTGCGACCCTGAGTGGAGGCGAGGTCAGCGAGCAGCCGTCCGTCACTGCAGATCACTGATCTCACACCAGCAACCCAGCGGCCACAGACACAAACCAAAAAAAAAACACCCAAAATCACATCAATAAATAACAGAGATTGCTAGAACTCTTCAAGATCTATTTTGCCAGCACTATTGTTATTGTATTCATTGCCTATTTATTGTTTTTCAAAGAATATGTCATTTAAAATTAGATGAAGACAAAACTATTATTGTATCACAAAAAATTGCATATTTTTTTTATAATCCAATTTCACTTTTACTTGTGATTGACTTGAAGTCTCGGGAATTAACTTCATTGATTTCAGGATGTATAGTATAAAACTGTGGATGTTTGTGAACTGTGAACGATTTGAACTTGCAGAAACTGGCAGGTTGAAACTACACAAAGAAAAAAGCAGCACAAAAAAAACAAAAAAAACAAAGGTAGGCAGGATTGTTTGTTGTACACACGCGAGTACTAAAGTGAAAAGTGTGTTTAACTGCCTACATATTGAAGCGAATATAGAACGATAAAGATCATTTTTATTAAGGCGGGAATCTTTAAGGAGCGAAGGGGGAAGGAAGTGCGGAGGCGGCCGGCGCAGCATCAGCAGTATTGAGGACGGCGCGCTGGAAGGTGGCGGTGAGGCCAGGCAGAACCTTCGATTCGCCGCTCGATCGCAGCGCCGAGACTCGGCAGCCGCCGTGAAGAAAAAGAGGCCAAAGCTGCAAAGTCCTCCAACTGACCAGCAGGGGGCTCAATCTGACGGCTACAGGTCCTTAAAGCTGAGACACTGCGACACAGCGACACAGGTACATTACAACAACAAAAAAGGTTTGAATGTTCCTGAAAGTCTCCTGTTTTGGAATTGTGTGTATTACAGACACATGTGTAGACGTATAGAGATACTCAGTGTTTAGATGAAAAGACTCAACCACCTCCGCTGTGGTTGAGTCCTCGCTACCTGCAGCCGACGACTGACCACCTCTGGGTCCGCCAGGCTCAGCACTGCCTGAGCATTCTGGGTAATGGAGCGGAGCGACGGCTCGGCCCGGTGCTGAGATGAATAGGTGCAGCGACCACGCGGACACACACACACACACAAACAGTTCAGCTGCCGGTAACTGCGAGCTGTTGAAACCGATGACGTTTGCTGATAAAAAGCCTCCTGATTCAAACTGGAGCGACTCGTCATCTTCATCTTCTCGATTTAATTAAAAAAAAATAAATAAAAAGCAGAAATGTTTCGTTTGCATCGTTTAAGCCTTTCAGCTGCAACTAAAATCCCACATTGACTGAAGCCAACATTAAATCATCAGCGCTGCCCTTGATGCTCCGCTCACATCTGCTCCTGACAGGGTTGTCGAAGTAAAACCATCAAATCTTTGCTTGTGATGATAAAACCGGAACATCATAATTAGAGCGAAAAACCCCCCGGAAACAAGCCGAGCGTGATTAAATAAGCAGCTGCCAGAGACAATCCCAAGCTCTTATGATGACACTTTCACGTTATTTATACGACATAAAAATATAAAACGAATGGTTTTTGGTTGTTCGCTGCCTCCTCGTCACTTCCAGCCGCCCATCTGGCCTCTCGGCTGACAATCCAGCGGCTTTTTATTGTGTTCCAGACTGGAGTATCTGACAGCCGCTCGTTCATCACGGTGGAGCGCTGGTGTGAAGGTGGAGGGAAGGAAGGTGGAGGCACCGAGTATCAATATGAATTTTTTATTTGATGGCTCTTATGAAATATTGCATCTCAGAAGGTGTCGGCAGAGTCAAGGCCCCCGCATGAGTGAGGGGCCGCGTCAAAAAGGCCGGCCAGTGGAGAAATAATGGCAACACACACACACACACACACACACACACAGACACACACACACACACAAATCCCACAGAAATGATGGTAAATGTTTGAAAATGGCTCACACTCCACGTTAAATCACACAAGTTTCGCACTGATTTGCCATAGCACCTCCTTTCCCAACCTTTTTATGGGCACTCACTGCACGTACAGACACAGTCAGGCCTCCCAGGCTGCTTCAGGTGTGGTCGCTCATAAATCATCAGAGTGAAAAGGCTGCGATTCCTGCAGCCATAACACGGCGGTGGTCGGGGTGGGGAATTCACAGGGGCTCCAAAATTTCCCTCGGAGTGAAAAACAGCTTGGACTGGATTCTGCTGTTGGCACTGACTTGTTTTCAGGGGGAAACTTTTTTTTTTTTTTTTTTTCCCCAGTTGGTCACCAGGCTGGTCACATGTGGCTGGAGCGGCGTCCCAAACCTCCAAACAGGATTTGTACGTTGGCCCACCAACCGACTCACAACCAACAGATCAGTAATCAGTATCAACTGTTTGTTCGACAGCAGGGGAATTTTTCCACATTTCTTTGTATGTATTTATTGATTTGTTTATTAAATGGTGGACATTGCTGGAAATAGAAATGGACAAAATACGCTGCCATGAAACCACATTTGATGCTAATTAAAAATATCATCCACCCAATGGTGACGATCGACTGTCCCACTGACAAACTCACAGGCAGTTAGGTGAACGTGTATAATAATAATAATAATAAAAACAATAATAATAATAGTAGTAACAGTTGTACACGGAGCCACATTCAAGGAAAGGTAAAAAACCACCTGGACCTTTTTTAGATGTCACGTCTTCCAGGATGCAACAATCACTGGGACTCGAACTTGAACTTCAATCGATTGGTTAATTGTGCCAACTGTGTCCATGCAGTTGCTGCTCACGTAACAAAAATCCAGAAGTCACGTTGGAAAAACACAAAAGCCAAAGAAACAACACTGAGTCAACCACACTGTAGCTTCGCTGCCTTGGTGAAGACAAACAGAGTCTGGACAGTGTTCTGAGTCGGGGAGCGAGGCGAAGACCAGCGACGTCCACCAGCAGAGGAAGCAGAGGGAAACGCTGCTGCTTTGAAATGACTTTATATGGTTTCCTCGCCGATCAGAACCTTGACGCACACGAGACGAATACCAAGAACCTGAGATAAGTGCAATTTTGCCTGGTGCAAGACTTGTCTGTGAATGAAAACCCACAAGTGAACCCACAAAGTTCCCTTACACACAAAAGTGGATCTCGTCAGCTACAGGTCGAGGGCCGCACACGCTTCCTTCACACCACTCCAGGTACGACGGTGCCATTTTGAAGACGCCGAACGAGAAACATGCCAGAATCATCGGCGTCTGCGACATTTTTCTGGGTTCTTACACTCAGCGTTATCACAGTATGACAACATTTACACAACATTTACAAGAGCGGCTAATATCGCACAACAGTGTTTGTTCTGGCTACGCAGGCAATGCTCCCCCCATCTTCTCCCACTGTTAGTATGACGTGGTTCCCAAGTTAAATGTCCTATTTAGGCAAAGAAGTGCAGCTGTTGGAAGGCGTTTGAAGGAAAGTGGAGAAACACCGCCGGAAATAAGCGGCGCTACACTTTCTGCTGCCAGAGGACACAACGACATGCATGGCACACTGAGAAAACTGGGAGGAGACACAATAACAACACGACACAACACGCAAAACAAAAGCCAACACCAAACAGAGATGAGAATTAAAAGAGGAGGAACAGATCGAAGGACGGCTGGAGGCCAAAATAAGGAATCGAAGACGAGATGAAAGAGGGGGAGAGAAAGTGGACAGAGACAAATGGCTGCTGGAAATGGTTGTTGCCTCGCCGACAGCCTCTCACAGCGCCGCTAACACAGACTGATCGGCCCGCCGGGCCGCTCCACTCCTCCACACCCTCCCTCCATCTCTCCCTCCATCTCTCTCTCTCTCTCTCTCTCTCGTTCCTTCATATTTCTCCTCAAAAAACAAAGCCCAAAACAAAATATATTGAAATATATAGCACTTTCCAGCACCTTCACGGTACTAATTCACCCATTCAATGGACCACCTGCTCTACCTCATGAACTAAATACAAAGACAACCAATTAAAAAACAAACTAGATGAAGCTGGTAGTCTACAGCAGCAGGTCCAACCAGTGGGGGCGCCGCTGGCATCCAGGATGGAGCAAAGACCAAGAGGAGCGTGAGAAACGATGGTTAGCCAGGATAGCTGGACCGTCAGCAGCACTAAAATCCCATCACTTCCTCCAATCAGCTCCTGGCAGGCTGCTCATTACCTGCAGCCAGGGAGGTTTAATAAAAACGGGATTGCGGCCCGCTCCTCTTTCTTAAGAGAGAAGTGACAACGTCCTTTTGTCTCTTTGCCAGGCGCCGCCGTCTCGTCCCCCGACCCCCCCACTGGAGAGCGGAAGAGGTAATGCGGCGTAATGAAGTACACGTGTGGCTGTCGGTGACCTAATGAAGAGAGGTCACGGCAGGGAGGGAAGTGGCCGCCGCGCCGCCTGATTGAAACTGATGGGCCAAGGTAAGAGAAGGGTGGAGGAGAACCGGAGGAAGAGGAGGAGGGGCCACCCGGCCGTCTCATCACACACACATACATGACCGCACGTGACCACCAGTCCATTATTCAATTTGGCCTCTCTAATGGCGGCTGGATCAGGCTGCCAGGAGCCATTTGCCTCGCCCGCCGCCGTCGCTGGACGTTAACGCTCTTCCTCTGGGCTGAATATTAAGAGGAGGACGTTTAGATGTTTGACGCCTCACGGCCTCCGGCCAATCAGGGAGCGGAGCTGCATCGGCCCAGCAGACGTGCTACCGCTGCTCGACTGCACTGAAGCCCATCGTCTCGCTGTCGTCTAACTCGCTCCTAGTCAAAGGTTTTAAGCCCACCACAAAAACACCACAAAAACCTGGTGGCTATGACATCATGTATCACTGCTGAAGCCTAAAAAGTCAAAATGATTTTTACTGGGATGTAGTGGAAGGAAGTGTGAGAGAAATGTCAAATTTATTATGTAAAGCCTTTAAAATTGACTAAAATTACTCAGGCTGCTGCTGTTGCAGCTTCAGTGGCACCAACTGCTCTTTGTTTCCTTCAGTTTTTCCAGACTCTCTCTCCTCTTTTTCGCTGTGTGGCTGTATAATCTATTTGACAACTTTTGATTTATGACACACACAGCTGCCGCCCGCTGCCTGGGGGGCTGAAGGAAGGAAGGAAGGAAGGAAGGAAGGAAGGAGGGAAGGAAGGAAGGAGGGAGTGTTTTCTGAGTGCAGCGGCAACGTGCATCACGTTGTGCTCGATGCTCAGGAGGCCCAACAGCAGCAAAGGTAGAGAAGCTCCGCCCATTAAACACACCTGTGGCAGTGTGGAACAGCCCAGCGACTCTCTGACACTGACTCTGCCGCCTCTGAGTCCCTCTGCCCCAAACATTTTACACCAAGAGCAGCAAACAGAGAAAAGGGGAGTTTAAGATGCAAGGAGGTTGCAGCGCTGCAACCTCCTGCTTTGAAACTGATTTATTGCAACCCAGAAGAATCCCATGCAGGGCTCAGGGCTCCACCGAGCGTTGCCTGCTTCCCTTCTCAGTGTGAACAGTTACTGCAGCTCCAGTTGATGCAACCACTGTCCAATGGGGGGCAAAAGGGAAGAGGAGGGGAGGAAGGAAAAAGAAAAGAAAAGGAAAAACGCTGCATGAACAGAGGCTGTGACAGCTGACAGGAGGAGGGAGGAGGCTGAGAGCCTGCAAAGAGCGGCTGACAGGAGGAGGGAGAGGGAGAGCAAACGGCCCCGAGAGTCGGGAGGTTGGAGGTGAGGAGAGGAAATACGGCGCTGAAGGAGAGAGATGAGGCCGAGGGAGGGGAAGCAGAACTTTCTCTCCAGTGAGATTATGAGGTTTAATGAAAATAAAACGAGGAAGCTGGTTGGGGGTCACAAGCTGCGTCTCCATCACCTTTAGAATTCAGCAAAACCAAAATATGGCAATAAAAACTGGTGATGGAAACACCTCAACTTGGAAAAACCTCTTGCATATGGCTAAAAGATTTGATTTTATTTTGAAAAAACTGTGATGGAAGCGCAGCTCCAGCCTGGTTTAGTTGAGTCCAAGCGGGAGACTGATGGAGAGGGAAAACCTGGTGGAAGTTGTGTGCAGCCGCCGCCCCTCGCTCTTCAAGTTACAAAAGCTCATCTTGAGATTTTCTGCTGGCGCGGCAGAACAACGGTGCCTCGCTTCCCCCGTTTTCCATATTTCATACACAGTCCATTGGATGGCGTCGCCTCACACAGTCACGGCTGGGCACATTTATGAGAGATGCATTCCAGAAACTTATCACTGGCCAGATATTGCTCGGGCTCAGCGTTTTGAAAGTCACCCTGCTCTGTATGCTAATTCTCTAATGGAGCTGCGTCACTCCCAAGGTCACGTCGTCGGTGGACGCAGAGCGACGGCGGATTAACAGGCAAACTGGAGAAAAGTTACTACAAATAACCAAGCGAATGAAATAAGAAAGTATGATTCTAGTTGCATGTTGGTCATATAATTCGGTTAAAAAAAAGAGAAAAATTGTAAATTAAAAAAAAATCAGCCCTGAGTTAAGAAAAAGTTTTCTGTCAAGATTACTTCAGTTCCAATTAAACTTCTTGTTTAAAGTGACAAATGAAACATCCTCTTGTTATATTTAATTATGTCACATTGTTATAGGTTAAAATCAACTTAGAATTTTGAGAAAAATTTCATTGCATTATTTTAATACATTCACAAAATTCCTCCAGTTTGTCTGCAGCCTCAGTTGTCATTATGATTTGTGCGTTGTTCTTTTTTTCCCCCAACTTCAGTGATTTCCTGATGCGCTTTGTGTTTCTGCTGTCAAACTCTTCACTGTGTTGATCAATTCTGAACTATTTCAACTGTTTGCTGAAACTGTCTTTCACACACAGCCTCGTATTCAGTTGATTTCAACCCTGGACTCACAATGTGCCAGCAGCCTTCGACTCCACTGTGCCAGCAGCCTTTCACTACGACCTGACCTCCACCTCACACTCAGCATTAGCGTCTAGCCTGCTAAGCGCCGCAGCTTTACGCCACTTGGTAACTTATCGGAAGGCTTCAGGCTTTAATCTGACTGAGGAAGCAACCAGATGAATCCATAAAGTCCCTCTTCCTCCTTTCTCCCCTCGGCGGCTGTTAGAAAGTGCCACTCTCACTCCCCGGGGTGAGAAGGCAGGGTGGGAGACTGCAGAGCGGTGTAATGCTGATGGACGCAGTCATTCTCTGAGTGAGCAGAGTGTGAACCCGGCACTCGCAGTGCAGCATCAGCACAGGTGGATTTACTCGGATGAATGGACTCGGGCAGAGTGGGGGGTGGGTGGGGGCAGGGGGGGTGAGGTGGGACACGGCTCATACTGGCACCGAGCTGTGGCCGCCTCAGTAATTACCAGCTGGACTGTTCCAGGATAATCTCTGCAGGAGGAGGAGAGGAGCTCCGAGGTCGCCAGGCTGCGCAGCTCCGACCAAACTCTCAGAACCAGGAGCAGGAAGAAGCAGCTGGCAGCCAGTGAGAGCTGCTGCTGCTGCTGCTGCTGCTGCTGCTGCTGCTGCTGCTGGTGGCGCAGCAGGAGCAGCAGGAGCAGTGGTTTGATCGCAACAGGACGACGCTCCCCCGTCAGAAGAAGAGAGGAGGAGGAGGAAGGACAGGATTTCCTCCTGGTCTGCGTGCTCCTTCGGTGATGCAGTAACAGTGACGCAACCAGTCAAGAAAATCCTCTTTTCATTTTGAGAAAATGGAACCTGTTGTCTTTTTTTCTCTTTCGTTAATTCACAGTCACAGCACTGAAACGCAAGACAAATATATCAATCATGGCAAGTTTATTCTGGTGAAAATTACAGGAAAATAAATCTATTGTGTGTTTTTTAGCAGTTAATTTTATATGAAGTGTGTCGTCTCTCACTGGCATCCCTGCTGTTGTTGTTTAATTGTCTCTGTTAAATCTCCCATCAACTCAACCTGAGGTGCTGACTACAGTTCGGTTTTTTATTTTAGGGACAAAGATATATAATACTTTGATGCTTAATCCTGAATGTCTGCAGAAAAGGTTTGCTCTCAGGTTCATTCTTATTTATTATTTTTTCTTATTTCATAACATAAGATTATTGACCAAGTTGCTGTTTGACTACATTTACCCGTTTTACAAAATATAATATCACATTTATCCATCAATAGTTTATTGAAAACTGAAACTGAAATTTGTGCTGTCACCATGCTGTAGACATTTTAATCAATATAACATATATAAACTAAAGTAATTACTGAGAAGAATGATACCGTTGCCATTATTTTAGTCTGATGAAATTTAAAATATAACAAAAATGACCATTTTGCAAAACAGAGGCGGCGCCTCACAACGCTGAGTAAGGAAATGTAACACAAACCTATTTGAGTGAGGTTTCTGTAGTTTATTAAAACAAACAAACAAAATTAGGACTTTCATTTTTATCTTATACTCAAGTCAAAGAGTTCAAGTCAAAGAGTCTCTTTTAAACAATTGAAATAAATGTTACCCTATTTTTTTCATAGAAATCAGACTCAAGTAAATATAGATTTCAATAAATGTCCTGCTGTAGTCCAGTTTCTCTTTAAAGAGCCAACATTTCCTGAGTTCAAGAGAAAAGTCACAGATCATCCAACAGCTGATCAGAGAATTTACTTCAACAAATGAAGAAACACTCAACCACCTAAATAACCAGAAATCATTCGGTCAGGACTGAAGCGCTGTGACAAAGTGTTGGTTACACAGAGAAGAGTTGCAGAAGTCCAGAGCAGTGTTTGGAAATGCTTTAAAGCTCAACTTAAAGTAAGTCCAGCAAATATTTGATCAACCAGTTTCTGCGTGGCCATAACCTGCACGCCATAAAGTACAGTCACAGCCTCCGTCCCTGCTGCTGCTGCTGCGGCCGGGGTTACCTTTGCGTTCGGAGCGTTTCTTGCGCCTCCTCTTGAACCTGCGTCGGATCAGGCAGTAATAGGAGCCTGGGTTCTGCCCATCGTTGGCCAGCAGGGCCATGGCCAGCATCCTATCCAGCGGCTGCAAACGACTGCGGAGCAAAGCTCAGCGCAGAGCTCAGCCACTCTGTGACTGCACACACCTGCAGCGAGCCTTCCTGTCTGTCTGCCTCCCACTCCTCCTCCTCCTAGCCCTCCCACTCCTCCTCCTCCTTCTCTGGCTGTTGATTCCATCTCTGCCCTATCAGTGGCGGGCAAGCCAGAAAGTGTGGGAGGGGCCTGGAGGAGAGTCTCCTGCCTACACATGGCCGTCAGTCCGCACAGAACAAGGACCGTCACTCCTCCCTCATCATCCCATGTGCCGGCATCCACGGCATCCGCACAACCGCTCTCATCCTCACACAACCAACCAGTGATCAAACACAATCCTCCAAATCTTCAAACTCGCTTATTTTTAAAAAAAAAGAAAAAAAGAAAAAGACAAAGCATTTGCTCATCTAACATCTTCCCAGTAAGAAAAGCAAATATTTAGAGTTAATAAATACCCCCTCCGGCTGGGCTGCAAGTCAGGTAGCGACACTCTGTCTCCCTCTAGTGGTCATTTATTGCAATTACATCCCTGAGCGATACTGAGCGCTTACACGATAGATAGATAGATAGATAGATAGATAAATAGATAGATAGATAGATAGATAGATAGATAGATAGATAGATAAGAGGTGAATAATGTGAAATGTGAAATAAACTCACCCTAAGCGCTGGTTTAATGTCTGCTCTTATCGAAACCTGCGGAGAAAGGAAAGATGCTCAGTGTTAAAGAAACACTAAAACTGAACTCAGGTCAGTTGAGGATTTAGACTGAATTGTTCCAGAACTTTGAAGAATTAAAAGTACTGCAACACTACACAACTAGGGCCAACAGTAGTTGCTTTGTTTACCGTTTTCAACAAACACGGGCAGTATTAAATTCTGCCACTAGGAGGCGCCATAGGCTGGTGTGACACACCTCAAGACTTGAGGCCAAACTGTGCTATTTTTCAGCTGCACCCCAGATATCCAATCATTGTTATCGTCTGTTTTGCATCATGCTTCAGGACACACACCAGAATGTATATAAATATAAATATAAATACATAAAAACAACATAGTGAGATCACAGCCAGTCAGTTGAAATTATTATTTCTCTCCTCCCAGCCAACACGTCCATGATTTTATTGCCAGGACAACTGATGACTGCGGTGCTTTCCTTTTTTTTTCTCCGCATGAAATATAATGCTCAATTACAATTATTGCAAAAGTCAGCAGTGTGCATTCTGACAATATAGATGTGGGAAGAAAAGCACAAGGCACACCAGCAGCATCACTGCACTGGCTGCCTCTGTTCTTCACCATCATTTCACTGCTTTCCAAAGTGCTTTTTTAAGCAATTTTTAAAATTGATTTCACTATATGGAGACTGAGGATCTCTGCTGGCGGACCTGTGAACCAAAACCTACAACATTTGCCTCCGTGTCAATAATTTCAAAATCATTCATGTCAGTTTGAGAATTAATATATCATGTGATTGAAAGAAAATCCTCAACAGTAAATAAATAGTGAATAGTACTTCTTAATATTGTTTTCTTTTAGTTTTAGATGTTGAGATTGTTGGTGTGGCAGCAAAGAACACACCGATGAAAAGGTTTCCAAGCTTCCAGTGGAAAACAGAGGAACACACACGGTGAAGCAGAGGTCACGAGGGCCCGCAAAAATAAAGAGCGTGTGACGATGTTGGACTTGGCGAGAGAAAGTTTTTCAAGGCACAGATTTACAGGAAGGGGGAAAAAAAGAGAGAAAGTTTGAGCTGGTGAGTTTCTTGCTGCTGCGGTTCCACCAGGCAGGCGGAATGTTTGGGAGTCTGTCCCGAAAAAGGAAACGGTGACCTTAAAGTGCAACTCGGCACAAAACCCATTCGTGCTCCTGCTCTTCACCAGCCGAGCAGGACAGTGGCTGCCTGCAACAGCGCCCTCTGCCGGCGGTTCACTTCCATTCATGATGGAGGAAGACTGAATCCGCTCACACGGCCTTGATGTTATGATGCACGCGCCACAGAGCGGACCTGATGATGCACGACTGCAAAAGGAAATCAGGTTTGATCGGCAGCAGCTCTAATCCTCCTCCCTCTCCTCCCTCTCCTCCCTCTCCTCTCTCTCCTCCCTCTCCTCCCTCTCCTCCCTCTCCTCCTTCTCCTCCTCTCCTCCCTCTCCTCCTCTCTCCTCCTCCTCCCTCCTCTCCTCCTCCTCTCTCCTCTCTCCCTCTCTTCTTCTCCTCCTCTCCTCCTCCTCTCCTCCTCTCCTCCTCTCCTCCCTCTCTCTCCTCCTCCTCCTCTCCTCCTCCTCCTCTCTCCTCCCTCTCCTCCCTCCTCCTCCTCTCTCCTCCCTCTCCTCCCTCCTCTCCTCTCTCTCCTCCCTCCTCTCCTCTCCTCCTCTCCTCCTCCTCCTCCTCCCTCCCTCTCCCCCTCTCCTCCCTCTCCTCCTCTCCTCCCTCCCTCCCTCCCTCCCTCCCTCCTCCCTCTCGTCCCTCTCCTCCTCCCTCTCCTCCTCCTCCTCCTCCCTCTCCTCCCTCCTTCTCCTCTCCCTTCTTCTCCTCCTCCCTCTCCTCCTTCTCCTTCTTCTCCTCCATCTCCTCCCTCCCTCCTCTCTCCTCTCCTCTCCTCCTCTCCTCCCTTCTTCTCTCCTCTCCTCCTCTCCTTCCTCTCCTTCCTCCCTCTCCTCCCTCTCCTTCCTCTCCTTCTTCTCCTTCTTCTCCTCCCTCTCCTCCCTCTGTTCTGTCGGAGGTTCGCACCGCAGGGAAATAAAGTTGCGGTAATCCAGCCTGGATTTAAAAGCAGCGCAGGACTCAAAATAACACGTCGACTCTCAACATTGCAGTTTGACACAGAACCATTGACAGAAAAACAACAACAAGGACCCTGTGGAAGTGTCACAGGGAGCCGGTCCAGACCAGGAAACTGTGGTGACGCCATCTGCTGTCGGCATAAACTCACCCAAAGCGCCAAAAATAGACTTTTATTCAAGGCTTTTTTTTTTTTTTTTTTTAAAGCCACTCATAAATGTGGTCTTCAGTTCCACGGACAGAGCAGACCTGCAGGGAGTGACTGATGTGGAACCACCGAGCCGCCTTCAGAGTGTTTGCAGAGAAAATTGGAAAATAATTATTTTGTTTATGTTGCGCTCAAGACGACGTCGTTTTGCTCTCAGTGAAAATGAAAACTGTCTCAATTGTAGAGGCTCTGATGAACCTTGAACTCTGGCTCACATCATGCAGACAGACACAGAGAGCGAGACAGACAATCATGACAGAAACATCTCACAGCAATTTGGAATGTTTTTATTTTAACTGGCGTCTATCTAAATCCAACATGTGGGAAGAGTCGATGTCGTTAAAATATTACTGAGATAAATTTACTACGTTATTTCAAATCCACAGGCCGCCTATAAATACCAAAGATGGACCCCAAAACCACGAGTGCGTCCCGCAATATGGAATAACTGAGTCGGACGGAGGAGGAAAGAAAAAAGAACTCTGAACTTTCTGTTGTGGCAAAGCAGGGAGAGGAAGATGGAGAGGAAGAAAATGAGGGTCTTTAAGAGCATTACATTGGTGTGTGTGTGTGTGTGTGTGTGTGTGTGTGTGTGTGTGTATCATCAAAGTATGCAGAAGGATGGAGGGATAAACAGGACTCCCAAGTGAACCGCTACCAAATCACCAACGAAGGAGGAGCAGGAGGAGGAGGTGGAGAAGAGGGAGGAGGTGGGGGAGGAGGGGGGAGGGAGGGAGGGCCAGTGGAGAGCAGTCCAGATTTAGGTAGCAGAGCGGCCGATTATGAAAGAGAGGTCGTTACGAAAGAAGAACGAGAGAGACTTACAGTCAAGTGCACATGATGAGAGGAGTGCGTGACTGTAACCCTCCACTCCTGGTCTCCAGCCAAAAACTAGGCCAATGGCTCCGTACACACACACACACACACACACACACACACACACACACACACACACAGTAGCCATTAAATGCTATCCCTCCCTCTGACCTAGCTTTAGTCCTCTCTGACACACACACACACACACACACACACACACACACACACACACACACTTTTAATGAAACCACTGTTTAATTGAATATGTATGAGTTTGAGATTTATGGTGGACAGAACGTTGACCACCAGCACCAGCAGCACCAGCAGCACCAGCACAGGCAGCACCAGCACCAGCACCAGCACCAGCACCAGCACCAGCACCAGCACAGCAGCACCAGCATCAGCACCAGCACGCCACCCACTGAGGTGCTGCGGAACAGTCAGCCACTGTTGTTGTTGTTGTTGGACGGAGACTCGTCCAGCAGAGGGCGGCATTGCAACAAGTTTATTGCCTATGAAGCAGCGGTACACAGATGCTCATTTATGTAATTATGGCCGTCAGAGAAGCAGAGCGGTTTGTGTGACTGGGAATCGGCTTCTTTCTGAAAAGATGAAACTAAATTGAATTTATGATGAGATGCATTTACATGTTTTGGCCATAAAGATGTGAGGGGCAGCAAGCTTTTTAATCCGGCCCTGCGAACATAAGAAACTCTATTAATAGTCAGTTATAAAACAGCTGTATTTCATGCCCGTTTCCAGTGTTTTCAGTCATTTCAATAAAGAGCTGAACACCGTGCGGCTTCAAAGACGCCGATTCTGTTGCAACTTGCTTTTGTTCATTTTCAGTTGACGTTAAAGCAACATGTTTCCAACATATCCCATGATATATATTTTTCCTCCAATGAGGTGTATCGCCAAAACACTCCATCCATCTGCTGCTGCTCCGCTACCCCCCTCTGTCACATTTGAGAACCCACTGTGGCCCCACCAGTCCAACAGTTAGACCGAGACGAGACCCAGTGAAAATGCCTCTGGTCTGAGACGAGACCGAGGACCTTACAAAGTGGTCTGGAGACCAGGACCAACCTCCAGCACGACAACACTAGTTGGAGGGAGGCCACGCCCACCCAGAGGGGGTTGCTGGGAGGCCCCGCCCAGCGCCGGGAGCCGCTGCTGGAACCAAAGTCGACTCCCAGAGGAAGAGTTCAGCTCCTATTTTCAGAAACACTGAGAGTCAGTGACAATAAAACACAGGGTGGCCGGCAGGGAGCTTCGAAAATAAGCTGCTTAACCAGAAGTTGTGGACGAGTTGGCTGCTCTGTTTTTAACCGGCATGCCTGGCATGTTTGCGCGGATGTTTTCTTTTTTTTTTTTCTGGAGGGACAAAAATGCAATGGGTTATTTTACGAGAAGGCCAGTCACGCTGAGACACTGCGTGCGAATCGTTGAGCATTTTAGACGAGGCCAATTTAAAGTTACTGATGACAAAACTGGGTTTATTCCCTTTAAATGATGATGTAACATCGAGTCGATGATGAAGTGCGACTGCCGTGTCCTTGCAGAACCCTCCTCCTCCCCTCCTCCTCCTCCTCCTCCTCCTCCTCCTCCTCCTCCTCCTCCTCCTCCTCCCGTCGTTTCCCTGTTTATCTCCCTCCCTCCCTCCTCGTCGACGGAGCCGCTGTTGCAACAGCACAGACAACCAGGGCAACCTGAGGTAGCGGTGAGAAGAGAAAAGAAAGCAGCAGCCGTGACGTGTTGAGACGCACGCCTCGGGAACCGGAACGACGGAAAAGAGGCGGGAAAGACGGAAAGACACAGCGAAGGCCGAGTCAATGTCGAGCGTCATTTACACTCCAGTCCCTGCGGCCCAGAGAGAAGCAGATGACAGTTTCCCCCTGAAACTGTTGGCTTACTCTGGCTCTCACACACACACACACACACACACACACACACACACACACACACACACACACACACACACACACACACACACACACACACACACACACACAAAGGTTTTTATGGCACTGCAATGCAGTTTGACATTGAGGATAATGACTGTTTCTCACACACACACAAACACACACACGCACACGCTGCACATTTAGACAAAGCACAACAGGGCCGTCAAGGTGAGGACTGGTGGTCACGCGCCGACTGAAGAGGGAAATTAAGGCCTCCCTTCCTCTAGGGGGCGTGGGAGGGCTCTGTCTGGGCGGTGGGCGGAGCTTTTCTGTGGCAGGTGAGTGTTGCACCTGTACCAATGCCATGATGCACTTCTGCATGACACCACACGAGGCCATAGCAAACAAGAGAACACACTGCAGCTTTCAGAAGAAGAAAAAAAAAGATTCGCTGACATTTTCAGTTTCAACACTCAACCTGCTCATGTTGATCCAACATCAGCACTTTACACAGCAAAGCCATGTTTGCCTGAAAGAGGACGACCAGAAGGTCACGTCCTGCAGTGTGTGTATTTTTCTTATTTTCTGAATTTTATGCAATAATAAAGCGTTGAAGGAAAACCCCCTGGGGGAGGGGGGGGACCCACAACACATCACAGGATGACGACGCCCTTTGAACAACAAAGCAGCAAATTGTGACGACAGTCTGCTGCATCAGCAACCTTTGAAAGCAAAAAAACACAGCGCTATAAAGAGATGCCGACGCAGGTGTGCATCTGAGCATCTGCATCAAAGATCCAGTGTGTGTGTGTGTGTGTGTGTGTGTGTGTGTGTGTGTGTGTGTGTCCTCTCTTGTTAAGTCTATCTGGGTCAACTATCTGGGAAGTAGCCAAAGCTTTGGTGGAGTGGGCAGTTAGCCATCACAGCTGGATGTGCCCACGCACACACACAAGTGCACACACACACACACACACACACACACACACACACACACACACAGCCACCTAGTAACATCTGCAGTGAAGCCCCCCCCGGGCCGACGTCCAGCGGTGTTTTCGTGTTTTTCTTTCGTCCTCAAAAAGTGGCCACAGCGACTTTGCGTGCGCGTGGTTTTTTTTTGTTGTATTTTTTCATCCCTCTGCGTGCGCACGAGGGTGTGTGTTTATGTACGCGTGAGGAGACGGACACGCTCCTACGGCGGCGAGTTGGTGCCAGCTGCGTAGGAATGTGGCGTTGGCCGTGTGGGCGGAGCTTTCCTGCCATTACGACTGGATGCTGCTGCAAAAACAGCCCCCAAACTCTCAGGTTGAGAATGTGCAGATAGGATTACAGAGACACAAAGTGTTGGGAAACTAGGCCAAGGCCCTTTTGTGTTCACATCTATGAGTGTGTGTGTGTGTGTGTGTGTGTGTGTGTGTGTGTGTGTGTGTGTGTGTGTGTGTGTGTGTAGCGTGTGATGGTACAGAGGGTATCCAGTGTTGTAGGCAGAATCTAGTATTTGTCGAAAAGCAAAAGGCAACATTTGTGGGAAGTTGCTGCCCTTCAGTGAGTTGACGTAAAACCTTTCAATGCACTTTTAAAATTTTTTGAAAATTTCAGTAACAAAAAACAAAATTATAAAACAAAACGTCCTTCTAATTTGCAAAATAAAAGCTTGTCTTAGTCTTCTGAAGTATTGCTGCAAAATGTGTAAAATGTGCAAGATGTTTGCAACGTGAGATTACTATGAGTGTCCTGGTCGAAGAGCAGCGTTCCTACCGGCCACATCAAGAGGAATTTTTATTTGGGCCAAAAGAAAATTGTCCTCAGGCATGATAATAATTTTCCACAACAATCCTGGCCTGTCGGGATTGTTAATCCCAGATGAGCCGCAGTGGAAAAAAAAAAACAAAACTCTAAAAGGTTTTTGTTCGTTGTTGTTTTACACGTATCAGAAACCGTGCAGTTCTTTGAGATGTTACACACACCATCAGCTCCAGCGGGTTTTTCCCAGCAGGTTGCTGGATTTGAAGACTGGCCCCGCCCACTCATTCATATTAATAAGGGTTTAACAGCAGCTTCCCCTAACATCTCTCAAAAAACAAAAATATAGATATTTATATTACAAACTAAACCAACAAACGCTGTCAGAGTGAGTGAGCTGTGTGCAGCTTCCGTACTGAACAGGCTCTCGATCGCTTCACTTTTTTCATTCTGCATCTCTGTGAAACCCCCACCAGCCTCAGCCCCTCCCCCTCTCCCCCGCCCCCCACTCCCATTTCCTCGGCCAATCAAAAGGTAGTCCGTAAATAATACAGGAGTTTATAAAAGTCGGCCTGGTAAGTGCAAGGTTTGACACAAAAACGTAACGCGTGGCGAGTTCGCTGAAGGAGGCTTTAAATGGAAGTCAAGTGAGGCTCTGCAAATTGTGCTTAAGTACAGCACTTAGCTTTAGTCGTAGCGGCTACATTCCTTTACTGTTACACATGCTGAGACTGAATCACGGACGCTGCTTCCCGGAACAGGGACGACATGAAGTCAGCCCTGGGAACCCGTCAAAAGTCTCCAAATCGCTGTGAGCGGTGCTGAAAAAGCACCCAAGACTCTTCATTTCTTCGCCGGCAGCACGAGGCTTCAGTCAGGCTCCCTCCAGATCACACAACTTTCAAAATCGCAGACTTGAAATGAAAAAAATACTCAGAAAATTCAGCAAGTGCAAGTGACAGTTTTAAGCTGTTGTTTGCCTACGTGAAAGTAATAACTAATAATAAAGAAATATATGTGTGGAGTTTGCATGTTCTCCCTGACTCTGCTGGGTTCTGTGGTGTGTGTGTGAGTGCGAATGCTAGTCTCTGTTTGTCTCTATGTGGCCCTGTGATCAACTGGCCACTTGTCCAGGGTGTGACCTTGTCTTCGCCGTCTGACAGCTGGGAGAGGCTCCAGCTGACCCCTGTGACCCTGAGCACAGGAAGAAGCAGGTATAGAAAATGGATGGATTTCCACTACCAGTCAAAAGTTTGGACAAAGGTGGCTGTTTTGAAGAGTTTCAATATAAAACGTGTTTGAGTTATTTGACACTTTTATGGTTTCCTACATAATTCCATGTGTGTTCATACGTAGTTCTGATGCCTTCGGTGTGAAACTGCAATGTCAACAGTCAGGAGAATGAAAGAAAAGACATTAAATTTACCGCTTGTGTCCAAACCTTCGACTGGTAGTGTATATATATTTTGTCTGTTAGGTTTTTGACTGCTTTGGTGCCAAGTTGCAACTGAGGACGACCTTAGCACAGAAACAGGAGCAGAGCTCAGTTCAGTTTAGTTCATTGTAGTTCAGTTGAGTTGGATCTGCATGCCTGCAGGACTGACAGGATCATCAGTCACAGCAACTTTGTCCATTATCTTTGTTGCAGCACATCATCAGTCCGCTGATGACAGACTCATCAAGCCCAACAGGCCGTGACTCGGCTATTTTCGCTGTCTCTGTGTGTGCGTGTGTGTGTGTGTGTGTGTGTGTCGTCGGGCTGTTCTTGGCACGACGGACGGAGCAGCAGATGTGAGCAGCAATTTGGAGCCCAGGGAGACTCTCTGCCGCGTGCCACAAAGCATCATGGGTAAATCTGCCGCTGCTGAACTCGACTACTCGACTTTGGTGACGCGTCGCCCTGCTGCTCACTCCCCCCCACACACACACACACACACACACACACCGGCGTCTGCCACGACCTCTGCCTGACCTCCAAAAGCACGCCGCCATCTGATTGGCTGCGACCGAATCAAAACAGAAGCACTGTTGTGACTAAAATGAAGGCATGCATAAATAAAAACGGCGCTCTGCTCGTTTGTGAATGAGGCTGCAGCAGGAGGCTGCACTATTTGTACACACTGTACACTCACTGCGTCAGGCGAGCCGCACGCTGTGTTGCACCGCTCGGGGTGTGTGTGTGTGTGTGTGTGTGCGTGTGCGTGTGCGTGTGTGTTTATATAACTAGTTTCCTAACACAGGACTGGGTCACACTCACGCTGCAGTACAATAAGAGGAGGACAGATGAGGGAGGAACCAAAACACTCCTCTGGCTTGGAGGGAGATAAATAACAAAATGTGGCAGAAATGTGGGCGGGGCTAGGCGAAGGTCGGCGACACGGACGCGACTTGTTCTCCCAACGAGTGGGGAACGAGGAGAGGGCGGCGGCGGCCAGATTTGGGATGACACAGTGCGAGAAACTAACATCCGATAGGTGGGCGGAGGCTGCGGAGGCTGCGGAGGCGAGCAGACGACAGACAGACAGGCGGCGGCGGCGGCGGCGTTTCTGACACGAGCAGACAACGAGGTCACGGCTGCCACGGCCGCTTCTCGTTGTTGTGCTTTTGTGCGGCGTGCAGCCGAGGACGGCGACACCGACGACCTCACAGCTCATTTCTTTCCGGTTTTTCCCCCCACAGACGTTCCAGACTGTGAACGTTGCCATGATCGCGGTAATGATCCTGATGCTGATTATTAAACACGCTGCAACTGAACAATTATGACACAATGATGCACTTTAAACGCAAACAGAGCGAGAGAAAAAATAGGATTTCCAATTGAAAGAGGCTCCGGTGCTAATTGATTTTATGATGTTTTGTTCAGGCGTCTCTTGCTTTCTGAACTGCCTGACTATCAATGATTAATAAGAAGGTCCAGGCACTTGGGGAGAAGTTTGGAAGTCAAAGAGGGCGACACAGCGGAAGTTTTAGATGTGAAAGATGAAGAGCCAAGATGGGAAGAACAGAGAAAGACAGCAGAAGATGAAGAAACGAGAGAAAGAAAAAAAAAGAAAGGAAAGGACTGCAATTTCGACGAGATGGATTTTAATGACCGTTGGGTGCTTTTTTTCTAAGACGCTGCTTCATGTTGCAGTCATTTATGAAAGAACAACACATTGCAAAAACAGTCTTGTGAAGAAAACAGCTGAAAAAACAAGAGAAAATGGCCAAACAGGAGCCAGATGATTAACTTGCTGCTTCACCATCATCACCATCATCACCGTGCTCGTCTTCCAAGGAACACAGTCAGTGGGGTCGTCGTAGCGCAGACGTGGGAGCGTGCACGTACTGACGCACGCACACACAGCAGCACAATAACAATTCTACCTGCACGGTCTTGTTTTTCCACTCAGGACCGCACAATGTCAAGAGTGACATTGGAATCCAATGAATCCTCCACTAGCAACAACAGCACCACCACCAGGCCGAGGCTGAGAGGCCCTGGAGACTCCAGGCGACGTCCAACCAGCCGCTTGGAGAAAGTGCAAAGGGATGTCGGCGGTCCATAGGAAGCTCCGCCTCCTCGGGCATGATGTGACCGTGTTTACATCAACAGTCAATCAAACACACACGATGCCACCTGACTGCCTGGAGTGCACTTCAACATGTCGGTTCAAAAAAAAATTCCTGTCATTTCATGCGTGCAACCATCCAATGAGGAGAGGGAAAAAAAAAAGAGTCCATTTGTCATTGTACCGCATGAATTTTTCATTTTGCGGACAGAGCAGCGGCAAATGGCTCCGACTCGGACGACGTCGCAACAGCGGTGGGGGCGGAGGAAGAAGGGGTCGGGGGGAGAGGAGGGCAGTGTTTTCCGACGGAGCGATCAAAACTTCCAAGGGAAAAATGTTCTGAAGGTGCTTACACACCAGACAATATGCGAAGCGACGCGGATAAATGACCTGAAAAAGCACATTTGTCGCTGGAGAATTTTTCCTGTGCACACCGAGCACGAGGCCAATATGCATAGAAAATCGAGTCGACTACATCTTCAAGTGACAATGTCCTGGCGATCGTTACATTAAAAAGAAAAAAAAAAAAAGAATAAAAGTCTTTTGCTACACCCAATATTGCTCTTGTGAGAGAAGATTGGTGAGTTCAACATGACGATCCAGGAGCTCAAATGTTACCCAGTGAAATTTGGCCGGTACTTTAGAAAGTCCGTCAGACAATTTGAAAGAACTGCCCGGGTCAACTGGCTACCACGTTTGCAGAGGGAAAGAACAAACGACCGAGAGTTCATTGATGGGAAAAGTTTTGATGTGACGTCATCGACATACCATCATGACATCATTTCGATTGGTCAGAGGTCTTGCCGGTCAACTTTTCGCCACCGCAAATTTTGATACAAGAGAGGGGAAAAAACAGCCGCTTTTTCGCTCTGTGAAAATTCACTGCCAGTGTGTAAGGTTCATTGACTTCAAGAAGTTTAAAAAAAAAAAAAAAAAAAGGTAAATCATTTGCCTCGCGAATTCGCCCCCGGTGTGTAAGGACCTTTAAGCATCAAGAAATCGCCGCCGCCACTGTCGGCGCCCCCTGCAGGTCACTGTGGTCGCCACACTAGAAACTCATGACAGGGATTTCCCCTACGAAGGCTTGGAAGTCAGGTTGTGTGTGTGTGTGTGTGTGTGTGTGTGTGCAGCAGCATCCGGACCCACCTTCCCAGCCTCCTGCTGCCACTCCACTCTGTGTTCCGCCCGGCTGCTCCGGCCTGCCTGCCGACTAAGAGGTTTGCGGTGCGGCGGCAGCGGGGGATGCAAAGCTCTCGAAAAAACCTGAAACGCCGGCAAATTTGCCCATGCATGCACAATGGCCGGTATACAACCTATCAATATTAATATTTGAAATTCCAGAGCTGGCGCACTTCCTGCTACTCCGGGGACGAGGCGGCTCACATCCATCCTGAGCGTCGTCCTCGGGGATTCCGCTAAGTGGAGTGACGATGTAAAAGTCGTCGGACGCTTTGAGAGGAAAATGAAGTTGACGTTTATTTTGGACGACGGAGCTCTCATCAACCCATTGGCTGGTTCCAGACAGATAATCCCGGGTTTGGCTCCTCGTGTTGGAGGGGGACAGTTTTAGAAAGTGGAGTAAAGAAAAAAAAACTGCACTTCCGTCAAAAAATGATTGGAAAGCAATTGATGGAACTGTTTGCGGTTCAGCAGGGTCTCACTAGAGGGAGCTCAACCTGTCACAGGCTTCTGTCCTCGTATCGTTTTCCATTTTCGATATCGCAATGATTTTTGATCACTTTTTTTTTTCGTGCTGTAAATTCTTTTGACAGCGTCAGGACGGAGGTTCAGTTTTTAACTCAGAGTTTTGTCTTCATTAACGTCAAGAGATGAAAATCAGATGCAGCCACTGGGCTGCCGTCTCTCTGACTTGAAGACATTTCACGATGAAAAACACGAGTTGGCGTTTAATCCAACCACCGTCTGAGCAGAAACACGGAAAATGAGAGGACACGTGACACACACACTAATTACACAGGCTCGGACACACACACACACACACACAACTCCACTCCTCTCCGTCATCACACACTCTCGCAGTCTCATCGTAACTCAGAGTTCTAATTATAGCCTCCTCATTAATCAGCGACAGCTGCAATTGTACTAATTTCTGTGTGTAATCAGATGAAGGTGTGGAAGATCGAATCAGGCTCCTTCAGTCCTGCCAGGCCTGACGCTGTCGCAAGGAACCCACCGCTGGCTTCCACTGTCGTCACTTACAAACGCATCGGAAAAAAAGGATAGGAGCGAGCAGCAGCAGCAGCAGCAGCAGCAGCAGCAGCAGCAGCAGCAGCGGCAGCAGCAGCGAAACAATAACACCTCAGACTGATCCCCCCAGCCAGAGCCTCTCAGACGTGACGCTGCTGCCAAGGTACGTAAACACAAAGTCGTAGCAGGAGAATCAATGAGAGGTTTAACGGCAGCTGCAGGTGTCTGTCTGTGTTTTGTACAGTGTGAAACAGACATCAGGCGGACGGACAGACGGACGCTAAGCAGAAGCGTCTCCTCGGCTGGCGGGAGCAGCTTTCACATCTGCGCGGCTCCTCCCACTCCCAGCTTCCAGAACAAACGGTGGCTTTGATACAGGATCCGTCTGCCTCCCCGGGCTTGGAGGGAAGCCCTGCCTGTGTGTGTGTGTGTGTGTGTGTGTGTGTGTGTGTGTGTGTGCCGGCCACTCGTGGCGACGGGAAGGACGAGAGGCTCTCGAGGAACAAACAGAGGGACGGAGGGAGAAGGAGTGCAGGTATCTTGCAGATGGAGTCGTCATATAAACAGAGGTTCCCTCTGATCGGAGCTGCCAGACTGACTCACTCCCTACTGCAGCACACACAGAACATATGCTGGTGGTGGTAGTGGTGGAGGTGTTGGTGGGGGGGGGCTAGCAAGGTTTAGCTGTTAAGTTTTAGGCAGGACGACGATGAAGATGATGGTTTTTTTTCTCCAGAAAAGCAGGACTCGACAGGCGAAAAAAAGAAACTACAAATATCAGCGGCTTTCCAAAAGCAACACGACAGAGACGTGATTCACGAGGACGAGCTCGTGAGAAAAGAAAGGGGGGATGAACGGCAGAGGGAGAGGACTTCCTAACGGAGGCAAAACAACCCGAGTCTGACTGCTGACCGGGACGATTGGCACACAAAAAAAAAAAAACGACAATTAGGAACAACAAAGAGGCTTGATTGATTGCTAATTTCTCATTTTTTCAGAAAGTGGCCAAAAGACCAGAAGGTTCGGAGCTCAAAGTGAAAGCAAACACAGAGAGGTTTGTCCCAGTGGTGGGCGGGGCTTGGTGCAGGAAATACACCCCGACCTGTCAACCATTTCAAGGAAGGGAACAATCTTGAAAAGTCAAAGTTAATTACCCGGAGAGACTTTTTATTTATTTATTTATTTATTTATTCTTAAACTATCGGCAGCACGCTGTGCGTTTGCTGAAAACCCAAACTGTTGAATAGTTTAAAAATATTCATCTGGAACTAGATTTGAGTTCCATCCAGTATGCAGAAGATAACCGAGGCACTGGTGGCTTTAAATTGTCCTTGAAAACCTTGAAATGCAACCTTGAAACCCGAATCTCCACCATTCGGTGCTTGCCGTTCGATGGGGTCAAAGGTCACCCTTCGAGCGGTTTCATTTGACCGAGCAGATGCGCGAGCAAAACAGCCGACACCGATGAAACACGGCCGCCGCTAAAATGTAATCATTGCAGACAGATGCCATCGCAAAAAAAACAACAAAAAAAACATTAAACAAGAGGTAATATTATTCCGCGCCGCTCTCATCGTCACCCAGTTACATCACTGTTGGCAAACTTGGCAACACTGATGTAATGAATCACCGCCGAGAGCCTCACCTGCTGCGGCTGCTGGGAGCGAGAAAACTGTTCAAAACAATCTTGAAAAGTGGGAAGGCGAGGAACTTTTGGGAAATTTGGAAAAGACGCGAAGGCCGACACACAAAATCAACACAGTTGCACAATTCCTCAAATTATACATACAAAAAATGCGGATGATTCGGAATGACTCAATGACTCGGCTTCATGTCGGCTGCGCACTTGGCCAGCACTGAGTGGTGGGATCACAGTTCAATGCTGCTTTAAGTAAATCCGTGTAGAAAGAGAGAGTGGAGGTGGAAGGGATAGCGAGTTGCGAGCATGCGACGCGACGGCGGCTCGGGGAATGTTGCAGCCGTAAACACGATGCAGCTGCCTGAGCAGGAACCAGGCGCCGCCGGCCGGACCGTCGGATCCACATCGCCGGGAAACAACAGCAGGTGCAGTTCACATGTGGGCTGGGGGGAATGGGGGGGGGGCTGTGCCCAGTCTGATGTTTAGATGAAAATGTTTCCTGTGCTGTTTATATTCAAACCTCATGCCCAGTCTTGTTCAATGATCTATTGCAGATTTTTTTTCCAAGCCTTATGAGCAACAACAACAACAACCACAACAAACACCAAAATGCTCCACACTGAAACACCAACATGTGTGACCCCTTGCTGAAGCCCCAGCGAGGACCAGGGAACAATCAGCACCTTCTCTCCACCACCTGGAGGCTGCATGCGGCTCTTCTTCGCCTCTGCAGCGGCTCCCTTTAGCATTAAACAACAACCTAATAACATGGAAATACATTTCAGCCATTTTTATGGTCCCCCGTTCACATGGAGAGGACATTATTTTTGAAACCGAGCGTGTTGGAGGAAAAGTATTTGAAAAAAAAGAGAGATTACATGAAAATATCCGCATGTACACGGAATCGCTGGAAAGTACTCACGCCAGCCCTTATGTGGCGCTGTGGTTTTACTCCCTGAAGGCGGAAGAAGAAGAAGACCTGGAGCCTGTTTTCTCTGTCTGGAGACGGTTGTGATGTGGTGAGAGTCCCAGTAAAGCAGCACCAACAACCACCTTCACCAAGTTCACAGTCGCTTCGTGCCACGACCTCCCCCAAGTAGCTGGCGTGCGATTGGCTGGTTTTGCCGCTTGGGTTAACAAGCAGTAGAACATTGTAGCTAATAAAGTAAAGTGGCTAAAACTAAGTGGCAACTCTTCGCCCTCTTCATCTAATTTGACTCTACATTTGGCAGCCAGCGCTCCAGCCCCAACCTCAACACTCAACAACTTCAAAGAGACCGACGGCAGGGCTGGAAACCATCTAAGAGGGTGGGTCCCTGCTCTCCAAGTCGCTCCAACGTCTGAAAATACCACAAAACCCCCTTCACAGCTGCCTCCTCCTCCTTCCCTCCGTCTCTCTCTCTGAAAGTCTTCTTGCAATATTTTATTTTTTTTGCGCTTAGGCTTCTCCTCAAGAGATTCACCTGAAATGCTGCAGCAGCTAAAAAGAAAACCTACCAAACAAACAAAAACCACCAATGAGTGGTGAACTCACCGTTCCGCAGAGCAGTGGCGTGTTTCCCTCCAGTCTGCTGCAATCCAGTGAGGCCACGAGTAGCAGCAGCACCTGCAGGACGGAGAACAGACAGCCGGTCGGTGCCGAGTCCTCAAGACAACATCATAAACTCCACCAGATCGGATATACAATCATTTCATAAGCTGCGTTTCCATGACAGTTCTTCACAAAATAAAAGCGATATTTCTAAAAAGTAAACTATGCAGCAATGACAAAGAGTCAGAAAAGAGAGAGAGTGTCTCACTCGAGGACAACGGGAAGCATGAAGAGAGCCGTGAAGGAGCTGTGTGTGCCAGCAGAGCTGCTCTTCATCAAGTCTCATCTCCATCTTCCTACCCTTCCCACCACCCCCCTGCTTGCTCCCTCCGCGGCTTGACCACAGTCACGCACCATACTGTCATCTTCTTCTTTTTCTTCTTCTTCTTCTTCTTCTCCTCTTTTAGCCACCCGAGTCTACATCAACCAGAAACAAGGCCATGCACGTCCTCGGGCGCTCCAGGCAGGAAGTTCCAGCTATCAGACGCCAGAAGCAGCCGGCGGTCGACGCCCCCCCCCGACCCCCGACCCCCCCACCGACCCACCGACTCCAGCCCGGGCGGCGGTTGAAAACTACCACCAACACTGCTGGCGACGGAAATCGACGTTTTGTTTTTTTTTCGTAATTTTTTTTTTTTCAATCCAAGAAGTGAGCAAAGGCTGCGCTGCCATCCCGTCGCATTAGCAGCAGCTCTTCAACCACTCGGGGAGGGAGGCGGTCTTGACAACATTAACTCGGGGACTGACTGACAGCTTGAAGATGAACCTGGGCCACAGGCGACCCACAACATTCTAATTCATTCAGATCTGGCGCCGGCCAAAACAACAACAAGAAAAGAAAGAAAGAAAGAAAGAAAAGATCTTTAAGTGGAAGGTTTGGGGCTGTATTGGCTGAAAATGAACGCAGGCTTATGCATTAATTTCTATAAATATATTGATATGTATACATATTATATATACTGTGATTGAATGCAAACTGCGATAAAAATGCTTTTTTTTTTTCTTCCTGCTAGTCGCCTCACTAAGGCCTGTGGGTGAAGCTGCACCATATGGTCTCTCTGCTCAGGCATATGGGCAACTAGAGGAGGACACGCTGTCTGCCACATCTTTCAATTCACTGTGTGTGTGTGTGTGTGTGTGTGCGCGTGTGTTGCCTCAATTCACATTGAGTTTGTTAATGTTATTGTTGTTGTTGTCATAGTCATTGTCGTGTTAAAACACATAAAGCAACATTTCACAGGGTTCAAACAGACCACGTTATATCAGACTGTTTACCGACTGTTTGCACTGACTGCACCGAGCAGCACAGAATAGTAAATTGTGTGCGGCAAGCTGTGTAGTGCAAACACATGCAAACATGAAATATGAAAGCAGCACACATAGATTTTATTTATTATGCATGAAATAAACTCAATTTATATGAAAATAAAAGCATCCATCCAGAGGTTTACTAGTCTATATATTATTGTCATTAAATCTAAGTGAACGATGAGTCAAAGTTGCTCACTCGATCTGAGGCGTGACATCCAGCAGGGCTGCAACGATTCCTCGAGAGCCTCCATTAACTAAAACTCCTCCAGGCTAATTTTCTGCTTCCGTTACTCCTCGTTTGTTCCACTTTGGACCCACACTGTGGTCTCTGGCCCGGGTTTTTTCTAGCACGACACGGCCAAGCAGGCCGAGTCTGGGGGAAAAATGAAATCTAAATAAATCAAAACAATCAGATGTCTTAATTGATGATTACTGTTAAACATTATTGTGTAACTGTGGGTTAATTAAGCAAAACTGGAATGGAGAGATTAATGGGGATAAAATAACTGCAGCCTCAACACACACAGTGTTCATTGTTTGCTCGCTATCTGAAATCTTCACGCAGGTCGTGACTGTGGAGGGAACCATCGCGCTGCTGATCTCAGGACAAATTCACTAAAAAAAATAAATAACAAAGGAAGAAGCCCAGAGAGTTCGGTGGGGCTGCAGCCCTGCAGCGTCCAACCTGCTGGCTGCTGCAGCGTGGAGGTCAGTGTGGCTGCAGTGAGGGACCGCAGGCGCAAAATAAACAGCCGGGGCCAGGGGGGCCTGACTGTCCAGGTCATCAGCAGTTCATCACTGGAAAAAAATATCCAATAACGTGACGATTCCATTGAAGAAATTCTGAGAGATTTGCCTTTTTTTTTTCCAACATTTTTTAACCCGGTAATCTCAACACTTCATGCCAGTCGTACGAGACGACAACCAGCTGAGCAATTTGGCCTTAATGAAGCAGAAACAAAGTGCTTGTGTTGCTGCTCTTAAATGAGCTTTCTTGTAAAACCCTGACCCCCCCCAACCCCACCACCACCACCCTCCTTTCAGTGTTAGCGGAGCCTGACCTGAGCTAATCCCAACTTTTAACACGGCCGTGATGAACCCGCTTGTTCAGCGAGCGAAGGAGGAAAAAAAAAGGCTCACTTAGCGTCTTTAAAGTGACGTCGTGACAATCTGAACCGCTGCCCAGTGATCTGTGTCTGCGCCGCAGCGGTCGGCGCCCGGAGACACTGTTGTTACAAAACAACACTGAGCTACCGATGGATCTGCTGGAGCTCCTCCAATCAGCCGCAAGCCCACTTCCAAAGATGTGATTAAGCCTTTGTCTGCAAGTGGCTGCAGCACTGAAAAAAAACCCTCCTGACGGGATCAGCTGGTGAGTTTCCATCTCAGAGCCTGTTTAATGTGCATTTTGAAAAGCGCTGCATTAGAAGCATCACAATTGGTAAAACTTCCTAAAATTCACAAGAAAATGTTGGTGAATTTCCCTCATTCTTCAGCTGATTAACAAGTCTGCTTCTCTCTGTGCTTTAGAGAACTTATTCCCAACAAAGCTCTTGATGGAAACAAAATTTGCTTAAAATCTCGCCGGATATTTTCGAAGAAAGTCAACTTGTCGGTGCTCCCAGGTCAAAACATCTGCTACATAAGCCTCAAACAGGAGCTGCACGGCAGCAGGACTCCAGTTTCTTCAGCTGCTGCCAGAAAAGTTTGAAGGCCGACTCAAAGAAAAAAAAAAAAAAAACCTTCTTTGTCATATTGACACTCCAATTCAGCGGAGGAAGTCTGTTTTTCTCGTCCCTGGTGGCCTCTGCCTTCATCTCATCCATATGCATCCGACCAAGAAAGAAAAAGACAAATCTTTGAAGAGGTGTTGCGGCTTTGTACAAAGTTGCTGAGTGTGACGCGACTGGCGAGAGGAGGAGCGACGGACGGACGGATGGACAGACGTCGAGGTTGCAGCGCGTCCCTGACCTCGGCAGGAGCGAACAACTCTGCCACCAGTGTGCCATCCACCATCTGTGCCGAGGAGAAACAAACACAACACGACACGACAACCTCACGGCGTGAAGAACGACGGGCCTTTAATTTCCCGCCTTCTTGTCAGAGATCCAGTCTCACCGGTTATTGCACCACGTTTGGACGCGTAAAAAAAAATCCCTCAGTGACACCAGTCGTCGTGAACACACACACACACACTACATTAACATTCAACACATTTATGAGGGAGAGTTTGGTGTGAAGGTCTCTGCAGGAGGAGCTGCTGCTAGAAGATGAGCTGATGGCAGTTTGAGCCTGTTGGCTGCCAACAAGTCTTTGCACAGGAGGGGAAGAAAAAATAAGTCAAGTCAGGGATTAGGATTGTCGTCTCACACACACACACACACACACACACACACACACACACACACACACAGTGCAAAGTTTGTCAGGGTGAAGCCAGTGACTCATTCTCACTTGCTGAGCAGTGGTGGTGCGAGGACACCGGAGGCTTCCCAACAGGAAGTGTCTGATATGGGGGGTGGGGGAGGGCAGGAGGAAGGGGAGGGCGGGGGGGGGGGTGTTCTGGGTTGTTTTATTTTGGCACATATCTTAAAGGCATCAGGCCTTTGAATTACTGCAGGAGCAGTGCAGGAGCAGGAGCAGGAGCAGGAGCAGAGCAGGAGCAGAGCAGGAGCAGCGCAGCGCAGCGCCGGTTCAAGACTGTTGAGAAGGCTGAAGCAACAACAACAAGGTTTTTTCCATCTACTAGAATTTACAAAAAAAAAAATTGAGTTAAAATTAATGATGACAATGAACCTGGTTTCTTCTCTTATTGTTTTCAGAAGGCTCCACTCATCCCACTTCCATCCATCATCTTCCTAGTTCCCAAGGAGAACCTCCTTCCTTCCTTCCTTCCTTCCTTGTCTCTTGCCTCCTCACAAAAAAAAAGGAAAACTTTTGACACTCCTGACACGTCTGTTAGCAGCCAGCCGCTCGCTGCCCGAGAGACAGCAGAGAGACACATTTCAGCCTTATTCCCACTGGAAACTTCAGGAGGTTGGCTTAAAGCTCAGGCTGGAGCAAAAAAAACCCCAAACACAAGATGACACTGAGCAGGATGGCGCTAGGCTGCTGCTGCTGCTGCTGCTGCTGCTGCTGCTGCTGCTGCTGCTGGAGAATTTGGAGGCAAAACAAACAAAAAAAACACAGCAACAGAAGATGGAGACAGAATTTCAGAAATTACAGTAGACAAGTTTTGGAAATAGTAAAATTTGATGAAAAAAAAAATGGAAAAAAAACTTCCACTGATTTGCAAATGTTTGTTTTTTTGTTATTGTTTCAGTAAGTCAGTGGGCATTGGTTCATACTGTTGCAAATCAATGTTTTTTTTTTTCGTCTTTTGTCTACACATTTTGCCATTTCCACAAGTTTTCAACCACAACCTTCCTTCCTCCACATTTGCGTCAAAAGGCCTCCAACTCCACCGCTGCGACACTCCCGCTCTTCCCGCACAGCACAGCTGTTAAGTAACACCTCGCTGTTTAGGTCCGACGCGCCGCAGCCAGCGACGGCTAAGCGACCGTCGCTCCCAGAGTGACAACACAACACAACACACAGACTTCATAAATAAATTGTCGCCCCATCGTGACAAATTACGATGGAGAGCCACTTGCTTAACGTAAGCCGGCCATAATGTACAGACACACACACATGCGCACACACACACGCAGCATGGGGCTGATCGGCCCTGCGGCTCTGCTACACAGTATAGATTATGAGTCACAGCCACTCATTAGAAGGGGACTAAACAGAGCGCTTCCATTAAAAGAGGTCAGACACGCTTGACTGGCTTCATCACATACACTGCCATCCCGAGGTGTCGCCGCCGGCAACAGTGTGTGAGTGTGTGTGTGTGTGTGTGTGTGACTTTAGAAAGGCAAACTTACAACAGCATCGATAAGGTCGTCGTATGTTGTATGTATAATACAATATGTAGATATTAGTGGACGACAGCAGCTGATTCAATCGTCTTCATCCCAATAACTGCATCATCTTCAAGGAAAAAATCAAAAACTGTTGGCTTCTGGTTTTCTAGATTTAAACCTGGTTTTTGAGTGAAAGCTAAACAGGTTTTCTGATTAGTGCTGCACTAAACAGATGGCTTGATTTAACGTCCGTCCTCGGCGGCCCCGATGGTTCGACGCTCTCACGTGTAAACACATCATCACGGACCGCAGTGGGATTTACATCTTAAAGGCCCCAGTGTGCAACATTTAAAATGATCCGTCTACATTAAATTAAGGTTGTTGTTTTTTGTTGTTGTTTTTTTTAAAGGAATGCATTTTTTTCAATTAGAAATTAAAAATATATATATAAAACGTTGTTGGTTTTTATTTGCTGATAAGCATTGATAGACTTTTGATAGACACTTGAGAAATGCATGTTTATTTTCATTGAATGCAACTGAACATTACGCACAAGGCGTTCAACAACAGAACGAGTTCCGAAATGTCAAAATATTGTCCAGTTTTTTTGGTTTATCAAATAGGGTCGAGTAACTTGACACATTTATAGCAAAATAAGTAAATGATAATAACACTTTAAAGGGAAATTGTGGATGTTACCATTAGTGGTCCAACTCTGGATGTTGCAAAAGTTGTATAAAGACAGTCTGAAGAAAATAAAATTCCGAGAGATTGTAAACACTTCAGCAGTTTTCCCTCCATTTCCAGCCAGTCTTTCCGTTTCTCCCTCCCCCTACCCCCTCGCTGCAGCCCACCGGAGAGGTTCCATTATTCATGGCACTGTGACAAGCGATCAAACCTGAGCGGTAACGCTGTGTGACAGCGTTGGAGCGAGCAGCCGCACGCTACACACCAGCTGGCTGCGCTTTGTGTTCCGACGGTCACGCTTAGCGATAGCATAAACACGCAGTGCCAGAGAGCCAGGACGTGTCAGGTAGCAGAGATCGATGTCGTCTGACTGCTGGACGGGCCCAGCGAGGCCCCACGGCAGCCGGAAACCCACCAGGACCAGCCGCCATAGCTGAGAGTCCACACAGATTAAAATAAATAAATTCAAATTCTTTGATTCTCGCATTGCAGTGTCTCACTGCAGGCATCAAAACTACGTAGGAACACACATGGAATTATGTAGGAAACAATAAAAGTGTTAAACAACTCTAACATTCTTTCATAAAAAGCATATTTAGAGTTAACAAACTTGTTTTTCTTATGCATAATTACATATATCTTGCTCATATATTTGATGTCTTCAGTATCGCTCTGCAGTGTAGAAAGTTCTAAAGATAAAAAAAAAAAAAAAAAAACTTGCATGAGAATGTGTGTCCAAACTTTTGACTGGTAGTGTACATCAGAAATTCATCTTTAAAAAGAGGGGAAAAATGAGAGCAGCACTGTCAGAGGGGGAGCTCAACACTTTGGCACTGGGTGCAATATATGTTTGCCCGGTTTCCTGTTTTTAATCCATGTCCAATCAAATGATGAGCGTCATCTTAATTTAAAAAAAAAAAAAAAAAAAAAAAAGAAAAACCCTCTAAAGCTCTGTGTCTTGCCAACGCGCCCCTTGGCTTCTCAACGTTGGGCGGCGTCCAGATTCTAAAGAGCCTCATGTGGGATCAAACTGTTTAAGTTGAAGGTCAAATGAAACGTCAGGCAGGATTTGCATTGAAAGAGATGAGTCGCTTTTTTTTTTCTGGCCAAATACAAGCTTTATATCGGAACACGTATTTTTCTTCGTTCCCTAAAATGAAATTCCACTTAAAGGTTTTCATTTTTAATGAGCACATGAACGATGCATTTCATGCCATATCTCTACACTGTCGAGCTTGAGATCGGAGCATAAAAAAGCATTTTGCTAAATGTATTTGACCGGTTCTCCTTTGAACTATTTACTGACCCAAACAACTTTAGAAAACAAACTTAAAAACATATTGCATTCATTTTCTTTTAATTGTTTCTCCTTTTTTTTTTAGATGTTGCTCTGTAGCACTTTGAGATTGCAGAAATGGTTGCAGCAAGACAAATAACTTATCATGATTATTATCATTATTATTCAGACAATGGAAGGATTTTGTTGAACGTGTTCAACTCTTGCGGGTTACAACCAGTGTGAAAGACAAAAGACAATCCAGCCAGTTTGTGTTTGTACTGGATCCACCGACACATCAACCAACCAACCAACCAACAGCCAATCAGAGTCCTGGACTGGCCTGGAGGTACGGATCTCTTCATGTCATCTCCGTCCAACAAACAGGGCAGTTGTGCGGCGGTGGGCAGCGTCCCACCAGCGGAACACATGGAAACCAGTCGGCGAGACAAAACACAGAGCTGCCCTTTTATTTTTTTTTGTTCCTTTCTGGCACGGCGGCGATGACGCACGTCTGGCGGGCCAACGAGTTTCAGTCTATTTACAAGTCAGGGCCACGCCCACCACTTCCTTGCCAACTTGCTCGGCCCCCTTGCCAACTTGTCCCCCCCGAGCGGCCGAGGGTCCTGCAACACACCGACTGGACAATGGAGCCTTTTGTGGCCGTCAGCAGATTTAATGTGATTTCACAGCAGGGCGGCGATAGCGCGGCGAAATGTTCCGTCGGGCCTCTGGGGGACAGAGAGAGCGCTTGTGAAGTTGTGCGTTGCTGATCGAGGCCTGTGCCAGGTGAGAGAGATTATTTCTGGAGAGGAAGGAAAAAAAAACACAAAACACACGTGGAAAATCAAACACCTGGTCCAAGTCCAAGTTTATCCCAGTTTTTATTCTATTTAGGACACAACGCTGGCCTGCGCCCAGTCCCACACACAGCTGTGTGTCCGCGGTCAACGCTGGTCTCACAGTGGTAGAGTAACACAACTCATTAGTGGAGCGTCACAACTCATTAGTGTTTACGCGCCAGGCCGTCTTGTTTTCTCCCCAGAAAGCCGGATCTCAGCTTTCATGGTGACGGAGGGAAGATCCGAGCGGCCGAGTTGTGTTTGTGTTGGGTGGGAACGAGTGGGCGACGTGCACGTCCAGGTTTAGCACGGAGGCCTGGCAGAGAGCGAAGAGGAGCTGCGGACTTTACGGAGAAACAGAACAAAAAAAAACAAACTCCCACTATTTACAGCTGGTGAGCTTTTGAAAGTAACTATGGAAACACTCACTGCTTTTACATAAAACTCCTTTGCTCCTGATTTGATCTGCTCTGTTTTGTTTGTATCTGTGTTTTGCTTATGAAAGCACAACAGATGAACCTCCACGTATGAGGAGACGATTTCTGCATGAACGAGGCATTGGCATTGCGGCGGACTGACGCGGCCTTAGTTGATGGCGCTCCGTTTTTTTTAACTCACGCCTCTATTTTGAAAAGCCATCCACGTTACCACGGCGAGCCATTCATTGTTATTATCAAACGCTGTGTCTTTTGGTTGTGCTTCTCCTTTTTTCCTCTTCCATCAACAACTGGAAACAAGTAAAACAAAGCTGAAAGTTAGGAAGCTTTTTCTTCACTCGGCCACAAAATCAGAGGACAAACCTGCCAAAGAAATACAGAAAAGAAAAAAAAAGATTCCGCCGCTACGTTTGTGTTGTGTAACTCCAACGCTTCTCTGCTCCGCCCATATTTTTCCCACGCGTGAATGGGAAGTCGGTGATTCAGCCATGAGTCCCGGTGACTCAGTGGCTTAAAGGGGAATGTCACCAATTTATTAGCCCCTCCGTTCACCCCCACCCCACCCCCCAGAGACTCGGGGCCACATGACTCGCCACCTTGAACGAGTGTGTTCTACCTTTTAAAATGTTAAATGGAGTTTGGGTAAACATGAAAAAAAGACCTTTAGGTTGATGTACACACCAGCAGTCAACAGTTTGGACACAGCCTATGAATTGAATGTATTTTCTTTCATTCTCATGACTGTTGGCATTGCAGTTTCTCATTGAAGGCATCAGAACGTACGTTTGAACACACATGGAGTTATGTTGGAAACAATAAAAGTGTCAAATAACTCAAAACTCAAAACCAAAATTCTTCATAAAAAGCATATTTGGCGTTCTTGAACATGCTGTTTTTGCTGCGTGATTACATATATGTTGCTCATATATTTGATGTCTTCAGTATTTATCTGTAGTGGAGAAAGCTGTAAAGATATGAAAAAACATTGCATGAGAAGTGTGTCCAAACTGTTGGCTGGTTGGGGATTCCACAGAAAAAAAAGGAAAAAAAAAAAGGGGGGGGGGGGACAACACAAAGTGATGATCTTTTCTGCACACGTCTCTGCTGCGCTCTTCCCCGCAGACGGTGTATTTTTAACCCGTTCGCCCAAAACCTTCTCCTCCTGCAGTGACGTAAACATGACAACCTCTTTAAGCAAAGCTGTCTGACTCCCGAGTGTTCACTCACAACCCAGCAGCCACTGCAGTTGTTGCTGCCGTCACCGGTTGTGGTCGAGGTACCGCACACACTTTCATTTTCATCCGCTGCCCAAAAACATGAGGGCAGATTTTTGCAAAAAATAAAAATCATAAAAAAAAAAAGCTGAACTGTTATTTTTTTCCAATTCAATGCCCATTGAAGTTAGCTTGTTGCTCAAAAATAACACAACCGTGGGAACGCTGATGAAAATAGCCAAGTTACAGACGTAACACAGAAGGGGCCTCATTAGTGGTTGCAACCATGGAAACATTTCCATGTTAGCAGGAGTTTTACAAAACAGCTATTAACACCAACAACGTGCAACATTAATAGTTGGCGTGTTATCACGGCAAAAGTCCACTCCAGCGTTACGCCGGCTGCTGCTGAAAAAGAGCAACGCACGTTGTGCTGGGGAATATTCCTGAGCCTCACTCACAGCCGTAGCTGCAGGCTTTTAGAAATCACAACAACACGCACAGAGAAGAAGAAAAAAAAAAACACCACAAACCCTCCAAGTGCTCTCCACGGCCACTCAGCCGCGTCCGACGGATCACTTGTGACACATGGAACATCAATGGAGAACAAGCCCCTGGGCAACATTGGTGTAATTGTAACAAAGTCAGGATATCGTGATCAGGGTGGGGGAGGGGGAGGGGCATCCGTTCCCGCAGGCCTCATTGAAGAACACGATTGATTAACTAAACTGGTCGGCAGCGAGAGGCCCTCGCGGTTGAGGGGGAGGAGCCAGAGACCAAGAGCGACGGTGTGGAACCACACCCCCAGACAGAAGAGTGTAACAGTTGGTAGAGTGGCCAATAAATTAATGACTGAAGGCTTGGCGGTTCAAATCCCGGCTACAACTGTCCACATGTTTGAAGTGTCCTTGGGCAACACACTGAACCATAAATTACTTCCAATGGGGCTGGCGGCGCCTTGCATTTTCTGACTAAAAGACCAGAACGGAAAAATCTACAATAGAAAGATTTGCTATCAATCGCGTTTCAGGTCACAGTCAGTCGTCCTGTCAGCTGTTTCAAAGGCCTTTATTTTTGTATTGCGGTCTATAGGAAAAATGCTTTTTGGGCCCATTGGGATTTTCTGCTGCAGTACCTCGAGTGGCCACTGGGAAAAATCGGCCCGTCAGCTATCCAGTTCTTATAATACAACCATGTGTCAACCCGGCAACTTGGGTGCAAAAGTTTGACAACACGAGAGGGGGGGAGTGGGGGAGGGGTGTTGAGGGGTGGTGAGGGGGGGGGGGCAGGCGAGAGAAAACTGCAAAGTGATGGAGCCCTCGCAGGAAAAAGAGGAGAAGAAGCAGGAGAAGGAGAGTTCTTCTCAGCAGTGCCAAGCGCCGCTCTCGCCTTCATGTCCGGCAACCGTGTTCCCACAGCTGCCAGCACTGACAGGCAGGGACGAGGCATCCGTCACCATCACCACAGTCCAAGAGCACAGCACAGCACAGCGCCACCAGTCCCCACACAAACACACTAATTAAATCAATTCATATCAATCGGCTCAGAGATAAATGAATAAATAAATAAAGACAGAGGCGCTTGATAGCCTTCAACCAGAGGCTGATCACACGGTGAACTTTAATGAACACCTCGCAGCCCCGTTTGCAGGCATCATTAAAGGGACACGTCAAACACTCTCACTATCAGTATCAATAGAGCTGCTGGACAAGGCCGTCAGGGGAGGGGGGGGGGGGAGGCTGATTGATTGGACTCTTACACAACAAATCAGGTTCAACTCACACTGGCTGCTTCCTGCACAGACAGAGTGAATGTGAATGTGTCCAGAAAAAAAAATCACAGTTACACGTGACAAATCAATACAGAACCTCCATCAAATTGTCATCTTAAGCACCATATTGCAAAAAAAATATCACTTTTATTTTGCAAAAAACTGTCATGGAATCGCAGCTAGTTGCAGTGGTGCGGCTGGATTCCAGGTTGGATTCCCAGGCTTGACGTGCAGAGTTTGCATGTTTTTCTCCCCGCAAGCCGCTTCTCCCCGAGGACCGCGGCTCGCACCGCGATAAAGACACGCATTAACTCCATCAGCCTCTCGGCTGTGAGACTGAACGCTTGTTTGTCTCCCCTCTGACTCCAGGCTGGAAGGCCGACTTGACCACGCAGCAGCGACGGCAGATCGCAGCGCTCGGACCTCACCCGCGGCCACCTGCACACGCACACATGCACGCATGCCAGGGCGGCGGAGGACACAGCGTCAGAGAGCCGACATCTGCTAGCAGCAGGTGTAGATTTTCCACTCTGGTGAGGCTCTTTTTCATCAGAGACACGCACAGAGGCGGAGCAACGTGACAAGAGTCCGGCTGTGCAGCAGCAGCAGCAGCAGCAGCAGCAGCAGCAGCAGCAGCGACTGCAACCACACACGTCCACCAAGTGAGTTTGGATGATGTGCAGCAACAACGAAGTGGTCTCACCATCAAAATAGCCCCGTTACATTACGGTTTTGCAGCAAAAAAACAAAACAAAAAAATGCCAACAAGTGCTGAGGTGAAATTTCAGATAATTGGCCTTCAATTTTAATTGCCAGTGACCTTTTCATCCAAGTTTCACACCTTGGTGATGGAGGTGGAAACTGATGGAGGAAAAGTTTTTGGGCTGCCTGCTGTCTCCAGCTCCCTGCGCCGTATTAAATTAAAGACCCGCATTAAAAAAAAGGAAAAAAGATCTCCTGGAGGGCATCAAATTTACGCTGGTCCATAATTCATGAGATGACGTCAAAATGATTCGTCACCGGGGCAAAACAGCCGCAGGACAACTTGGCCATCAATCAGCAGGCTTCCGCCTTCGTCATCACGACGGGGGTGGGGTCAATAAGCTAAAAAAAAAAAAAGACTTGAATATTTCATCCTCCTTAGTTTTTTTTTTTTTTTTTTCACCACCAGAACAAAAAAGAAGCAGTAATACAGCAAGTGCGACACATCGGAAACACAACAGAGTTTTTCCTTTGCAGCGACACCCTGCAGAGGAGGGAAGGGAACATCTGTCTGCGCCGATGAGTGGCTTTGAAAAGTGTCGTCTCAGCAGGAGCAGTTTTTATCTAAGAATCAGCCCATCTGCCGCACCGACACATTTGACAGATCTCCGGAAATATGAATTAATTAAGGCGTGTCTTTAAAACATGGCCATGGAGTCATTGTTGTCTTTGTGGTGGTGTTTCGAAGAAGCAGCAGCAGCAGGTCTCATTCACCTCAACTTGGAAAAAACTCTCAAATATGACTAAAAGGTTTTGACGCTCTCATGAGGTGGTTTTTCACACGTATCCATAGAGAGGAATATGGCATTTACACGTCACTGGACGTCACGTACGGGGTCACCGGACCAGTTGACTGACCAGTGAAAATGGTGCCTTATGATTGGATGGAGAAGGAGACGCAATATTCTTTACAAGTAATCAAAGAGGAAAATATAACAACCTTTCTTGACAGCAAACAAACGTAAACAAACAAAAGCAAACGTAATAAGCCGTAATTAAATGGTGTTCATTTGAATGGTGTGCAGATGCGCTTCACGCCGTTCAATGGAAACACCTGCAAATCGTAATTGTACTTTGTCAACACTTTTGAAATATCACTTTTACTTTCCAAAAAAATATAATGGAAACGCAGCTGCTGGAATTCCACAGTGAAGGACTGGAGGAAGTCCCGCCCTCCAGGTGACCATCTGATTCCAGGCTCTCTGACTCCTTCATCGGCTGAGGAGGAAACTGCAAAAACTCGCCCCCGCTGCTCTTGGGCTGAACTTCCTGCTCACAAGTCGGGAGTCGTCGAGCCGTCGCTGGGAACTCTGGAGTGGACAGCGCAGGCCTCGGGGTGAAGGCAGAACTTTCTTTCGTGTGACTGTACGATGAGTCAACGGCAAATCTAAAGCGAGAGGAGATCCTCCGGGGGGGTGTTTGAAACATGACGCCGTGCAAAGGAGAAAAAGCAAAGAAGAAGAAGAGTCACGCGTTATCGTTTTTGGGGGAAGAATAAAGTCGGCGCTGCGCCGCCGCAGCCTCGTGACTCACAGCGCTGCGGAGCCGCCAAGGCCAGCGCCGGGATGAAAGCCAACAAACTCCTTTTGCTGTTACGCACCTAATTGGATAAAAAGGCGGCTGCAGTTTTGCGCCATGAGCTCTCGACCCGACGCTACAGCTGACGATGAGCTTGCTGGTTCTTCGTTTATCGACAGACTTCTTTTTAGCTGCAAATTTGTAATTAAATCTTTGTTAATATCCTCTTTTTCTTTTTGGCCAGATTTCTAAAAGCTGAAATCATGCAAACAGCAGAATAAAAGGCAGCAACTCCGTTTTTTTGGACCTTGTGTTTCTCCTCGACTGAAAAAAAAAAAATTGGATACAAAACACAACGTCGGTGCAGGTTTCTCCCCACAAAGAGGAATTTATAAAACTATCTTTGACATTTGCATCATCTCACCAGATGAAACGGCGTGTGTGTGTGTGTGCTGCGCGTGTGTGTGTGTGCGTGAACATCTTTCCAAAACGTTAATAGGGAAATGATGAATTAAAGCAATCACTCGGCCTAAAAATTATAGCTTTAAAAGGCGGGATCAGAGCTGTCAGATGGTGGCGGGCAGATCAGGAGACACTCGCTGGCTTCACACGACGCACAGTGCAGCGCTGGCAGGGAGCCCGGCGATGGTCGAGATCCATCTGGTGAGCCAACAACCAGCTCGGAGAGGAGAAGAAGAAGAAAAATATTCTGCTTTTATCACATAAAGGCCGTCGTGTTGATCACAGTGTTTTTGCCCCTCGAGCAAATAAACACTAAATTCCCGTCTGTTGATCTTGATCAGGCTTTACGAGTATAATAATGTACGATGTGGTAGCAGCATGGATGAGTTCAGAGCAGAAGTTTGTTACGACTGATCGTTTTGTGCACAAAAAACAAGATGGAGGCGTTTTTTTGGGGGTTTTATTCCAACTAGTTTCCACCGTTTCTCTCTAAATGAAAATGTGGAGATTAAGTCTGGAAAATGGCTCGGGAAGAACTCTGTTCCTGGAAAAATCATCCGACTCTTTGTCTGGAGCCAAAGTGCTAATTGGCGAGATTCCCCCTGACAGACGCACACACGCACGCACACACGCACGCACGCACACGTCACGTCCTGCGTGATTCTGGCCGTTAATGAAGAGGCTCCCGGCTGCTAATTGGTCTGAGCCTCGGCCTCTGTCATGCTTCAAAAGGCGTGGGCGGAGTCATCCACGCGAGCTTGTTTTATCTTGGGGGAAAAAACCCATTGGATCGGCGTGCGTGCGTGTGCGTCCGACAGTCATTAAGAAAAAAAAAAGGAAAAGAAAAAATGCCATAAAAGCTCAATTAAAAAGGTAGGAAATCTGACATTAAAAACCAACAAGTTTCAACACTATCAACCCTCTGGAATCTAAATGAGAGACCTCTTTACACCACAGCGAGGGGGATTTACCCCCCCAGGGAACTGTGTTGCACGGACACAACGGCAGTGTTTCAGCAGAAGAATGCAGAGAAATACTTGGACGAGGACGTATTGAGATGAAACAACCCTTGGGTTCAAGGTTCAAGGGTTCTTTGTGGCTCCCAGGAGGGCAACACGTGGTTGCACAACACTGAGCAATAACCGCCTCATGACAATAAAACGCTGTCATGATGACAACAACACACAGCCACAACACCGGCTGCTGTGTTGGTCCTGCATCTTGGCAAGAAAGGAAAATATATATATGTATTTACATCTGCATCCTGTGTAGAGCAACGAGACCAGAAAGCTGAAATTTCAATAACTGACTAGCTGTAATTACTTTGCTGCATCTCTTTAACCAATAGAAAAAGACAAATGAAAAGAGCTGATATAGACAATAAAAGCAAATGTACAAGATACAAGAAAATTTTACAAAATGCTCCAAACTGAACCTCAGGCGACTCTTTTCTTCCGCAGAGCTCCAAGGACAAACGGGCAGACTCGCTCGCACTCTCCCCTCCGTCTGTCGGAAGGAAACCAAAAAGATTCGGGAGGACGAAGCCTCGCTCGGAAACCACTTTCAAATTCCCATGAAACAAGTCTGGATTCTGGCAGGGTCATCTCTGTTCACCCGGCAATTCACCGCTTCCATTCACATCAGATGAAATAAACATTACCATAGAATTACCCCCCCCCCCCCCCGACCCCCCTCCACCCCATAAAAAAAGAGGTCTAGATGTAATAATAAAGATAAAATAGCAGTTTTCCCTCCATCCTGAGGCAGCAGGCGGCTTGACGACACGATCCGGACGACCCACAAGGTCACGACACAGGACGCCATCAGAAACAGAGCACAGCCACAAGGACGAGCGAGGGGAGGGAATAGAGAGTGACTGCAAAAGACGAGTGGAGGGAGGGGTGGGGGGGCAGTGGAGGAATGAATCAACAAAAGTGTGCCGTCAGCATCGGGGCGGCCTGCCTGCGGGGAGCTTTAGGAGAGTTGACGTGGGCCGCTGAGTTTCGCCCTTTTCTCCTTCACTCTCTCTCTCTCTCTCTCTCTCTCTCTCTCTCCCTCTCCCTCTCCCTCTCTCCCTCTCTCCCTCTCTCGCTATCCTTTTGTCTTTCTCTTCCATCCATATGGCAGAATCCATTCCCTCCCATCCCCCCACCGGCCCTGCCGCACACTCTTGCCATTGAAACGGCCTCCCACACACACACACACACACACACACACACACACGAGTGAGCGCGCACACACACACACACACACACACACACAGACAAACCCACGCTTGCTTGCACAAGCATCCCACGTCCCCGGAGCCGCGTCTTATTTACGGTTCGATTACGGCCGACCGCCCTCCAGGATGAACGTCCTTCTTCTCATCCTCTCTTTCTCTCTCTCTCTCTCTCCCTCTCTCACTCCCTCCGTCCCTCCCTCCTTCTGCCTCGTGCCCAGATGTTGATCAAATAATTAGGGGTTAAAAAAAAAAAACTCCTCTGCCCACTAGGGTCGCGGTAACATCTGCGACAAAGGCGGCGGCGGCAGGCGACTCCGCCTACGTCCTCTCCTCCTCTTCCTCGGCGGGATTCGGCGGCAGAGAGGAGAGAGAGGATGTTTGTTTAAAGATTGATGTGTGAACACGCAGCGCAAGCAGGAAAAAAAGAGCAAAAAATGATGAAGGAATTGTGTGCAGGACCTGGACTGAGAGCAGCAGCAGCACTCTGGACTTTAAAACACAAGCAACAAGGTAACAAAGTGCACGGCGGTGATTGAACGGAGCCCCTGGAGGCCGGACACAGCACTCTGCACACTGCAGAGGTGAGTGAGAGGATGCACACGTCACTCCCAAAAAGCCTGAACCGCTGCCTGCCTGCCTGCCTGCCTGCCTGCTGAAGCATCCCGCCAGAGTCTGCAGCCCTCTGCAGCCCAGAGAAAGGCAGGAACGAGACAAACTCGGCAGGGTAAGTCAGAAGGTTCCAGCTCGCTCAGAAATCTGCTGCATCCATTTGCCGAAGCTCCAACAGAAAGCTGTTTTTTGGCGGAGGACAGAGAAGGGGGCCTGGATGCTAAAGGGAGCAGCATGCAAGCTACAGTAGCAGCAGTTTTTAGGAGCATCAGACAAAATGCTGATGGAAGCTGGAAGTTCACCAATAATGATGAAGAACATTTATGCACATTTTGAAGAATGTTGTATTAGAAAAAAGAATCTATGGAAACTCAACTATTGAGGCTCCTTTACACCAACAGGAACCTTTAAAGCGGCGGTAAAATGGGAGGAGACGAGGTTCATCCAATCACCTTCCAAGTTTTGCCTCCACTCCCCTTCACAAAAAAGGCTCTTTACCAAAACTGAGACATGAGGTGAAATCCAATGAATTTTAGGATTGTTCCATCTGGTCGACCAGATTAAACAAATTCTAAAGTCTGGTGCCTCCAACAGGGTTAAATGCAGTGAAGCAGCTCTGGATGTTGCGTTGGTGTAGACGCAGCTTAGTGTTCGCCGGCTCGAGGAAACAGACCGCCGCAGAAACCAGTTTCGGTGAAACGCAAACCACGCAACAAAAACATAACTGCCCTAAATTCCACTGGCTGCATATTTTATCTTTTTTTAGATTTGAGATGATTTTTCTCACCACACGTTTCCTTGTTTGTTTATAAACTGGTTGGATTTTTTTCTTTCACATCATTCTTGCCATATTCTGGCAAAAGGTTCTTTATTTTGTCGCAAAAATAATCTACGGGGCCTTTGACCTTTGCTCACTTCACAATCTATTTATTTTAAGCGCTTCTGTTGCTCTGAATCTCCTCATTCGAGCGGATCAGCAGCCAAAAATGATGTCCAAACGTCAGCGGAGAGAGAGGTTCACTCATCTGCTGCACTAATCCAATCCAGTGTTACTCAAAGTGTTGTTCCCAGGCTCCCAGAATGCCTTTGTGTTTTTCTCTGCCACTCTGCCTTTTGAAAGGCAGCCGTGGAGCAGATCTTGTGCATGTTCCTGCAGGTCCTGGTTCCTCGCGTCCCACTCACCTGACGCCTTATAGCACGGAGCATGTTGCTGAACCGACTGTGCCAGTCAGTGCCGTTAACTTTCACTTAATGTTGAAGCCACACAGAACGAGCCACTATAAGTCCAAAGTCTCATCGTATATGGATGACGTGCTGCGCGATGATCAATGGAGAGTTTTGTTCACTGTGTGAGATGTTGGGATCTTGGGTTAATGTACTATATTCAAGATTACGGCACGGAAAGAACGCAATCATTTTGGATCTTCTGAAGGCCAGCGGCTGCTGCTCAGCATCCTCTGCAAATCTCAGCATTGAGCTCAACAGGGCCACTGATGCTCAGTCTCTAGGATGAGAATTTAAATGCACTTGAAATGCATAAAAATGACGATTCCAAGAATCAACCCAAGAATCCAACATCTTTGTTCAGTGCTCTCGAGTGGCGGTGTAAATATCCAGCCGTGTTCATCCACTGCAGATGGTTCCAATCCCTCGACGAGAGGGAGGCGCTAAAAACTCACATCTGCTGCGTGGCTCCTTATTTATAGAAGCAGCTTCCATGGAGGCTCTGAATGCAGCCGAGCGTCGCCCAGCGGGAGGAAATGGAGGAGGCTAAACCCTGGGAATGACGAGGAGGAGTTTGCCCTTGGAGGGAGGAAGAGAGCGAGGGAGAGAGATGTCTCTCGGGCGTGCGCACGGCTGGAAAACCCAGAGCGGCGCCGGCAGAAGCCTCCAGACGGCGGAATGAAACGGCAGCTTGACATTTCATTTCAGGCCGAGACAGTCGGGATGGAGCAGCGACGCAGGAAATGAAGAGGTGGTAAAAATATTCATTCTGTATTCTTATGCAAAAAAAAAGATAATAATAATAATAATAACAATAATAATGATAATAATAATGATTAAATTCCTTTACTCAAGTAAGCAGTAAGGAAGTCCTGGTTATGAAATGTAGTAAAAAGGCAAAAATGATTATTTTTTTTGCAATTAATGAAAACATTTGTTGATCAGCAGAGATACTCTAGATACTATTAAAATGGGATACTATTATAAAATAATCTCCCTCCAAAATATGATACAGTTTTATATTTGACTACACAACAGCATAGCTCAAATAACTCAACAACGACAACTCTAGAAATAAGTGAATTACTTTTGACAGTTTGCGTATTTTAAGAAACACAAACAAGTCTTTTCCAATGTAAAGAGCAGAAAGTACAGATGTTTGTGTACAAATATGGGGAGTAAAAGTAAAAAGTCGTCAGGAAAAGAAAATACTTAAGTGAAGTACAGATACCAGAAAATCTCCATAAGTGCAGTAACAAAGTATATTTACTGTGACTGCACTCAGTACATGTTCACCGCTGTCGCCAAGGCCTGCCGACGAGGAGTTTCACACGAGGGCACTTGACACCTCGGGCAAGAACAAAGAACAAGAAACTCCAGCAGTCACTCCCGGACACGCAATATAGATTTACAGTTAAATTAAGAGGGAGTTACGCAGGAATTCACACGCCGAGTTGCAGTTGTAGTTTGCGCCGTGCGAGCGGCGACACAAATTGCCCCTCGGGAAGAACAAATCCTGACCTGTTTTATGGAAACAAAAGGGATCAAATTAAAATGTTCCCACTCAGTGAGCACAGTACACAAATATGCCCGCGTGGGCCGGCGGCACCTGCTGCGTTCAGCCTCGTTTACGTCCCCGTCCGTCTCCGTCGGCTCCCGGAGGCACCAGAGGCAAACCGCCACCGCCACCGCCGGCCCAAAATGAGGCGCCGCAATTAGTCAGTTGCACACGACGTCCACAGACAAACACTTTGGGGTTCCGTGATAAATGCGGGTTCAGTACCACATCCTGGTATTTCCCAAAGGGCTGGAAGAGGACGAGAAACTATTCATCAGCGGTTGTACCTGTGAACTTCTTCCTACCATGTAGCAACACGCTGCTCTTTATTGCTCTCAAGTTTTGATTTATACAACTTTTTCATGTCCTCAATTCAGACTTTGTGGAATTTATTTGTGTTGGTGTGTTGTTATGGGAGTTACAGTATATGTGTCCATGAGGATGGTGGGGGGCAATAAAGTATAGTAAGTGGTCAGTATAAGAAATTAATAATTTCACGTTTCTTCTTTCCTCGGCGAACTGGTCTGAGTGCATGAGCAAAATATTGGAACATAAAAAGTCAGCGTTATCAGCGTTACATGCATTACTATCGTTTATATTTTCTTCCTTTGACATTTGACAGGAACTCAACTTTCGACAACATAACCTAAAAAAAAAATATCGTAAAGCCGCCGCGCAGGGGAACTGCTCTGACTCACGCTAAAGCCCCTCCCCCCTCTCGCACCAAGCGTGTAACCTTTTACATCACCGCGTCACAGCTTCGCGACTGAGAAAGGGCGCCCCCCGAAGGCTCCCCATCACATTCCGTCCGCTCGAGAGGGCAACTTATTGAAACGTGTCATCGTCACCGTCGCCAAGACTTCCAAGACTGCAGCCGTTGTAGAATTATGAATTTAGAATCGCAGTGGTTAGCGCTGCCGCCTCACAGCAAGAAGGTCATGAGTTCGATAATGTTTTCGTGTGATTCTCCCTGTATCTGCTGGCTTCTCTCCGGGTTCTCCAGCTTCATCCCACACTCCAAAAACATGCATGTGGGGACTCTGAATTATCCGTAGGTGAGTGTGTGAGTGTGAGTGCTTGTTTGTCTCTATGAGGCCCTGCGATGAACTGGCCACTTGTCCAGGGTGTCACCCTGCCTTCACCCTATAACAGCTGGGAGAGGCTCCAGCAGACTCTGTGACCCTGAGCACAGGAAGAAGTGGGTAATGAAGATGGATGGATGAGTGGATGGATGGATGGATGGATGGATGGATGGAAGGATGAATGGATGGAAGGATGGATGGATGGAAGGATGGATGGAAGGATGGATGGAAGGATGGATGGATGGATAGCTGGCTGAAACCAGGACCCCTGGTTTCTGTTTGGCCTCAGAGTCAGACGACATGGTGCTGGACTCAGGAGGTCGACCTCCGTCTGCTTGCTGCCTGCTGATCTTCGGAACCCAGAGTCACAAGATAGAAACCCTCAACCCCCCTTCATTGGACTCTCATTAACCCCGTCACACAGTGGCACTGGTGAGCATCTACACTCGATGCACTCACAGTTTTTTTTTTTTTTTGTAAGTCCTTCTTTTCCTCCTATTCCTTCTATATATAGCCACATCACCAAGGGCCCAGCGCTGCAGCAGCAGCAGCAGCAGCAGCAGCAGCAGCAGCAGCAGCAGCGGCAGCGGCAGTGTAATACGGAGGAAAGGAAACTGAGAAGGTTTATTAAATATGAAAGGGGCAGGAGAGGCTAGGAGGGAGGCATCTCATTCATTTTGCCAGCCGGAGACCCGTTTTCTTTTTTTTTCCCATCCTCTTTTTTTCAGACGTTCAGAAGTATCAAGACTAATTCGCCCGTTCACGGCCAGAGGATTTCCTGTCTGGCGGCGCCTGCTGCTAAAAGGCCAAGGAGCAGACGAGTGCTCATAAAACAAGGAGAGGGTGTTGTCGTTCGCAGCCACGACACGCCGCGCCGACTGCATTATTGATGGGTTTAGGCTAATCTGCTGCGAGCGCACAGGCGCCGTCACATTATGACAATCAGCGTGCACGGCGGCGGCGACACGGGACGCCATGACGGCGAGGAGTCCCTGTCCTGGCGCATATGTTCGTACAACACCGACCTCAGACAGACGGGCGCTGGAGGGGCCACACTCATTGGCAGATAGTCCTGCCTGGGGGGAAGTGGGCGTGAGAGAAGAAGGGCGCGGGAGAAGAAGAAGAAAGAAGAAGAAGAAGAATGGAGTTCGGTTGCAATGTCGTGTCGAGAGGGAAACAAGCTTCCCAGGACGAGGTCGGTTGTCCGTGTGACAAGTGAAGTTTTAAAAAGTCTTCCTGGTCGTGACCTCCTTTGGAATATGATGCACCTCCAGCCGCTGTCCTGAGTCACCAAAGTTATCGTTAAAAAAAATGTATACAATTATAGTCAATGAGCCCTGTGAGAGAGTCCTCTATAAAAGGCTTATTATGTCACATATAAAGGATGGGATGTGACTTTGTGCAGACAGGAGCAGCTGAGATCTTCCTGCTTTGGTATTTTTTCACGATGACCTGGAAAAAAAGACAAATGAAGAACTTCATCCAAGCCCTTGCTTCTTCTTTGACTCTGCAGGTGGACGTAGTGTTGAGGGATGGGAGGATGCAGCTAGTGATGGTTGTTTCAGGTACAGACTGGGAGCCTCCTCTGTTCGACGTGCGCTGCACCCTGGTGACGGGTTAAAGTTCGACCCCGGGCGTCTCCGGTAGCATATTGATCTCCCCCAGCGCTGATAAAAACCCCTCGGACACTGACAGATATGAACTGAGACGACGGCCCCAGACTAATATTCAAATATGAGTTTGGAGATGCCGGACTAGATTTTCAGCACCTCCGCCGTCGGCAACACGGACGCTGACAGAAACAATATCAGAGCCCAGCGGGTTCCTCTCAGTGTTTGGTTTCCAGTGGCGAAGCCTGGACGAGCGCAAACACTGGAATAAGGAGCGCGGCCGAGCGAGGCATGAATATTCAGCCAGCGGTTCCCCCGACCGGCGGAGATTACATAAACAAACATCCCGGCTTCTCTTTGCTTGAAATTCCTCCTTTTATTCGCAGCATCGTTACATAACGTGGAACACGAAGGCCGCCGCACTCCGACGGATTCATACTGCGTGCGCCTTACACACACACACACACGCGCGCGCACAGACACACACACACCTTGTCGACGTGTGTGAGCATGTCAACCTGATGATCTCGGTGCACCGGAGCAGAAACAAAAACAGCAAACATAAATTTATTTCTTGATTTGTCTCAATGTCTGTTTTCTAGTTTTCAAACAACAGCCTCCAAACAGCATGAATGAGGGATTTTATAGATGTATTTTTTTAAATTCTATTATATCATGGTTTCATTATATTATCTGACACTAGTAGGAATTTAAAAAAAAAAACAACCTCTTTTAATGACAACAGACTTGTCCCGCTGAAATGCGACTCCAGTGTGCGACCCGCACGGCCTCCCACTGAAAACCGCTGCGGTTAGTCGCAGGTTTTTCCCCCGGTGGTTCCGCCGAGGCCTCGTCCTGCTTTCTGCAGTGCAAAACACACGTGTACATCATTGACCGTTATGTCACATTTACGCTCTGACGCTAACGCCGTCTGGCATGTGCATTAGCCCTTTCTTCTCCTTCCACAGTGAGCTCATCCCGCAGCCTGGCACGGCCCGTCTAATGCCAAATGCACAGGCCAAAAACACTGAGAATTAAGGTCCTTACACGCCAGGCAATAGGCAAAGCGAGGCAAATAAACAACGCGGAAATGTGTTTTCCTGTACACACCTAGCACCAGGCCAATGTGTGTACAAAATTGGCTAAGCGACTAAAGTTTGGCACTCGCGCTGGAAGGGAAAGAATGGAGTCGACTACATCTTCAAGTGGTGACGTCCTGGTGATGGTTGTTGTTCTGGTGAAAAAGAACAGAAGTCCCGCCCCCTTCCGAGTTGCGATTGACCTCCTCGCCAGGGCTGACCAGCGAGAGGGAGACGAGGATTGAAAATGGAATATGTGACTGTGGAAGCTGCAGACATCAGCATCGACCTGCTGCTCCTGGACGAGCCACCGTTTGGAGTCAGCAGCTGCGACCTGCGACACCGTGAACCCGCCGCCTGCCTGCGAGCTGACGGGAGTGATGTGGCGGAACGGATGTGGCCCCTCCCCCTCGGGCCAGTGCGCAATGTCTCTGCGCCGCCATTCAGCAAAAAAAAAAAACCTCACAACCCGACTCCCCTTCTGCAGTTGGCAGTCGACCCTCGCCTGGAAAACACGGCACAGGGAAGCCCTCTGCTCCATATCAGAAAGAAAACAAGCCATTGTGGAAAAAAGGATTTGCAAAGTACTTCAAGTACTTTGATGTGATCTCAGAAAACAGCGCTTGCTTTAAAGAGGCCAGTCTGACTGCAAAGGTAAAAAAAAAAAAAAAAAAAAAAAAAAAAATTCAAAGGATGTCCTCTGAAAAGCATTCAAAGACATGATGTTCTTTGATTTCATTTGACTGACCTACAGCGGCTTGGAAAAACAGAATGCATGATTTGAACGCATCAATTCCTTAGTTATTAATTGCTTTAATTCATGCTGCACTATCAAATATGAAAAAACCCAAAGGGAAACGTGTGACAGTCCAACTTCATCGACCTGCCACGACATCATCACGTCCTTCCAACAACAACCAGGTCAATATGGTTTATGTCAAATATCGACTTCAAACTGGGGGTCCTGATAACGGGGCAGCAGCCAGGGGGAGAAAAATACAACATGTATACATTATATATGTCCTGTATCTGCACTGCAGTGTGTTTTACACAGACCCACTAATTAAGGAAAACTGGTCGCTCATGCAAAATAAATTCAGAATCAATCAGCGTCCTAATTCGGACTGGAGGGCGAGTTCACGGCAGTTGAGCATTTGGCAGCATCTGTGACCCCATTGTTGTGATCACACGCGAGCAAAGTCAACAGCGACGCACAACGTCAATCCAAACACAACAACAAGAAAGAAAAAAAAACTGCCAACAATCAATGAAATTTTCCTAGTCGGCCTCTTTCAGATGATGGATGATGATGACGATGGCTTCACTGTTTTACCCGACCAGAATTTCAAGCGTTTCAACACAACTTGTGTCTCCACTATTGGCCAGTTTCTACACCAACACACAGTGAACAAGTGAACGAGCCACTCGAGGGGTTTTTGACGCGTCTGTTTGCTTCACGCGGTGAAGTCAATAGCTGTAATAGCACCATTCTTCTCCTTCTTTGCAAAAAAAAACAAAAAGAAAATGATCTATGCTAGAATGGGTAGTGAGAGTGAATGAGAAATCACTGGCACCAAAGGGGACAAAAAGAAACAAAACAAACAAAAAAAATTGGTCGACTTCTCTCTCAATGTGTCTAAGAAGGCGACATCCTGCGACGGCTTCAGTGAGGAGCAGCTGTCAGTCAATCGACGGCTTCCCGCTGCTTTTCACAGCATCACAAGACCACAAAACACACGAGCAGAATTAAGTGGCGACATTCAGCGGCAGATGTTGTGTTGTGAAGAAAAGAAAAACAGAACAATTCCCCGTTTGTTCGGGTGTTGCCGACAGACCTGCAGGACGCTGCAGCTGGCAGTGAAGCTCAACTTTCCTCACATTTTAATGCTGGAGAAAAGTTAAAATACCAATATTGACAATGAAAAAAAAAAAACCGGCGTGAGTCGCCGAGCAGCGAGCGAGCAAATGAGCGGTTGACGCAACGGCCTGAAAGACCAGGTCCCATGTAGCGGCACAGAAACGAGCAGCAGAAAAGAAAACAGGACGTGCCGCCGTGTTTGCAGGAAGGGCCGGACAAAGGACGAGAGTGGCCGACAGTGGCCGCCACCGATAAGGAGGGCGAGGAGGTGGAGCGCGCCATCATGTTCAACAGCAGAATTTAGCCGCCACACACATAAAGTGTGCGGTCGCTGCGTCTTTTGCATTGTTGCAACGTTTGGGGCTCAAAGGGTTCCTCCGGCGGAGGAAGTTTCAGAACACACAAAGCTTCACCCCTTCAGAGAACGTCGCCAAAACTGACTGGTGCCACTTTGATTCACTTCATAGTGAGCGTGAACGTGCCAGAGGGGAGGGTAATACAACTTTCAAAGAGAAACACTGAATTGTCACAAAGGGGGGGAAAGAACAACTACACGTAATGCATATTTGCCAAAGTTCCGTTCAAGATTTACCACTAACTGACACACAACATGAGAACAACACGCTGCCACGCATCATCCATCTTTTATTTCTTTCCCCACGGCAGACTGCAACCCTGCTGCAGCTATTTTAGGCCGTTCACTCTGAGCTCTCGACACTCCACTGACCAGGACATCACTTTGATCCGATATCTGCCTGCTGAAGGTGTGCAAACACGCAAAAAGCTGCCCGGCGGTTCTCCCTCGATGGGGGACTTCCTGCAGTCCACGCTAAATCTTTCAAGAAGATGATTGTTGGCTAATGCTGGTTGCCGTCTCTCCAATCATGCGTTTCAGGAGCGTCAGAGAGGAGGAGGGGGTTTCCCCTCTTCCTCCTGCTGTCAGTGCCGTAGCAACACCAAGTTGCTGCTGCTGCTGCTGCTGCTGCTGCTGCTGCATGACTCCACTGACATGCCGGCTCAGCTGCGTGCAGCTCTCCTGAGGCGGCACAATGCAGCAGAGCCAAGCAAAGTTTGCTTACACACACACAAGCACACATAAAAAATTTTTGGCATGTAGCACTTCAGCTGCCTCGTCTGAGCCTTTTTTTTCTCTGCACTTTGCCGACTTGTTACCTCAGCAAATGCAGCAGCGCGGACTGCAGCACTTTGATGGAGCGGACGCAGCAGGTGCAGCTGCAGCAGCAGAACTTGAGTTTGATTGCATTTCCTCAACCCTCCAGTGAACTGCACCACAGATCTCAGGCATTTTCTACCACGAGTGCACTTCTCCTGACTGATCTCCAAAGGTTAAACAACGAGAACATGTGTTGTGTGTAGAGCTGAAAAGATTGACTCAAATAGATTATTAAAAAAAAAAAGCATTCAATTACAATTTTGCAAAAAAATATAAATAAAAAAAAAAAAAAAGCAAAGCAGATCCTCTGCCTCCTGTGGAAGCTGCAGGGGAATTAACTGCCTGCTTTTAATAAAGGGGGAAAATGTGAGTGTTTCTCAGTCTTCTAGAGTAGAAGTCATTGAAAAATCACGACTTTAAAGAGGGAACTTTCTTTTACGACTGCGATGGCTCCAAAGACATGCTCTTCAGTCAAGTGAGACTGAAGAGCAAATGTTAAAACCATCACGCGGCAGCAAGCCCATCTTCTCTCCGGGAAACAAATGGCACTTAGACTGGTTAAAAAAAAAAAAAAAAAAGCCAAATAAATCACAACAAAGTTTGATAAATAGTCAAATATTTCCAAAATAAATAATTTCCTTGGAGCTCTAAAGTGAAGGCAGATGTACTTTCTACCGGTGCAGAAACAGCCTGTTTCAGCTGTGATTAACAGGAGGGTGTCCGTTCAAGACAAACACCAGAGGCAAGGTTGTGTGTGTGACTGCGTGTTCCGAGGGACAGCTCCACTCCCGTTGTGTGTGTGTGTGTGTGTGTGTGGTCAAGCTATCTGAAATTGTTTTGGCCAAATTTTACTCTATTTTTAAGATGTTTCAGATCTTTTAGTGAAATGGTTATTTGCGCTGCATTTTGTTTCAGGGAAAGAGAATGTTGTTGTTAGTGCGCATGTACTTGAAAAATTACAATTAACCAAATAACTCATTTTGGATACTTATAATTGCTGGTTCAATAAGAACTTTTTTTTTCAAGTATCTTCACTTTTCTTAGACGAAGAAATTCTCCACACACAAGCCAAGTCTATCCACTCCTGCTGAGGACTGTGGTGCGTTACACACAATACATCATGACTGATCATCTATGAATATAGGAATTAATGCTACGTACTGTAAAATGATCAAGAGGTCAAACACCACTTCTGGGAAAAACTGGTGGCTCCACCTTGAGCACCAAAAACCCCATAAGAGACCATATAATAAATAAAATATCTGTCAAAGTCAAAGCTGCTGCCACAGTCCCGTTGCGTTCAGGTGCTGGGAACTTTCCTTTCGCCTCTCGGAACTGCTGCGTGAAACGAGTCGAGCAGCTCTTTAAATCTGAAACTGGTCTTTACGCGAAATAAAAAAAAATAATAATAAACCCGCTCCTGAATGACACTTTCAGCCAGGACCTACTTTCACACACGGCGGCGGTCTCCAACACAAACGCGCATCCATCTGTTGTAAACGCGCAGCCTGCTTGGCTATCAAACCCTCACACACACACACACACACACACACACACACACACACACAGACTTGAAATTGCTGCAGCGGCGGCAGCAGCAGCAGCAGCAGCAGCAGCGGCGGCAGACATCCCAACACGGCTGCTGGTCCGTGACCCGAGCATGATGCGGCTCCTCGGGGAGAACCTTCGCAGCCACCGCCGAAGGCTCGGAGCTGGTGTAACGATGACAGCCATAAATCTCACTGTCGCACTGCACACTGTCATCTCGCAACGCATCTCGCAAGAAGGCGAACAAGGCGCATTTTCCACCTCCTCGTATTTGTAAACCACAACACGCGTACACACACAAAAAAAAAAAAGGGGGGGCAATGTCATGATTCTTTTATTTATTTATTTATTTTGGCCGAGCAGTGGCCGTGCCTGCGCCGCTCCGGAGGATTACCTCTCTAATATTACATAAACACAGCCGAAGCCCCGAATCTTAATAAGCCTCCCCGGCGCTCTCGCATCCTCCGCAGCCCCAGCAGCCCCAGTAAAACGCCAGCGAGCTACTCACGGTTGGGGGTAAAAGTTCCCGCAGCTCCAGGGACGCGGATCGTGTCGGCCACTTCAGTCCAGCAGACAAATGTCCTCCGTGTCACCGCCGCCGCTGCCGCTGCCGCCGCCGCCGCTGCTGTTGGCTTTGGGAGAAAGACGGAGCCACGCTGAGAGCCGCGGTTGGTCGCACGGTAGCATGTACTGCAGTGTACACAGTCTCCTGTCGGCCATCCTCTTCTTCGACACCGCTTCTAGTTTGTCGCCGGGGCTGAGGGGGGCGCCTTACTGCCACCCTGTGGCGCGGTGGTGTCAGCGCAGGGAGCTCGACCCGAATCTCCTTGAGCGTCGTCGTCGTCACGACTCATGATAGATAGATAGATAGATAGATAGATAGATAGATAGATAGATAGATAGATAGATAGATAGATAGATAGATAAAACATCATTTGACTGACGTCCCGCACCCTCACATCTTCTCAGAATTGCTTTGAGGGGAGGCAGAAGGTAGACGAGCCCTTCTTTGCAAACTCAACTTAATGACTTACAAAAACATCTTTGATGGAAAACTTTATTAAAGATTGCGAAACATCATGTTCAACAGTGTTTTCCCCCCCAAGACACACACACACACACACACATACACACACGCACACACGCACTTGTGCTTCACCGACATTTTAATCACCATGAATCAATTAAATATACAGTCTTTCATCCCTATTAGCCTGAGCCACGAATCGGATGTTGCGTATGCAGCATGCCGCGTAAGCCTGGATCATCTCATCATCGGAGCCGTTGAGGAGGACCAGGGGCTGCAGGAACAGGGTCAAGGGTCACCAATTAAAGGCAGAAACACGTTTGAAGAATCGCAAATGACTTGAGAGAAAAAAAACAGGCACAGCCGCTTTAGGCTGTAAGTAACCGCCGCTTTTCTAAAAGCTTTGAAAAGCTGTTTATTACAGACTTTTTACACATTGTTTTAAATAAACCTGAATATTATGATATGGGTCTGAAAAGTCAAAAACTAATTTCTCTCAAAATTCAGAACTTGCCCTTTACATTGCGACTGACCTTGACTGCTCCTTTTGTGTGCATGGTGATGATGTTGTTGGGGTTCCTGGACAGCTGATAGAGGGCCATGGCCGTCCTCTGATGGACCGCTTCGTCTTTGGACTTCAGGTAGCGCACGAGCGGGGCCACGGCACCAGAATCACCAAAGGACGCCCTGTTGCAGCGACACATGGAGCAGAGGCCGATGGCCTCGGACAGGTAGCGGCGGAGCCTCTCGTCAGTCTGAGAGCAGAGAGAACGACGACAGGATGCTGCTGATGCCGACAGAATCTCTTACAAAATCCGAGTTTGACCACAAATCCACAAATGGCTCTTCCCAGAGTCTGTAACTTTTCTTCTTCACTCACTGACCGAAAGTTCCTTCAGTCTATTATTTTCACTGCATTAACCAGGTGCACTCACCGTGTTAGTGATGTTAGCCAGCAATGGAACGATGCCCAGCTCAGTGAGAATCTGCAGGTTCATCTTGTCTTTCGCTATTTTGGTGATGACGGCACAAACGCTCGCCAGCAACTCGTTGTTTGTCGACTTGAGCAAGTTGAGAATCAGCCCCAGTTCGCCGATGAGGGATCGCACTGTTTCACCAGCGTCCTGCGATGACCAAAACCAGTTACTGTCCACATTTGTTTGTTTTTTTTCAAAACAAGAGGTGAGGAATGTTGCAAAGACAGGCAGGCTGTGTGTTTGCACAGATTTCTCCATGCACGTGAGAAGCGGTAAACCTTGAATTTGTAATTGGACCGTGGCTGCAGGATATGACTTGGTGGTGAAATGTCTTGATACTCTACCTTTGCTCGCTGAATGCATGGACAGAGAGCCCATGCAGCACTGGCCTGCACCTCCTCACTGGGGTTTTTCAGCAAGGACCACAGCAGGCGGATTCCTTCCAGCTTGTCAATGACTCTGTGAGGGAACAGATCAAAAAGCAAAAATTTGAGTCTGATGCTTCTACCTCAAGTCAAATATGTAGACAATAAATACCAAAATCAAGACGGCTGCTTGGCTTTTTAAACACAACAAGCAAAGTAAAAACATATAACATCTAAATGCTTCTCAAAAGAGCGTCTGAGCTGCCGGATGGTGGAGGAAATTGTTGACATGGTGACAAATCCAAAGGTCACCGAGTTTCCTCAGGCACTGTTGGTTAAATGGTGGCGTGTTTGGATCACAGAACTGGTGCCAGTGTCTTCTCAGAACACAAGGCGACATCGCAGTGACTGTGTGCAGGCCAGTCAGCAAATGCTGGGATGCATTACAAGAAAAACAAAACAAACCCTTTTCCTTATTCTTTTTTTTTTCCTTCCTGCGAAGGCCACCGCATGCCGGCTGGTTAGATAACGTGCAAGAGACGAGATACTTACGCCATGTTGGTCATATCCATGGCGCAGCTCCCCACCGCCGTGGTGACATTAATGAGCAGCGCCTGGCGAAACCCAAGCAATAAAAGAAAACATTTATGAATGTACTGGCAGGGAGGGGAAGGAGTGGAGGGGGGGTGGAGGGTGAGAGAGTATTTAAAGGATGAAAAGAGTCTCGACGTAGCTGCAGAAAAATGCCACATGCCTGGTTGGTGCTGCAGAGCAGCTTTATGAGCACCTTGACGCCGCCGCACCGGTGGATGTTGGCCTTGTTGGCAGGAATCTGGGCAAACTGTCCCAGAGCTCCCACCACATTGATCAGCACGTCCACCGGCTGGTTGGTCAGCAGGCCCACCAGGATATCCAAGGCTCCATACTCCTGGAACCTTCCCGTGGAGGACGGACAAGACGGAAGGACTTTTATCACCATGTCCAAAATATCTGAACTGTGAAAAGCTCTCTAAAAATAATGCATCAGCCGCTCCAGCTGTTTCAGCATCTGTACCTCTGGATCTTCAGCCTCGTGCATGTGCGTGTGAGCAAAGATTCTAATAACAAAGTGTGGAAGTCAAAGACCAGAGGCCTACTTAGCCACGTTGCTGAGATTGGCGGAGCACTTCCAGATGATCCCGGTGGCGGAGACGAGGAGCTGCTTGTTGTCGGCCTTCTTCAGCAGGGCGACCAGTGGCTGGAGGCCGTTGTACATGGGCACGATGTCGCAGGTCCGTTTGTCTCCAGCGCACTGCAGAGCCAGACAGGAGGAGGATGTCCACGGACTCATCAGCGGGAGTCACAAGCCTCTTGGTCTCTTTGGAAAATGTATTTTAACACATCTGGCTGGAGGGACGGAGGCCAATCACCTTGTAGATGACGCTGGCAGAGTGCATCTGCAGCTCCTCCTTGTTGCTGCTGAGGTTCTTCACCAGGAGCTTGATCATGCCGTCCTTCTGGATGGACGTCCTGCAGCTCTCCTGTGGTCACACGACAATCCAGTCAACGGTGACCGAGAAAGCGTTTTTTAACAGCCTCCTTTGTTTGTGATTAAAAAGGCAACTGCTATTTTTAGCATATGAACTCGTTTCTATTCAGTGATTGTTAAATTTTATCCTTACACTGGCTGATTACAAAAGGCCTGCAGACTTTTATGTCTAGAGGACTCTTATATTAATGAATTAAATATTACATCACTTTTGCATCTAGATTAAATAAAAAAACAACAACAAACTGTTTCACGTTTTGAGAAATCCCCCATAAAAATTCTGAACTTCTCATTGTTATTTCAATACAATGCCTGTTTTCTGCAAAAGCAGCCCGAGGCCGTAACTCAGGGTTGTCACTTCAAAGTCACGCATCTCACCACAGAAGCGCACTCCTGCAGGATGTCCACGGCCGTGATGAGCATGTTCTGGTGGGGACACTTGAGCAGGAGGCCCAGCAGGGGGATGCCTCCGGCGTTGCAGATGGCCTCCTTGTTCTTGGTGCCTTTGCAGCAGCTCCTCAGCGCCAGCAGAGCACACCGGGCCACCTCAATGTTCTTCCCTTTCTTTGCGGTCAGGTTGGCCAGGTTGGGGATTTCTTGCAGCACCTGGACCTGAGCAAAAGAGACACGCAGGTCAGCCGTTGATGCCAAAGGCTGTGCGCTGCAATTGTGATCCAATTCTTCGGATTGATTATATTTTAAAAATGCCTGAGGGTGACCTAAGGATACTAAGGAGGACTTGAAGGAAGTTCTGAGGCATCTGCTCGGAATTATGGATCTGATTTACCAGGTTGTCAATGTGAACCTCTGGAAATGAGCTTATCTTTCAATGGTTTATTAAAACTAAAAATGACTCAAACAAACTATTGAGGGAGGAAGGGAGCAAAAAAACTCACCAGTTTCACGATGCCGCCGTGCTGCCTGATGATCCTCCTGGCTTGCCTGAACTTGGCCACGTTGGCGATGGTCTCAGCCGCCAAAGCCTTGAGCTCTTTGACCGAGTCCAGCAACTTGACGATGCTCTGAAGACCCCGCTTACTGACGATTCCTCTGAGGATTTCCCCGTTGTGACTAATTCTGATCAGGATTTTCAGAGATCTGATCTGATAAAAGAGAAAAACAAACCAAGTCGGTATTACTATTTCTAAAAAAAATAATAAAGTATCAACATGAAGTTGTTTCTACTCAGCTGTTTACGACTCACTTGGCACTGCACTTCAACGGTGTCCAGCAGGTTGAGGAGGATTTCAAGGCCGGCGTTCTCCTTGATGGCCAGCAGGCACATCTCTTGGGTCAGATTGAAGTCCATCATGGTGTCCAGAGTGTGCACGGTGGCCGACTGGTCGCCTTTCTGCACTCACAAAGCCCCGAGTTAGTTAGACGACGGCAACTACAGAGTTTAATCAGCAGGGGGAGACAAATCACCATTGATGCGTGTTTCTAACCTCTCGGCGAACTACCAGCACGTGAGAAAAGTCTGCCCTCTTACTTCTTTCTTTCGCGTACTGAAACAACTGTTTTTAAAATCAGCTCAATGTGATGTCACAAAGGGCACAAACGCATCCTGTCTGTTGATGACCACCCTCATTTGTGACGTTCATTTTGCCCACGTAGAATCATCTTAATATCGCCCCTTCCAAAGCATCACTTTTAGCAGGAAGCTAACAAGAAACATCTTTTTTGAAGATATGTAAATATGGGGGATAATGTATAATATTTGTAATAATAATTGTTTAATAGTGTGAAGCTGTTAAGGGTGAAAAATAAAGGCCTGATGATGGGCAAAATATTAGCCTTTAAAGGTCCTTCAAGAATGCAACAGAATAGAAAGCCAGACAACTCCTGTACCCTGAGGTCATCGACCAGTTTCTGGATGTGCCAGTATTCCACGCTGAGATCCTCGTCACTCTCTGGCCGGCACAGCGGCTTCTCCTTCTCCTCCTCGCTCTCTGACGAACTTTGGCTGTTTGTTGGGTCAAACAGCACCGATCCTGTCGGCATCTTGCTAAAAGTGTAGGTTCAAATTGTACCAGTTAAAAAAAAAAAATCTACAGAAAAACACAGATGTTTCACCAGCTTAAGACTAATTTTGGATTTGGTAGTTTATGCATAAACTAGTAACATTAACTGCGAACAGAATGTGAAAGGTCAGGGTCAAAGGTTGTCACCGTGAACTTCTCGGCCTTTCCATTGTTAAAGGTTTCGGATATCACTGACGGCAGTCAGGTGATCCACCCACTGATGTCAACAGCAGTTCAGGCCATGTGAAAACATTTTCACTGAAAGGATCAGGATTGTTATTCCCACTCAGATGATCAATTATGACTTTATTATGACTTTATTCTTTTTCTGAGGATATAACTGAAGATCAATGAGTTTTTTAGTCCATACCCAGAAAAATAAGTATTGGCTTTAATCTAGGAATTTTGATTTCAAAGTCGCTCTGGTTGCTCTCTTCAAAACTAAAAAAAATGATTTGTCAGTTCAGAGTTTTCCAGCAGGAGGTGCTCTTAACCATCCATTTCCATTTTTAATACCCACTTTTCCTGAACTCAGGATTGCAGGGGTGCTCTTAGCAGTTAATCTAATTATAAATAAGTTTATATTGAGAACTAATTAATTTTTTAAACGACTTCTTAAAGGCTACTTTTACATATATTAAAAAAATATATTTATCCTTTTGAAATGTACTCTCTTTGAAATAATAGTTGATCTATTTTTTATTTTCAATTCTCATCTCACATTTATAAGGCCAGGATTTTGTTGTTGTACATCTCACTTTGCTTTATCCACACTTATTTTTGTTCTGCTGAGCACTATATAACATTATTTTGAAGAAGTTGTTGGAAAAGCATTTTGAAAATACAGTTTTATTTATATGCAAGTGCAATTTACAAACATCAGCTACAATGATTACAACCAGAACAAGATGGTTCTTTTGTAGACTTAACTTGCTCTAAAGTTGAGAAATCACAGTTCAAAAAATATATATAAATAAAAAAAATGTTATGCTTGTGTTGTTGAATATTTAGATGATACATAATTACAGACATTGATAGATGTTACACTTTGACAGAACTTTGAAACAAAGGTTGTTCGAATTAGATTAATAATATGTCAAATGTTTTTTTCCCCTTGTTTATTACATTAAATATGAAACAAAAGCAACTTCCAATAAAACAAGCTTTGTCAGGAAGTGGTGACATTTAAGAGAGTCATTCTTTTTTTCCCTTCTGCAACATCAGTCCTGCTTGGAGAAAAGGTGGATTTGATTCTGTGATCATGGCTCAAGTAAAGACGAAATGGAAAAAGACTGGTAGGAGTGAAGAGGCTGCAGCAGTGAAGCCTTTCAGATCAACATCAAGATACATTCAGGCAAGTAAGGAAACTGAAACAAGGATTCTGACTGACAGCCAAAACAATCAATCAAAAACTTCACAAAGCTCCCAATCCAACTCTCACGCTCATCACTAAGAATCATGCGCCACTTTTCTCTTGACATGAATGAAACCCAGCACACTCTGTCTCACTTTGGTGAGCTTGAACCCGTACACCAGCGGATTGACAAACGGGGGGATGAGCAGAACCTCCACCGCCATGAAGTTGGAGAGATTCTGTGAGATGTCCTTCGAGCCGAACCTCATGTACATTATGTCGAGGAGCACGGTGATGGCGAGGGTGACCAGGGAGACCAGGTGAGGCAGACACGTCTGCATGAACTTCCGCTGGTCCTCTTTGGATGAAATGCACGTTTTGACCAGGTAGATGTAGGACCAAAAGATGAAGACAAAGTGGCCAAAGAAGAGGAGGATGTTGACATACGCCACCACAGTGTTGGCCCTCGGCGGTGAGCAGGCCAGCTGGACCACCATCCAGTTGACGCAGTACAACTTGTCAATGTGCGAGCCACACAGCTTGATGCCCAGCAGCGTCACCGAATTCATCAGCATGCAATACAGGGGGAAGAACCAGGAGAGGAACACAAAGACCGACACCCTCTGCCTGGTCATGACCGAGTGGTAGGCCAGGGGCCGGCAGATGGCCACGTATCTGTCGTATGCCATCAGGGCCAACATGGAGAAGTCGGCGCAGGTGGACGAGTGGATGACAAAACCCTGCAGCATGCAGCCAGCGTAGGAGATGACCGAGGAGGACAGAAGGTCAATGAGGAACTTGGGGTAGAACCCCGCCGTTCCGTACAGCGTGTTGACGCACAGGCTGCACAGGAAGATGTACATGGGCTCATGGAGGTTCCTGTCCACCACGATGGCACAGATCAGAAACCCATTGGCCAGGATGATCATCAGATACCACAGAAAGGTCAGGATGAAGAGATTCACCCTTTGCTCGGATGTAAAGTTGAACCCAGAGAGAGTCAACAGCACTTCCAGAGAGTCATTTTCCATTGCACCACACACAAGTTTAGCTCAGTTTTCACCACACAACTTCCTGCAGCTACAACCCGACAACCTGTCACCGCCTGCCAGCCGAGCATCTCCTGCCTCCCCCTCTGAATCCTCGCATCCTTCCTCCTTAAATCCCTTCTTTGACAGAGTGGCAGCGGAGCCCTGGGACTCCAGCTGGGCCAATCACAGAGCAGGAGGCAAGGATAAGGAACTAAAGTGTGTTGGAGAAAGTTCCAGGTCACACCCAAAAGTGCTGCTTTGCACCCGCTGATGTTGCTTGTTTCTCCTTCAAAATCCAAGATTGAATTCATTTCAACTGACATGAAAGAAACATGTTGAGTATTTGTGAGTTATTTTCAATATTTCAAATTAACAATTGGATATTATATGATTATTTAAAACAAATATGCTTTGTTATTAAATTAATTAAATTACAGATCAATGTCTACATGAATGTGCAGTCATTTAAATGATGACCTTTTTTCATCAGTTATCTTGATTTATTCCAGAATTGTTCCTGTACTGAAGGTGCCAAACTGCCCCTTCATTGATGGTTTCCTTATATTTCTCAGTGTTGCCACTGAGAATTTTTTCTCATTCAAGAATTCAAGACATAGATTTTAATTCATCATCTGGCGGAAATTCTAAACTATCATCAATTTCTTTAAATTCCATTTTCTTAAAACATATGCTTCAAGCTTTTTTCCCACAATCAAAAGCTGATTTTCGAGAAAACATTTGATGCAACAGTTTGACTCGCTCTGGGGTCAAGTCATGAGTGATGGTCTGATGACTTATTAGTCCCTCAGTGCCTTTTGCTAATGGCCTCACATCCCCAGTGCATTTTGACCAGGTGCTATTAGTGCAGCGGAGGGACGAGGTCTCACTTGTTTGTTGCTGCGAGAGGAACAAAAAACAAACAGATTTGATTTTGAAGTTGAGGAGTGTGATTTGACCCGATGACCACTGATGCAACTTTTGATGATGTAAACTAATGACATCCCAGGAGGGGGCTTGCAGCCAATAACACACTAACAACTGAGAACCGTTTAGTTGAAGGTGGTCAACAGGTCATTATCTTCATCATCCCTGATGAGCAATTACGCGAGCGTTGCCACCTTGAAGGGCCAGCAGGCATCACACACACACACACACACACACACACACACACACACACACACAAATCTTGGTGAGACTGGATCAAAAGGAAGAACAATCATGAACAAAGTCACGCCAGTAAACTGTTAAGGATGTTATACAGTGTTATACAGGTAGCTGTTTGGTCACAAGTTCTAGAAATGTTTAATCTGACAAATTGGTTTTGACCTCCTGAGTATCAAGTTTCTGCCTCTAACTCAGAAAAAGCAAAGATGAAATAAATATAAAAAAGAAAATCATAAAAATAAAAAAAATAAAAAGTCTGAAATAAGCTCCCTGGGTGGTTATCACTGAGCGCCATCCAACTCCACAGTGTCATGTGACTCACTGTGCACAAACCACTTCCTCAGGTTTGCTGTGCGTGCAAACAATGATCAAATTGATCAAGTTTCCTTGTATTGCTCTGAGGTGAATTATGATATTGCTGATTCATCAGAGGCGCCATCAGTAGAGACTGCTGCCTAATAGGGGGCAAGCTCACTAAAATGAGAAGGGGAGGGGCCCTTGTACTTTTGCAAATAGTACAGAGGAGGGCTCTGCACGACAGAGTTCTAAAGCTCATGCATGAGCGCACAGCAGAAGAGTCCAGCGTGCACGAGTGTCTGATGCTTTCCCAGGACTCACTGTCCAGGCATTCTTCTCACGTGTTTACTGTCCCTACCTCCGCCCCCAGATGGCCTGTCAGCCAATCATGTGCTCGTGTCACTTCACCCCCTTCTGCCTGTGCGTGTAGTCTTTGAACCTTGTCAGAGCTTTGACAGTTTTGCTTTCCAGATACAGATCTCCAGATTGAAATCTAAAACTTTACACAAACTTTATTTTTGTTTATTTTACTAGACGTCTTCAAGTCCTTGCCCGGTAGGTCTGATTTTGATTAAGATGTTGAAAATAAATTAAATAAATGTTTACACTCACTTGTTTATAATTGATATATGATTTACTCCATTGATGCTTGAGCATTTTTCTGCACATCTGTTTTTTACTAGAACAAACAACAACAAAAAATAAGCCTCAGTGAGCCACAGCAGTAAACAAATATTTAACTTGGCCAGTCCGGGAGAGTCAGGCAGGAATATTGAAGTCCAAGTTAGTTTTGAAGCTGAAGTTTCTGTTAAAGCACAGACGACCATGACGCACCAGTTGTTTGAGGAACGGGACCATGCTGCTCTCTACCAGAAGTACCGCTACTCACCACCAGGCGAGGTGAAGGACATTATCATTCAATACCTGGACAAGAAGGTACAGTATGTCATAGCCAAACACATTGTTGATGCGCAGTAGATTCTGTTGTTCTTTTCACAAAAAGGAAAAGCTAAAATCTGCAGACACCAACGTAATAGTAAAGGCTGCTGCTGCTGTCTATTGTTGTACTATGAATCTCTGCAGAAGGAACGGCCACATGTTCTGGCTGTGGATTTGGGTTGTGGGACGGGTCAGATCACCCGCCAGCTGGCACCACACTTCCAGGAGGTGGTGGGCTTCGACATCAGCGAGGCCCAGCTGGAGGAAGCCAGAGCTGTGGCAGGGTACCCGAACTTAACCTACAGGTAGGGGCCAGTCACTGTCCTCTGAACACAAAGAATGATAATAGCATTTCTGATGTCTGTTGGGGAGGGGTTGACTTCCTGTCAGCACAGAGGTGATGGAGGTGGGAAGGTGGCTGAGTTAGTTCTAGTGGCATGGCAACAGAAGCTGGTTACCTTTACAGACGATATAACCAGGAGGAAGTCTTTAGATGGTAAGTGGAAGGGGACCTGAGACACACCACTTGGGGGCGCCGGGGGCAACTTGACGAGTCGCGTGTTAATGGATGCATGGCGATGACCTAGAAGTTGTTTTTGCGCTGGACGGCCGTCTCTTGCGCCATCAGGGTGGGAAAAGCAGAGGACCTTCCGCTTCCTGACGGATCCGTCGACCTGCTGACAGTCGCCACGGCGGTCCACTGGTTTGATCAGCCCAAGTTCTTGGCTGAAGCCAGCCGAGTTCTAAAACCTGGAGGCTGCATGGCCCTGGTGGACTTCAAGCTCTCCACAATGAAGCTGCACTACCACAACTGTGGGGACAAACTCAGAAACATCTTTGAAGAGGTGGGCAACACACAGTCACTGGCACAGTCAATCAATTCTAGATCATGATTAGGCCAATAAGGACTTGAAAAAAAGCTACCTACATTAGTTTTTTGTTTGAATTGGACACTGCCATATTTTTCCCATTATCTATCAATGATGTTCAGCCAATACTTTATTCAATTCTTCCTCAACACATGATTTTTCTCCAGGCGATAGAGCAGCTGAAGCCACACATGAACAGCCGAGTCATACAGTCTGAGGGTGACATGGAAGACATCTACACACTCATTCCTTTCCCGGATAAAGAGAGGTACCAGTTCAAACATTTCTTAAAGGGCACACCAGTGTCACGTTTTTTTAGAACTAGCCACAGTCTTTTAAAAGTGGTTTGTCATTAACAACATCTGTAAAACAACAGCAATGAAAGTAAAGCAATAGATGACACACACACAACACACATACACAAATATATTCTTATAATTAGTCACACACTACATGAACAAAAACATCAAAACAGAGCTTCAAGAGTCTTTATCTAGTCACCCTTTATCAAACGGCTGCAGGATTCAGGAGATCAAGGCCACGTCTTCAATCCCAGTGAGTTCACTGATGGGCTTCATGGAATCTTGGTCCATGTTCCAGACCTACAAGAAGACAGACGCTCAAAGTGCTGAAAAGCTGCTGTGCAACACCCAGAAAAGGTCAAAAACACACACGCACACACACACACACACACACACACACACACACACACTGAATAAAGCCTGTTCCTTGCTCTTTTTCAACAGGATTCTGGAGGAAATGGGAGCCACGGCGCCTGAAACCCAAATACAGGAGACGAGGGAATATCACGGTGTGCTTGCATCCAAACCACAGTAAATAACGTTGTTTCATTTAACGTGAAACACTGTTTTTGTGTGAATGACCTGTTCCTACAATTGACGCAGCAGCCAACACAATAAAAACTTAGGTTGTTTTTAACTTCATTTTTGTTTTATAATCCATTCAAATTGGAAGCAGTTTAAATACGTCATCATTGTGTTTTGATTGTGCAATAAAGCATATTTTAAATGACTGATTGTGGATCATATTTTTGAACAACAGTTGCAAGTGCAATTAGCAAGCATCAAACAAAGCAAAAAAACAATCTTCATTCTAGGGACGCAAGCAAGGATCTATTTTTCTTCTTTTATTTTTTGAATAGTTTTTTTATTTTATTTTATTTTTTAATCCATAAGCTTCACACTGTTCTTCAGTCAGGAGAGTATTCCACTTAGAAACCTTGTTGTGCACAAACCTCATTGTGCTCCACCCACATCATCCAAGAAACCTCATGTGACCCAAAAGATGACCCTTGGCCAACACAACCCTTTGCTCCAAACACTGAGTTAGCATTTAACACAACTGTTGAGAAACCACAAAAGTTCCCTGTCATGCTCATTAAAAAAGAGTCCATAGGAAAGAGGGGAAACGTTGAACTGTCCCTTTAAAAGGCCTCATTTTTAATTAAAGCACGTTGTGGGGGGGAGGAGGAGGAGCATCCCGGTTCTCAGGCGCCTCACTGTTTTTCTCGCGTGTGTGTGTGTGTGGGGTGGGGGGTTGGAATGTTGAGAATGTGTGGTGAACTTCCACCGGCCACCAGACCGGTCCTTCGATTTGTCCGAAAAGAAATGACACTCAACGGCTGAACTCTGCCATGACGCACCGTCTGTTTGAAGGCAGGGAGCACGCGGCTTCCTACTGGAAGTATAGGATCGCTCCGTCCGATCAACTCATCCAGCAGGTGCTCGACTTCCTGGAAAAACGGGTAAGCCGAGGTGTCGACGCGCAAACGGCAGATGAGATGACTGCAGGTGATCAGAAATAACTGTGCGGTTATTGTTGGTTTAATCTCTGTGTGTGTGTGTGTGTGTGTGTGTGTGTGTGTGTGTGTGTGTGTGTGTGTGTGTGTCAGCGGGGCCGACCCTTCGAGCTGGCCGTGGACGTGGGTTGCGGCTCCGGCCAGGGGACGGGGCTGCTGGCCGAGCACTTTGGCTCGGTGGTGGGGACGGACGTCAGTCGTGCGCAGCTGGAGATGGCTGAGCTGCATGCCAAGAAGCCCAACGTCACCTACAGGTAGGAGGAGACAGAGATACACGCGCAGGGGGTGTGGAGCACTACCAACTCATTGCGTTCTGAAAATGAATTTAAAGTCAAGGAAAGCAAACGAAAAGCATTTTTTTTTTTTTTTTTTTTTTGTTGCATCACGCTGATGGGTGACGCTCTGAAACTGTGCACAGCTTCCTTGCTGAACTGTTGACAGGGCAGAAACAATGAGGCTGTTGTCCAGTGCAAGTCGCCCGTGTTTAGTGCTGTAATCTCTGGCCTAACACAAACAGTGTTTAAACACGCTGCATGGATTAGATTAGAAAGTTGTTATTATGAACATTTTCCATTGTAATATTATTTCATTATTGGTTTGGTTTATTGAATCCTCATTAGCTATCACACCAGTGGAAGAGAATCTTCCTGGGGTCCTCAAATTCATTTTAAAAATGCAATATACAACATTTCTTGTACATATAACATAATTACAGCAGAGTCGCTTGTATACTTACAACACAATACAAGACAAAACAACAACAAAATAATAAAATTAAAATAAATATAACAGCCCAAACTGCAGTAAGTTACAGAATAAAACCATTCATTTCAACCCAAACAAAGACAGAATCATTGGATAAAACATACCAGGAACAGTATTACCACATAAAGAAACGTTTGATTTTCCTGCCTTGACTTCAAGAGAGTGTGCGGCCGAGCAGCTGCCCCTGAACGACGGCTCGGCCGACCTGGTGACGGCCATGTCGGCCTTCCACTGGTTCGACCGGCCGCTCTTCCTGCAGGAAGCCCACAGGATCCTGAAGCCTGGCGGCTGCCTGGCACTGCTCAACTACACCATGGAGATGGAGCTCAGCTACCCCGGCTGTTGCTCGCAGGCGCTCAATCAAGTGTGCAAAGAGGTACAGTGAACATGATTTATCAGTAGACAGGCACGTGCACAAAGCTTGAGTTGACCTTGAGTTGAAAAATATATATATATTGTTCACTCTCAGAAGGCTCAGGCGAGCTCAGCCTCATCAAGTTAGTAAAAACGACCCTGCTACTAAATGTGTTTTGTCAGATTTCTTCTTCACCAGCTCAGAGGACAAAGTGCCTCCAGGTGGCTTTGATGGTTGTAGAGCCCATCGACAGTGCCATCTAGTGGATGATTTGGGCTAAAAGCCAAAAAAAGAAATCAACCCAATAAATAAACTAGAGCTCTTGGAGGACATTTTAATATGTAAATTACAGCCATGAGTGGATAAAGTGACACCAAAAATGTTTGTTTCACCCTGCTGATATCAAACCACTGCTGCTGTTTTTCCTTCCCCCTTCCAGTTGTACGCAGCCCTGTCTCCCTTCCGCAGCCCCCACCTCGGAGCCAGCTCCCTCAACCTGTACAGGGAGTCGTACCAATCCATCCCTTACCCCGACAAGGAGTGGTTAGTCAACGCATGCTGACATTTTACGCCTTGCCAGCTCAGCCATTTTTTATTTTATTGTTTTAAATGCAGAACCTGTGCTGTTTTTTTTATGTATTATACTGCAGGCACGAGCATTTGTGGTTAAAAAAGACGATGCCTCTGGAAAACTTCATGGGTCTCGTGGAATCCTTCTCCCTTTACCAGGCCCTGCTGAGAAAAGACCCGCAGGAAGCTGCCAGGTTGTCTGCAGACATCTGCCAAAGGTAACCGTGAACACACACACACACACGCGCACACACACACACACACACACACACACACTTATGGTTCACAATTAACCCCAAATGATTGACCAGCCTCCTCGCTGCCTGCTGTGCCTCTCTCTACAGGTTGATGTCGATCATGAAGGTGTCCTCGGCAGCAGCGGAGGTGCAGGTGTCTGTGCCGTATTACTGCATGCTGGCGTGTAAACCACAGACAGTTTGACTCCTGTCCAAGTGTTCAAAAATGCTGTGCATGCAGTCAGTTTCCTTATACAATGGCAAAGATTGCCTTTGTTTTTACATCCTGCACTCATCAAGCGTTATAATCACACTATTTTGAAACTGCCTGGAGTTTATAATCTAATTCCTGTTACCCACTGTTTGTTCTATAAATTGTATTTGTGGATTTTTTTTTGTCATTTTTACTTTACTACATTTAATGTTCTGCATCTCGCAGTGTTGTAAACCATCCTGCACGGCAGCACTGGAATCAAACTAATGGGACATCAGATGGGATATGCATTGTCACAACGTGGGTATTAGTCATATTAGTCATGTGGCTGCTGAGGTTTCTTTCCCTTAAACTCAGTGGACACCACACTCACATGTGGGTCATGTAGTGCAGTGGGGGAAAGCAGAGTCAAAGATGCAATGCTGCTTTTATATGATAAATATCAAAGCCACTGGGGTGACTGTCACTGCTGCTCCTGTCACTGTCACAGTCAATTCCTGATTGCAACCGACAGCCAGATGTCACTGGACTGTGTGCTCAGAGAAGCTGGTGCCACAATTTCTACAGGGTCAAAAGTTAAAAAATAAACTAAGAGATCAGTTGTAGTTTTTTTTTTAAGATTTTGTGTAGAATGTTTGTTAGTGTCTAAATACCCACAATGCTATGCAGGGGTAGACAAAATATGCTCAGATTCTCTGCCCCAGGAATAACAGGGACTATTTGTTTTTAACACCTTCAACAAGGGCCAAGGACACAGTTTTTTTTTTGTGTGTGTGTGTTTTTTTTTTTATTAGACAGTTGCAGTGCTATAAAGTCCTTACCAACTGCTTTGTTTGTAGACAGTTACTATTATTATTATTATTATTAATAATAATAATAATAATAATAATAATAATAATAATAATAATAATATAGTTTGTTTGTGTGTGTGTGTGTGTGTGTGTTGTTTTATATATTTATTTAAAAAGAAAACCTTAAAGCAAAGAGATGTATGTGAAAACCAGTTACAATTAATAGAATAGATAAGCGGTATTGATATGGGAGTGGGAATTATCGTTCTATTATGACATTGTCACAACAGACTTATAATGTATCCGCAAGGACGCGTTTGTGACTGCGGAACGATTTATCTGGCGCCGTATCTACACGGACAACAATATCAGCCGGCACTCGCAGCGCTTCCGCCGCCCAAAGAAACCGGAACGAAGTTGTCAGATATTTGACATCTGTGTGCAATTTAACGTTCCCTGCGAGGCATCCTGCTGTCAGACCTGGAGTATTCGGAGCTGGAAGAAGCTGCTAAAACCTCCGGCCGGAGTTTCGGGCTGCCGTTGCCGTAATCGCAGGAGGACAGCCGATTATGGTGTAGCAACAGAGCGCTAGCTCTGAGACTGCAGGTAAAACAAAATAAAATAAAAATAAAAATCATCGGCGATCTAACACTTGAGCTATCGCCGACTGACAGTGAGACTTTGTTGATGTTTTTTTTGGCATAGCAATCAAATTCTAATCACTTCTGTCGGCACAAACAATAACCACATACGCTAAGAATGACCGGGGCTTGGAAACCGTGATTAGCAAAGCAGCGATTAACTGCGATCGAGGATCGTAATTACGCAAAGTAAACGGTCTCCAAGTACAGTGGCCAGCGGGTTACCGTTCACACCGTCAGCGTAATGCGGAGCAGTGTTTCAGTAACTTTTAGTTCCAAATACCCGCCTTTAAATCAGATAAATATTTGCCTCAGCCGCCCAAGTTTAGTAAAGTGGCGTCCGTTTGGGCATTTTAAAAGCTTCACCGAGTTTACCTCCAGGATGTTTCATGCCCAGAAGCTGACATATCACTTTAACATAATGCCAGTGACATAAGAAATAAGGGGTGGAGCTTCCAATTTCAAGACTTTCTGTCATCGTAGAAAGACGTTGGTGAGTTTATTTGGAAGTAGGAACAGATGGAATCATACATGTATCACTGGGCTGAATGTAAAAGCCTTCGCACCAGGTACTGTGTCAGCGAGCAGCGCCTGTGTGCAGTGACAGACACCCACAGCCGAGGCAGGTGGGTGCGACCCCCTGACACCCGATACCCGAGCTGCACCGCCAGCTTCCCAAATGGGCTCCACCGGTGCTTCGACTGCACCCTGTGCGTGATTTAAAGGGCTCAGTAGCAAACATCCCAAACAATCCACAGCTTTAGCAGATCACACACTTCAGTAGATACACATGTATCAATCATCCGCACCTAAATAGAACCTTGCTAGATTCCCCCCAGTGCAGTGCTGTTAAAGGTGGCTAGCTGCCTTGCCAAGGACTGAGACCTGATGGTGCACAAGTCGTAGGAGAGCTTGCTGTAGAATCGGGGTGTTGGCAGAGCAGGAAATACAATTGGATTTCTCTTCCTCCTGCTGTTAAACTGAGCGTTTGGAACATTATCTGGTAATGGCAGGATGCAGCTCCCACTTGAAGATGACACTTGTATCTGAAGGCCCCCCTTTGGGACTTGCACTTTCTTTGAGAGGATATAATGAGACATAAAAGGGATCTTGGTCTTTGAGCCGCAGGTGCCTTTCAGTAACCTGAGGGTAGTTTGTAGTTATGGTTTCACAAGTGCTCTCCAAAATGTTCTCATTTATGCTTTTGGAATTGTTCTAAGTGTATCTGTTCGTGTGTTTTTGAGGTGTCGGTGAGTGTTTTTTCCCTCTCCTCTCAACATAACATGATGTCCTTGTCCTTTGCGGTCTTGGTGGTTCTCAGTCATAGTAGCAGCGGTGCAGCGCAGCGCGGTGCGACGTGGGCCAGGAGGCAGATCAGTGCAGAGCAGCCATGCTGACACTGGCCAGTAAGCTGAAGAGAGACGACGGCGGGAGGACGGCTCGCACCTCCGCAGCCTCTGACTCCTCCCACAGGGTCTCCATCAGGGACCGCCTCCTTACCAAAGGTACCTGGGTCAAAGCCCTCCATCGCACATTAGTAAGATGAAAGTAGAAAGTAGAGTTTTAGAGCGGTGAACAGTTACCTCAATTCACTTTTCATACTTATGTCTTGATCTTGTAATACAGAGCACAGAGAGTTTTGATACAGACTGAATTACGTATTCAAATAAATTGAATGGAATTAACATTGTAATTACATTATATCTTATTTAAAAAACAATTTATTAAATTTATCATATATTTGGTCAGCTAAATGTTACTTTTGCATGCGAGCAGTAGTAACCTTTTGTTGTTCCAAATCAGTGGGCAGACAGTTCAGTTTCTATCCTCTGCTCCAGCAGAGAGAAACCAATGATAAGCTGTCTGGGCCAACAAAAGCATCTTAAATCCAGCGCAGTCTTGCTGATAATGTGTTTTTGAACTTCCGCTGTGGTTTTTATTCTCCTTCCGTGCAAAGAGAATTAAACCGCAGCTAAAATGCTGACTTGATTACATCATCAGACATTGTCAGATGTTTTGTACGAAGAGATGAAATCTGTCTCTGGCTGATATCGTGTCCCTGAAAAGTCCTTTGCTTCATCCAGAACAGAGTGAACGGATGCGACTTGTAGGATCTCCGGCAGAGAGACAGTCTCAGAGAACCTTTGTGAAATGAAACGGCAGGGGGAAAAATAGACTTTCCAAAATGACAAAGCTGCTCTGTTCTTTTTTTCATCAAGTTTCTCAGATCTTCCACCAGCTGACAGTAAAATAAATCCTCCCTGACTTCCCCCAGAGGCAGCCGTGGCTAAACACTCATTTACTTGTGACATGTTTTTCTGCTGCTTCTCTTATTCACTTTATTTTTGTCCCCTCTGCTGAATTGAGTCATTCAGTTTTTTTTCAGGTCTGATGAATTGTTATGTTTCGAACTTGCTCCAAGTCATCTCTGTCTGTGCATTTTTCTCTGCCTTAGTTTTATTCCTGCTCTTTAAACTAATTCATTTATCTTCTCTTTGCAGAAGTTGCCGAGCTTGAAGCCAATCTGCCTAGTAAGTGTGTGTTAAGACTCTGCACGCGGCAACACTCAGGCAGATATGTCGTGGTTTTATGAAGACACAACACTAAAAATAAAATAAGTGATTTATATTCAGTAAAGAATGAGTCCACCTGTGAGAAATAAGCTGTATCTTAAGATCACATGGTCAAATTTGCTCAGTCTTGTCATTACCAAACATTTTCACCTTGTCATGCAATTGCCGCTTCTTTTCATAGTTTTTAAGCACTGTGTGTGTGCATTTGCATAAATGATATATGCGCCCTGTGTAGCATTTGGAAAAGACAAAGTAGCTTTCAGGTGAGATCAAAATTCTCATCAGTTATCCAGAGTTTACATTACAAGAGCAGTTCTGCCTGTATGGAAAAGAACTTTAACATTTTTTTTGTGACCCAATTTTGCCCCTGCAGCTCCAGCGCTGAGCAAATTATCAGTCAAACTGCAGAGTCACGTTTTCCCTGATAGCAATTTGTCTTTCGGTGCCACGCACACAAGGGTGAGGGGTCATGTGGAAGCTGGGGCAACTCAAACTAAAAGCAGCGACGTCCGTGTGGCTCTGCATCTAAAACCGAACGACAAATGCTGTTATGACCATAAATTATTCCTTTCCCGCAGTGAATCAGTCGGGGTCAAAACGTTAAAGTCAAGCAGCAGTAAAATAGTTGCACATTTTTCTTCATATCCGCAAATGATGTCTTACCTTGGCTGCTTTGAGATTGGAAGTGCAGTTTGAGCAGGATTGATGGTGCTTTTAATCCCTGTCAATGTCTGCCTGCAACTGCATGAGTCATTGTTCTTCTGGGAACTTGTGTGGCAAAGGGCTGGTATTTTAATTGGCTTTCAATTCATTTGCCTCCGTTTGACTGGCCAGTGGTGGTGTACTGGTCAAAACCCACTAGTGCAGAACTGGTGATGGTGGAAAACCTGCAACTAAATGGATTATTTTATTTCATAAAGCTATTGACTGGAACTACAGTGGTGTTAAGGGTGGATGATTTCAATACTTAAGAACATGCAAGATATGTTGTTTAAGGAGCCTTGTACATCATCTGCCTATAATTCAACAAAATAAAAAAGAACATCCAATTTAGAGCTTCCTGAACCGTGTGTGTTTGGAAAAATCTTCTCCATGTAGTAGACGCCATGTCCCAGCAGGGGGAACCGTGGTGCCACATGGACAACGGTGGCATCTTCTGATATGGTTTGCAGTTATTGAAAAAATATATTACAAGGTTATAAAGAGAAAAAAAAAAAGACCATGCTAGTTTTTCATTCCTCCACACTAGCCATCAAACCGTCATGATTGATAATAACCCTCCGCCCCTGTTGGTTCCTGGCCAGGTACATGCAAAGCCAGTTTCCCAGATGAGGACAAGCTGCATCACTTTCAACTGGCAGTGTCTCCAGGTAAGAGAACAACAACAGTTGTGTTGATGGGAAAGGAGACGGCTTTGCCACATTTACTCCAATGGTTTTTATGCAACTTATTATTGTCATCATCATCATATTTTTGGCAGCGGCCAAACATCCAAACCAGGACACACACTGGAGATTTTTAAAGGCAGCGCGGTTGAATTCTAGGCGGTTAGTTTTCTTATCAAAATAAACTGTGCCAAGTGCAGCAGATGGTCGGGGTCAGCAGAGTCGCAGGCACCCTGCGTTGCCTGCCTGAAATCACTGGACTCTTCCTTGCAGGCAGGAGGATGCAGCTGCAACCACACGGCGGGTTTTCACTCGTAAAAACTGACCTTTATCTTCAACGCTGCCCACACACACACACACTGCGCTTGTTTTGTTTGGTTTTAAACCAGCTGCACTGTACGGCGTGTATATCCAATCAGCCAGGGGTTGGTAGAAGCTCGCTCGGTGCAACACAAAAAACACAAACGGAATCGCCGCCTACGACGTGCACAGCAATAAAACACGGTCAGTGTCACGGCCTGCAGCTGCTCCAGGTCCCTGGCAGTGACACTGAGTGAGATGGTCGCTCCAGATGTCCCGACAGTGTGAACACACCGTCCTATAGTGGTTAGCGTATTGTGATAGAGTGAGTGCCAGTGTTGTGGTGCTGCTGGTGGTTGCGTCTGGGCCTGAAAGTCACACGATGGCCCTCCAGTCTTCCAGCCTCGCAGTGTTTCCAGCACAAGCTGCTTTCTCACCATTCTTCCCTGTCAAATGTGCTACAATAGTAGACACTCTGGCTGTGAAACCAGTGAGACACTGTTTTTCCTGCTACTGAACGTCTTTTCCTTCGTGAACTGAACGCTGCTTTCCTCATTTCAAAGGCTCGTGTGACCTTTTTTTTAAATCCTTGAGATTGATATAAAAGATTGAGACGCAACACTTGCTGTTGCTTCAGCAGACACTTCTTCATTAGCAAATATCTCTGTGAGACTCACTTTCACAGTGGGTTATGGGTCACCGTCTAGTGCTAAAAAATAAATGGTTTAATTTTCCACTGTGATTGTAAAATTTGTCACAGTAACTGCGGGCACAACGAGTGCAAATCACCACCAGTAACGTCCCGGTAATTTGGTTGCTGGCTCTGCTCCCTCTCCTTCATGCCTGATCGTTCATGAAAATGGCATCGGAGAGGAAAGAAGAAAAATCTTTACAGGTTCAAGTGCAGCTCTCAAGATCACAACAGCTGATTTAGTTTTCCAGCAGCATCTGCAGTGAACCGGAACATGTGCTGTTAGTGCCTTGTAATGGTCACATCTACTTTAATCACTGAATTAGATTCTCCAGCTACATGAATCAGTGATCAAAATAGTGTAGGCTAATTTAAATTGCACAATCTGAGAGTAGAATGGAAATGGAACTTTGCTTTATGGTTTTCAAAGCCTGGTTCCTGTGCGAGTCCCACTGCAGTGCCGTAAAAAGGAGATCAGGTTCGAACAAAAAAGGCAGCTGCCTTCGTCTCTCATCTCTTCATTTTCTCAAGTGACTTTTTTTGTCTCTCTACAAAATGTGTGATGTCAAGTTTGCAATAAATGAGCCACGCTGTTACACACAAAGACTTCACGCTTGAGGAACGGCTCGCCGTGAAGCCTTTGTGGCAGGAGAATAAAAAATGCAAACGGAAACGAGCCTCAGGACGCGTGTTGTTGTCCAGTGTTTCCTCTTTTCAAAGCAGAGTTTTGGTAGCATCACCTCCACTTGTCATCGGGGCAGTTTATAGCTCAGCCGTTACGTAAGCGCCTCTTTCCCTTTTTTGCCTGTTTAGTTTCTCGTAAAAAAAACAAGAAAGAGAAGAAAACATTTTTTAGGTGATCTCCCACTCCAGCAGGTATCTGTGGACCAGTGGTGAGCTCTTTATTGAAATAACTCTTAAAAAACACTAAAAAAAAAATTTATGACACAATGATAGCTATTTTATTACTTACAATTAATGTAATTTTTTTCAAGTTCGGCAGGCCGGGTTAAAAAGCTTAACGGGCTGCATATGGCCCCCAGGCCGTAGTTTGCCCTCGTCTGCTCTAATCAGTCTGACCAGGTCAGACGGCCGGCGTGCCGTCACGAGGGCCAGAGAGCCGCAGCGCTTTTCTCAGATTCAGCTGAAAGTTGAGCTTCTTTCAGCAGCAGCAGCAGCAGCAGCAGCAGCAGCAGCTCCAGCTCCTCGCTGTGACCTCGTCCTCCCAGAGCCCCTGTGTCTCTGAGGAATGGGGACAGCAGCAACACTGCGGGGTGAACAGGCTCTCGCACGTCTTTGTTCGGCGCGTTCCAAACACAGCCATGGAAGACAATTAACACGCATTGTCTTTCTTTCATTGTCTTCTGGCTTCTTTTGTGCTTCTACACTGCAGGACGGCGTGGAAGCACGGCAGCACAACTCTTGTTGTTGTTGTTGTTGTTGTCGTCTTAAATGTCATTGCACGGCAGTCTGATCTGTTGTGAAGCTGTTGTGAGATCTTGCTCACGCAAAACTCGGCGATCTAATTGGACGGAGAGGCGGAGTTTTTCCTTTTCTATTTCTTGGTGGTCAGCCAATCGGAGGGCAGCGAGGCTGAGTGGCCTTCGCAAGTTCATCCCCATGTTTGTGTGGTGGTGCTGTTTTTGCGTCCACTTGTGTTACTGAAGCCCCACGTAGTGTGTGTGTGTGTTTTGCACTTTCCACCAGTATGAATCTTATCCAGTCAGGGCCATTCTGGAGGCTTTGTCAGCTGCACTGGTCTGCAGCTCTCTGGTGTCTGACACCTGCTGCTGCTGCTGCTGCTTTGCAGACCTCCAGACCTCCAGACGGCTCTCGGCTCTCCTCAGGTTCTTTGCTCCAGCGCTTGCTCTCCTGCAGTGTCTCAGTGTGGAAAGTGTTTCCGGTCCTTTTTAAAGCACTGGCTGTGCACAAACCCTCCGCTCGGCGTCCTGTGACAATAACCGCTAATTGTTGCGATGCTGTCGACTGAACTCATGAATTTTTCAGGAACTGTGAGAAGCTCGCCGCCGCCTCCGCTGCCTCGCTCAACTTATTCTCTCTCGTCCCTTTGTTCCCTCTCTCTCCCTCTCTCACTCCCTCCCTCTCTCCCTCTCTCTCTCTCTCTCTCTCTCTCTCTCTCTCTCTCTCTCTCTCTCTCCTGCTCAACACATTTCCTTTCAAGCCTTCAACTTTTTCCGCCTCTCTTTCTTCTTGTCTTTCCATCCATGACCCAGTCGAGTCTGTGGACTGTCATTATTTTTTTTTCATTAAGGCCTTTTTGAAGGCCTTAATACATCAGGTTGATCACCACTGTCACTGCCCAAAGACGAGTTGGTGAGACAGAGAGGGAGAGAGAGAGAGTGAGAGAGAGAGAGAGGGAAGGAGGGAGACACTCGCCTTTATGCACATTTTGAATAAAACATTTTGTGTGCGCTGGGACGCCGTTTGCCGCAGTAACCACCGCCGCTGCGTCTCTTTAACGGGAGGCGGAGCTTCCCCGTCCGTGTGTATGCGATGCCTTTTGAAAAGGTGCCGAGCCGTGCAGATCAAAAGGCCGCAGCCAAAGTGCTGTTTCCTTCCCGCCTAATTAGCCTGAGACAGTTCATAATGTTGTGCGTCTATTTTGGACGGGATTAATGGGACGTCTTTGGCTGAATGCAGCTGTTGTGCTCCGTCTGCGGCTGTTTGCAATCTGCTGATGCTGCTGCAAAGCTTCACATTAAAGCGTTAAAATTATCACGTAAAAATGTGGGAAAAAAAAATACTGAGCTCTTCTTTCTGCCATGGAAGCGATGCGCTTCTGTAGTAATTAGAACAGATCATGTGGTCAGTGCTTTATTGTATTTTACACAGATTATAGAGCTAGATTCAACTAGATGTCTAACCAATAACCTAGCCCTGTTTTTTTTTTTTTCCAGGGTGGCAGTGATGCACTTCCGTAATAATAGATGTTGGAATCTACCCAAACTGTTATTATCATTATTGTTGTTATTATGTTGGTCTTTGGGTATCTTCTGTCTCCTGAGACCTTGGTCTCTCCCAAGACCTTCACTATGTTCCTCACAATCTATTGGGTGGGGAAAAACCTATTGTGTTTGTGTTTGTGCTTTTCAGATGAAGGCTACTACCAAAGTGGAAAATTTCAGTTTGAGATAGACGTCCCTGAAGCCTATAACATGGTGGTGAGTAGTCCAGCATCCTCACCTCCGACCCCTCCCCCCCCACCCCTTCACCTCAATCTGTGGAGCGATGACCTCAGATAACCCTCTGCTGCCACCAGCTAGGTGTGATGTGTCCAAAGTGTCACCAAGTTTAATTTATCTGGGAAATAAATATTCTGCAGCCAGCGTGACGCTGACAGATTTATTTGCTTGGTTTTGCTTTGGGGAACCAGTAGACAATGTGTTTCAACGGAGGGTTTCTGCTTGTTGCGACTCACAGGTCTTATCTCACCGTGCCACAGTGTTTGCACACACACGCACAGCGTCTTTGTGCTAGTTTTGTGTTTTGTTTGTATTGCTTTTCTTTTCGCTACGCTATTGTCGTCTTGTCTTCTTTTTTCCGGGTGCCGCACACAGACCCACAATCTGTCCTTCGCACACGTCTGGCCGAGGCATTTTAATGGCTCCTGCTTCGACTCAATGGGAGATAATACACATAAATCCTTATCGATTTTATTTTTTTTATGGAGTAGAGAAGGAGAAGTGTTTGAGTGATGGACTGCGAGCAAGAACTGCGTGACCAGATTGAACGATGCAGCCTGCACAGCTTTTTGTGACTACTACATTTTCTATTAATCAAGTCTTAAAGGGTTTCTAACCTGTGTGTGTGTGTGTGTGTGTGTGTGTGTGTGTGTGTGTGTGTGTGTGTGTGTGTGTCAGCTGCACTGCTGCTGCCTCTCAGCAGTGCTCAGAGCTGAGGGAACTGTAGAATTGCCCAGTAATGAGCTGCAGATCAGTGTTGGGAGACATCAGGGCTACTCAGGCTTGTGATTAATGACTGGGGGGCTGAAATGACCATCGGCGTGTGTGTGATCTGAACATTATCTCTTGTATAGGAGGAAAAAAGCCCACTGCTCAGGAGTAGATAGTTTCCACCAGGTCTTGTCAGCTGGTTCTGCTTGGAGAATCCCCCGTAGTCCGACAGTGTTGGCACTCTGCGGGTTTGGTAGCCTAAATATATCATTAATTAGCCAGTAGCAGGAAAAAAAAGCACTTGGACATCTTTGCAATACTAAGTAGCTTCTTGCATTTATTCATCGTTGCTGCACCTTGTGTACAGCTGCCATCACAGGCTTCTACATACACATGTGTAATGAAGGAGGAGAATGAGAGAGGACTCGGGTTGGCCAGCTTTTGTTTTGCTGTTTCGGTCCTAACCTGAGGCTCTGGTTGAAGTTGTTGATTGCTGAAAAATTCCTGATTAAAAAAAATTCCCTCAGCGGACGAGTTCCTTAGCAACAGTTAGCAATAACTTTAAAAAAACAAACAGAAAAAAAGACTCTCTTGTGTTCAGCAACAACACATCCAACTTCTCAACGACCTTTTGCCGTAACGACGACATTTTTAACACAGACTCTTTCTTGTCCTCACGATCCTGCTCGTTGACCTCCAGCCTCCCAAGGTCAAGTGTCTGACGAGAATATGGCACCCCAACATCACAGAAAACGGAGAAATCTGCTTGAGGTAAAGCTTCCACGCTCACAGCTTCCCAGTTTGTGCTGGTTTTTAACCTTTATTCTTACAATGACTGCTGTATAACAACTACAACTGTGAACAGTGAGCAGTGCATCACACTGAGGACCCAAACACAGGTTGCACTCATTTGTTGTCCCTTTTTTTATGCAGCCTGTTGAGGGAACATTCAATTGATGGCACAGGTTGGGCCCCAACCAGGACGTTAAAAGTGAGTCCCAGTGTGTGTTTGTGTGTCTGCGTTTGTGTTGGTGGGCCCGTGTGTGAATGCATGTGTGTGTATGTATATATGTTAATCGTTTTTCTTTTATGTGTATAACTGTGCAAAACAAATGTATTGCCTTTGTGCCCCACAAGCTTCAATGTTTCTATGTTGACCTTGACCAACGTGGAAACATTGAATTGAACCCTGAACAGCTTCCTGCTCATCGCAGCCTCTGTGAATCTCTTTGCAAAAACTGCCGCTGGGATTTTTGATGAAATTTTTAAATAAAGCTCCGCAGGCGCAAAGTGGGGACGCAGCAGCGTTTTACTGCTGTTGACTGTTTAGCCGAGCCCGAATCCTCCGGGTGCTCGAAGCGCCCTGTTGGGAGTTAAACTTCACCATTAAAGGCTCTATTGATGCACACAGATGAGTGGAGCAGACGCTCAGTGGCGCACCATCTTATTTTAGGAACAGCTGCTCAAGTTTAAACCACCAGTTTGCATCGGCGTCCGTCTTGGAGGTTTGAATACGGCGATAAACGCCGTCTCCAAAACATTCTGATCCCAATCTGACGCTGAGTGCAGTCATCATTCAAGGTAGTAAAACTGTGGGCGCGGACACTCGGGCCGCCGCTGCGTCTCAGAAGTGGAGCCACGGAGATGATTAAGCGGGCCGGTCCTCTGCAGGGTTTACAAGTGCGGGGCCTCGCTGTGTAAATCCTCTTGGCAACTCTGGAGATGCCTGCCAAGGCTGCTCTTGAACTTCCTGCCAGTGTTTCTCTCAGGCCAAAGGCTTCTGCGACCCTTCACTTTGTTTTCTTCTTCCAGCGAAATCTGTAATCTGCCCATCTTGTTTGTTCAGAACCCGTCTAAATACACAGCGTGTTGTCCATTTAGCTAAGCCATCCCAACAGGAAGTTTATTTGCTGTAGATGGAGAATAAAATGAAAAACATTGCAATGTGATTCCATTAGAAGCTCTGAATGAATTCAATCTGGTCGCGTCGTTGCTCTTGCACAAAGATGGATGACATCAGGGTTTCTGTGAAGTGGAGCTGGATCGTCTGGAGCGCCCCCTTTGGTCTCACGCGTTGCAACTCATAAATCAATTTGTTCCAGTGATGTCAAGTAGGAGATGGGCCAAATTAGAAGACTCTCAGTGCTCACGCACCACCAGGGTGTTGCCCACTTGTCTCACTGCTACACTGTCAGTGTTTATCATGCAAACGCTGCCTGTCAAACCTCTTTGTCTCTTCCTACGTGAACAACATGCACTCCAGTCTCACTTTGCCGTCTTTGCTGTGTGCAATACGATCCCCCTTTCCAATGACCCCAATTCTTCAGGAGAAGCAGCTTCTTGAAATTCACCATGAGCGCTTATCTCTACCGCTGTGTGTGTGTGCGTGTTGTTACAGTGCCTGGCGAGTAACACTGCCAGGCTGAAGACGAACCTCTCTGAGCTCTACGGCCATGAATTCACTTCAGCAGTGGTTTAACTAAGTAGGGACATAATTTAAAGCTGCTTCATCTGCCTGCAGAGGGAAGGAGGAAGGAAGGCGGCGGTTCAGTCGGAGGGCACCAGCTCTGTTTTAATCTGTTTCCCACCGAGGATCCCGAGCCTCACTCGCTCCACTTTGACACACCAGGTTTACCCAAGTGTGCACGTGGGCGTGGCTTGCGTGCGCGAGAGTTCGCAAAAAATGAAAAAAAAAAAAGAACAAATGAGAAAAGTGAGCTGAGTCATAAAGTGTTGCTGTTAGTTTTTATGAGTGGGTGGTGATGATGCCCCTCCCCCCTCCCTCCCATTCCACTGGTCACCGCTGCTCATCGCCACTTCAGCCCACACACACACACACACACACACACACACACACACACACACACACATACACACACATACACATATATATAAAGCAGCAGTTTTCCTTTTCCCTTTTTGCATGAATGCCTTTTTGCTGTAAATGGTGGAGGGGGCAGCCAGGGGTGGTGGCCTCCCAGCACGGGGCCCCTCGGCTGGGAATGAAGTGCAGGTACATTTCCTCCCATCAGCGGTTCACACACAGAAGTTTGCAGCAGCAGCAGCAGCAGCAGGAGGAGTGGAAATGAAATCACCTGCTGCTCTGAAGCTTCTCCTGTGAGACACAAACATCTTTTTTGTGCAGCAGATACTCGGGCAGTTTCTCATTGGTAGACCACCGTCTCTTTAGACTCAGTCTTCAAAGTGACAGCTGACAGTGCAGTACGTAAAGAAAAATTGGATTCCGATTCACTTTTGTTTTGTTTTTTCATCTTTAGCAAGTGGTTAGATTTTTTTTAAATTGGCTAAATTGTGTCTTCTTGTCTTCTGTTGCAGGATGTGGTCTGGGGATTGAACTCTTTGTTCACCGTAAGTTTCCAAACATCTGAATCCAGATTATTGCTTTTTTTTTTTTTTCTAGGTGTGCCCTCCACTGGTGACACAAACCGCACTTTACATTTAAAGCGACGGCCACATATTTATCTTGATTCTTTCAGACTGAGGCGGAAGACGTCCTGTTGATAAACGGCGGACAGATTGGATTCATGCAAGAAAATTAAATCAGACTTGTGGAAATGCGTCTTCCTGCTTGGCCTCCAGCCTCCCGCTGATTTACGGCCGCGGACACTAAACTGCAACAAGCTGCTTCCAAAGTGATTTGGACAAATTGATCGTCAGTCAGATTCTGCTGCGTTTGCCAGTGCAAACGTGAACAAATTTAAACGCAGAGGAAAAAAATACTGGAATGGGAGATTTGAATGCGTTTGAGTGTAGGCAAACCCTCACTGTAAATGCAGAAGGTCAAACATGCCAAAGCAAACAGCAAGTCGGCAGATCGTTTATTTCAGTCCAAACTTTGCTAATTAAAAGCTTTCATGAATCCACGGTGAACGACTGCACGCTGAGGTCGGGGCCCTGAAGTTGGCCAGCGCTGTGTGTGTGTGTGTGTGTGTGTGCAGTGATGATGGTGATGCACACTGGTGCACGGTCATGCCCTGAATCGAGAAGGATTTCTTTTTATCTCTGTAATAACATTCAGCTTCTTGCCTCCCGTCCTCTGACCATCGTCTCTAGAGGCCACTGCATAATTAGGCCGCTTGTTTGTTGCTGCGTCCGCGGTGACAGCGCAGACAGAAAATAGTGCTGTAGTGGGGGAAGAAAAAAAAAATCCCTCGCGGCTGGGACAAAGTTATTGGGAAAGTATTGAACCAAGAGAAGTTTGCTAATAAGGAGGCCGCCGGGCTTGGAGGTCCTAATGGGTCACGGCCGATCGTGTGTGTTTTGTCTTTTTTTTTTTTTTTTTTTTTGTCTGTCTGTCTTACATTTAATTTTTCATGTCTTCCTCTCCAGGACCTGTTGAACTTTGATGATCCATTAAACATCGACGCAGCCGAACATCACTTGAGAGACAAGGTGAGCACTCATTACTGGGGGGAGTAAGGAAAACATTGGTGCCATGTTTGGACTTCAGAGGTGACCCGATCGCATAAAGTGTCTGTGTTTGTGTGTGTACTATGTGCTGCATGACCTCCTCCCTTAAAAATGTGAACAAATCCCAACAGAACCGGATTTTAGAAGAGGTTGAGAGTGAATGAATTTTTATTTGAGATTCTGGAGTTGTTTCGATCTAAGATCAGCGGCGCAGCAAAGAACAAGAACAACTATTTGGCAGCACCAACTGTGACTCTTTCCACTGCTGCCTGTTTTAGCAAGTGGAATTGTGTGTCGTGCGCTAGAGAAGGACTTTAATCTGGCCGAGTGGGCTGACAAGAACCAACAGCAGTGTTGCAGACTAAACAGCCAGTGTGACGTGACGCTCTGCAGTTTTCTGTGTGGAATGAAAAGAAAGGTTGCATCGGTTTGCTTGTCACATCTTTGTGCGTCGCTGCTGTTGGGCTCCTTAAAGGTTAAGTGTGTAATATTTTCAGATTTTGAAGAAGAAAGAGTGACATCAAGTGGCTACACTTCAGATTGCAGCGTCTTTCACTCTCCCTCCCCCTCCTGAGCTTGCCTGTGAGCTACAGTGGCTGGCGCACCCTCTGCCACCTCCTTCTTCTTCATTGGTTTATTTGAAGACGCGAACGTTCACCCTAAATATGAAGCGCAATGTCAGGCGCCGCGTTTGACCGCTGGGACCGCTTTCCCATGATGCACCTTGAAGCACCCGCGTGTTTGAATGCACGTGCGTGATGTTTTGTCAGTGGTGTAGCGGCAGAGCGGCACTCAAACAGGATCAGGGGGTTTTCCTCCACTTCCTGTGTTGCTTTAATTGCCGCCACAGACCTTTTTATTACTGCGTGACGACCTGCGTGCTGTCTGACTGGGAAAGCTAAGGATGCAAATGGAATCATTCTTTTACCTGTATAAATATGTGAAAGGTGTAAGAACATGTTGAATGATAATTCCGCTCCTCTGCTGCTGTTGCGGGTCTTTGGAGTCACAACTACTAAAAACAAAAAGTCATCCAACCGTGACCTCCACCCACAGCCTGCTGTCATCAGCCTGAGCAGTGAGTAGGTGGAGCTGCGCGTGTGTGCGTTTGTCCGTGGTTATGTCACACACACGCACACACAAACATGTGTCTCTTGAAAATTTGAAGTGGAAGTCCTGCAGTTCCCAGAATAAATTTCCTGGTTAAAGTGGCTGAAGGGGAGTCAGACGGTAGCTGTTGTGTTGTTTTGCACGCTTCAGTTGACTAAAGATTTTTCTTTCTTTTTTTTCTGTCCGGCTAGTGGATGATGTCATATCTGTGGCCAATCATATTGTATAACCTGGGAGTGTTTTCTAACCCTTCCAGCAGCCCTGCCGACTCCTTTCCCGTTCAATCTGCTGCTTTTCCAAAATGTCAACTTAAAAAGAAGAGATGTTTTCAATCTGCATATTTTGTCAGATCATGGGCTTGTTTTTGTTGGGCTTCTTTGTCTTTGGGGAACAGTGGCGCCCCGGTGAACTCAGCTCTCTGGCATCCTGACACATGGTCCATCAGCCTCAGAACGACAGAATCAGCTCTGTGGGGCTCAACTCTTAAATACAACTCAGTCATAACGTTTGACACACAGTAATGATGCCATGTGTTCCCCGCAACATCTGCCTCGGGAACCAGTAGCTCTCTGGCAGGGCGGAGCAAGGTAGCATGATGATGATGATGATGATGTGATGGTGATGGTGATGATGATGATGGAGGTGATGATGATGGTGATGGTGATGATGATGATGGAGAAAGTAGTGCTGGCTGCAGGGAGTTTTCCTACAGCGATAGCGCATACAGCTGACTACACAGAGCTACAGTGGCGAGCCAGCGGTGCATTAATGTGTAAAGTGTGTCACAGAGTGAAATGCACTCTGGGTTGCAATAGTGGTGCAGACGGAGGAGCATCCTCTCCTCCTTATTGATGCAGCATCCTCTCCTCCTTATTGATGCAGCATCCTCTCCTCCTTATTGATGCAGCATCCTCTCCTCCTTATTGATGCAGCGCTCGGCGTTGCCTGTTTTGTCAGCAGTCTGTAAAATGCTGATGAGTCAAACTGGCTGAAGAATTCCCAAGTCTGGGTTCGGGCGAAGCAAAAAAACAACAAAAAAATCAAAAAAAAAACCCAAAGCCGGCGCCACAGATCTTTGTGCTTGCTGCACTGGAGTGGGATATTGACTGTGGATCTCTTGGGGGAGGAGTTTTAGGAGGATCCTCCTCCAGCTCCTCGCAGCCGCATCGATCGATCGCTGCAGCTGCTCATCAATGTGAGCGACTTTGCTTCACTGTTTCAATTATCACACACACACACACCATTTACTGATCGCACCCGTTTATTGATGATGGTTGATGATCAGTGCGACAAGGCTTCAGCGACTAAAAGAGGTAGAAATCGCTTAAAAATAAAAAATCTAAAATGTGGCCACAACAGGTTTGATTAAAAGAAAAAAAGAAAAATCCAAAGCTAATGGAGTTGCATTGTGTAGTGCGAGCACAGCAGCCACTGAGACAGAGCCAGCAGTGACGTGCAGCAGATTGGGGACTTTGACGTCAGCGTTCACCGACACACTGCAGCCATTGTGTCCCCGACCAGCAAATACGAACCATTCCAGTTTTACCAAACTGGGCGAGCAGCGTCTCCTCTGCGACCCTCCGAGGGTTCAGCCTGCTCGGCTCAAGGTCGGGTGAGGACGGCTTCCTGCCACAGGGGGGAGGTTTGTCTCTCTCCATATTTTTTCCCTCTTTCCTCTGATGTACTTGCTGACAGTCTCATTTTGCTCACAGCACATCACCTGTGTTGATCATTAATAATGGACGAATACCCGGCCGGCCCGACCCAACCCTCTGGTGTGTGTCTGTCAGGTTGTGTAGCGGCGGTGATGGTAATGTTTGTCTCTCCGTTGATTTCATTCCGAGACACCAGTCTCGAGCCGTCGTCATCGGAAAAATGCAAAGATGGGATCATCATCATCTCTTAATGAGACAAACAATTCAAACAAATTGATTTTTTTTCCCCAGAAAGACGACCGGCGCCGCAGCTTTGCCAATGCAAATCGGAAGAGAGCCAATTGCAAATAAGGGAGGAGGTGATGGAGGGTGTGTGGGGTGTTGCATTGTTTCCCAGTCTGCTGTCGTGTATATGGAACCATCACAGGCTGGCTGGGTTTTGTTTTTTTGTTTTTTTCCTTCAATGATGAGGCTTGAAACAGCTTGGATCCAAGGTGGAGTGGAACCAGGCTGGTTTCAGACACCCAAAGGTCTGCAACTGTTGTCAGTGTGACGTCATGACACAAGAGTCAAAGCCTGCAGGATGCAAATGAGTGCAGCGCTCCTGGTGTGTTGCTGCGCAACAATAATGAAAACCAAAACGGTTTGTTTGACTACCAGATGCGGCCGTCGGGCTTCATTTCCTGTTCCGTCGGCCAGTCTGGGAGCTCGCAGGGCGCCACTGTGCACTGGGACTCCATGCAAAGCACAGGTCCAGGCCGCCTCATCACATGGACGGTGAACCAGTTCATGCACCCATCACCATCATTTCTAGATGAACATCCGTCCCTCCTTTCGCAGCCTGTCCACACCACTGAGATCTCGGTGTCATTTATTATTATTTATTTATTTTCCCAGCTTCTTGTGGAAAAAATTCTAATGTGTCCCATCTGGATTGACATTTTGATTCATTAGAATGCAGCCTACGTGCCTTCTGCACGTCGGAGAGTCTCAGCAGGACGCTGATCTCTGCGCCGACGGGCTTCACCTCCCTCTGATGCGGTCCATCAGTGGCGAATCAGAAAGTCCATCAGTGGCGCAGACTCGTTGTTCCCATGCGTGCTTTTACCCAGGCTCTTATTGCACTCCTGAAATGGAAAAATGCCATCAGGACTTAAAAGCATTACAAGTGGAGGAAGTCCTCAGTGGCTTTTATGCTTGCTCTCAGCCTCAGCAGGTGGAGGTGGAGCCTGGCGCTGTGGAGCTGCAGCACCAGTCAGGCCTGCGGTTCACCGACGGCCTCGCTGTGAAGCGTCCTGGGGGAGCAGCTGCAGAGTTGCACCACCGCTGGCGGCTTTTTAATTCAAGACATGTGGTCTGATTTTGCCACCTCGACTTTTGGAATATTTCTGGTGCCACTTTTATTTCAGCTTGCAAGTCGCTGGCTGCCAACACAACACCCACGGCCCTGCCCCTGATCTGAGCGTGGAATGCAGATCAACTGGTGTTGTAGCACTGGAGATTGGTCTTTTTCTTCTTAAGGGTCTCGGTCTGCTCTCGGACTCGGAGGCATTTTTACTGGTCTCGGTGGAGGCAAGAAAAGAAATGGAGAAAAGAATAAGGAGCCAGCAGGCAGCAACAGGACGGATCCAGCGTCTCCCAGGGGACACAACCTCCACCCCCATGTCTTCTCTGCTCAGACTTTTATCGCTGGCAGGTCCTCAGCATTCCTGTCCATCATCATCATCTGTCTGCTTTAACACACACACACACACACGCACGCTTGGGTTTCCCCATCACCCTTTATCCTTCCTCTCTTTTTCCCATGTCCTCCGTCTCAGGATACCATCAGTAGCGTGGTGGTGCGTGACTGATCCCCCCACCCCCACCCCCGCAGAGCCGCAGCGTAAATCAGTCACTCGCGTCGCTCGCACTATGAAATTTCACTGCGGATGGCGTTTAACGGGTCGCCGCTTCTCGTTGATGGATGAGACGAGCAGAAAGTCAGGAGGAAGAGAGGGCGGGGCTTGAGGGGAATATGGAGGTGGCGGTGGTAGGGATGAGGGGCTGGGGGGGTTGAAGGAGGAAGCGCCGTCGCTCTCTGGAGGACGCGCAAATGTAGCCCAAGTCAACGAGGTCGAGTGTCTCCGAGCGCCGGGAGCCGATAGGAAGTCGGGCTGTGGAGGAATCCCGGCGGCCTCATCGGTGCGTTTGGTTCGGAATGTCGCAACGTCAGTCCTTGCTGTGAATAGTAGCTCCTCCCAAACGAGCCTCGTGCTCTCCTCCAGGCATCCGCAGTCGTTTCACACCTGAGTGAGAAGTGAAAACGCGTGAAAACCATCAGCAGCCTCCGTGATTCAACTCGATCGCAGCTCTCAGATCAGCTGAGTGGCTTTTTGTGCACTCGGAAAATTGCAAACAGGCCACAGGAGGGGGAAAAAGCTTTATAGATCTCTACAAGATAGAGTTTGTAGCCCTCTGTTTACAGCCTCCTGCTTAACTACTGGCTCAAACCGTTCATATGTTCTGAAGGCAACCATGAGAGCTGCTTGGTCGCTGTATCGCTGCAGGGTGCAGGCCTTACACTCCTCCCTTTCTGATGTCACAAGGAGGGAGTTTTAAACACAAAGTGTGAGCTAATGCTGTCAAAGAAGTGGAACAAACAAAAGAAAGCAAAGATAAACCTCGATCCTAGAGATGCATATTGTCAGAAAACATTGATTGAGTGAATTTGCAGAATTCTGGACTTTTAAACTTTTTTTTTCCCGTCTCCAGAGCAGCGACTCAGCTCCAGCTTTCCATCTTCCCACAGCTCCTCCCTGCCGGAGGCTGCGCACTCTTTAATTACACGCTTGCCAAAGTCATTAGGCAGCAGGGAAGAAGAAGAAGAAGAAGAAGTTGGTCCTGCTGAGATGCTGAACAACCCTCACTCACTCTCTCACTCGCTCTCTCACTCTCTGTTCTCTCTCTCTGTGTCTTTGCAGGAGGATTTTCGTAATAAAGTTCAAGATTACATCAAGCACTACGCCAGATGATAGCAGCACTGACTCCTCCCCCTTTTACATCCGCCTCAACCAACCAACCAACCAACCAACCAAACTGCTCAACCCTGCCTTTGCTTAGAACGGCCAACCCTCCCCTCCCCGCTGCGGCACCCCGCCCTCACACCCAGTGTGAGAACCAATCAGCAGGCTGCTCCTCATGTCATGTGGAAACATCCCGTCCACCGCAGCGCCGCTCGCCACCTGCTGCAGGATCACAAGCATGATGAGGAGGAGAAGAAGAAGAAGAAGCAGAAGAAGAGAACATAGACGACGTGCTGCTGGAAGGGCTTGCATATAAAAAGAAAATGAGCAAAAAAAAAAAGTGCTTTAGTTAATCAATTGAGTGTCGCAGTGACTGAGTGTCTGTTGGCCGTGGCTCCGCCCCATGATGAGCCGCCGCCGCCTGATTGGACGTACGGCGAGGAGTCACAGGAAGCCACGACGTGCTGGTTTAAAACGGAACCAATCACGTTTCCTTTCAGTTCTCTGTGCCAGTGCCTGCCACGATTGTGTCCGAAATGCATGAGAGTTGTCTCACACACACACACACACACACACACACACACACACACACACACACACACAAAAAAAAGTGTGAACACATACACATGAGGTCCCACTAGACAGCACGTGAATGACTACATTGTCCCTGTCTGTCTTAATTGTCCTTGCATGTGTACACACACACACACACACACACACACACACACACACACACACACACACAATATAAAGGTCCCATATTGTACCATTTTTTTTGTTTTTTGTGTTCTTTTTGTGAATTTTTTTTTTTTCAGATCTTTATTTTTCATCCTGGACTGAAAAGAAATAAAGAAAGAGAGAGAGAAACATATTTAGCCCTGTGATTGTGGCTTCCAGCCAAAACTGATTGTCTGTTGAACCTTCCAGGCTTTTGAAAGGGGGTCAGTGTGTGAAGGTCTGGCTTGGGTTCCTGTTCTGTTCAGACATCAGGGGCCTTTGTGACGTCAGGCAGCGGGGTTCAGTGACACACTTGTTGTATATAATGTGGGACCTTTGTTTGGTTTTTTTTTAGGACACGTGCACTTCCGTGTTCTTCAAAGCCCAGTGGGCCGAAGCGTCAGCAAGGTTTCAGCTTCATGTCCTCCTCCTCCTCCTGCAGTGCAGTGCCACCGATGCAGTTTGCAAGCAGGGATGATGACTTTATTTTAAAACGCCCAACAACTCCAGAATGAATACATAAAGAACAGAACTGGTAATCTGTCAATAAAGACTTAAAAAGATGCAATGTGTAAAATATGGCCAGAATTTCATGGTACTGGTCCAGAATTCAGAAGCTGAAGCTGTTGACTCAGAAAAAATACCAGGCTGCAGGCTTAAGTGCAGACTGCAGTTGTTGCTTCCTCTATGTGTGTGTGCGTGTGTGTGTGTGTGTGTGTGTGTGCGTGTATACCAATGCAATTTCCAAAGCTTTTCGAGGATCAGGTGAGTTTGATCTCAGGCCGCTGAGGTTGATGCTCGTGTGGTGTTTGCCACGAGTCTCACGGCTCGTTCATCCTCCAGTCGCCCTGCAGGATTACAGAAGGATGAAGGACACTGGAGGAACAAAGTGTGTGCGTGTGGGGAGGAAGCTTATCAGTTGGAGCAGCAACACAGACGCTGGCTAATCTCTTCTCCCTCCCCGAGGGCAGAGTTGACATGTTGGACTTGATGTATTGAGTCTAATGGAAGACGTGTTGAGTGATACATCCGGTGGGTTCAAACTGATACCGAGTCACTGATACCGAGTCACTCTCTTCTGATGTTCCCAATCACACCACAGCATCCATCCCCACGGTCAAGACTGTAGCAACGCAGCAGAATTCAGCAGCCGGGCGGCTTTTTTTTTTTGATGGATTTTAATATTTGTAATGATCAGCTGATTAGGAGTCGCAGTGAAGCTCAGCCAGCAACAGCAGCAGAACCTGGTGGGGTGACGGCAAACAGCAAGTCACCACTCCAGCAGAAAAGTGGAGTGAGTGACACATACAATTCAGGAAGACATCTTCCAGTCACCCTCACCGCCTGTCATTATGCCACATATGGAGGAAACCACCAAGCTGTCAGCTCAGCCAGGGCCACATCAAATTAGCCGTGCATGTGTGTGTGTGTGTGTGTGTGTGTGTGTGTGTGTGTGTCTGTGTGTGTGCTCGCCACCGACAGCTCGCAGCCACACCTGAGACGGTTCAACGCAATAAATCACTGCGCCTGTGTCCCCTATAATCAAGCCGTTATTAAGCTGTTGTGATCGGAGCCCAGGCAATCACAAGGACAGACACACACACACACACACACACACAAATAAATATATCCATGTACAGAAAAACAAAACAGCTGACTTCCTGTTGACGCTGCGTCTGCCTGCCTGCTGCGTAAAGCAGGAGATTAATGGCTTTCAAACGGAGAGCCGTTTGTCGAGCAAATTGGCCGCCGTCGCCGCTGCTCTGACCCCAGCGACTGTGATTGGAGGTGGACGTCATAAGCGTGCGTGTCTGCTCCCCCGCAGCCTCCAGCAGCAGCAGCGGCAGCAGCAGCAGCAGCAGCAGCAGCAGCGGCAGCAGCAGCAGCAGCAGCAGCAGCAGCAGCAGCAGCAGCGATCACTGCAACCAGATTTAATCACTGCGTTCAGAGGGCTTTTCTCTTGTATCAGACGCCAACACAGATGATTTCAGCCCTGTAAACCCTTTAAATTGGCTGTTTATCTGCTTTTATCACCAGAATATATATTTAGAGCTGCTGCTGTGCAAACAACACTTTGTGTCTTTATTTTGTGAGCCAGACTATTATACCCGCTGTGAAGAAGAAGAAGAAATCAAAGAAAGTTGTGCTTGTGCTGCTGGATGTGAAACCATCTCCCTCAGTGTGGCACAAACACCAGCTGAAAGGCTGCTGATGCTCATTATAGGTGAAAAATATTGTAATGGTTCCAATCAGTGGGTTCATCTCCTCCTCCTCTTTGATGAATAATATGATATTGATACAACAACAAGAAGAAATCCTCGGAAATGTTTTAGGAGGTTGAGGTTTGCGAGAACATCATCAGAGTATCAGTCATGTCAGTTTGCCCTGGAGCCAGACAGTGAGAGGGTCTTCTTTGGTGTGTGTGTGTGTGTGTGTGTGTGTGTGTGTGGTGGTTCTGCCTGTCTGGTGGGAGTCTCGCTGCTTCTTTCTTCCCCCAGCAGTCAGTCAGCCTTCAGCTCGTCTCCACGCTCAGGCTCATTTTTCACAGCTATAATCCCTGCGATGAGCGATGATTAGAACCACCAGGGGGCAGCGTTAGGGCTAAGGGGGTCTAGCACTTAGGGGTGTGTTGGGGGGCACACAGTGTTTTCAATCAGCTTTGGATTTTGCAACAAAACCACAGACGCTGGCAGCTTTTTGTAGCTGCAGATGTGCACAAAGAAATTGAAAACCAATAAAGAAGAAAGACTAAAAGCACTTCATTATGTTGATGCACAAGTTTATGAAATTTGGCCTCCATGAGTTGCATAATGTCTGAGTCCAGCACCCAGAACTGGAATGACAGACTTTCTGATAAATATGGATACTTGCTGCACAGTTACTGTTGTTTTTTTTTTTTTTTTTTTTACCCACAATTCATTCAGGAAAGCTGTGGAAATGGTGCAGTGTGTCTGGAGCTCAGGCTGAATATTTCACTCCTGCAAGTTCAGGGTGAAACTGGGCTGTTGACTGACATTAATGGAAGACAGACTTGCCTCCAGTTTATGCAACTCAACAGATTTCTGCCAAAACAATTGTAACAAAATAAAAAGAATTTGTTGTTGTTTTTTGTTCTGCATCAGTGTAACAAGTGAGCAACGCTTGTTAAGCCCTTCCTGTCTGACATCCACACGCAGAGCAGCTCTGTAATTGTTGCATTTTGTTGCTTCATTTGATGGAGGTGAACAAGCTGCAAGTCATGCTGGAGCTACAAAAAAAAACACAACAAAAACCTGGCTGTCGACACACACGCAGCTCCGAAAACCACCTGAACACTCACAGCATCAAACAGGCCAGTGACAAAGCAGCAGCTGCTGCAGAGACTGCTGCTTTTATAGGCCCCGCCCCCTTCGATCCCCTCCTCCTGCTGATTGGGGCAACATGAAGAGCAAGGTGTGCAGGCAGTTGCACCAATCAGGCTCCTCGCTGAGGCTGCAGGAGGAAAAGTAGGTCAGGCTAATCAGGCACCTGACTGGGGAGGCAGGTGGAGCAGATGAAGGTCTGAGTCGGGGAACCGACCACCTGCTGGCCATCGCAACAATGAAGCCATGACACAAAGAAAATATACAGTCAATTGAAGCAAAAGGCAAACATTTCCAGCCACCATTTCTCAAGACTGTGCAGTCAAATAAATTAATATATATATATATGTATACACACAGTCATCAACAATAAACTCTATTTGTTCCATTCCAGCCAACATCACTGGTTTTTTGTGTTGTTTTTTTAAATAAATAAATTATTAATATATATATATATATATATATATTATAATATATATATATATATATATATATATATATGTATATATACACACAGCATCAACAATTTATTTGTTCCATTCCAGCCAACATCACTGGTTTCCCAGTATTAATATGGTTTTAATGAATTTAACTGATTAAAATGTTTGTTGTTGTTGCAATTTCTTTCAATACAGACTGTATACTAACTAGAATGAACACAAAGAAAGAACACAACACAGTAAAATAAATAGACTAGAAGGTGCAAGCACAGTAAAAACAAGTGCCATCATAAAACAGACCTCTAATGAAAACATGGATAAACTGCAGCGCTGCTCAGTGTTTTAAGTGCTTCTTCACATCATCTGCAGATTTCACCTCAAACACGACGCAAATCAATAACGCCACCGTCACCACGCTGTCTCCTGATTGGCTCGGCTTCTCGTGACATCACAGTCCTCCGCTTGCTCATCTGTTTATCTTGAATTGTCACAGATCTTCTGTTCCTTTGACGTTTTCCTCTCCAAATCTTTTCCTCTGCATTTCATCTCAACCTGATTTCTCAAACATTTTTCTTTCTGTTTGACGCTAAAATGATGAACCGCTCTCCTGCGGATGTCTGATGGAATTCATCTTCATCATCTTCTCGTACGTGTAGTCGTTAATAGATACTGTGTCCGCCGCAAATGGGATTGTGCCTGGAAATATATTTTCCAACAGGAGACAATGTTTTCCTTCACGACCTCGGCTGTTGACAAGGTTGCCTCGTGCAGTGTGTGTGTGTGTGTGTGTGTGTGTGTGTGTGTGTGTCCAGGTGCGCTGCTCTGACGTGACACATGTGTGCAGGCCTGTGTTTGGCAGCAGGAAGCGGCCCGACGCTAAGTGCCTCTCTGTTTCCTTTGTGTTTCTGCCCACTTGCTCGCTGCAGCAGTGGGAGCCGCTCCACTCCACCGCAGCTCAACCAGCGTCTCTCCCGCCAATAATGACGTTCCGGCCCCTGGCAACTTTTAAAGAGGCAGCGAACAATGAGTGACACGGGCGTAATTGAACGCAGCCTCGTCTCCGGCTCTTACTGCTTTGTTTAATCGGGTACAAAGACGACGAGCTGTCTCTCTGTCTCTCTCTCTCTCCGCATCTGTGCGAGCGTTTGACGTTAGCGCTTTGTTTGCGAGGCCCTGGAGTGGAAGATCGCATGACTCACACGGATACAAGTCGCAACTTCGTGTGTGCTTTTTTTTAATTGCCAACCACATTTTCATAACCGAGATTTTCTCGGGAAGGGAATTTGAAGCCGCTTGGTCGTAAAACCGAGAGGAACAATGGAGCGAATCAACAAGCAAACATTATTGTTCCTGTTATCTTTTGACCATAGGACAGTCTGGCAGTGTGCATGCAGCCAATTACGCACATAAGCAATAACTGTATTAAAAAGTGCCATCGTCGGAGTTGAACCCTCTGCAGAGCTCAGAACCTCCAGGTCGACCTCGACGTCCACGTGTGTCTCATGCAGTTCTGCTGCTCAGAGACGAGCTGGACTCTAATCAGCCGTCCTGAGGGTCCAGACTGGACCCGCCTGATGGACACAGGGAGGACCACCGTGTCCCAGTGCACTGCCAGATGTTTCCTGAGATGTGGTTGGACGGTCCTGGCAGCCGTTTGGAACCAAAAACCTCCTCCAGCCGGTGGGGACACCTGAGCTCTGCACCTCGTAGAGCGGATTGGATGAAGGTGGCTGGGTTCCAAACAGACTTTCCTTGCTAATTGGCACCACTGCCATCCCGCTGCACCACTGCACCCTGCCGCAGTGGCCTGGCAGGCTGTTGTCAGGGTAAAAGCACAGAGGACTCACGGGAGAGCAGGGCTGGGGAACCGCCTCTCTCACTGAAAAAGGCTGTTTCAACTGTGTTTCACGGTTCACAAGCAAATACCGTAGAGGACGGACCACCCAGCGTCCAGGCCTTCAGTCACTGAGGGGTCTTCTGCTTTTCCCCTCGTATTTAAGTCAGAACTCAGAGTTTCAAAACGTGGATTTCTGAGGATGAATGAAGTGTTTCAGTTATGGTTCACTTATGGTCGTCCTGTTGACTGGATCAACTGATAACTGCATCATTTTGCTCATATATGGATAATGACTGTCGTCGTCATGGCTCTCATATTGTGTTTACTCACACAGTTGTGCATCTGTCATTCTGCAACATGTTCCACACTGACCTCGAGTAATATTTCTGGCTTTGCCTCCCCTGTGGGAGTCTCAGTCAGCACCGTCACTCCCTGCGCTGACTGCTCCAGAACCATATATTTTTTTTTTATTATCTTTGTATCTATATTTTGCTCGTATATCTGCTGCAGCCTCTGGAGACTCTGGTGCGGCGCACTGCGACGACGGTCAGTGAGAAGCAGCTGTTTTATCTGGACTTGCTGCTCTAGTGGCCAGTTGCTACCACTGGCCACTATAATATTAAAAGATTCAACCAGCGGATATGAGTTGATCCGGCTGGTTCTTCTATTTTGTGAGTCTTCTCCCGTCATTTCCCAGTGTTTTCCCCTCGTTCATCACCTCTTCACCCGCCTTCACCGGTGAAACACTTGAACCCGACTCAGGCGATAAAGTGCATCGCTGGTTTTTGTAACGTCAGAGTGGAAAGAGCAGCGCTGTGAGAAAATTTAGCAATCAGCCCGAAAACAAAAAACAACAACAGGCTATTTTTGCTGCGCTGTTGGCGCTTGGAAGGTAGGATCTACTTTTTTGGGAATTCTCATCTCCCGACGGCAGATTGAACTGTTGCTCCGGGTTCCGCTGGGAAATCTGCGAGTGAGACGGAAATACACAGAGGCCACACGGGAGCAGAAAACTGAATCCTGACACACAGACCCAATGGTGGCGATAACATCAGAGCTGATGCTCCTCCTCCTCCTCCTCCTCCTCCTCCTCTTCCTCCTCCTCGACTGGTCACGTCCAGAATATTCAACCTTTTCACACCCCGCTGTTAAACGGTGGCTGCAGGAATCCAAGCACACAGAAGCTCCCGCCCACATGATTTTCCACTTTGAAGAATAAATCTGCTGTCTTCTGTACAGACCACATTTAGAAAAATATTTTTAAATTTGTGTTTTCTTTTTCAGTACAAGGCGGCGATTACGACCCTCCATGTTTCTTCCTTTTAGAAGAACATTGTATTTGAATCGAACAAATGAGCACAATTAATCCAGAGTGATAGAGAAAGGAAAGAACTAAAAGAAAGGGAACAAAGGAAGGAAGCAGGAAGTAAAGCTACGCATGAGTGATCAAAATGACTGAAGGATTAATATCTGATATTATTTTCCTGTATTGAAAGGACCAGGACTTTCATGGGGACTGATGCATTATGGGTGTTATGAAACAAATCCACAGGGACCGTTTACATGTTTGAGCTTAACCTCTGCGACCCCAACCCACTCACTGTGTCCTTGGTAATAGGGGCCTTATAATGACGAACCACTTTGGAGAGCCACTGCGGTGCCACAGTCTTTGATGGCCTCGCAGACAAGCCGGCTTGTTGTCTGGACTTTTCACCCCTTGACAGTTGTTGTGCTTCGTTAGCCTGAACTTGAACCTTTCGATTCCAGATTAAGGCTTCGAAAGAAATCGCAGATTCACTGGTAACTTTGCAGCCGGCGCTGCTCCGCTGATTCTGCTCCTGCTCTTTGTTTCCAGGATTTATTGGACCTGGATTCTCAGCGGACTTGTTTGCCTCGCTGGCTTCGTCGCCTCAACTTCCTGCGAGCCCTTCATCATCCTGTCCGTTACTTCATTGAGCCCGAGGAGCCTCGTCTCCAGTCGCCGCATTTGGGTTTGTATCCATATCAGCAGCAGCGAGGAGCCGATTCAAGTGGCAGCAGAGGCAAGACATTCAGTTTTACGCCTGCTACTGGGGCGAGGACTGAAACCCAGTTCAGAAGTTATTCTGGAATGATTTTGTTTGGAAAACTATCCAGGAATTTGACATTCTGCTAATAAGGCACTAATAAGGGTGATATTATTCAACTGTCACATGACTAAACATCTGTCCAAAGTGAGAACGGGTCACAAATATCATCTTTGGTCTCAGCAAAACTTGACTTGCTGCTGCTACCACTGAACCCGGTGTTTGATGCCAGGTGATCCCCCCCCATGGAATAAGATAATTAAAATAACAGAATCTTGAAATTGTGTCACACGAGGCCCCATTCTTGACAACGTTAGCCAACTGGACACGACAGTGCTCTCATCCTTCAACAGGTTTCAATGAAAATGCATTTTATCTACCGAAGCAAAGTCTTCAAATGAAACACAGCCAACAGCATAATCAGAAGCACCACCCTGATTAGCAGAAACACAGGCGTCAGTCCCTTTATTTCACTTTAATGCGTGATCACAGGTTATCCAAACATCTCCGAAACATTTCCAGTCCGGCAGAAAAAAACCTGTCCATTTCAAACGTTCTCCTCTTCTTTCCTCTTTTCTCCGAGAGCTTTTGGCACAACGTACAAAGTGGAGGACGGAGCGGAGGAAGTGGTGGGCGAGCTTTGAAAAGCGTGCTGCGCTGACAGGCAGGGTGCAGGTCAATGAATCTATAAAGGAAAGGGAGCGTTCAAAAATATCAATGAGGAAGCAGGAGATGAGAGATCGATGAGGAGCCGAGGTCCGGGGGAAGCCGAGAGAGCTCCGGGCGATCGTGGTGCTGCTGAGAGCGTCGGCCAATCGCCGGCTTCGCTTTCAGACCTGTGATGATTTTTTCTTCTCTTCTTTCTGCTGCGGTTCTCTCGCTCTGTGTTCTCGTGTCGGGAGGAGCCGTCGGTTAACAGGCCGTCTGGGGCCTCCTAGCTCCCTCCTCCTCCTCCTCCTCCTCCTCCTCCTCCTCCTTCACCCTCGGTGATGAAGGGAACTGCTGTCACCTCCACGTGCTACACGTCTGCCGTTCTTCATCTCCTCCTGCATCCGTCCTGCAACAGTTTTGGTTGCTGGGAGAAGGTCTTGGTGCAATCGCTGTGAGGTTCAGAGGCTCAGAAAAGCTCCCGGTAGCAGCCCACACCTTCCACTGTGACTCAGACGTGCAACCAGAATGTGTCTCAGAGTTCTCAGAGTCCTTTCACACCTGGATCGACAACAACAAGACAAACTCCACTTCCTTTTTTGGTAACCCAAACCCTGGACGTCCCTGGAGTGTCTCGCAAGCAATCAATCAATCAATCCAGCGCTGCAATAAATATCATCTGCCCGGCAACAGCTGGCAAAAGATGTCTTTGCATTAGCAGAGCTGACTGAAAGCGGCTCTTCACCTGCTCCCTGCGTCGGGTTCTCCCACCGCTCGAGTCGTTGGGACTTTATGGGAGGCGTAAAACACGAGCATCCAGTAGATCCCTGCAGCCGCGTGTGTGAGTGTGTGTGATTTCTTTTACGCTGTTAAATTAAGCAGAACAAGGAAATTATGAGCGCTCCCTCTGCGGACAGCTCGTAACAAACATAAACACATTCGCGTAAATGGAGCGCCGGGAGAAGCGCCGGGAGTAGCGTCGGGATAAGTGGCGGGAGAAGCTGGATGAATGTCATGGCTGCTGTGAACATTCCCACATTAACTCACCCAGCCACATTTTCTGCATCACTCTTTTTTTTTTTTTTTTTTTTTTTAGTTATGCATTGACACCAGATAGACCAGCGTACCCGACCACCGCTGGGATTCCTGCTTATGATGATGTTCATCAAGGGAAGGCAGTCCTGAACTGTTCCATGCACGCTGCCACAGGTGACCAATATTATAAAAATCTCTACAATTCCTCCTGTTTGCTGTTTAAGCAGCCTGCTCATCATTCCCCGCTTCCATCAGAATCCACTCAGCTCAAATAAATTATTTCAATCTGCGATCCAAAGCTTCAGAATCAAACCTCTCCGAGCGTCAGTTTGGCTTTTCTTTTTTTTTTTTAAAAAAAAAAAGTTCTTTTTGTCTGTCAGACTTTTCGGTCCCAATGATGTGAATTTTTTTTTGGAGAACCTTTGGTCACCGACGGAGGCATGCGAGGCCCAGGGGTCAAAGGTCATCTCGGCAGGCACCCCCCCTCCCACCACCACCACCACTCTGCCTCCCCGCCACTAGACGATCCCCTCGCTGCGCTTGCTCCTCCACACCACCAGGGCGGTCATGAGCAGGGTGACCAGGATGGGCACCACGATGAAGGGCCCCAGGATGCGGTTGGGCGGGTCCCGCAGCAGGCGCCCCGACAGCGAGCAGTCGTGGAAGTAGTGCCGGTGCACCTGGATGAAGAACTCGTCCACCAGCCGGTTGGGCCAGAAACACTCCATCTTCTGGGCCACCAGGAAGGTGCAGTTGGTCAGCTCGCCGTACAGCCTGCAGGTGGTTGGAGGAGAGAAGAACAACAGAGAGAGAGAGAGAGAGTGAGGGGCGGAGCAACACTGCTTTTTTATTATCATTATTATATTATTGTTATTATTATGGAACCCGATAACGACACAGAATTTATAGATATTTTGGAGACAATCCTTCTTTTTGGTTCTTTTTCCCCCCATGGTTCTGAGGGGTCTGTTGGTTTCTCTGGTTGATTGTCCAAAGAGTTTTAAGACGCCTCAGGATGTCAGTTAGCACTCTATGAATAAAAGTTGTTGAATAGAAAAAAAACTTCATTAAAATACAAATCATTTATTTCCCCTTTGAAATACCATCAGCAGAACGAGGGATCTTGGCAACCTACTGTTTAGTGTGTGTGTGTGTGTGTGTGTGTGTGTGTGCATGTGTGCCGGGAGTTCAGTGAGTCTCGATGGAGGCGATGACCTTCGGTCACGCGGTCAGAGACGCCGGAGTGAAGGTCAGAGCAGAAGGTCAAACTCACTCACGGACGGTTTTACGTCTGAGCTCATGAAAATATGAAAGCGATCGTCTCCACCGAGTCTCGATCAAACGACTTTTACATCATTATTTATTAACGTGGTGGCGAGAGGATCCAGACAAAACATTTTACGCCATGTACGTTCATGCAAATAAACCCCCGGCTCCTCCGGCCCAGCGCTCGTCTCCGCCTCTCCTGATTGGTCACCGGCTGGCGTGCCACACTGACATGCTGCTGGATATTAACGATGAACGTTGTGTTCCTGCCTCTGCAGGATGTAAACAGCTGCGGGCTGCTTGGCGAGCCACCAGCCTGCCGGAGCCGGAACAACAACAACCCCCCACCCCACCATCTCATCCTTGGATTTAAAACTAATTGACTGCAGCTGAAGAAGAAGAAGAAAAAGAAGAAGAAGAAGATTTTTTATTTTATTTTTGATAGTCAACATTTAATTGCCGCTCTCGGTCACATTCTAGAAAAATTATTAAATGACACACAGCTCAGCATCAATGAATAAATAAATAAGTTAAACTTTCAAATGAGCACACTGAGTAATTGAATGACATTCTGGTTTTCATCATTGCACTTTCGAGGAGAGACTATTTGAGCAGAGGTTACGCTGTGTTGAGATGCAGGTTGTGTTGTGTTTACTACTGTGTAATAACAGTCTTCCTGTCGACCAACTCTGACAGCAACACTTTTCGATGCCACGGAGCAAAGAATAACATCAGGGTTTAGTTTTACAGGCACCTGGAGGGACGAGACTCTGATTAAAACACGTCTGAATGTCGATGTGCAGCTAGAAAGAAAGTGGCATCAACACTTTTGATTTTGTTGATTTATTTAATTTTATGTAAATATTTATTTTATTATTATTATTTTGTTTTTGTTTTATTATTATCAAGTGTAAATTTCTTATTTTTTTTCATTCAATAAATGAGATCATGAACCAAAATCAAACGCAAATCCACATTGAAAACGCACAAAAAACCTCTTTGAACCGAAAGCTTGATTTCAACCTGTGGTGTGTGTGATTTATCTCCCACAGTAACAGGGTGAGATGCAGATCTTCGGATCAGATCTTAATCATATTTTCTTGAGGGAAAAAATGAAACAGACGGTGGTGTTTTGTTCTCCGCTGCCCTGCTGACAACCTCTGAGTCGTATAATATTCAGCAGCCAGTTTAATTTTAGCTGCGTTAAACCTTGCGGTGAAAATCGCCGGCAGAGTGGCAAACGTCTCCGGGGTCGTGTTGTGTCGCTCGGCCGGGTGCAGACAGGGAGAGGGAGAGAGAGAGACAGCGCCGGTGGATTACTGCTGTGTAACACCAACAGCGTATTTTCGCAGTTCAACTCGTTAAAATTGGCATCAAGAGGATAACAGGCTGAGCAGCCGCAGCTTGGACTGACACACGACGTTTCCGCGGAGGAAGCTGTTGTTGTTTTTTTACTTCTTTGCACCTTTCACACATGTTTTTCTCCTGTGAGCGTGACAGGAAGTCGGGAAGAAAGACAACAGAAGGAGGATAGGATCAGCCTCCCTTCGCTGCTGAGCTCAGCGACATTTTTCACAATTTTCTTTTAAAACATTTTTTTTCCCCCGAGATGCTTGCAGCACTTCAGCAGCCCACCGACGTGCCAAAGCCAAGCAGAAACAGCAAGCTGCAGGGGCCACAGTCGCACTCACACAGACTGTGAGGTAAGAATGTGCACAAAATCAGCGACAGGCAAACTTTCAGGGCAGATTACACCTTCATTATTTTGGAAAACCGCCGCTGCCAGGACGAAGGCTATAATCCCCTCACCTTCCGTAGACAGATTTTTTTTTTGAAGATTACTACAACAAACCAGAGAGTTAGCGTATGGGCTCCACTGTATGTTCAGGCGCATATGGACTCTGAAGAGCTAACAGAGTGCCAACAACACGCTCGGGGCTGGATTTGCATAATCCTGGCAGATAGCAGTGGAGAGGCCGATAAAAAAATCTTTACATTCCCGCCAGAGAAGCGGAGCAGCGTTAAAAGTTTCCCGGGACTTATAGCGGGAGAGAGGAGAGAGAGAGAGAGAGAGAGAGAGAGAGAGAGAGAGGAAAGAAGTGTGTGAATGGCAGTTTGACAATGACAAAGTGCAAAGCTGTAAAAATAACCTCCAATTATCAGTCAAACTGGCACTTTATTTTTGCGATTTATAAGCAAGGAGAGACTTCAGATAACATGAATGGAGGGGGAAAAAAATTGGGTCAGAGAGAGCGAGAGAGAGAGAGAGAGAGAGAGAGAGAGAGAGAGAGAGAGAGAGAGAGAGAGAGAGAGAGAGAGAGAGAGAGAGAGGCGAGGAGAGGATGAGATGATGAAGAGCAGCCAGCGACTCGTCTTCTCATCTTCCTCTCAGGTCGCAGCTGAACTCTGAACTCTGTGTCCTGACCCTCATCAGGAAAGTCTCTTTCCAAACACATCGCTGAGGAATACTATAAAAAATAAATCAACTTTTTCCCGTCAGAAGCTTTTAGAGGCGGCTGTCAGCGGCGGCGCAGCAGAAAACAGGCCAGACTGTCACTTCAGAGGACGTCAGGAAAACTGCTGCTTTGTTATTCCGCCATCCTCCCGCATCCCTTTATCACCTGGGGGGATTAGACACACACACACACACACACACACACACACACACACACAAGGTGTGTGTTTTCAACCTACTTTTCCAATCACACACACACACACACACACACACACACACACTGTCCTCACTTGTCTCTCTCCTCTCTCCACCTCGCACCAGGAGGAGATTGTGGTTGTGTGGGTTTGTCGACAGGCCTGAAGCGTGTGTGTGTGTGTGTGTGTGTGTGTGTGTGTGTGTGTCATCTTTGTCAGCCCGCTGGGTGTGAAGTTGCACTGTTGAGTTTGTACAGATGTGCTGAAAAAGTGTTTTTGAGTTTTGTTTTTCTTTTTGCACCGGTTTTTTGTTGCTGTCTGATGACATCATCAAGAGTGAAGACGAGCCCACAGGGACTTTGGGAGCCAGAGGAATTGTGGGTAGGTTCTTGTGACGCTTCGTTCAATTAGATATTTGCATAACGTTTTTGTTTTTACTACAAATTAACAATGTAGTGTAAATGGACCAAAGTGATGAACTGATGAATTACTTTAGAAATATATAACATCAATATGTAATAACGCAGTTGTAAATGCTGTCCTTCAGCACCACTGTGAGGAACCTCACAGTTTCCTGTTTCCCGCTAAATTCATCAACCCTCCAGGACGGCCTGCTGCCACAATCAGACGTATTCCGTCCCAAGCAGGAGCAGAAGAGGAACTGGTCCATGGCCTGGTTGATTCCAGACCCTGAAAACACTCCTCCTCCTCCTCCTCCTCCTCCTCCTCCTCCTCCTCCTCCTTCAGCCTCCAATCGGCCTCCTGGCAACACGTTAGCGGCGCCACGCAGAGCTCACGACCCGGAGTTGCTTCTCTTTGAGCGGCTGCTTGTTTTTCTTTTTCAGTCCAAGCGGACACACACACTAGGACCATCGCACATTCCAGCCAATGGAGTCGAGTCACCGAGTTCGCTTGACAAAGGAGACAGAGATGCAGAGGAGAGCGGAAGAGGCCTGGCGAGTTGGAAACACGGATCTGATGCCGGATTTGATCTCGGCTGGATTTGGAGATTTTGTTTTCAATGAGGAAGAAAATCTGCTTCTTGCTCCTGATTTCCATCATCACGATAACAATCGACAAATTCACCATTGCAGTGTTAATTGCAACTTGACCTGAAATATATTTAATAGGTTTATGAATGAAGTCTCAACGGAAATCTATTACACACAAAAAAAAAACTGCTAGCCCACTTTCTATCATGTCTAGTAAATAAATTACTGAAGTTAATTAATTGTATTGTGGCACGGAAGCGCTTTGATTAAAAAAAAAATATATATATATATATATATAGGCACCTTATCTCATAAGGATCTCACAATTACAAGAAAAGATCTCAAAATTATGAGAGCAGGATCTCGCAGTGCGCTTCCGTACCTGTGCAGTGTTGACATACTAATACTATATATTAGTATGTCAACACTATATACTATATACTATATACCATCCTCAGTTTTAAGAAATGCAAGTATTTCCCAGTGTCTCAAACCGAGAAGGTAGTTATAATAGCGCCACCATTGCCCACTGATTAGAAAGGATTTACAGACGTTTCCTTTTTCTTTATTATATCCTGTAGTTGCGAGATCCTGATCATTTCTCGACAATTTCTTGATAAATATATATATTTTAAAATCTCTTTAAAAAAAAAAAAGCCCACGAAGCCGCCACCCAATCAAAACAGGTTGTTGACCGCACTTTCGAGTCGAATCACTTTTCAAAGTATTTTTCCCCCTGGCACGAAAGACACGGAACACCGTGGTGCAACAGTCTCAGCCCCGTCACGCCATAAAAACACACGGCAATCCGTTTCCAGCCGCCGACTAATCAGCCGTTTAATCACCGAGGTCGCCGCTGAAGGAACCTCAATTAGCTTTCCGCGCTAGTGAGCTCGCCGCCGGATTCCTCTGGCCCCCGGCGCCGCGCGGGAAAAAAGGAAAAAGGAAAAACTCCCGCGTGAGCTCGCTGGCGAGAGGGTTTTTAGATTGTTACAGGCGGCTGACGGCCATGCATGACTGACTGACCAAAACACCCTCAACAATCGTACAGAGGAGGGGAAAAAAAGCTCTTGGAAAAAGGAACAAATGGGGCTATTTTTAAAACTGAGTGCCGGCAGAGGAGGAGAAACAATAAAGCACGGATCACAGGACGCCGACAACCTCCGAGTGGTGGAGGAAATTAAAGCAACTCGCAAATCAGGTTTCAGAGGCTCGGCTGATGATCCGGAGAAATCCTGCAGACTGTCGTCATCGCTGGCCAACGGGCCCGATGACTGGCGATGCCAACTTTCATTCAAAAAAAATACAGGAGGCCTCCCTCCCGCAGTGCTCGGGGTCATGACCTTCACAGGCCAGTGGCTCGCCAGCAGCGGTCAAATCGCAACTTAAAATAGGATTGACTTTGGACCCTAATGCCAAAAGACGACTTCCCTCTACACTGGAACTTTGCAGGTGATTGCAATTAACATGAAAGTTAGACTTTATTTTTTTTTTTTTAAACAGATTAAAGCAGAAAAAAGCGACTTTGTGAAGTTTTCTCCCTTGATTTTCTTGCATAGCCCAACTGAAATTCAAGAAAGTTGTTTTTTTTTTTTGCAGCAGTGATGAAACATGCATAATGCAAGAGGAGCCACGGCTGCCTGAGTGCGTGCGCGTGCGTACGTGCGTACGTGCGTGCCGTGGCGAGCACATTGAGCTACAGTCACGGCAGCGATGCGGCTCAATTAACCAACAAACCCGGCAGACGGAGTCGGTGCACAGACGAGCAGCCGCAGCCCAGCGGCGCTGAACGTTACCCAAACTGCCAGATGGTCCCACGGCAGCAGGAGCTCTTACACAGTCGTACACAGCGCATTACACTGTTGTTGTTGATGTTGATTAATAGAGATACATCATAAGTGCAACAGTTCCTGTCACATCTGTATTTTCTAGAAAAAAGATTGATGATTAAAAACAATTGAAATAAAAATTTAATTTCGTGTTGATTTCAGCCACCGAAAGTATTTAGACTTCCCCGACTGTGTGACAGTGACGGCGCAGAAACAGCTGGAGTGATTCAGGGCTGACTGACGGAGCCGGTGAACTCACACTGGACATGTTTCAGATTCACACAGGAGCTACGACAACAACAACAACAACAACAGCTGTGACAAACTAATCGTATGGGGTTGTTTGGCTGTCAGGGTCAGGGTCAGGGTCAGGGTCAGGGCCCGTCGGCTTGTAGCAATTAAAGGGCAGTTCCACTGTTCTGTGACGCCACTGGCACCGAGTGCGTCGATCCTCCACGATTCCATCGTTTTTCCCTCCATTCACATGAAATCAGTTTCACTCTAAACGGTCCTTCATCCTGGCATCCAGCAGCTCCAACACAGAAAATGGAAGAATGGACAAACATTGAAGACACTGAAAGTGACACCAGAAGGTTGAGAGTCGAGGACTTTGGCTCAAACAGCGCGACGGTGGCTGGTAGCCGGTCTGCTGCTCTCCTGGTCCCCTGATCTCCTGGTCCCACTCTACCTCCTCCTCCTCCTCCTCCTCCTCCTCCTCCTCCTCCTCTTCCTCCAGCAGCTGCAGATAGTTCTGCAGCAGATGATCGGGCTTCTGTTGCTTGCTTGCAGGAGAAGGAGGGAAAACAACAGCGAGCGTGCTGAGGTTTGGCCCAACGCCGATCTGCCGTCACGCCGTTCAGATGTCCGTTTCCAAATGTAAATTGGAAAAATTAATCAACTGAATTGACGCACAGGAATAACTGGGAGCATAACAGAGCTACTGAGTCACTCTTTGATCCCGGATTCCACTTTAAAAATAGCATTTACGCATGGACAATGAAGTCTGACTGGGCCTGTTTCCTTTATGTGACCTGCTGTCGAGCGCCTCGACTGCTGTTTGTCAGGCAACATTAGTGAGAAAAAATAAAAGAGATTGATCTGCAGCCTCCCCTCTTTTCATCTGCCTTCCATCTGAGCCAGCAGACGTCATATTTTCCATCTGTTAAGTGTCTCGTGGGTACCTGCTCCGAGGAGATTTACCGAGGCTGCACTCACATCCTGCTACTAGAAAGAAAGACAGAAAACATTCAGTGAAGCAGAATCAGCTGGTTAACGATGCGACCCGACTTCACCGAGGGGATGATTGTGTCTCAGGCCAGGCTTCCCTGCAGCTGGAATTTGCCCTTTTTTATTTTAGAGAGGTGAGGAGTTGTGTCTGCAATGCATCAGCACCACCACCTGTGGTGCTGTTGCAGGTAATAGTCAGAAAAGCATGACGACACGTGCTTTATAGGGTGTTATTAAGGCCAGCGAGCTGCACCTCCGGAGGTAAACATGCAGACGTGGATTAACTCTCTTCCACATTAACGCCTATATTCACACATTTCCATAATATACGAGACTCCGAACACGTGATGCATGTGTGAGAACGCGGTCTGTTTTTTTTCTCCGGGACCCAATTTGTATCGAAACTGAAATCAACATGCGGGATGAATTACCTCAAGCGAGCTTGTGCAGGATTATGCAAATGAGTGGCAGAGTGACGGGAAGAAGCAGGAAAACAAGTCTTAAACTCCAGAGGTTCCCCTGGAGTGAAGTTTATTGGTCAATTGGCCAGTTCATGGCTACAAAACTTGGATGAGCGTCTGTGGTGAAAGCGTAGTGTCAGTTTCCCTCTGAGTTCAGGTTCTAGCAAGACGGCGTGCCGGGAGCCTGGTCTGGACCTCCCACAGAGCCGCAGGCGGCGTAACGAAGCGGAAATCAGAGGAGGTTAAAAGGGGCCAAACTGATCAATGCACAATCCTCTCCTCATTATCCCGCCTCAGCCCCAAACGTGTCGCTGACAGATAAATGGGGCAGATAATAAAACGCAGCATTGATCTCGGAGCTGCTCGCTGCTCCTCCATTACACTGAGCAAACAGCCTCCTTCCCGCAGGAGACCTTCCGTTTGCACTCTGCCAAGATCTGTTCTTTCTCTTGTTGTTTTGTTTTGTTTTGTTTTTTGGAGAGAATTAAGTCTGCACGGCTCGGCACTTGAACTGCACTGGAAAAGGTGACATTAAAGACGCTCTCGAAGCCAATGCTCCTCTAGCAAGTCAATAGTTGATGTGGGAAACTAACATTTAATTTCCTTCTATTTTCTTTTAATACATAACTGGACAACCACTCGAACAGATAGACTCTTTCTAATCCTCACCACCAGACTGGACGTTATCTTCATTGCACAAGTCAATACAAAGCAGTTGGCAAATGACAGGCGATATTTGAAAATAAATAAATAAATAAATAAATGAATAGAAACGGATGGGGAAACTAAACCATGTGCACGTATCGTGTTTCAAGGTTCAGTGTGTAATATTTGGAGATTTTTAGAAGAAACAGCGATATCAGGTGGTTACATTTAAGATTGCGGCACTCTTTCACTCATGTCCCGTTAGAGACTCGATGCCATCCATCTCCTGAGCTTGCCGGTAAACTATGGTGGCCTGCGAGCACAAACCTGGATACCTCGTCCTCCCTGTTGGTTTCTTTGAGGACGCGAGGGTTCACCACAAATACGAAACGTGCTGTCAGGCAGCTGGATTGTCCACACCAGGCTTCCTTAAAAATATGGTGGTGCAACATAGACGCTAACTGGGAGCAATATGTGTAAGACTCATATACATATAAGAAGTGTGCTGAGGGTAGGGAAACCAAATGACTGTTATTGTACTGCGACTACACTTTTATTAATGTATTTATGGGCTGCATGTTTACATTTTACCAATATAAAAATCATAAATCAAGGCACATTTTACACACGGGACCTTTAAGTGGCTCACTTATCAGCAACCTCTGCAGTAAGGCCAAACCATGCGGTCCACCACTGAAACCAGTGGCTTTGTTATCAGGTTGGATCATTTACTCAACACTTTCTAATATCTCTGTGTAAACAGGAAGTCAAACTGCTGCTGCTGCTGCTGCTGCTGCTGCTGCCGCTGCTGCACCACCCCTGGACAGAAACACGACGAGGCTCCAGGTGAATTTTACTGGTCTGTCTTGTGTGAATTCTAGTCACGAGTCCAGCGCTGTGCACCATTGCTGATCATTGCTCACAGAGTTGTGAGTCCGCTGACCTTTTCCCAATGACCGCTGGGATTTCATCTCAGCATCGCAAGCAGAGTGACGGAAGAGCAAACAGTGGAGCCGCAGAAATAGTGCCAGCGGCGATGATGAAAGCGGTGAGGAGATTGGATCAGAAAAAAACAAAAAAAACAAGTACGTGTGCAGCGTGTGTGTCCGGATGTGCTGGAGTGATAAAGAGCGACAAAATGAGAGAAAAAACACACATCTTCAGCTTCAAGCTAAACAACTTTGAAGGCTGCGGATTCCGCCGACTCGTGTCTCTAAATGTACAGCAGTGATGGGAAATAAATTATCCAATCAAATAAAAGCAGAGGTGCAGACAAAAGTATTAGAGATACCAGCGATGACACTGTGAAGGGATTAAGGGATTAAAACCTTTCTGACCACGCATTTGATCATTTTGAGTTTTTTGTTATGTTCTGTTTTGTGTGTGTTTCTCGCAGCTGATAAACTGGGATCGGTGCTCGACGGCATTTACAGCAGGATCATCGGCACTCTAATGCTGCTTAGCAGTCAAAAACAAGATCCAAATCTGTGACTGAAGGCCCCGCAGTCGTGTTTTGTAAATTCCTCGACTGGGTAATTAATACTGAACTCATTACCTGTAATTACAGTGATGGGACTGAGAGGATGGTATGAATATTAAAACTGCTGCTTTAATTACACCATCTTAAACAGTGAAGCAAACACCCAGCGTGTGTAAAATCTTATGACTGTGTAGTTCTTCCCCTTAATGTAACTGGAAGTCACTAAAGGAAAAAAAAAAAGGTCCAAGAACGCAGCCCTGAGGAGCGACAACTGTTTGTAAAAGTTTGTAAAAAAAGATGAGTAAAGTTTCTATCTATCTATCTATCTATCTATCTATCTATGTATGCATGACAACAGACTTTGTAAAGTTACACTTGGTTCCTCAGTTGTGGCTCAATCAAAGTTTGTGTCAGCCAACACGCTGCTCCTTGTACTTCACTTTTCATTCTTTTTTTCCGCAGCAAATCTGTTTCAACAGTTCAGACGGTTTGTTTATACAAACTGTCGACTGTATCTCAGCCAAACAGGGTGCAGCTTTGTCTCTTTTTTTTTTGGTTTGTTTGTTATTTCCACGACAAATGTGCCTCAAACTCACGTGCACCTGCGGCCGCAGATGTTTGGTGTCACAGTATTTGTGATCGCACAAAAAAAATAAAAGAGTTGAAATGCAGAGTCCCCCCCCCCCCGACACCCCGACCGTCACCCCGACGCCGTCACGCTTCATCGGCCGCCACTCAGCCGCGCCCTAATCCGCTGTTGGCCACGGACCATATTGTTGTGTGTATGGACGGTTGTGTATGGATTCCCGGCGCGGGGATCAACTCCGCCTTTGTCTCCGCGCGGCTCCGACTTCCTCGTCCGACTCTAAACTTCCTGGTGCGGCGGCCGGTGACAGTAATGACACCGTCGTGTCGGGTTGGTCGGAGTCTTTGAAGGGTTCTGTACATAGTGTTCTAACTCCCTTTCTTTGTGTGTGTGTGTGTGTGCGTGCGACTGACTTACTCGACCATGTCCTCCCAGGAACACCACTGGCCCTGGTCCAGGTTCTGCATGTCCAGCCTGAACTTGGCGAGGCAGAACTCCTCGATGTTGAAGGTGTAGTTCGGTCCGCAGCCGAGCGCCAACACACACTGGCACACTGAGGAGAGAAACACACACACACACACACACACACACGGGGTGAGAGTCCGCCGGGTGTTCATATTATTTTGTCATTCCGAGTTCAAACGACGGCAGTTTGGTTGGAAGCACTCTAGAGCGGAAGCACCGGCGACCTGCGAGATTTTCATGTCGGAACAAAGAAGTCGGAGCTCCGTCTGCATCGGAAAGAAAGCAGTGCGTCAGTGCAGAGGAGGAAACTGCAGCCAGTCTGGCTGGGAGCTCTTTGTCTCTCTAAGCGACGACGTCACCGTCGATGGAGGTCTTCAGCAGAACGTCCACCTGGCTGCTGGTCTCTCCAACCAGGAGCACGTCTGTGACAAAACTCAGTCAGACAATCTTGAGAATCCCAGTCGGAGATTCTTAAGATCTGACATTTGAAAAACACTTTGGAGTTGCTTTTATTTCTATGATTGGATTTAAAAAATATACAATTTGAATGTATTGAACCTTCATGCAAAGACATTTAATGCGCTGATAATCTGGTGCTCACACTGCAACTTCATTTTCGGCAAAAAATAAATAAATAATTCCCCTAATTGTCAAAGCTGATGCTATATATCTGAAGCAGCAAAAAGTCGGACCGTCGGAAGCTTTTTTCAGCTCACAGGAACTCAAAAACATTCCAGGAAGTGTCAGAGATTTTTATCAGAATTTAAAATTTCACTTTGCAGTACTGAGCTACGTGACTCGGGACTTTCTCACTTCAACCCCCATGCAACCCTGCTGTTGCATGCTGGGTAACGCTTCCTGTCGCCACCCCGGTGACTCGACCTCACACCTTTACCTCCAATCAAAAAGGTCACGACGTCTGAGCTCTCGTCCCTGCTGAGGCTCTGAACTTTTCACCACAAGTGTCTAATTACACCATCTGACGACTGGGATCGTCAGACAACAGGAGCACGTGCAGCGACACTACAGTGGACCTGATCATCTGAGGGGTTTTTTCCCTTCCTTCCTTCCTTCCGTCCTTCCTTCCAAACCAGTCATTTGCCCTTCAGCGTCCACATGTTTACATCATTAGTGCTGCAACATGTGAGAGTCTTTAATTAACACCAGTGGACCAACTGCATGCATGGCGATGTGGTCTGCAGGACACACACACACACACACACACACACACACGGTATCGCTAACATGTTTGTGCACTGAATGATGTAAAAAAAACAAACAACACCTTTTTTTTATGTTTGGCATGACGGGAAGTCAATCTTGGAGGTCGTGTTTACCCATTAGGAGCAAAAGCAGTTGAATCCATTGGGTACCAGCGCAGTCGTATGCAGGTGCACACATGACATATTGGAGTATTGACCTGACGGACGTGTTTATTGATCAAGTGGTTCAGGGTGAAAAAAAGAAAAATAAGGCAGCAGATACCGTTAGTGCAACGTTGTCTGGACGTGCAGCGCTGCCCTTAAACATCCACAGCCGCGTCTTTTTTTCTCGTTTTTGTTAAATATTGAAACATTCTTGACCCCTCCCCTCTCCGCCCCCCAGGCAGCAGCTCCACAGCCAGAGGCATTTATCGCTCGTAACCCTGAGTGAGTCTCACACTGTGCAGCTCGATAGCCAACCGCCGGTGCATCTGCAGTCTGAACGGGGAAAAAAAACACGCTGACCATTGACCTACTGTAGTTCATCCCTCTGCATGGAGCAGGTTCCCATCAGAGGCACCACCCAACCTGCTGTGATTAGAGCTTTTCTGCTGCAAATTAGGAGGTAAAGGTCACGACTGACTGGGAATTTTCCCTCATTTGCAGCTGTACCTAAAATAAATAAACATTTTAAACGAGCTCTCCAAATGCCTCTCTACTCCACACGGCGAGGGAGGAAGCGTCAAAGACACGCGGCCCTGAATGGCTCCTGACGGCTGAGTGCATTGATGCATGCGCGTGAATGGCTGTGATGGGTGGAGCCTGCACCAGCCGGACGAATGAGACCTGCAGTTAGAAGCACTTTCAGAGGTTGGGGAAGGAAAAAAAAATGAGAAAAGTGCCACAAGTGCCACAAGTGCCGCAGGTTTGCAGCCTGTTTATGGCCTGTTTGTCTGCATTTCACTCCTGTGACAACAGTGTTTGTTTTCTCTCTGCTGGTCAGAGTCAAACTGTCAAATGTCCAATCCTGGACTTCTGGTCCTGGACTTCTGATCCAACACTGGAGCGTCATGCGTAGGGTGTGACCACAATACAGCGAGGACTACTTTCTGCTGACTGTTTCACGTAAACACAGTAAAACCTCATCTCGCCATCACTCAGCCTCAGAGGAACCAACACTCTCTCCAGTCTTCAAGTTGAGCGGCGGCTCTTTACAGCCGATCATCAAGAGCCTGAGCCCACACACACACACACACACACACACACACACACACACCGTCTTATCCAGGGGAATTTTGCTGGAAATGAAGGCAAACAGAGAGGTGATTGCTCACAGATGAAGGATTAACTGAAGCTTCGTGCATATTAAAGCAGGCGTGCAGCTGCCGACTCCACCCCAGGGGGCAGGAGATGGAAGTCTAATTATAGACCGGACGAGCGGACGTAAGAATAATGGGCGGGACTTGAAGGGACTCGGCGGCGCCAGCAGACGAAGAGCTGATGACCTCTGAGAGGACGAGCGGCGGAGTTTCTACCTTGATGGGCAGCGTCATCAAGGTAGAAATAGTTGCAGCGGAGGCTAATAGTAACGGACGCTGTGTGAGCAGCAGGTAAGACCAACGATACCTGGTTTCACATCCGAGTCACCGAAAAGTCTCCAAGAGCAGCAGAAACAGTCGCTAGATTTGTTGCTTTTCACTTGTGGGGTCTGAAGACCCGCTGACGTACAGCAACCTGGTCGGCGCCACCTGGTTGGGTCGACCTGTCGGGCTGATCATCGGGTTGTGATGTTTGCTGACCGGTGGATGCAACACAGCGGCTGCTGTCGTCACGCCAGCGAAGCTCTGTGTCTAATTGGACGAGTTTCTCCACAAGAGCGTCTCCCAGCGCCGAGTCCCAGCCGACGGAGTCCGGGCCGGTGTTTCTCACTCCCGTCTGCGGACCGGTGGCGACAAACAGGCAACGGGCGGCAGATGTTGCCCGTCAGAAACCGAGTCTAATAATTGGGCCGCAAAAAAAAGGGCGCCGCCCCTGGCTGCCCCGCCGCCGTCACTCACAACCACTTTTTCATCCCTTCCTCATCTGAAGCTGGTCGGGATTATTTTTAGCCGCTGCTGCGCGATGATCCAATCTAGCATCAAAACGCCCACCGCCGTGACTTTTAAACGCTTCTTTTTTTTTAGTCGTGACTCATCGCAGCTCTCGGAGCAGAAAGTGAGAGAGAGAGAGAGAGAGAGAGAGAGAGAGAGAATGACATCTTCCCACTTCGCTCAGTTTAGAATCTCACTGGTTTAATGCATTCTGTTTTCACTCGTCGTTCCTCCTCCTGTACAGGAACGACGAGTGCTTTTTTGTTCACTCCCAGAAAAGTTTGGACTGGCATCAACACTTCCGGTAAAAGAAAAAAGAAAAAAAAGAAAAAGAAAAATAACTCTTCAACTGTCATTTTGCTGTGCTGGAAAATCAGGGCATGTTTCAGTTCTGCATCGAGAAAAAACAAATAAAAAAACGTTGAATTGTCTCGTCAGCCGCTGTCGGCAGTAAAAACTTGTGGAATGTGAACTTGTTCCTCCTCCTCGGAACTTCTGGTTGCGCTGTTTATGTTGAGTTTCAACTTTCTCTGTCTCTGTAGATAAGACAGCGAGGACAAAAAATAACCAAGTGTCTCTGCAGACAAATGTTTCGGCTTTTGAAGCAGCGCTAAATCAATAAACATCTTTTCCAAGTGATTTGGAATCCTTTCACACATCCATCCGGGGAAGTTCCCACAGAAAACACTTCCACCAGTTGACTGGATGAACCTTTTAAAAAAAACAAACCAAAAAACTGACCAACAAGAGTCCAGACTTGAGATCTTATAGCTGATTGGCTGAACTGCGAGTTGAAAAGTTAACAGCGTGATTGTCAGTTATTGCCTTGCTTGGATCTAAACAAGTGAAGTCGTTTTGTCACTGCAGGTGATTCTCGAGAGTCAACGATGTTCATACAGTCACTGAAAAAGCAACTTTCCCCTCCTCGTATTTATGCAGAATTTGTCTGTTTGCTTTTCTTCTCTGTTTCCACATGCATTACAGTCCCTTCTGTTGATTGTTTTCTCATACCCCCACAAATGCCCATATTGCCAAACTGCCAAGACTCTGGATTAGAGCGCCGCTTCGTCTGACATCTTCCAGTCAAACAACATCTGCCCACCTCCCTATTCTAAACAAAACACAGCTTTTTCCGCAGCTGCGTCTTTGGCACCACCTTCTTTCAGATCCTTCACACAATCTGCTCACTTCTCTTTCAGTGAAGGAAAGAAATGTAGATGTAGAACATTTGTGAAAAAACAACTCTAGATTCTGGTTCTTCAGAGGGACGTTGAGAAGTGCTGCGTCCCAAAAATCAAAGGTTTGACAGTTTCAGACTGAAATGTCTAACTGGAACCTATTCAACCTTTAAGTGTGCAAACAGTGGTTGAACCTGAAGGTGCATATGCACAAACAGCAAGTCAAAGTTCCTACAGTGCTCATTAGGGGGACGGCAACTCTGTGGAAAATAGTTATTATTGACCTCGTGCCCTCGGAATAATGATGCACTTTCCACCTCCTCCACTTCTTGGCCTGCAGCCCGTCTGTGGCGCAAGATAGCAACCAAGGCTGAAGCTCACAAAACCTCTCAAGAAGTCGCAATAATGCTCGTTCAGAAAAAACTGGCAGCTCTTTTGGTGCACTGACAGCTTTTAGTAAATGCTTTTAGTACCTTAGAAACCCAAATTTGCAAATAATAATAATGACAATAATAATAATTTAAAAACATTTTGCTTCATCCAATTAAAGTTACGGTCCACTTTTCATGGGCCAGACTTGCTAAACTTTTGCAATGTAAAAATTTCAAGAACATGCAGCTACACCAGCTGCAGCTACTTAAAACACTTTGTTATTGTTCCGTTGAATCCCTATTTACTAGAGTTTTACTGGGATAACAGAAACCCCACAAGGGCCTCTTATTTTTCAGACCAACAAGTTTTCTGAGATGTGTGAAAAGAAATGGAACGCTCCCCGGAGGAGGGTTTTCACGCTGGTGTCGGAGATCTTGCTGGAATTTATGACCTGGGCACCTCACACTTTACACTTCTTCTTCCTCTCCTCCCTCTTCTTCTTCCTCTCCTTCCTCTTCTTCTTCTCTCCTTCCTCTCTTCCTCTCCTTCTTCTTCTTCTTCTTCTTCATCTTCTCTTCTTGCCTAATTTAAACAAGCTGCCCTCCGCGAACTCCCACGATGCCTCAGTGCAGTCAAGTCCATAGTTAGCCAGCGGCTTGCTGCCACTGCCGGCGTCTCACAGGACAGCAGCTTGAACTCTCTCCCTCGCTCTCTTTCTCTCACTCACACACACACACACACACACACACACACACACACACACACAGACTGGCTGGCTTTGTTGTTTGACTGGTTTAAGAGGTTAAAACCGTCTCATCTCGTCTCGTTTGGGGCACCAATCAGTCGAGCAGCTTACTGAGAACTGAAGCTCCTCCGACGTGAATTTAGAGGATGCTGAGACCAAGAAGAAGACGAAGAAGAGAGGGGGTGAGAGAGAGAGAGAGAGAGAGAGAGAGAGAGAGACAGAGAGGGAGGGAGAGAGAGGGAGAGAGAGGGAGAGAGAGACAGAGAGAGTCAATCTGGTTCTTCTCCCTAAACAGCCGAAGGTGTCTGTTCACAAGATAAGACGTGTTGAGAGACTGTCGAGTGCATCACAGTTTGCAAATGAGCTGGATTGAAATGATTCACTCTGTTGTGTAGTGGAGACACGCACACACATGCGCTTGCACACAAATTACAGTTGTTTCCACCTCCTCTGCTGCTGTCGGTGGTTCAAATCCGACCCTGGACGCCTTCACTTAATTCAAGAGAAGTTAGAAGACAATCCCCCGAAAAGTCCGAGAACCTCACTGCAACAGTGGTCTGGCTGAGATGGCCATTAAGTTCACCTACTGAGCCATTCTCCACCTACCAGCACTTCTGCGTGTTTGTCGTTAATAAAGCCTGCGGTGAGTTTCAGCGCAACGTGGCACTGCTTTGCGAAAAGCAAAGTAACGAAAGAAAGAAAAGAGGAAAGAGCGACCGCAGCAACAAACGAGCCGTTGAATTTGACTCCAGCCTGGAGCTGCAAATCTGAGCTCAGCTGATTAGAGAGGACACACACACACACACACACACACACACACACACAGATATCCTGACATAGGGCTGGCAGAGGTTTCTGCCTGAGACAAATATCGCAGGATATAAAGTCCTGCAGGCCAGAATTAAGTCTTGTGTCTCTGCAACAAGGGAAAGTTCACATCAGACCAGGACGAATCCCAGTTCACCCAGTTCAGCCGGCAACCCGTCAGCCCCGTCGAACACCGGAGGTGAAAGGAGTGTAAGAGTCGCACGGGTCAGTCGCGTTCAGAGAAAATCTGGTCAATAACCAGAAAAATGAAGCCTGATGTAAAACCTCAGGTTGTCCTGTGGTCTGAGCCGCGGCTGTTTAATACACAACACGTCCTTGAACAGCGACGTCTCGCTACATCTAAAAGTGTGTTGCTCTCGAGGGAGAGAGAACGACTCCGGAAGGGTCCAAACAGCAGCCGGTCATCTTCGTTCATATCAAGATGCCGCTGATTTTACAGTGTGCGCTTCGAGATGATGAAGGCATAAATTACACGTGAGAAATAGGACAAAATTACCATAACTGTCATTTCATCTTTTATGCGTCACTTCACACTACATCATAGTGAACAGAAAAGAGGAATATTTTCAGATGGCAGTTACTTCACAGATCATCAGTTCCTGGAGGGACTCAACTTGAGTCTGAGGAGTTAAAAACAAGAAGCGTCTCAAGCTGAACACGTCACATGATGCGCTGTGGTCCAATCCCAGTGTTATTACTGAAATTAGCTGCTGCTGCTATATATGCAGCCTGTTAGATATGTAGGAAATATAACCCAAACAATAATACCTGATAAAAGTCATGCTTCAATTCTTCAGAACTCGGCAACCAAAGACTTGAATGAATCTGTTTTTTTTTTTTAGCACAACGGTGGTGATGTTGGTGCCGCTTCATTGATATTCCTGCTGGTGCCACCAGGTCCTCCCAGAATGATGAAACCAAATTAAATGTGCTAAACGAAGCTTCAAATAATTGCACGGTTTCTCTCACATCAACAGCAGAAATCTAATTCTCGTCACAGGGATTTTGGCTCCAGGGGCAGTTGGTTATCAGATCTTCCAGATAATGAAATAAATAAAGTTTTAACTGAATTCATAATTGATTTGGGGAAGAAACACCGCACCACGGAGCAGTGACGGTGAAGTTTCAGTATAATGACCTCTGCAGGCTGGGACGTCCCTCTGCAGGAGCCCAAAGACGGAGGAAACTCCAGGAAAGCAGCAATCAAAGAATGAAATTTAAATTTCAAAATTTGAATGAAAAATTGAACGCAGTGACCTGGTTTAAGAATTCCAAATACGACCGCGACTGGTCCTTTGAATCATGGACAGTCAGACTGGTTGCTTCCCAAAGAAGGAAGAACACACACACACACACACACACACACACACACACACACACACAGTGACTCACTTTTTAATGAACAAAAACAAGTCAATATAGGCCTTTGTGACCAGGATGCAAACACACTGTGTAATGGCATAATGTAAAAAGGTGTGTGTGTGTGTGTGTGTGTGTGCCACATCTCTGGCTTCTAGTCCGGTCATCCATCACCGGCTGATCATTACAGCTGCAGGCTTTCGGCACAAACGGGGAGTCGCCCCAGCTGGTCTCTGTCACGCAATTAACACAGATAATGAGACGCACAACGTCACACAACCAGAGGATGAGCCAGCGTGGAATCTTATCTGGAGACACCAGAGGTGCAGAGATGAGCCGGAGGTGCAGCGCCACACCGGAGAGGCGCAGCAGCAAGATGTTTCACTTTCTCTCTCGTTATAAACAGGAAGGAGGGACGAGCTGAAAGGAAACGGAGTTGTTTTCACTGACTCGCCGGTGAGGAGCTGATTGAGATTTCTCTCCGCTGCCTTGACATCGGTCCCCGCAGTTCACCACAGTGAGTCAGATTTCCTTCCAAACTGTCTGAACTGGACGTCTGACTCGGATCTCCACCGCTCAGCAGAGCGCCGAGGCGGCCAGATTACTCAAGTTCTCCATCAGTCACATTCCTCCGACACATCAGAACCTCCTCACGGAGCCCAGCAAGGACTCGCTGCCGCCGCCAGATGAGGTGTTTTCTTTCAAATCCATCTTCTTTAACTCGCACATCCATCTGAAGGAGCAGCAACGAAGAAAAATCCAGTCAAAAAAAAAAAACTCGGAATGTGATTGGACAAAACCCTCCGTCAACAGCTGCAACTTTGCTGTATTACAACATGAGTTAATTTGCTTTACTTTCCCTTCAATTTACATAAGAAAAACTTCCCTGAACTAAATTCCTCTGGGATATGAGGAGGAGAATTTTCTACAGGTGTTTCTTTTTGTTTTGCGGTCGATGTGAAAAATGCTTTTTGGGCCAGATGGGGTTTTGGCTGCAGTACCTTGAGTGGCCACTGGAAAAGACTCACTATGCTGATATATTGCCAGTCTGGTAGCCAGGTCTTATAATACATCCATAGTCAGAAATCACCAGTGGCTCAACTGGGGAAACTTTTTCCATCATCATCATCATCATCATCACCATCATCATCAACGCTGACTCAATTACAAAGATCTAGATCTCGATCTAGATAGATCTAGATCCTAATACTCATCTTAAACTGTCTTGTCAAAAATAAATACATAAATAAAACCACTTGAAGTTTCACCCAGACGCTGGCAGACTGACTGGCGGTGGCAGGCAAAGGTCGGCGAGCAGCCGACGGCTGAGCGATGAGGTCACGGCGGCTGACGGATGTGTGGACCTCCGAGACGACGACGGCGTCGATAAATTTGAGGGAGCTGTAAAACTTCCCCCTGACTGTTGACCTCAGACAGCAGCTGGAGGAAGTGGATTTTGCTCTTTTATTCCCCAACAAAAGAGAGTGGACCCATCAATAGTCTGTGTTTAATCAACATGAAGAGGAGATTAAGATTAAAGGCGGAGCTGGAAAGAGGGCAGGGAGGCACAGGGCTGCGCTCTGATTGGTCGCCGTGCTGCCAAAAGGAAAACGACAGATTCTCTTTTTTTTCTCTCTCGTTCTCCTGCTGAGTTTCGGCAAAGATTTTGGTCAACATGGCAGCAACGCGACGTCAAACCTGGAGCTCCAACCAACTGGCTCAGTTTGTCCAGTCACGTCACTCTGAGGTTTTTATAACCACTTTCCCCTTTCCAGACATTTCTCCTCCATCTCTTGGAAACGTGGAAATATTCCAGTCGGCATCACTAGTAATAATGTAAGCGATGTCTCTGTGTCCAATATGTTGGATTCCTGACATCTGCATCTAGTTTTAAAAAAATCTGTGTCAATAAATAAAATGAAGACTCAATAAGGCTGAGTGTCGATATGTTAAAGGCCTGCAGCACTTGAACTCCAGCCGATTTGACCCCGATTGGGCCGCTGTGACTGAGTGAATCCCCCTCCCGCCCCCCCGATCCTCGGCCTTTGTTGTTCAGCTGAACTATGCGGCTCGGCGGTGGAGCACCAGACAGCGACGCGGTTCTCTCAGGTCACATTCCTGTCACAGGGCCTCAGTCTCGCTTTCGGCCCTCTAATCCGCCGAGATGCAAAGCGAGTTAAGAGATTTTCCCACTTTTAATACGTCAAGTTTGTTTTTAATGACTTTGCAGGAAGCTCAAAAGTCTGAGAAGGAAACAAAAAACCCATAAGCCGAGCTGTTTGTCTTGTTTTTTTTCCTTCATCCTCTCTAATCTCATCAGACAAGTCCCGCTGCCGTGACTGCGGGCGCCGCGGCGCTGGCATCAGCCAACCGTCTGACATTTTCCGCCTCTCGGCGCCGCGATTTACGTCCCTTCATCTCCAACGCCGCGATCACAGAAGTCACAAAACACGGCACTTTAGATGACGACAACCTCCGTTCTCGTCTCACCGCGGGTAATAAATCCCCTCGTCCCCGACAACTACAAAAATTGAAGAAATAAAAATAATAAATATATAATAACTTTATATAATAACAGTCGTGTCAAGGCTCTGTGTCAGGTGGTCAGGTTCAGATTTCTGCAAGAGACAAACAGGCTGAGAAGCTCTTATTGACTCCCACTGAGAACTCCTGCAAGATGGTCCGCGTTAAAATTTTCATCAGCCGTTGGGATTACACCTGCAATCTGTTGCCGCCGCGCCGGGCGTCCAATTACATGCTCGTGAAACGCTTGATTAGATTAGAGGTTCCAGCTGATCAGGGCCCCAGAGCCGAGGTGTAATTCACCAGATCGGAGGGTGGGGACGTGTGCAGACCAGCGGAGGAGGAGAAGCAAGAAGAAAATAACAGCGTGATTCACTCGGCAGCGCTGTTCGACCGAGCTGGACGAGAGACGGGCTCCTCGGGGTCGGTGGACACTGTGCAGGAGGTCGAGGACCCCAGGGTGGTGAAGGGCCACCTGACGCTCCAGCTCTCCGTCACGTGTCGCGCATTTCCACCATGGCCACAAACATTGGACGGCACCAACGACGCACAAGTTGTGTTGAAAGACTTCAGAGCTTTGACCTTGGACGTTCGCCGCAGGCAGTCGCGGCGGCTCTTCAAGCTTCCTGATTGGAATCGCAGTGAACGGATGGAAAACAGGCAGTTCGAAGCAAAGCTGAGATAAGACTGTTGAATATATTTTTCAAAAAAACTCATTCTGAGGTTGTGGGTTTCGATTCCTGGGCTGCGAGGATCTTTGTGTGGGCAGTTTGCACCTTCTACCTGTGTGTGTGTGTGTGTGTGTGTGTGTGTGTGTGTGTGTGTGTGTGTGTGTGTGTGTGTGTAGAGACGTTCACGTACGACCCTGAGTGCTGCAGGATGAGCGGCGACAGGAAACAGAAGGACCGATATTTTTCCTTTTGTCACGAATAAAAAAAACCCGTGCACGTGCACGTGCACGCTCACAGAACTATTGTTGATTGGTATAAGTGCACACGTGCACACTGAGGTTTTATTATGCGCAGCGACCTGTTTTTCCTTTTTTTTTTTTTTCCTGGGCCGTTGTTCCTGTCCAGCAGACACCCTCTCATTGTTTCCACCTGGTTGTTGTTGAGCGTGCGCGCTCCCGCAGCAGCCATACAATGAGGAGGAGCGCCGTGGCAGCAACACGGCCCCTCCCCCTCCACACACCCAACACACACACACACACACACCAACGCACACACGCGCCCACTCTGACGAGCTCTCGTATCGGCGGACATTTCATGAGCTGATTAAACTTTCATGGGAGCCACTTCCCCACATGTGACCCGAGGGGGCGTGGCCAGAAGAAAAGCAAAGAAATAAAGGCTGCCAAGATTCAGCGGCTGCGTGTTTGACTTGGTCTCGGGTTGCACGCTGTGTAACAACGGGCTAATGTACTACAGTAGCTGCACAAGCTGCCGTCCCAGATGTAAACACGCCGTTAGGGCTTCAGAAAAGAAAATAGTGGCTGTTTATTTATTCATCTAATTTCACGCCATAAGCGAGTAGGGTTTCTTTTAATGTGGTGCTTGAAGGATACAGGACTGTGCAGACGCTCCTCTGTGAGTTAAAAAAGCTCCAGCTAAGAGGCTTTCACTGATTTTATGAGAGTTTCAGAACACGCATAAAATTAAAGCAAAAAGCAAAAACACCTGCAGCCAGGGAGCTGTAAAGTCATTGTTATGACTACTAGTTTTTTTGCTCCCACCAAATGCATCATATATCTGGAGACGATCATTTGGGTGGAAAAAAGTAATAATCCCAAGGGTTCATCACAGGAGAAATTTCCAAATCCTGGATATTTTCACACCGTTGCGTATCTAAATATAGATTTTCTTTCTTGATGCAGTGAACGTCGGCGACTGAACTTGTTCCACTTGGGTTGCGGCTACAGCACCTCTCTGACACTGGCTGAGCATCGGATGTCTCGCCCAGAGGCACCGCGGTGACATGAGAGCGGCGTGAGTCACTCAGCGAGTCACATGACCGGACTGGAGCCACTGCAGCGCACGAGCAGAGGCCGCGTGCGCTGATCCTGTGGCGCTTTACTCCATCTGTTTTTTCTTGTTCTTTCTATTCCACTTAATTGAAAGAATCTCCCATCATCTGTGTGTGTGTGTGTGTGTGTGTGTGTGTGTGTGTTTGAGTGGAAACGGCAACGGCAATTACCCGCAGCCAACAAGTGGCCCATTTCGCCGCCTCGTGCACGCGCTCACGCACACGCACAATTGTTCGCTCACACGCACAACTCACTGCCGCAATGCAACGCAGCTCATTAGCCGCCGAGGCGTGACGGCGAAATCTGGGGCTGCCGCTTTTTGGACGTACACGCACGCACCGCACGCATACAGACATATGCATGCATGTGTGCGTGTGCACGTCCACAAGCAGGCACGAGGGCGCCGAGGCGTCACGACACGACGATGAAAAGAGAAAGAAAGCGAAGCCCGACGTCGACACCTTCACCTGCCGGCTGCTAATTGGGAGGAGGAGCCAGAGAGAGACGGGAGGAGGAGGCCGGTGGTGTCCAGTGATGTGATAATAGTCACCGCCCTTATTACAAAAGGAGGTTGTAATGATCTCCACACCAGGCTGACGTCAAACAGGAAGTGAAGGAAGACCTGGAAGCGCCGACGTGCAAATATAAAATAAAAAAAAAAAAAAACCCCGCAAGAAACAGCGTCTCCGTAATTGAATGCTGTGTCCGTCAACGCAAAATACAAAACGTCAACGCAAAACTGCCTTTTGCACTGCTTTTGCTTTTGCTCCCATTTGCGACTTGCAATTTCACAGCAATTCAAAGCCGAGACGCCCGATTGCGAGATCATTTGCTCCAATTTGGAATTTTCCACGCTGCCTCGCATGATTGGACGTTAAGTCCCCTGCTGAGAGCTGGCGGGCTGAGCGCCGCCAACGGGTGACAGGCGAAACGGTAAAGAAGGAGAAGAAGAAGAAGAAGAAGAAAGGGAAACAGGGAATTACATGGCTCTTTTCCTTTTTCTTTTTCACTTGAAACGCATGACGACGTCTCAACTTGAAAAGCAGTTTTAGTTAAATGGAGAGAAAACTTCTCTATAGTGGACGCGCGCGCACGCACACACGCACACACACACACACAGGAATCTATTCGGGAACCTGATTTACCACCTGGCAGAAACTTTAATTAAGTCCAAACTCCAAACAGCAGCTGAGTGCGACGAGCTGAAACCATCCTGGTCTTCATGTAAAGGAGCTCGCTGGAACAAGGATTCTGGGGTGAGAAAGCGAGGAAAAGCAATCTCCCCCACGCTCCTAATCCCCCACCCCCAACACACACACACACACACACACACACACACCGACTGCACACCTTCAAAGTGGCGACAGAACTCGAACGAGTTGAACTTCATGTTGTGCTTTGTGCCTTTCACAGCCAGTGGTGGTGCTGGTGGTGAAGGTGGTGGTGGTGGTGCTGAGCCGATGCAGTAACGTTGCTTTGATGTCTGAAGTTCCCAGAATGTCACTCCAGGCTGACCAGGACCAGGACCAGAACAAAGAACAAGAGCAGGAGCAGGACAAAGACCAGGATCTGGACCAACAGCAGGAAGGAGAAGGACCATAATCAGGACCAGGACCAGGTCCAGGAACAGCTACTAGCTGCCTGGTCGCCTCTTCTGCATCAGCTCAGGAGACTCTGATCTCTTCTCTCTCTCTCTCTCTCTCTCTCTCTCTCTTTCTCCCCATCGATAATGCTTGACCCCCGCCCTCCTTAATGCAGGAACTCCGCCCTTCCAGGAGTCGTTGGGCGCTGCCCAGAGCTCTTTCAGAAGCTCTCTGAGGCCATTACTTTGACACTTGGCAGCTCTTTCCTCCGACCTCTCGGCCGTCTAGACGCAGCTAAGCTGTTTCTGAGGGATAAAAGCCTCTCGTGGCGGCGGCAGCTGTACACAGCAGGCAAACAGACAGCAAACAAACCCAGCGGACCTCCGGTAAACACCCGGCCGTCTTCGACTCGTAAGGAAAAACGAAACAGAAAAAACTAGGAGCCTTTGTGAGGAGCCGCGGTGCAGCGGCAGGTTCGTCCTCGGACGGCGGCGGATGAATGACGGCGGCGCCGGCTGCTCCACCGCCGCGTGTAAACAAAGAGTGCGTTGCATTTCCACATTAGCATACAAATTGAAAACACAATGCTGCTTAAATCATATGGATGTTGTTCTTTCATTGCCAGGTTGAAAAGAACCCATTTGATTTTTTTTTCGTGCATTTATTGAAATCATTGGGTTTTTTTGTTGTCAAGTTGCAGATTCTGTTTTCTGGAGCTGCGTGGAGCAAATCCATCCATCCATCTACTTTCTACTAACGTTTCTGCTGCACCTTTGGAAGACCAACCTCCAGCACTACAACACGAACCTTCAGAGAACCCGGACAGAACCTGGAGAACCCGGACAGAACCGGCGCAGACACAGGGAGAACTTGAACCTTCCACACAGAGCAGTCCAAGGGCTGGGAATCAAACTAGCAACCTTCTTGTTGTGAGGCCATCGCGCTGACCACTGCACCACCGTGTCAGTGCAGTCTTTTGAAGAAGCTTTATTTTACAGTCTGTCCCTTGTCTGAACACATGAAGCTGCTATTAAGGTGAAAAGAGAGAGAGAGAAAAAATCACTGTGATGCCCCGTGGTGCTGCTTAATATCTGGAGCTAATTAGACCAGGAGGAGGAGCTCTTCTCAGGGCTCTTAGTGCTCCGCTGCCCCACTGGACTCACTAATCCCCCTCAGCAGAGAGTAAAAAAAAGACCGAAAATGAGCAAAGACGCTGCTTGTGTTAAAATAAACTGCCTCTTTTTTTAACCTTGTCCATGACCTTGAAAAGTTCACTACTGTGCAGCATCAAGACTTTGGGGTCGATACCGTGGATCCCAGTGTTGCGTTGCACAGTCATGTTGCGTTGTGCGTTTCTGCGACAAAGCAGAAGAGTCTCACCACACCCGACAGCGGAGACGCCTTCAACAAGCTCCGCCCACCAGGACAGGACACGCCTCCCGCTGTTGGTTCCTGCTTCGCCCGTCCCTCATCCTGCTTTTCCAATTAGCCAAAGTCCAGTAGGCGTGGCGGATACGCACGCGCGCGCACACTCTCTCACACACACACACACGCGAGAACATTAAACTTACCCATCCGGTTCCGCCCACCTCATTAATCTTTGTCTTGGAGCATTTATTGCTCTCTCTTTCTCTCTCTAAGTTCCTGAAAACGTCCTCTCCACTCTACAACACGGCCACTCAACCAGGTGATCTTGGACCTGAACGGGAGGCCAGCAACTGCTCTTTAGATCAAGAATTAAAATACACACGTACAGACCCAGAATCAGCACCGCTCTTCCTCACCGAGACGCTGCGTCGCCCCATGGCTCCGTCCTCCTAACGTGCACCCTGAACCATGCAAGACTTTCCACAGCGATGCAACACTCAGCGCTTATCACTTCAAGAAGTATGTGGCATTTCACTATCAGGGCGCCTGGATCTGGTCTTCTTCAAAAAAAAAATGCAAGTGCAATACTCCCCCCGCCGCTCCATCGCATGTATTTTCCTGGCAAACATTCAGACTTTTAGAGCCACTTGATTGGATAAAGTCCGCAGCCCTGAAGTGTGGAACCCTGGGAGCCGGTGGATGGCGGAGGAGGACGGATTAGGAAACCAAGACATGCATCTCAACGCCGGAAAGAATGAGACGATCCCTCCGTAAGCTGCTCCGCTCTGAAGAGAGCCGCCAAACTACCAGCGGTAAACACCAGATTTTCTTTTAATAATGCTGCTCAATTTTGGAGGAGCGGGAGGAGTTGATGAAATGTTTAGCCGAGGGAGGCGAGATAGGCCCCGGCCCCGGCAAGCAGCAGCAGCAGCTGCAGCAGCTGCAGCAGCAGCGAGGATGCTGATTGCTTTCAGGCTGCTGACAGTCAGACTGTCAGGACTGCTGAACGTCTCCATCCAAGTCGCTTCCCTTTTGCCATCCCAACAGCATCTGTGTGTGTGTGTGTGTGTGTGTGTGTGTGTCTGTGTGAGTGAATATCTTGGAGGAGTTCAGGTCGAGTCCAGAGCCGCCAGGCGTGAGATGATGGAGTCGAGGGAGAGGAAGAGGATTAAAGAGTCTCTGAGTGCCAGCAGGTCCTGAAACCCGTTGAGGAAAAACACCAACACCAAGCGTCTTCATTTTCCTTGTTCACTTTTTTTTTTCCAATTATGCAGCAATCTGGATTTTTATTAATTTTTTTTTTTTTATTGCTGAGTGCAACAAAAACTGAAGTTATTATTGTTTGCATTAACCTTGACTCGTTCTGTCAGTTTGCTGAAGTTTATGTTTGGAATATTTGAATAAAAAAAAAAAAAACAGGACTCAAGGATGGAGATGTGGTGAAAAACAACGAGTCAATCTGCTGCTGCTGTGATGAGTCATAGCTTTTGTTTTTTGTAAACACAGAACACCTACACACAGCGTGCATGAGAGGACAGGAAAAAAAAGTGGCAGAGCGGTGAAAGTTTCCCGTCGACCTCTTTGTCAGAGGACATTTTGTTAAATACAGCTGTCGCTGTGTTTTTTTTCCAAGGCTCATATTTAAAATTCACAAAGCCGTTTATTGTTTTACAAATGTTTTATACTGAGACTTTCTGCATCAGTGGAAGAATAAACTGTCCAAAGTTTGGCATAAAGGCGGTGGATGACAAATCTACAAGTTGGCTGAGTGAAAGTTAAATCGCTGCATTCAAGCATCTGAGATGACGCACGGCCGAAGACGACGAGGACTCTGCAGAAGAACAGAGGACTGGAGATAAGACGCAGACTCTTCAGAAACACCTTCTGTGAGGCTGAGAGCCTTTTCAAGATCACTGATACACTTCCTACACTCCGTCCCTTTGTAGCTCTGACTCTGAAGTCTGCTGCAGTTTTCTACTTGACAGCCATTCTCAAATCCTTCCTGTCATCCCAGGGCTATCAATGAGGCATATGTGCCCTTTTTGACATCACACACTGGAGAAGTGTGTTTGAGCCTCCACTCTCTCAGACGTGCCGGGGCGGCCACAGCCAATCACAGGCCTCCATCTGACCTTCCAGTCCTCTTCTAACTTCTCTCCATCCATAGATCTCCTCTTTGCTCTTCCTGCAGGCCTCCTGCCTCCCACCTGCAACCTCAGCGTCCTTCTATAGCCAGATATTCACCGTCCACAACTTCTCAGTCTCAAAGGCATCTCTGGCTTCACCTCCTGAACATCTGCTTGCTGATCCAGCTCACAGCCAGAGAGCAGCTCAGCATTTTAATCTCTGCCTCCTCCTGTTTGGTACTCGGCGTCTCTAAACCAGACAACGTCGCTGCTCTCACCACTGTCACACACACACACACACAACACTATCAGAATCCATTTTGCATGCATATAAAACCTTTGAAGAAATTGTTGGTTGGTCATCAGAAACAGTATGTAAAGTATTTTTGCTTGGAATCCAAACTAATTTACAAAGATATATTTAAAAAAAAAAAAAAAAAAAAAAAGGTCTCTTCTTTGATCCCAGATCTTGACAATCTTCATTTTTTTTTTTTTGTTTTTTTGTTTAATCCAACCCCAACTACATGCTTGATTCTTTCAGCAGCAGGTTAAGTTGAAGGAGGAATTACTGTAGTTGCTCTAGTCTGGCCAACGTGTGAACGAGACACGTTGGCCAGACTAGAGCAACTACAGTAATTCTTCCCAAACTTAACCCCAGCTCCCCGTCTTCCCTCAACTTCCCGCCGCACAGCGCAAAACACTCACCGACGATGAAGCACAGCAGCGGCGTCTGCCTGTGCAGAGTTGCCGTCGCCGTCGCCGCTCCGCTCTGCGACCCCATCCTGCCGCACTCCAACCGCTCCGCTGCGCCGAAGTTCTGGGGTCAAACTGGGCTGGTCGGGTCGGGTCGGGTCGGTGGGAGTAGCAGAGAGAAAGAGCGGGGCAACAGGACCTCAGAGAGCCGTCACGGGTGACAGCGGCTCCAGGGATCCATGGAAGGAGAGCATCCGGCGGCCCGGCCGCGGCAGAAGCCCGGTGCTGCTCCGCAGCTCTGGCACCGTGCGCAAAGAGCTGCAGAATCCGCAGAATTCCGAATCCCCTCGCAGCCCTGCGGTCACCGGTCCTCCGCCATACCTCCGTGTAAGAGTACAAAACAAACAAAAAGAAAAAAAATCTATCTTCCCTCAACTGGCTGCGTGACGGAGGCAGGTGCGTGAGAGCGCGCGCTACGCTGCGCGCAACGGGACGCAGGCGGGCAGCACCTTTGGAGACGAGCAGGTTGGAGGGACGCGGCGCACTGTTAATGGCACACACGGGGACCCGCACACAGCAATCACGAGCGGAGTGCAACCGACTGAGGGGTGATTTGGATGGAGGGAGGAGGCACGCGCGAGGGGGGAAACTCTCCGTTGGTACTTTTCCATTGGTTCAGGGGAGAAGAAGCAGCGGCCGGAGCAGCCTATGGCGAGACACTCCTGCGGGGGCATTATTGTGGCAAAAACTATTTGCCAAGGCGTATCTGAATTCCGCCTTGCGCGTGTTCACATCTGTGTGTGCAATAGAGATCTGTGTGCGCGTGTCCACATCTACCGTGTGCGCCTATACGAATATTTGCAAGCGCGCATCAACGTGTGTGCATGTAATCAAGGTATGTGTATCTGTAGGTGTGAACTACAGATCGGTGAAGTCTGTCACCCTCAGGACTCTGGTTCTCCCACAACAGCAGCAACACATCATCGAGTGCTCCGCGCCGACTAGTGGTGGGTGTGAAGGCTGCATGGCTTTTGCGGCCTCGAGCCTGTGAGCCCGCGCTCAGGGCCGAGGAAGTTACCGACACCTGAACCCTCGCTACACGCCTGCGGATCTCCCACGGCAGAAGCGTCACAAAGGTCACGTGTGTGAAGACGGCAACAATAGAGGACTCGCGCCGCAGTTGTGAGGCTGATGACTATACGTGAAGTTTTACTGTTTCAATAATAATGATTTATCTGGATTTATTTCAGTCCTAACCGGTGATAAACTGCTGCGAGAAATCACTGGTGCAGTAATGTCTGCATTTATTACCTACATAACAAAACGATCGGTTCACTCGCGCGCCGAGAACAGGCGCAAGACGGGGAGCAACGGATTTAGAGTTGCTCAACACTGCCATCTAATGGATAATTCAGGCGTCACAGCTCTTAAAACTCGTACAGAACGATTTTCTGTGTCACGTAAAAACGCACCACTGTATTAGGGGGAAAGGAGGAGAAAATGTCATTGATATTCCCAGTTCTGCATATCGTTCTTGGCTGTGACTATTTATTTTTTTTTTTTATAACAAATCCTATTTTTCTTTCTTATATTTTTGGACATTGTGCATGTAATAAAACTTTGCACAACATTTTCACATTTATAAAACCAGTTTATAAAAGTACAAGGCAGCTGAAGTTTTGTTTTTTTTTGTTTTTTTTAAATGCTGTAAATTAGGCCAGCAGTTCACACACCAGTGAGTAGCCAGCAATTGGTTCAAAGACCTCTGACAGGAAGCACAATCTCCAGAACAACTGGTACGAATCAGCAGCTCTGCTGTGTAACAGCGCAACTGAACACAGACAAAAGCAGAGAACAGCGTCAAACCAGGACAAGGACAGCACAAGCTTTAAAAAACCGGGGCAGAAAAGAGAGAGCAGAATAATACACAAGTCTTGTGGCTCGGATATTAAGTAAAGCCACACAAATAACATCATTGACCTCATGAGAGGAGGAAATCAGCATTAAAAAAAAAAGAAGGTTTGTTTACAAGTGCAAAAATTGTTGCCACGTGACTTTCAGGCCGAGAGGCTTCGGCTCCTCTTACACCCACCGCTGCCTCCCAGTCTGTCTGTCTGTCTGTCTGTTTGGGCGACGCTCACCATGGCAACCAAGTGTAAACCAACAGCAGGAGGTGTGAACAGAAGCTATAGAGTGGAGAGGCCGTCAGGAAGGTCCATAGAAGTGTCCACACATGCAGGGACGGACAGACAGAGAAGCTGAAGCTCTTCATCAGAGAATGGAGAGAGCAACGACTTGACTGCAGTAAGTTCATTATTTTTGTCTTACCTTGTCAGGGGTCTTTTAGGGGCAGCGGCTGCAATCAGGAGCTGAACAAGAGCAACAGTGGCATCATTTAATTCATTATTTCACGTCTTCCGGGTCACTTTTTTCTGCTTCAACGTACCAGCCGGACAAGAATGAAAAACTGATGTTGCGGTTATCAAACATGAACTGTCCCCTGCTCTGCAGAGTCTGATTTTGTCAGTGTAAAATGACGTGTAACTTTACGCGCCACCTTAAAAACACGAGGAAATGTCCAACACAGCGGAAGCTGTTCCAGCAGGAAGCTAAAACATTTACAGGAGTAAATAACAGTTTTCTGGGGATGACACACCTTGACGTGACGATGCAGGGCAGCTGTGGATCCTCTGGTGGCTTCCTCGACTCAAGATAACAGACACAAGAACAAAAAAGAGAAAAAAAGTCTTCAAAAAAGAAGAAGACAAACATCTCCAATGTCTGGAGATTGCAGCACTCAGCCAGGGGCTCACAGACGGTGATGGCATGAGCTTCTATTAAGGGTCACACAATCATCCACACCTGTGGTGTAAGAAATCAGCCCATCTATGTCAGGGGGAGGTACTTATTTATGTCAACCAATCAGGTCAGGGGAACGCTTACGCTGATAAAAAAAAAAAAAAAACTAAATAAAAAAAAGAAATCAGAAATCAACCAGAGAAACGTAATCATAGTAGCTGGTTGACATGTCAACTCACAAGTTTGTGTTTTTGTTGATGATGCCAAAAATGTTGATAAGAGTTTAAAAAAAATATGAATAACTTAATCCAGAATCCCATATATATATATATATATATATATATATATATATATATATATATATATATATATATATATATATATCCTGCATTTATCCTTTACACCTGAATGTTAATCAGCAGTGAGAGCTGTGGACCACCACCACCACCACCTCCAGGTTCACCTCTACTGGGATGAGCTGATCATCAGGGACCATCACATCACAGCCAGTCTGAGCCCAGTGCAGCAGCGTTTCTTCTTCTTCCTCTTCTTCTTCTACATCCTCTACAACAACAGTCTGCTCCTGCTTGGCCGAGCTTCACACCCATCCGAGTGGGAGGCTGTGATCTCGAGCCATGGAGACACGTGGGAGTGTCGGCGGCGAGCCGAGGAGAGGTGGCGAAGAGGAAGAGGAGGATGAGATGACGCAGGAGGCCAGGATTCATACCGGTACACACACACACACACACACAATTTCCTTGGATACTAAAAAAGAGGAAAACCTATAGTTTACTAAATTTAGCTTATAGTAAATTAAACTATCTTTTTATTAGGCCTGTTAACCTGGAAGTCAAAGACATTTATCCCCTACAATTTGTGAAACTTCTAATCTTATTTCAAGCGCTGCATGTGATCTGTCTCAAGAGAGGCGGGCATTCATGTTTCTCTACAAACATGCATAATCCGATTACAGTTCCGGGGTTTACAAACCTTTTTATGGAGGATGAAAAAGAGCTTGGATTATGTTTCTACTCTGCGCTGTTAGTTTTCTTTAATATGCTTTACTGAAAGTAAGGCGGGACTTTCATAGGAAATAAATAGAACAAAACAAACATTTTTGGAGCATGAAATATATTGTAATTCTAATACTGCATGACGACTACGTGTGACTGTGTCAAAAATGCTAATTGCACGCCGTGCCAACCACGAGAGCTCACGTCTTTGCTTACACACCTTCAAAACCTTTTGAGAAATCAGAACCCACGTCGCCGTCCAGCACTGCTTCCTCGCACACGCTCACACAAACAAACACGCCAACAACACGCCAACAACACGCCAACTTTGTTCATAATCCTGTTTTTCTGAGTGGCGGTGAAAGGCTGCACTGATGTGGGAGGTTCAGTATAAGAAAGGCTTGTTTGTGTGTGTGTGTGTGTGTGTGAGAGAGAGAGAGAGAGAGAGAGAGAGAGAGAGAGAGAGAGAGAGAGAGAGAGAGAGAGAGAGAGAGCTTAGCCCCATGAAAGGGTGAGTGAGTCACAGTTTGCATGAGGGACGGTGGCACCAGTTGACAGGGCGGTGGAGTGGGCGGTGAACCCACCGTTTTGGGATTTTTCAAATTCGACATTTTCAAACACTGCCTTTTGATATATTTTTTTTTTTCCATTTTATTTGAATCATTTGCACACAGATGCCATCGAGATGTCACTCTTAGTCTCGGCCTCGCTCTTTTTGGATTTGGACTCGGCTGGAGAGTCAGATGACGAGCTGGACCTCAAGAGCGTCTTTTCCAACCCATCAGCAGCAACCTCGCCCACTCACACAGCCAGCCAATCACACGACTCGCTGCTTTACAGTCGTGCAGACGTAAGTTACGAATTATTCTGGACGAGTGCACTTCAACAAAAATGTCATTTTCAATACAGCCACGGCTTCAAACCATCCCATCTGTATGCGTGTGTTCTAATCCAATCACATCAAGCGTTGATTCGATTAAAGTGTCAAACATTCCAAGCGGCTTCCTGGGAGGCTGCTGTGGGTTTTTGTTGCGTGTGTGAGTCTCCCACGCGACTCACAGGAAGAGTGGCAGGGAGTGGTCACTGGCAGGGCAAATACGTGCAGGCAGTAATTGGCAGTTTAGTGTTTGTGTGTGTGTGAGTGTGTGTGTGTGTGTGTGTGGAGGAAGGGCGCTGGTGGCTACCATACGACAGACGGTACTGTGGGTAACCTTACAGGAGGCAGGCAGGACAGCTGGCTGGCTGGGAGGGAGGAGCGGAGCAGGTGTTTCATCTGGAGAAGAAGCCGCCGCACAAACGCTCATAACACCGGCGGACGCATCAGTAGAGAACATTAAAGCTGCCAAGGTTCTTTTAGAATAGTAACCACAAAAAAAAAATCTAATTTTCCAAATTGTCCTGTTAAAATCTTTAGTTCCAATTTCAAAGCACAAAGCAAGTATAAAGAGTATTCTTGAAATATTAATCCGGCCACGGTGTTTCTTTCTCATATACGATGAGTGGGAGCTGATAATGTACACATGAAACCTCTACTCAGGTGACAACTTGTTTGTTTTGTCTTTTCAAATAGAAATAATAGTTTATCGCCTTACAGGCATCACACGCCTCACACGTTCCTTTTAGGTTACTGTTGAACAATCAGAAAATACCAAAAAATTAAATATCACGTCTAACCCTCTAACGTGACAGGTGCAGCACTTTAACCAGCCTCTGTTGTATCACATTGATCTGATGAAATGCTCTCTGGTTGATGTTGTCCTCATTCTTTTTACAGGACGTGCTGGAGTCTGAAGAGCCACCTGCTCTGTCTGCCCAACGTGAAATACTCAGCCAAGGTACAAATAAATAAAGGTTTCTGCAGTTTGACAACCAGTGGAAAGTTGGTGGAGTGAAGTGTGGAAAAACCACAGTGGAAAAAAGAAACCTGGCTTTGACTTGTTGCTGAAGGGACGGCAGAGTTCATCAGCCCTCCAGGCCACAAGAGTACAGGGAAGAAAACAAGATCACTGTGATAAGGGTGTGTGTGTGTGGGGGGGATGGGGGGTCGTCCAGCCGCCGCCCACCTGCTTTGCAAAAAGGTCAAAAGTCAGAACCAGTTTAAGGCTGTGAGTAAACAAACTGGTGACCTCCCAAATTTGGCCGAGGTGGGCGTGACTGGCTGGGCGGAGCCTCAAACCAAACGCCGACCCTCAGCGGAGAGACTTGCACCTCAAGGCACAACAGCCTGGTCACCACGGACGGGGCAGAGCAGGTGACTGAGAGAAGGAGCGGTAGAGAGAGGGAGAGAGAGGGAGAGAGAGAGCAGGAAAAGGCAGCAAATAGCTGGGAGAAAGAGGGGAAATGGTCGCTGTGTCTCTGTGGTGAGTTCTAAAAAGCTGAATATTGTATCTTCTCATGACTTTCTCTGTCTACAGTGGAAAACGTCATTCAGCTGTTTGCCAGCAACACTTGAGTTTTCCAGTGTTTCAGATGTGTCATGTGATCTTTAGACGTCACTGGAGGACATCACTAATTCTTCCGGAGCACTGTTAACTTAACTTTCTTTTCTTTTGTTCAGTTCTGAATTACATTGAATGGTCTTGAAAACATAGTGACAGGTCGGAATACAGGTTGAGTCAGCTCGATGCTCTAATTGGATCCACCAAGGAATAAGGAATTGACTCTGTGTGTGTGTGTGTGTGTGTGTGTGTGTGTGTGTGTGCGCTTCAGATAAGGGGACCCCCCTCTGCTTCCAAAACGCCATGGAAACGCTGAGAAGCATCAGACAAACCCATCACCCGGACACAGAGAGGAGAAGCAGGTGGGTAAAAGTGAGGTCAGACACTCATTATGTGTGTGTGTGACCCACAAACTGATGACGGTACGCGAGCATTTGTTTACACGCAGTAGCAGCAGCAGCAGCAGCAGCAGTTGTGCACACGTTGACTGTAAATACGTGTACGGTTGACACTTCCTCCCTCCCGCAAACACACTGGCTTGTCCAAACAGCATTTTAGCCCCCGGCCACCTCTTACTTCTAGCCCGGCGCTCGGATAGCACCGCCGTGTCCGGTTACACTCTTGGCACCTGTCGCCGTGTCCGGAGGACAACCTGTTCCACCCAGACAGGTTGGAAACACTGGAGTCGGAGGGGTCGCATGAATCAGGCTTTTGTCTGCTGTGGGAGCTTTCACCGCTCAACTGCAAATTCTCTGTGGGGAATAAAGGCCTTTGCATATCAGACTGCCGGGACTGAGGCTTTTGCAAAGAGAGATGGGAGAAAAAAGAGGCTCTTGGTATAAAAAAAAAAAACAAACAAAAAAAACATTTACACAGTGCACAGTGAATAAATATTCAGCTGCTGCGTTGTAAAAAATAATCATGCCTAACACTGAGGAATTTTGGAAAAGATGTTTTAAAAGTAAGACAAAGACTAAACACCTGCAGGCTCTCTTCTTGTTCTCTCTCAGGGGCAGTTTGTTCCTGCCGAGCCTGAGCGACAGCGGTCGACGTTGGAACCATCTGGATCCGGCTCCGCCCAGCCTGCTGAGCGCCAGAACCTCAGCCTTGCACCTGTCCCCCAGAAACAGGTAAAGATGCTCTCCTCCAAATTTTTGGGAATGGCTCACTCTGACTTATGTGTAACACTTTAAGGAAACCCTATGGAACCTAACCTAACCTGAGAATTAAAGTGTCATTTGTAAAATTATAGCAGTGTTTTTTTCCTGCAAGCAAATGAATGGAATTGCTAATGAGTGTCTCTGTGCCAACATCCTTAATTGTCTGAATTATCTTGTAACTAACTTCTGTATGCAGTTATCCATTAAGTTTGGATGGAAAAAAAATACCAGTGGTAGAGCTGCCTCAGCTGACATCAAACTCATCTCTGCGTTTGTTGTGTGGAATGTAAAAGGCTCACTGAGGAACCGTCCTTTCTGGCGTCTCTGTGTACGTCTGCCACTTTATGTTGTGAAAGTCACCGGCAGCCCTGTGATTTGTGTTGTCCCCCTGGTAGGCAGAAAACGGGGACTGCGGCTGCAAACCCCGCCTCCTCCGCCAGGCTGTTGTCCGGCCAGCTTAGCCATTCAGCTCCCGCCATCGTGGAACCTCTGCTGTTTTCAAACACTGTGATCCATGCCAGGCCAAACATCCAGACTGGTGTGTACATATTTCTTCTAAATTCTGTCTAAATTCAGGAAAAATACTTTTGAAAATGATTGACTGGTGTTTGTCCCGAAATTATTTTCCCTTTATGTTGGCAGTGCTGGACTGTCAAGATATTGATGAACAGAAGGTACATTTAAATAAACCTTCTTCTTTTCTTTGTCAGCCAATGGTATCGCTTGAATCTGGTAAAACTAAATGCCTGATCTGATTTCACAGGTTATCTTGCCGAACCTTCACCTCAGGTCACCCAAACTTTTGGCCCCCATAGAGAGAAGGTCGAGGGACACTGTGGTCCTTCCAGAACTGAGCTACCGTGTCCCCCTGAAGCCAATCAGTGGGAGTACACGTTGCTCCAGGACGAGGCTGAGGAGAGAACGCCTCACCTGGGGCAGCCAGCGAACTGGCGCTCCCAGAGGAGGCAGTGAAGACAGCGGCTCCAGCAGCAGTTCCATCGATCTGGAGGCTGAGGAGGAAGATGAGAAGACTTTGCGCGATCTGGCCTCTGAAGAAAACCAATTCAAACATGCTGGAGAGCATTGCCCTGACAATGTGAGCTATGCTGAGGCCGATGCAGGTAGCTGGTGCTTTGATGTTCAATCAAGGACCAGACATGTTTCACCGATTCTCAGATTCACACTTGGCCCAGATGCAGATTCTATGAAAAGGGCAAGTGAGCATTTTGACAGTGAAAGTGAAGACAAAGCCAATGATACAGATTACGCAAAGGAGCCCAATGACAGGCAGTTAATGAAATGCAATCATTTCCGTGAAGATGACACCACAAATAATGAAAAAACTATTAATCCCCAGACTGAAAGTAAGAGGATTGAGTGCCAAACCACAGAGCCAAAGACTGAGATCAGTCGTGACGCAACCTATAATTTAAACCATGACCAGGTTTTTCCTATTTCAAGCTCTAAAGGAACTAGTATAAGTGATTGGCAGTGTGTAAAACTGGACGAAAGGAGCTTGGAGGACTGTTGTGCACATAATTCAATCCCGTGTGGGAGTAAAATTGCATTACAAACTATACAAGAGAAAAATCAGTCGAATGTCACAGCTGTCACGCTTCCACAGTCAGAAATTAGCCCCGCAAGAGAGGATCAGATGTTGAAAGTCCAACACCCTGTTCGGGTGAGAGAGAGACGAAGGAGCACAACCTGCAGACAGAAAGCAAACATCCAGACTGACCCGCAATCCCTCAACATTCTAGCAAAGAAGGATCAAAGCATCCCAAACAGAAACCAGTCCAAGAGCCACCCGAAGAACACTTCACCCTCCGTACTAGTTAAAGATAAAACTTGGAAAAACCCCGAGCTAATGATTAACGGAGACAGGAATTGCACAAGAGTCAAAGAAAAGCTCAAAGTTGTGAAAGGAGGTCAGTGTGATGATGGCCACGTGCACAGCAAAAGAGCAAATCCTGCCAGCCTCGGGACTCCCAGAGCTCAGAAACACCAAGCGGTAAAGGAGCCGAAGGGCGGCCAACTCTCCAAAAGACCTGGTCTTGCAGGGAAGCCGAGGCCTCAGTCTGCTGTGGACTTCATCACCTACAAAGACATGTTTCAGCAGATCCAGAGTAGCGACAAGGGGCCGGCCATCTACGAAATGTTTGCTGGCCCCATCTACGACAATCTCAGAGGTTCCAGCTCTTGTGACAAAGTCAAAGTTAGGCAGGTGCAGTCTGCTAAGGTCACGCACACACTGGTAAAAAAAGCACAGAGGACAGCGGCTCTGGTAAAAGGTAAACCAAGACCTGCACCGTCCAGGCTGAAATCTCATCTCCAAGCCGGTTCGAAGATCGACACGCACAAAAAACCTTATGGGACCAAACCTCATGGATTGCCAGAGGCAGAGTCACCTCACTCTGAGCATGCGGATGATAGGGTGTTATCTACCATAGAGGAATCTCTCGCTGGAAATGGAACTGTAATGTTGAAATCTTTGGAGCACACACACAGGAGGAGGCGGCACTGGTTCCCTGTGATCCTGAGGGTAGTCGCCATGTGCAGGTGCAAGACACAAATGAGAATTCCTCAGCAGAGAAACAAAACCAATCCCCTGCACCGATGTTTGCTCAGGCATCGCAGCAGCTGAAGATCAACACCTGGACATTGTCCCACAGCAGTGAAATCAACCCCATGTCACCAGTTTATAAGAAGTTTCTGGATGAGATTGGCGACGACCCGTTTACAGATGACCTGCTGCAATGCCTGGCTGAGGAGCTGATCTCACTGGATGAGAGGGACACATCTCTTGATCCATGTCCTGCAGTGCTGGAACCTGGGCGAGAGAAACCTTACAGGGATGATGGCCCCTCAGGGCCACGATTTTCTGAGGTACATTCCTTTTATGTTTTTTATCTCGATTATAGTGCGTAAACACATTATTTGCATTGTGTCTTTGTGTGCGTTTCCACTTGCAGTATGGGAACAATGTCTGATGCTGTTCATCCAGGTTACTCTTGGCTTTAGCTCCTAACAGCAGTGTGCATTGGTTATTTGAATTGACAGACAAGTTCCCTCTTTTTTTGGACATTCCAGATGAACTCACAATGCGTGTCCGCTGTCCTTGACTTGAAGTCAGCTGCAGATGACAATATGACATGGACAAAGGGTGAAGTGCTGGGCAAGGGAGCCTACGGCATAGTAAGTGATGCTATACTGACGATTAAAGTAACCTTAAAACATGTAGAATGTACAAACACTATGAACAGGAGCATTTTCTTTCTGAGCCTGATACTTCTCGACTTCTTACCAGGTGTACTGTGGCCTGACCAGCCAAGGCCAGCTGATAGCTGTGAAGCAGGTGAGCCTGCACACCTCTGACTCTGAAGCTGCAGCGCAGGAGTACAGGCGTCTCCAGGGGGAGGTGGAGCTTCTCAAGACTCTTCATCATGCAAACATTGTGGGGTTCCTGGGCACCTCTCTTCATCAGCACATGGTTTCCATCTTCATGGAATACATCCCTGGAGGGTCAATTGCTAGCATCCTTCACAGGTAATGCATGCTGAAGACAGTTCTGAATTGTCAGTTTCAGCCTCTTGCACCTATTGCCATGAGCGGGTCACGACCAAAGTCTCAGATACAAGTAGTTGAAATTAGTTTCCTCTGCAGGGTGAGAAGCTCTGTCACCTGGGAGGAGTTCAGACTATAACTGCTGCTCCTCCACATCAAGAAGAGTCAGTTGAGGTGGCTTGGGCATCAGACTCAGATGTTTATTTAGATATGTATATTATTTAGAGGGACTATAAAGTAACTTGGCTTGCATGAGAGGACCTTGGGATCCTCTTGGAAGAGGAAGAGAAAGTATCAGGGGAGAATAAAGTCTGGGAACCCCTGCTCAGACTGGACGCAACCCGGTTCAAGCAGTAGAAGCTGAGTAACTAACTTGCTCAACTTGATACTACTCTTCTATTCCTCAGATTTGGTCCTCTACCAGAGCGGGTCCTGGCTCTATACACGCACCAGATTCTGGCCGGGGTGGCCTACCTTCACCTAAACAAGGTGATCCATCGTGACCTGAAGGGAAATAATGTTATGTTAATGCCAACTGGGGTCATCAAGCTCATAGACTTTGGCTGCGCCCGCCGTCTCAGCTGCCCCAATCACACGTCTAGCAACAGCGGAGATGTGATCAAGTCTGTCCACGGGACTCCATATTGGATGGCCCCAGAGGTACACACAGGACTGTTTCATCCGCTGAGAATACTTCCCACTGGCTGTCAACGTTTCACTTTCGTCTATTCCACTTAGGTCATCAAAGACACTGGATATGGCAGGAAGTCAGACATATGGAGTGTGGGCTGCACAGTGTTTGAGATGGCCACTGGGAAACCACCACTGGCGCACATGGATAAGATAGCCGCCTTGTTCTACATTGGGGCAGAGCGAGGGGAAATGCCCTCGTTGCCAGGAAAGTTCTCCAATGAGGCCAAGAACTTTGTTCACATCTGTTTGACAAGGTAGGATCCATCTGCTCATTTCAAAGCTTACCATTACTGTTACTGCTCACCGTGTGTTTATAAGCATTTGGAATGAATTATTTTGGCTTTGTCTCCAGTGACCAAAGCCTTCGTCCATCTGCAGACCAGCTGCTGAAGCATCCGTTTGTTCATCAAAATAAATCCCGGGAAACACTGAAGAAGAACTGTGGTCATCCACAGTGTGTGTAACACAAGGCTACAATGCATGTATTCATTTATTTTAATTTGGATGCGATTTTGGTGAATTTTGTTTCACTGTGGCGAATCTGTAGGTTCTCAATGTGTTAGTCTTTGATGTATATATTCTTACATGATTCTAAAATGTTACAGAAGCACTTTTTTTCTATAGATTTTTGTATAATAGTTATATGTGAAGACAGATGCCACCGTTTAATTTTAACTTTGGATAATTTAATAGAAATCTCAAATGTGCCACACTCATTTTTAATGTGATGGTGTTTGTGCTGATTCTCCTGGAAAAAATCTCTACATACATCCAGCTTACAATACACCACACCTTTATTATTTCAATGATAATCACTTGATAGTATTCAAGATAAAAAAATGTTTCCCTATATGGTGGAGAAAAAAAATAAGTTTTCCGTTTTTAAAAGACTCGTTAGAATCTACAACCTATATTCAAACTCTGGTGAACTGAATCTATGCATGAAAACTACAGCGACACAGGTTCATACTGGGTGTAGTCAAGGTAAACTTTAAGTTTATTTGTAACAATAAAAAAATGTCCACATCATACTCTCATCTGTGCATCAAGCTGTTTTTTTTTTTTGTTTGTTTGTTTTTTACACAACCATCCAGTCCAGGTCCTCAAGCATTTACTTCAAACTAGACCACAGCCCCCCAAAAAGCGAAGAGAACAGCCAATGCTAATGTCAAGACTTGGTAAATGTACAAACTTTAATGCAGAGCACTATTGAAAAGACGTGTACGGCCAGGTACATTCGTGTAAATGTCATTTTAACCAACTGGATGATGACATCAGTGACAAAGCGGATCAGGGGCATCCACGTTGCAGGTACAAGGGCTATCCAGGAGGTTATATTGCATATGGCTAATTGGTCACTGTCACACCACGTGTTGCTGGGATGGAAACGAGTCTATGACCGAGTTCCTGGTTACATGATTCCAACTAAAGCGACGACAGATCAAATTACATCATTTTGATTCTCTTCAAAGAAAGAAGGGCCGTGTAAACTTCAACTTGCTTTTAACATATCGAGGCACAACCTTTGGCATCCAGCTCCAGGTCTACTTTAAAAAATAAAAAAAATGAGAGGGTGGGGGGGGTGGCAGGTGGGGCAAAAGCAGGTGTTAGAAGTGCCATTGTTACTGAGGGTGTCAGTGAATATTTTTCTGTGACGGAAACAGCACAGCGCCCTCTGCAGGAGGGTCTAAAGAAGGACACGTCAGTAGAACAAACTGCCCATTTCAAGCCCGATCTGTTGGTTAACAAAATAAGTCTTTTTATAGGTATAGTTATATCATTAGACTTACAAGCAGCTCTAAACCTGAGTAGTCATGGTATAGCTTTTTTTTTTTTTAAAACATACAAAAACGTATGTACATTTATCTACACTTTCTGTAAACAGCAAGTATGTGTTCTCCTTTGAAATCCCTTTGATGATTTTTTTAAACATGCAAATTATACATACAATAATTATTTTAAAAAAAAAATCAAGCCAAGGAAGTAATTCAGGAGATGAAACTTTACACCCAAAATTCTGTTAACAGTACTACCTAGAATATCAGCAAACATAACTTTTAACTCATCTCCACCTTTCCGTTGGCGTCCTCCATACAACTGCAAAAGTCTGATTGACTTAAATAAGTCTTTAAAAGAAAATCTGAAATGAAAAATTGCACCTTCCATGCCTTTTATAGCACTTACTAATACTTTTGTTTTCAAATATGAAGAATCTGACCTCAACCGAAATGAGAAACACACGCGCACACACACACACACACAAACCTTTACACATTTGCTGACTCATTCAGGAGGAAGGAAAACCAAGCAGCAAACTCAACACGCACACACACACACACACACACACACACACAAACAGCACCGAGTGTCACAACCCAGTGATCTGTCAGTCAGGAAGCATGATTTGTTTTTCACAATTTCTAGTCTCTCAGATATTGAGAAATCCATTAACACTATTCATTATTTTTGCAGATTGAGTTTTTTTTGTTGTCGTCTCTGCCTTTCAGTAAAGGGTTTATCGTCACATAGTTACTTTTTAGGGCACTTAACAAGGAGGTGAGCATAGTCTTCATAGTTTGTGAGTAGTTTCCCATGTCCAGGTGCTGCTCCGGTGGCTGCAGGGCGGGGCTCAGTGTCTTTGCTCCCCCACCTCGTGGGGCGACTCGCCGGGAGGAGGGTACTGCTGAGAGGTCCGCAGCCCACCTGGGGTGTGACAGGACAGCGCGTCAGAAAGCAGCAGAGAGCAGTGAGGATGAAGAGGGGCAGGGGGAGGAGGAGGGAAGAGACAGAAGGCGGTACCTGCAGCAGCGGAGCCGCCCTTGGAGAGTTTGCTCACTTTGGAGCAGGAGGTGGAGAAGGAGGTGGAAGGGTGGTGGTGATGGTTGTGGCCCGCCTCGGGATACAGCCTCTTGCGGGACGAGGACGAGGACATGGAGGTGGAACCCAGCGGGCCCAGCGGAGTCCCGTCCATGGCGATGAGTCCCGGCGGGGGCCTCAGCAGGCCCTCCGGTCCCGTCCGGCCGTTCCCGCTGTGCGCGTGCGGATGCGGGTGACTGTGCTTGTGGTGGCGGTGGAGGCCGTGGTGCTCGGCCCCGCGGTGCTTTTCCTTGCTCACCAGAGGACTGGAATGTTTGCTCTTGCTGTTGCTGTTGGCCGCCACCGCCGCACCCTCATCCGAGGAGCTGTGACGCTCCGACGACGACACTTTGATTTTCATTCTGAGCTCGTCTTTGTTCGACTGGCCGCCGCCTTTCTCCGCCTGCGAGCTTCCGCCAGTGCCGGGAACGGCCAGGCGCACCTTCAGCGCGCCTTTGTCCCGCTTGTCGCCGTAGTGACGCTTGTCGTGTCCCGACATCGAGGCTGAAGAAGGACCTTTCATTTTCACCGGCGAGGCGGTGGAGTCTCCGCCCCCGCTGTGCGATATTTGGTGGGGCTGCGAATGTTTTCTGTGGTCGACTTGGCTTGGAAAGGATGGTGCATAGCTCAAGGAGGTGGAGGAGGAGGAGAACATGTCGCCCCGGTCAAGGTCCATCGCTCCTCCGTGCTGTTCCACGCAACGTTTCTGGCTGGAAACCAGCAGCTCAGCGGCGTGCTTCTCCCTGTACTTGTCCAGAGACAACTTCTGAGCTGGAGGCGGAGCAGGTGGAAGGTAGCCGGACTGAGGCGGCGGCAGTGGCGGCTGGTGCTTGACGGCGCCGCCACTGCCGCCTTTGAGTTCCTGTTTAACCGGGCTGAGGTCCAAGGTTTTCTCAGTCTTGAACAGCGGTGCGTGCTGAAGTAAGGAGGACACAGGGGTCTGCAGAGGCAGTGTGGGGTCCTGAAGAGGAATAGTGAGGGGCTCCTGCTTGATGCAGGCAGACGGGTACCCGGCTACGCTCTGGCTGCTCTGGGGCCACTCGCTGTGGCTGGCCGGGTTGTAGGCGCCGGCTAGGCCATCCAGAGACAGGGATCCGCTGAAGCTGGGGCCAGCTTTGGGAAAACTTGGATTTGAGGAGGACAGACCAGCGAGGGGACCGTCGCCTTGGTGTTGGAATGTTGACGGCCCAGCGACTGAGTTCTCCGTCGCCTGAGACGACTCAGTCTTGGGCTTTTTGGCAGCTTGAGTTGCCTAAAGTGGAGAGGGGAATGTTTGAAAGCCACTTCAACAGCTGGCAAACGTTAGATGTGCGCGCTCATAGATATATATATGTAAACACTAGATGGCTCATGCGTGCTGTTGGCCAATGGAGAGCGACGTTGCCAGACCGCGGCCATCTTACCTCAGACAGCTAAGCCATTCTTAACATTGATGTCTACGGTGCACACGCCTTTTTAAAAACATATCGGACTCAGTTTTGAAGAGATTTTAAAACGGTTTGAGTTTTTATAAGCGTCAGATATGTAGTTACGTTTCCACATACTTAGGAATAATTTTAACCATGGATTTTTCGGGAACATTATACACTACGCCGACGCGGAGGACTGCCACAAATGGTGATCATGGTGACCATGGTGACAGCCTCTCCAGCAGCTCCGTGCGTTCTCGCACCTTTTTTGTGAAGTTTTCTGGTGAGCTAAATAAATTATCCATCTCTAACTATCTTTAATAAGTAAACATAAAATAGATAGACAAAGCAATATCTATACATACTCTGGATGTCTATATTAAATCATTAATACAAAATAATTAATAAAAAAAATAATAAATAAAATATTTGTACATAAAACAATAACATAAAATGCATGAAATTAATTTAGAACAATGCATGCAATGTTCCCTTTGTATTTGTTCTGTTAGATATCGTTTTGAGATGGGGCTTCAAGGACCAAAGTTTTTTTTGGTCTTTGTTTCAAACAATTCATTCATGGGGCATCCACAGGCTGCACAGAAATCTGGCATGTTTCTGTAAACACAAAGCGAGAACGTTCCTGTATGTGGGCTATTTTAAGAAGATTTAAACAAACCTAACCGCTTCAAAATCATGTACAATTTAAGTGTTTTTAAACGACAGAGAATTTCTGTATTACTCACATATGAACAATAAGAAATAGCGTTCTCCGATTTTCCACGATAATAGTAGTTCTGTGGGAAAGAAAAGATATATGATAATCTCGATTATTGTGGTCTCTCTCTGTGAACTATGCTTAAGTCGTTTGTCCAAGGATCGTACATCGCAGCCATGTTGATAAGGTCTGTAATACTGTAAAACGATTATAAATCTGACGTCACTTCAACAAATTCATATTGTTTTTGTAGGTGCAGGTCATTCACCTTCCATCGTCTACTATGGCTCCTAGCAGAAATGTTGTCTGAAGTAAGATGGCCGCCGTTTAGCTACGTCGCTGACTCCGCCTCCAGTCATCTAGTGTTTATATATCTGTGTCCATGCTGGTGATCATGTCACTCAAAACAGGCAACTTATTTTTCTAAAAAAAAAGTGTGCGACAACACAGCAGTGTGGTCTTACCCTCCAGTTCCGTATCCTCTTTAGCCGACTGGGTGTCTTCTCTAGAATCTGCAGAAATTCATGGGTCAACTCTAAAAAAAACATGAAACACAGACAGTGTTACCAAAAAAAAATAAATAAAAAAAATCAACAACAGATCACAGCCCGAGTTACTGGTAGCTACATAAAGAGACTGGTGTCCAAGCCTTACCATCGAGTAGCTCAAGAGTGACCGAATTGTCCACGTACTCCCACCAGTGTTTCCCATCAGTGGAGACTGGAATCTCCCAGTTGGACCACTTGCAAGCCAGGTGGATGCAAACACAGGCAATCACCGTGGGCTTGTACTGGAGGCAAAATGTAGTGAGGTGGAGGCTGTATGTTGGATGAGGGTATGTGTAAGTGACAAGTATGAGTGTGTGTGAGTCAGTGAGTGAGTGAGTGAGTGAGCGGGTATTGGAGTCAGTTGCATCAGGACGAGGGTTTCATCACCAATGGTTGCACATGTGGAGAAAAGGGGGGAAAAAAACAAAAGAAGGAGCAGACAGCTTTAAACCACTGAGGGCGTTTTTGGGCAAATACACACATCTTATCATTTAAATGTATTTTCACATTAACTGATTGATTATACTGAATGCCTAAGGGTAGTCTATGACTTAAAATCACGCTAAATGATACTGGAGGCAGTGTTTCCAACAGGATATTTGCTAGTTTAGACGGGTGCAAGCAAGGCAGCAGTGGCCTGCTGGGCCAGTAGGTTAGGTCAGTTCATTATTCATTTCTGTTTACCCAAAGTGCCAGGTTACAAGTAAAAAAGTGTCAGTAGCTGCGTTTCCAAGACAGTTTCTCACAAAATAAAAGCAATATTTTTAAAATTTCGACAAAGTATAATTGTGATTTGCAGGTGTTTCCAATGAATGATGTGAAGTGCACAAGTCACAACTCTTGTCAAATCTCACGGGACGGGATTTTACGAAAATTACGAGATTTTCCAAAAATTACATTTGCTTTTGTTTGTTTAAGTTTGTTTGCTGTCAAGAATGGTTGTTATATTTTTCTCTTTGATTACTTGTAAAAAAAAAAATATTCCGTCTCCTCCTCCATCCAAACATGACGCGCCATTTTCACTTGTAAGTGAACTGGTCACATGACCCCATACATCACGTTCGGTGACATGTAAAGGTTTCCACCACACTTGTGATAAACCTCTATATTGATACGTCTGGAAAAACCACCTCATGAGACCCTGAAAACCTTTTAGTCATATTTGAGAGGTTTTTCCAAGTTTAGCTGTTTCCACCACCAGTTTTATTATTGCCATATTTAGGCTTTGCACAATTCTAGAGTCATGGAAGCGCAGCTAGTGACGCGGCAACGGGAACAACAGCACAGTCAGAATGACGTGTTGGCTGTGCGACGCCAGCTGTTCAGGAAAAGCAAGTCAACTAGTGGCCACTGTAGGAAACACTGCCAGGAGGACAAAACAAAACAGAAAAAAACAAGGTATTGGCTGAAAGGCTAGTTCATGTTTCAGGAGATAACAGGTAAAAACCAGGGCCTCCTGCACATGAGGCCTGTCTATTGTGAAGGACGAACCCCTGAGGCCCGTCACGTGGCAGCTGCAGCATTGTGCAGCCAAAGTTCCTACTGTCCGCCTCATCTTTTTCTAGCTACAAGTCGAGCCAAGTCGTATATACTCAATGTATATATTTTCAACAATCATAACTGTTTCAAAATGAATCAATACAACTACAGACAACAATTTATCGTCAGCTTACTCGCGACAAAATAGTAAAACCAGACAAGCGCACTAATCTGATTTAGCAAATGCATTTTTTTCTTTCTTTAACAGACGAAGGACCATTTGAACACAGCAGCCTGTTTCCTCGGACACCATGTTCAGAGAGAGAAATGCAAATTCTTTCAAGAAGCAGTTGCATGTCTCCACCATGATTTAAAGGACATAAGACGTAATAAGATGGCATCACAATATGTTGACCTAACCAGGAAATTTTCAGGGTGGTATGAAGAGAACGTATCTTTGCTTTTTGCAAAATTGCAAGCTTGAGTATGTCAATCTAGGATGTTCAAGGCCATATTTGTGACAATTTAACACGAATGCATTAGCAAGGTTTACTTAATTGTATTTTTTTTTTTTTAAACTGCTAGCTTTACCGTAATAGATGTCATACATAATTTCCTTAGCCACTTTAATCCTTTGCATAGGACATTGTTCAGCATTTCACTCCCCTCCTTCCAACCCCCAGTAGGACATTCGAGGAAAAACAAAGCTGTGTGTACATGGTCAAAAGCCATGGCAATATACATATACATTCATATCCACACATACATAATATACATGGCTGCATTGTATGTGTTCAGATAGCTGGATGGCCACTTGGACCGAGAGCAAAATACAATGTCTGAACTCTGATCTGTCAGATTACAATGGACTCCAATAGAGGCTAACCAAATGTGTTAATGTGTTCCTGACAAAAAGATATTAAATACCAGTGTATTAAATGTATCAATATGGAATTATTCACAGTCAGCATTCAGACATTGTGATTTAATTTTATGTGGTTGGAATACAATATCAAGTAATTGCAGCGTATGGTCATTTATCTGCTCCCCTGTATAGTATAAAGAGACCAGTTAGAGAATTCCTGAACAACTGAGAGACAGATGTGCCAAGAAAAATATTGCAGCCACAATTTATAACCATGACTGTTGACGTCATAAAGAGTTGATTTACTACAAGTTTATCATCTTTTGAGATAACTTAAAGGCTTCATCTTTATGTTTTGGCTGTTTGTCGGGGCTTTCATGTGTTCCCTTACTGACAAACACAAGACGGACCTCTCAATCTGAGAGGGGGTCTCAAGCCCTTTGTGGCATCACAAAGGGCTTGACTTCTACTTCTTCAGCGTCGAGAGCCAACATTTGATATCGAGCAGAGCGAGCTAGAGAAATGATGAATGGACTTTCACTGTACCCTGGCAGGCTACTACGACTGCATGTTTTTCTTGACACTTCTTTCTTTCTGGAATCAAGTGCGAGTGACTGGCAAAGACTAGAAAGAATGCACTCAAGTTATAAACAAGGAAATATTGCAAAAGCCAGAAAAAGTTGGAGATAAAAGGCATGATAAACAAACGGATATAAAGAGAAGAGTAAAAATGTGAACTTGCAGTACTTACCGGATGCACTTCTATGAGAAATGTTTACATCTGTGAAATCTTTAGCTGCTATTCAGGCTACCAAAGTGTCTTTCTTTTAGACTTATGCACTTTTTTGCAACCGAACAAACATGTGGGTTTCAAGCGCACCACTACACTTCGCATCTTGCATTCAACCCATCTGTGCCAACAACTTTGGTCCCTTGTACAATACACCGCACGGCGACTGGGGCTGGTAACGCTTTGCGCCACCCTGTTCCGCTCACTTTCACCGAAGGAGGGAAGCTGAGGGGAGTTGGCAAGCATCCCGACAACCACCAGTGCAAGTAGGGCCGGTTGGACACTGATAGGGTACCCTGCATTACAGGAAGCTATGGTGTGCAGTCAAAGTGCAACAAAGGAGGGGCAGGATAACAACCTGTTGGTAGCCATGAAATAGGAAGTCTGTGCCAGATCCTTGCTTGCTGTATGACAGAGAGAAAAGAGGGAAAGAAAATAGACAAATTAGTATCAAGTGGCCGTTGGAATTCTATCATCATCAGCACATTTAATGTTTGTTTTTTTTTAGACAAATACACTGCTATGCCAAGACAAAAACACACTTGGCTCTTCTATTATATACCATCCACAATATTTGATGACGTTTAACTCTGGCGTAATTGTCAAACAAAACCTTTCACAAAAAAAGAGAGAAAAAGCACGCAAAAATCTCAAAAGGTCAACAAAAGAGCAAGGTGTGTTCACGTAACCATTAAACCACACATGGTTTTCACTCCCCTCCCCACCCGCACAGGAGGTGGGGCAAAAAAGAGCAGAGGGCACAAAGAGCAAAGAAGGAAGCCTCTACCTCGCACTAGCTGGGAACATTTCACCACATCAGTGTGTGGGTGATCAATAGTAATTTCAAAGCCTGGAACAAAATACATGACAGGTGAGTTCAACACAAACACAACCGGGAGGTGACATGTCATTGCACAAATAAGCAAGCAAAATCTTGCAAGTCAATTGAGAGGCATCGAGTCAATTCTCCTGGGGGTCAAATAAGAATAATGGTCTGAGATGGGCAAGCGATTGAAGCCAACTGTGAAATCCAACTGTGTCTGCAATAAATGACATGTCACCTTTACAATGATTTAGAGAGAATGTGTACATGATAACATCACCACACAGCAGACGTTAAACTTTTTCAACTAAATGAGCTGTGATGAGTAAATTTAACGGTGAGCATTAACAGCACTATGCCCCTAGTGGAAATGATAAAAACCAATGATAACGACTGTAGTAAACCAAACGCCATCTCTCTCTCAAGTCATCCATTCCAGTCACCATTACTTACCCAGGGTCTGCAGCACTATGGATTCAAGTATCACCAGCTCTTGAGCTTGCTGGAGGTATGCCTGAAGTTTGATAGACAATCATTACAACACAATTGTAATGAGTCTATACGTCTACGTGTCCCCCTCAAAACAACTGAGTTCAAAGGGCCAAAAAAAAAACAACAACCTCCAAACAGGCTCGATTTACCGTTAAGAGGAGCCTTGCTGGGTTTAATACAAGGCCAATGCACTTAGCTTAGGCCCTTTGAGAGGGGGCTAAGGGGGCAGAGAAACTGGGCACAACCAGGCAAATATATGGGAAAACCAAAGGAGAAGTGGAGAGTCAGATGCAGGCGACGATAACATTTGGAATATTTGGAACTTACATTGCTTTTTGTGTCGAGAGGTGATTCTTGGGGATTTAGGCAAGCGTGCACAACCTTGATCACATGTTCGAGTTTCCGAGGTTGTTCTTCTACTTTTGCGGCCAAGAATAATGTAGTGGGAGATATTATCTGCACAATGAAGATGATAAAATTAATTTTAACACAGACGAGTGAGTATACTAAAGAAATACAAGACGGTATACTTACATTCCTGTGGAATTTGGTGAAAGAGTGGTGCATATAAAATCTATGCATGTAAACAATGGCTGTATTTATTGTTAGTTGAGAGCTGTGGGGGTCAGGGGTTAAGAAAAAAAACTGGACTCTGAACGGCACATTTGCAAAAAGAGCTTTTGCAGACTTATTTAAGATTATTTTTAACAGCTTTACATTTTGTTGAAAGTCATTAATTTTTATAATTTGTCTCTTCTCGCAAGATCAAATTTATATATAATATATAATATAATATATATACAAATTTATAACAGGTGTTGAAACGACACCTAATTAAAATGTAAAAAAAAAAAAAAAAAGGTACAGATAAACGTACAAGAAATTAAAGTGTTTTTTCATGACAAAGCCCCTTGCTTTACTTCTTTTTCACTTGCCTCCTATCTCTCCTCATTTAATCTAATCTAATGGAGAAACTCATCTTTGTACAGATGCAAGTCTTTAGCAGGATGGTCTTTTCATCATTAAATACCACGTGCTTACATGGCTGATGAAAACAATCTAGGCAATCTAGGAAAGTGCAGGAAGAGAAATAAGGTGTGACTGATTAACTGAGCACACAGTGCAAGTGCACAACATCTTGCTTGGTTAGTCAAGAATCCTTAGAGGTGGCACGAAAATGACGTGATCACAGCAACTGTTGTTTGTTTTTGTTTTGTTTTTTTAAATTATTATTTTAAAAAAAGTACTACAAACAAATAATGGGGGATAGCTGTCAATTTTTTTTTTTAACTTATTTTCAGTTCATTTACCTATCCTGCAGATTCAGGACAACATGCTGTGCAACACAAATTGTTGTTTCATCACGCCGCTAAAACTCAGAAAAAGGCTAGGGGTATTTATTGAAGACACAGTGGGGAAAATCCGGACTCCGAGCTAACGCGGTAACAAATGCTGTCAACGCTGGCTAGCTAACCACGTTAGCTTTATGCTAACAGACTTTATGCAACACTACTGCTGCTTGGTATTTTTGGCATTATCAAGGGGCAGATTTGTAGCTCACGCTTCGTACTCTGGAAGCGTATGGCGTTACATAAGCTGCCAAACTCTATAGGCAGGACGTGCTCTGAGATATTTGATTAGGGTCGACAACAGGGGGGCTGACAACAGCTGCAGAACTCAGTGGCCCACTGGCCTGGCATACGCAACCGTTGGCTAAAAGGTTACCAGGCTAGGCTAACGCTTTTCTACTCATGGATACACGGCGGTGCGCCCAGAAAACGATTCGAAAATGCAGAAATGTTTTAACTAGCACACAACTATTTACACTACTACAATCAGGGTGGATTTCGCCGCCTTTCTGTTGACGACAATTTTAATTTAACGACTGCTAAGAGGCCTGCACTGCTATAAGCGCCATGTCTCCGTCAGGTCTAGCCGACAGAAAACTCAAGTTTGTTTACAAAGGATACACGTTGAGTCTCTGGCCCATGTCTTGGATTAAATTGGCCGCTTGCTGTCGGTAGGAGAGCTCTCGATCTGGTTCTACTCCACATCGGTGTGACGGCGTATTTTCCAGCTGCTCCCGGGTGAAAAACCATTTCGACGGTGATCCCCGGTGCACCGCCATTGCTCCCCGACGTTCACATAGGGATTGAGAGACCGGACGTGACGTGTTATAACACAGGAAACGGCTCCGTTAACGCAAAAACGTCGCCAATTTTGATAAAATCGGAGATTATTATTATTATTATTATTATTATTATTATTATTATTATTATTATTATTATTATTATTATTATTATTATTATTATTATTATTATGATGATGCGGAAAAACTGATAAGAAAAAGAGGGTATAAATGTGACTGCAACACTGACGTGCGGTCCACCACTTATAGACTAGAAATTATTAACTGGATCAGAGTCCACGCTACATATTATGTAATGCTACTTTACCCCCTTTTACAAACAGGAATAATGTAAATAGAAAAGCTATCTCAGTTTAGCAATGGAGAGACACTGGTCCATGCATTCTGATTTCTGCAAAGTTTATTATAAGACCAGACACATGGGAACTGCATATGGAGCACAAAATTTGCTTTTGGCAAATTGATTGTAAAATATGAAGTTGCCACATAGCCTCCATGTATAACTTCAAATAAACAAATCAGAAAACAAACAATCACAGAACCAATCATTCTTCCAGGTAGCAGCAGTGCTTGACTTATACATGAAGAGTTATGCAAACACATGTATTCAGTCATTCAAATTGTTCTCTATTCAGGCCCAAAAATTCCAGTGCATTTCCAGCGAGGAGGTTATCCTGCAAAACAAGAGCGCACACCATAATTCATTTTGGATGGGGATTGCAATATTAAGAGAGTCTTTGGAAAGTTGTGTCACTTTTGGCTCTTCCCTCTACTACAGCTCCAAATTCTTGTTTTGACAAAGGTCAGTGTATTGTTTTTTGTTACCTTCAGCTTGTCATCAAAATCATCCATAGACTCAATCAGTGCCCCGGGCTGCAGCTCACCCAGTGGGAATGGATAATCAGTTCCCAACATTACCTTGTCCTAAGTAGGAAATAGATGCATGTTTTATCTCGAGCTCATATGTAACAAGATCTGTTGTCTATCAAAACTTCCTGATCTGTGGTGAGATTGCAGGGCTCCCTGCAATCTGAGTATGAATGACGATAATGAATGAAGGCTCACTTTTCCAATAACGTCAATAAGCAGCTTGAGGGCAACTGGATCGTGCACCAGGGAGTCGGTGTAAGAAAGAACCGAGGTACTTCCTTGGACTGATCTTGTTGTCCACTGCACACAGGTCAGGCCGAACCGTGTGGCCATGTTCAATTCTACCGATGGTGAAGGGAAAGGAGCCTCCTGGAGCCAGATTATTAAAAGAAAAGAAAAGAAATCTCAACGTCAGACTACTTCTTGAACCAACCACAGACTTAGTTTAGTTTTAGTTTTGTGGTCCGTACCTCCATGTGCAAAACAGACTTTAAGTTTTGGAAATCTCTCAAACACGCCCCCAAATATCATGGAGCAGATTGCCATGGTGGTCTCTGAAGGCATGCCTTTAAATCGTAAGGAAGAACAACAATCAGTTGTCACTTGAAGTGAGCATGGCACAACGCATGAAGGAGTTAAAGAAAAAGCATAATCCCACCATATCAAGATGTTAGATGCTAGAGCTACAAAATCAGCATGAACACAAGAAAAAACAGTATTGGAATGGCTTCATCAATCAACCAATTAATATACACAGGTTGTTAAAAATGGATCAAAGGGAACGCAGAAAATATGCATTTTTATTGATGAACTTTGGTTTAGTGTTAGTGTTTCAGGTCGGCTAATTCATCTCATCTTCCTCACCCACCAGCCACGGCAGCCAATACTTAGCCATCCTCCCATCTGTTTGCATGTCCCACGGATGGACAAATATGGAACAGCCCAGCTCCTCGGCCGCCTGCATGGCAGACACACAGCAAGACCAGCTTGTTTCCTTTTTCCTCCCACCCCTTGTAATATGACAGAATGATACACTGATATCTGTGCAAGATGAGCTTCTGAAGTGTCTCACGGCGTAGAAAGGGTAGAGCTCAGGAGAGTTCAGGTCCCAGCTGTTGACGTGCGAGCCGATCTGCACGCCAGGGAAGCCCAACTCCTTCACGCAGCGCCGCATCTCCAGCACGGCTAAGTCAGGGGCCTGCATGGGCAGCGTTCCCAGGCCCACAAACCTCTTGGGGTGACTCCGCACTGTCTGGGCCAGGTCGTCGTTCAGGAGGACACAGAGATCCAAGGTGTCGTGGGGTTTGGCCTAAAAAAAAAAAGAGTGAAGATGCAAGATTTGCAGAGAATAGGCCGGCTTCATATAAAAGAAAAACAACACAATGTTTCATCACAGACACACACAAACACTTCAGAGCTGCTGTTATTTTTGCACTTACCCAGTAATTGAACATCACGGGGACCGTGGAAAGAGCTTGGACCGTGACACCTAAATGTCATTGGAGATAAAATGGACAAACAAAGATTTCAGGGACCAATATGAAATATGAAGTGCTACACTTCTCTGCACTGTCTGTCAGAGTTCCGGCAAGTACCGTGCTGATCCATGTCCCTGATGCGTGCATTTGCATCCCAGCAGTTCTCTTGAATGACTCTGAACAACTTCCCGTCCTTCATCATCGTGGCCTCGCCCTGCAGCAGAAGAGCGGTTCTGTTACACTGGGACCCATCACTCTGATACCCACTCAGTTACCACGCTCAGGCTTCTGCAGCTGCTTACATGGCGAGAGCCAGGCTGACGGGCCCAACAGGTGAGCTGCCTACTAAAGTGCCATTCACAATAAAACAGTTGCACAAATGCGTCAATGCATTGTCTGCCGTATGATGCGAGTTGAACACAAGTGTGCCTACCTGGCAGTGGTGATGAAGCTGGACAAACCCATCATAACCATACCTCTGAAACATAAGCACAAATGGGATGGGATCATTTTAACACAATATATTCAGACATGTACATATCTATGCGCGCATGAAATCACATCAGAATTTTTCACATAGTTAGTTTAGATCCAAACATTGTGTGTGAGTTTCACTCTCTATCTGCAGCAGTGTCCTGGGTGACTTGCACAGAGAGCCATCTGATGCTGCTAACAGTTTTGCATACAGATGAACCTGCAAATAGTCTCAGTGAGCGATGCAGCCAGTAAAGGCCTATTTCATATGCCTTCAGATCTGCAGTGGTTCTCCGCAAATGTTCCAGACATGCTAGATATTACACTTGCCTTTAAAAGTAGCTGAGGTTTGCAGAAAAACACTGCTTAAACCAAAATTTGCACATGGTGGTTTATTCAAAGGAAACTTTCATATTTCCCCTCGGGGCCTGATGAGTCAAGAGCTCCTTCTTCTTCTTAAAGTTTGCATACGTTTTAGTTATGTGCTTTCCAAAGTAAGAGACCAACCTACCTCTTGATGGATCAAATAGGTTTATTTTTGTTAGATGGTGCAGATCTTCTTTTGGCCAGACAGGTAGGAGGAAAGAACTTTGTTCACGTTTCAGCTATTGTCTTCATTCTTCACCAGAGCTGACCCCTGAATGTTGCAGTGAGATGTGGCCTGACAAGGTTTCATCCTTTATCCAGTGTTTGTATCTGTTCATCTCTGATGTGATGATACTGCCGTTGCTCCTGACAATGGTCTGCTTCTCTTTCAGCGGTTGGATACGGATATTGATTTGAAACACTCTGTCTTCATCGGACCCTGTGGGCCTGTTTCTTTTTCACACTGGAAAGAACTTTGTTTCCCTTTTTTTTTTTCCATTGTCTATTGTCTGTAGTCTTCACCAGAGCTGTCACCGGAATGTTGCCGTGACATGTTTTATCAGCTGTTTACAGGTAAACCTGTCAGATCTGTCAGATCCACTGTGACGGTCACGCAATTGCAAAAAAGAAACACCCTGACGACTCGCAAGGACAAGGACGTAACACAAGAACTGGTAGGGAACGCTTACAAATGCCGGATTAAAGACGGAATGAAGAGTAGAAAACATGCTCAAGGAACCATGAGCTGGGAAGGTGGCACATGCTCCTCCAAAGACCATCACAGCACAGGACGTGACCATTTGGTGGACCTGTCAGATCCAGTGGACCAGACACGCCAGACACGTCAGATAAGGCGCGTCACAAAAACATTCAAGTAACAGGTCTGATGAAAACACAGACGATAGTTGAAACATGTTTTTGTTTTTTTTTTTTTTTTTAAAGAACTAAAAAGTTTTTTCCTCAAAGTCTGACCAAAAGCTCTACTTCTCTGTAAGATATGAAAAAGCTGTTTGGTATTTCTGAGCAATGCAATGTTGTCCAGCCTGTGAGTTCTCACCTGCAGCAACCTGTTCAAACCTTTAATTGAAGCAGAAACCGACACATATGCACAGTAAAAGCAACAGGACAGGAAGCAGCACGGCCAGAGCCGTCAGTTAATTAAAGTTCAACCAGCCGTGGGCAACATTTCAGAATCGCAGCACTGGCCTTCAGAGTGCCCAAAACATTTTTCAATCCCACCTCACTCTCACACGAGTTACAGGAAGCGAAACAGCAAAACAATTTGATTTGGCCGACACACTGTCTGAATAAGAAGACAGCTGAGGAGCCGCTGGGCTGTCGGTGCCTACCTGCTTCAGATCTGGCCACTCCTTTGGCAAAATGTGATTGTGAATATCAACCTTCATGTCGGCGTTCTGGCCAGTGTGTGGAGTTTGACGGCAGTGATTCCCTGAAGCAAATGAGCCTCTGTTAAGCAAACAGCCTCCCTGCGCTCAGTGAGTGACTGAGGGCTGGCAGGTGAATGGCTGCTAGGACACACTGGTAATTTATTACCTAGTCTATAAAACAGAAAGTAACCTCAGCATTAGTGGGCGGGCAGAGGATCTTTAAAGGCCCCATGCAATATTTATTTCACAACCATTATTTTTCAACCTGGACTGTTGCACTAAAGCTTGCAAACTTTATAGAGATCTGATTTGTGTGTTTGTGTGTCACACACAAACCCTTTCAGAAGATGGTAGCAGACAAATTAAGTAAAAGGTGGACTTTCCTCTGATTCCTAGCCGAATAACTTAGTTTTTTTCATATTGTATCTTTAATTTATCTCATAAACTATTTACCTTGACGTTTATTTAAATTAGGAGAAACAGAGAGAGGGGGAGGGAGGGAGGGAGGGAGGGAGAGAGAGAGAGAGAGAGAGAGAGAGAGAGAGAGAGGGGGGGAGAGAGAGAGAGAGAGAGAGAGAGAGAGAGAGAGAGAGAGAGAGAGAGAGAGAGAGAGAGAGAGAGAGAGAGAGAGAATAAAAGCCAGAATCGAGCTCCTACCGATGCACTGTACACTGCGTTTTGGCGTCACCTAGTGGTCATGTAATGCGTCAGAATAATCACGAGACAGCTGAACTGATGTCCATGGACTATATCGAATTTAACTCATTGGAATCAAACACAAAAAACCGCGAACGATACTTGAACCACGACTTTTAATTAATAACAAGCATGTGTGACAATTATGCGCCAATTTACGCAACTTTCCCAACTTGGCGTTGCCTCATCTATCACACGTCTTTCAAGATGAATGAAAGTTTTTGTCTCATAGCGTACAAGCCGCAATTTTCCAGGCGTCGCATGCGGCGTCTCGCGGTGGCCGATCCCTGGGAGGAGGACGGGAGGAGGAGGAGGGGAAGAAGGGGGAGGAGGAGTGGAGAGCAGAGGAGAGGGGAGGAAAGAAAGAAAGAAAAAAAACAACTTGCTGGCACCGCCTGTCAGATATACGGCAGATCTGATCGCTGTCGACAGTCACATCTCTCCGCTGAACTCGGAGCAGCTCGGCCGACAAGCAGGCAGCGCCTCCTGCTCTCTGATGCCCGGGAGATAGAGCCGTTATCTCTCATCTCAGCTCACCGCCATCCTCCGCCTGCCTGCCTGCCTGCCAGCCTGCCTCCTCACACACCGGCCGGCTCGTCGGACCCGCTGAATGGCTGCTGCACCCACAGAACCAGTGTGAACCCTTGAGAGAAGAATCTCCTTCATCAGCATCCTCACCTGTCCTCACTGAGCCTCAAGAAGAACAGAGGAAAGGAAAAAGAACAAGACAGCACAACTGCGGCAACAATGACAGACCCGGAGAACGACCAGTCCTGCCCCGTCCCGGACCCCACCATTGTGGATCCCTTCCCGCCGGCGCGGAACGGCCAGTGCGCCCCGGACGGCTTCACCAACAACCACCAGCAGGCAGCCAGGAGCCCCGGGCAGCCCGAGGCGTTCACCAGCGGCCAGGAGATGAAGATCACAGACAGCGTGGAGGGGGAAGGTAACTTCACCCGCCTCCGTGTCTGGAGCCGCTTTCAGAAAGAAAGAGAAAAAGAAAAAATAGAGAAAAAAAAAAGTTATGGATGTGCATGATATGCTGATGTTTTCCAGAGCGCCTCGGAGCGGCCCTGGGGGAGGCGGGAGGGGTATTTTTACGCATCGTAGGTATTTTTAGAACGCGTTGAATAATTTACACATGTCCTACCTCAGCAGGATCAAGAGTGGACTGAAGCAAATTTGAAATTCAAAATGTGAAAAATTAATATCTGGCTTCTATTTCTCATCGTCATTCATCCACTCGCCCACTTATTCATCTATTCCAAATTTAACCCAGACAGTTAAAAAAAACCAAAAAAAACACTCTTGTATGTGTAACTAAAATCCTAACTGAACAATCCCCAAATCAATACTGTTCAGCCTTATATTTAAAACTATATTTAGTTCTAAGTGGAAAGATCAGGTTAACATTGAATTCAATCATTTGTGTGAAGAATCTTTTTCTTTTCTTAAAAAAGAAGAAATGATCCAGCTTCGAACTATGACACAACCAGTGGCACAACTTGACCCAACGAGACGCAGGTGATGGCAGTGTGTCGCCAGTGTGTCGCCAGGGGGGATTGAGAAACATCCTGACTTTTACATTTCAGTTGCTCCCTCCTGCGAGTCATCCTGTGGATGAGCTGCTTGACTGACAGCGACACTAAAAGCCCGACCTAGTCGTGACCTTGGCGAAACTTAGCGAGACGATCGCACAGCACAACTTGTGTCTTTTTATGTGGGCGTCGAGCCCAAACAAGAGCTGGTTTGCTGATTGTCCTTGCCGGAATGAGGTTGCAAGCCAGTCCTGACGAGTGCTGCACTGACTTAATATAATCCTGTTCACCATCTTGTATGCATGAGACCTGAGAAAGAGCTCATTCCACAGGGGATATCAATTGGGCTTCAGTTATGCAACTAAACTGCCTGTGTTTCTACAATAATTCAGTTAGGATAACAGTGCTTTTAATCACACTGTCTGACTTTAAGTCCCTTAATGTCCAATTAAACGCAATCCAGAGGCAAAATCTGAAATAAATTGATTTTTTTTTTGTGTGTGTGTGTTCAGCATTGTGACAGTGCTTCATGTGGGTCGTGCTCCTCAATTAGATTTCCTTCTGAACTTGACAGTGAAAAGCTTAATGATGCAATAAGGGGCGGTGGAGGACGGGTGATGCAGTTACCTGAAATTCATCATCAGCAAAATGAAAAAAAAAAAAAAACCCTTTAGACGCGTGAGACGACTTTGCACATGGCCTCCAGTTTCATCAAAATCTAATGCTATCTATCTATCTATCTATCTATCTATCTATCTATCTATCTATCTATCTATCTATCTATCTCTATCTATCTATCTATCTATCTATCTATCTATCTATCTATCTATCTATCTATCTATCTATCTATCTATCTATCTATCTGTCTGTCTATCTATCTATCTATCTATCTATCTATCTATCTATCTATCTATCTGTCTATCTATCTATCTATCTGTCTGTCTGTCTATCTATCTATCTATCTATCTATCTATCTATCTACCACACAAAGTGGTGGTCTACCACATCAACCCCTTTGTGATGTCACAAACCGCATGGCAGACCGGTATTGTGTTTTAAAACAAACGCACAAGACAAAAAAAAAACTTGTTGTGTGTCCAGAAGTGATTGTGTGTTGGAGCCTGACATCATGTGAGCCAAGTGACTTCACTGTGCTGTCTCACTTCCCCCTCTGCCACCCAGCCACACACACACACACACACACACACATGAACGTGCACCATCATGTGCCGTGAATGTGCATTTCTGCGAAAGAAGAAGTAGCATCAAGTCGTTTTGACCAGCGCTTCTCGCTGAGGCTTCACCCTCAATCCTCTCGTCATCCGTCACATTCCACCGACTCTACGGCAGAGCGAGGACACAAGCAGAGCTCTCTGACGGCGGTAATGCGGGAATGCAGTTGGGACATGTGTGCTGACACTGTTGTTAACGCCAACTTGGCTGCAGATTCCTCATCTCGCGCCAGTCGAGGTGTCGGATGTTAAAAGTAATTTCACATAAATTCCTTTACATGAGCGCAGGAGGTGGAGGTGGAGCAGGAGGGCCACAGCATCTGGAGGTGTGATTGTAACAAGACTTTTTATGAGTGATTTTAAGACTGGAACTGGCCTTCTGCACCGTGAAGCACCGTAAGAATCCGCAGAGAATCACTCCTCACTATGATCAGAGCCTAGACGGGCATTTTGGGTGACACCTTTTCCACAATTATGACACAGTGACATTGGAACTTTGGCACTCTGGCCGATGCACCGTGTGACCCTCCCTTCAGCTCACAGAGCGCACACACCTGCATTAGCAAGAGCAGAGCTTGACAGACCCTGACAGGGACCCACTCTGAGGGCAAGTCACATGATTTCTTTCAATTTCAAAGGAAACGCATGGCGGCGAGATTAGCTCCGTTCCGCATCAATAAACCGGCTAAATTCAAGCATGAAGGGTCCGTGTTGGATGTGTCCCTCCTTCTCGTCAATAACATTTGCATGTTTTTGATGAACCGGTTACAGAAACGGCGCCGACCCTGATCAAATATGCAAGACTGTGAAGGACGTTTGACAAGCAGGTTTAAGCCACTTAGCCATCTGTGCTAATAACACGCAAGGAAATAAAAAATGAATCACACCATTAGGACTTTTGAGGTGAGTGGGTTAGTTGTCGTTTAGTTTGTCTCAAGGCTCTGAGGTCCGGGAGTGACTGCTTAGGACCGACCAGGATAACGTCTGCAAGTCTGGATGTAAAAGTTAAGGCTCATGAATAACACAGGGGTGATGAGAAAAGCCGACACCGCTGCAGGCCGTCCAGGATCTGGGCTGTTTAGTCTGAGACTCCAGACGGAGACGCCTCACAGTCACAGCAGCAGCAGCAAGGTGGATCGGCCGGTGTGTTGTGTTTACAACGCTGAACGTGTCGCTTTGTGTTTAGTTTTGTAAGAAGAGGATGCAAAATTGCTTTGGGCCACCAGACTGAGTCCGGTTGTGAGTTGGAGCTAATCAGTTTGTTCATATTTTTCCCAAATTGAGAGGATTTTTTCTTTTCCTAGTTGGCTGAAAAGTTGGAGGGATTTCCTTTGATTTTCTGTTCCTACCAGTCACATCAGCCGTGATGCTGCACCTGAACTAAAATGCTTCTCTCACTAGTTGTAACGACGTCTTGGGGTCTGAAGTCGCACTTGAAATATTTTGTAAGAAGCTGAATCCTATCGAATGTGAAAAGTACTTGGACGTCAAATCAGCTGGTATGAATGATTTATAAGCCCTGTGGTAAATTGATTTTTTTTCTTGCTTGAGGCTTGTATTTTACACCACACCCCCAGCCTCTGAACACCGTTTAAGACTTGGATACCTGACTTCTGACTTCTGGATTTGTGTCCTGTAGACTCTCATTGGCTAATCATGCATATCTTTAGGCTTATGTGTTCACTACAGCTTTGGCAAAAATAAGCAAATGAGCTGACACGGTTAGAAACGCTCCATTCGGACACTGTGCACCAAGTACTGTATTCATTTATTTGCACAAGAAAACATTCTTTATATTTGCTTGTGTAACAAATGTCACATGCTAAAGCTATAAAACTCACATAATCATAATAAAAAAAAAAAAAACGGGTTGGGGGCTTCTTTACATAAGACTCTATTTCTATATACTGTATTGAAGACTGCAACTGTCTGTGTCTCTGTGCAGGTCTGTTGGAGAGCAGCATGCGTCTGAAGCCCCACGAGGCCCAGAGCTACAGGAAGAAGGCGCTCTGGGTCTCCTGGGTCTCCATCGTGGTCACCCTCATACTGGCCGTGGCAGCATTCAGTGAGTACAATTACAATTAAAGTACAATTAAAAACTCATTTACAGGTGCATCCATGTAACTGAGGCCACTGTGTGGGTTTCTCACTAGCTTGTTGTGTGTGGCCAGATGCTGGCATGTCCTGTCACAGCCAATGGTTGCAAAGATTGGGTGTCAGCTGAGCTGTCAGCTGTCAGCGGGCACGATCGTGTCTTAAAAAAATAAAAATAAATCCAAACTGGCCCTTTTTTCAGTCTTCTGCGTGATTAATACATTGGTTAAACTTACTTTTTATACATTCCCGTAACTTGGCATATTTTTAAATGATAGTATATAAGTAAAGAAAGTTACTGCATGGGTGCATGTAATGCATCACTAATTTGACCCCGTGCTGTATTGAAAAAAAAAAAAAAGAAAAAAGGCCAAAGTGCCTTTTCACACACAGAGTCTGGCTGGTGAAAAAAGTCACTGAGTGCGTGTGGCTATCAGTCGGTAGAAGCAGTAAAAAAAAACTTTGATGTGCACAGAAATGTTTCTGCTCGTGGTGAAAATGTGATGCGGCGCCTCGGAGCCACTGAAATAAATAGACCCACTGTCTGGCTGCATGTCTAAAGATCTGGTGTTGCGCTGGAGCGAAGCAAGCACTGTCACCACCTAGCATTGAAGGCTGCATGTGTGTGTGTGTGTGTGTGTGTGTGTGTGGGTGTGTGTGTGCGAACACATCTGTTCAAGTTGGGAGGTTTGATTAAGACTAAAACTGTTGTTGTGCAAGTTTTTACACTGTGTAAGGAAGCTAAAGTTACCAAGAGAGAACACACACACACACACACACACACACACACACACACACACACACTACATCTCCAGGACCCCTTGTGATGTCGTGGAAGGACATGGTGTGGCCTTGGCATATGTTCACTCCTCGGCCTTGTGATGCAGAAGGAAGTCTGGGCCAAATGTCACCATGCTGTGCCGTGCTGTGCTGTGCTGTGCTGTGTTGTGCTGTGTCATCCTTGACTCAGCCCGCAGTCTGTGCTGGTCCATCCTGATCTTTTGTTCCTTATCTTCGACAGTTTCACCACGAGCTCGTCTTTTGCCGGCGTGAAACGTGAAGTCACGCCGCAGATGACGTGTAAAGGGTCACCAGACTAATTTCCCCTTTAGAAACGCCAGCGTGTCTGATTGGGAGGGAGATGTTAGACAAAGTGTAATGGACAAAGGCAATCAATGGAGAAACGGATGGATGAGCAAAACACTGGTGAGCTGACAAGATGGAGTCTGAGTGTGGCTGCACGTCAAACACGTCAGAGAGTTGTGGGTTTTTTAGAGGAACTGCAGCACAAGTGTGATGTGACCACAAGGGAGCCTGAGTCCAGGAGCACCGACAACCTTTGACTTGTGAGTGCTTTATTATTAGTTCTTAGGACGCCGCTCACTGTGTGTGTCTGTGCAAAGTAAAAGACACAGCAGAGAAAACACTGAAGTTGGCCACACGTGGGTGGACAAAGACGTCGGTGCTGGACGTGGACAGCAGGGACTGAATAGGAAGCGGGGTGCGGCCGAGGAGCCTGCTGGGACTGAGGGGAGCTGTGGAGCGACGCTCTGAAAGGCGTGACGGAACCAGGAGACACAGTCGTGGCCGCCAGTGCCGGGCTTCAGAGCTGGAGGTGGCTCAGCTTCAGAGAACCTCCACTTCCTGTGTCCCTCTTGTGTCCCACCAGCTTGTCACCTCACCCGCTGCTTTCTAGACCTTCTTCTTAGCACTTTCTCGTCGCATCTCTTCTTCTTTTGGCCTCTTTTTTCGTTTTCCCTTTTATTCCAGTACATGAAAAAAAAAAGGAGCAGCCATTTAATCTTCTCTTTCTGAAAGGAGAGCTGCAGAAAAGATCCTCTGACCTTTGGCGTGAATTTAGCATTTAGAAGGGAGGAGTGCCCGAGGCCGAGTCTCCCTCTGCTGCTGCTCTTCCCTTTTGTGCTGCAGCTGCGAGTGTCTCCAGCGCCAGTGGCCGCTGCTCACCTGCCAAGGTGTTGCAGGTCCTTGAGGCTTTACGGTACTTATCAGGCTTAGACAGTGAGCGTGGATGAAACTGCAGGATGCTGCAGCAGGTGTGGTCCTGATGTTAAACTAGGCCGTGTCCTCGTCTTTTTTTATTTGATTCTGTTCAGAAAAATGAGCAAGTTCTGATGAAACTATGAAAGGAGGCATCAGAGCATATTTTTCCCTATGAAGCTTTAAACTAAACCGTTAATGTTTCCGTGAATAGTTTTGCTCGACTGCACACCTGTGCAAACGTCACTCTGTGCTCTTGCCAAACAAGTTGTTCCTCTGCGTTTAGCTCCAAGAATAAGTTTATATTTGCATCCGAGCGGCCTATTTCTTTTTTCCACCTCTTGTTTTGTGTCTCTTGGCCTCGATGCCAGGCAGGAGGGAAGGAGCGTGCGGCGCAGCACCTCCCTGTCTGCCCATATAGAGCAGGAAGTCCACACATCAGAAAGGAGGCGCAGAGTGACGGCTGATCTGACGGTTTCAGGTCCCGACTGGCTGCCTCACAGATGCGCCAACTAGCAGCGAGCGTTGCGCTGTGCTGCAGCCAGCTGGATGGCTTCACCATGAACAACGCTTTGCAAACAACACAAGTTACAGCGACGGCGGCCCTAAAAAAAGAACTCTCTTAAAACAAGACTGCATTTCATCGCAGTCAGTGGAGGCGTCCATAAAGATTTCTCAATTTGCTTCAGACCCTCTTAAAATATCTCAAACACTTTTCCAGCCAATCAGCCTTTTTGTGTGAAGCACATTTTTTTGAAGCTATTGTTGGGCACAAGGTGGTTTTTGAGTTTGTCGTTTGTCTCTTGACACACAAGGTTGTGTTTGAGCGCTTGGCTTAAATTTGGCAAGAGTTGCACTTTCTGACTGCCCTGTTGTTGTTGTTGCTGTTGTTGTTTGCTTTCTAAACTCCAACCCAATTTGCCTTTTTCTGTTCAGAGCAAAGTGTGCATGATGCATTTGTATTGTGCTGTGTCAAAGTTGTCACAAAGGGCTGCAAAGCTGGAGGAGACAGCAGGTGATTGTGCGGCCAGTAGATCAACCAGCAGAGTCGCCAACAACTGTCTGTCTCACAGAAGAAATAAGAATCGTTGCGTTTAGAGGGAGGACGAACTGTGAATGATCAAGGATTGAGGCTGAGATCTGAAGGGTAGAAAATAAACAATGCAGAAACATAGCAAGCAAATGAATGGGCTGGAATGTGGAGGGTGCAGTGGCAGTGGAAATCAGGCCAGTGACGGAAGGAGAGGAGAGACTTTTTTTCAACGCTGTGAGGAGAGAAACGGATGAGACCTGCGCGGCTCCTCCTCCCCTCCTTCTCTCCGTTTCCTCCCTCCTTTATTCTTTCTGCGCAGTGCGAGCCACTAATTAACAGCGATTTTAACCCAGATACATAAAGCAAAAGCCAGTTATAAATAATCCACCGTTTTTGTGGATGGCATCTTTCTGCGCCGTGACTTTGGAGCTGCTGGAGATGGGAGGAGCTGAGCTGGAAATCATGAAATAAAAAAAACCAACAGGGTTTAGCAAAGTTCATCAACATCGATGCAACACCATTCATCAATGAATATTTTAACTGTAAAATATATGCAGATTTTTTTAATCTTAATAATTTTACATGTCTTTTTATATCACAATGTATAAGTATTAAATATATTACACATAAACTATTATTACATCATGTCCTGTATCATATCATATGTTATAATTGTGGCAGACAAGAGTGGTGAATGATTTATTCCTGAAGTGTCTCAGCTTGAGGGCAGACAGGAAGTTGCAGTTGGCTGTGCGTGCTCAGGGTCACAGAGCCAGACGGCACACGGCGGCTCTCAAGTGGAAAACAGGGATTAGGTTTGTGCCAGTGTTGGAAATATCAGGTGACGGATCCTCATAGGAGGCGTAGCCACATTTTCTGTTGCCTGACCTTTGGGAGGATTTCGACCTTTGGCAATTGTCAAGCCTTCACTGATGTGGCCATAGAAACACTTCCAGTGAGCACGTCACCATGCCTCCATGATTTACAGTGAGATCATGCCCCAGTTGCAGTTGTCTTAGTGTTTATAAGTGGTGCAAGTGGTGTTTGAATATTCATAAACTTCCTGCTCCATTTATGAATACTTGTGCATTGAGTCAAGGTCAGACCAGCCCCCCCGTGTGCATCTAAAGGATCTCCAGGATTTGCAGCAGGGCTTGTGGTGGCCAACCCTGGTTATAATGAAATGCTCTGTTCTCAAGGTTTGCAGCCGAGTGGTCGGTCGTGTGTGTTTTATGTCAGCAAATACTACAACCAACAGCTTTGAAGTCCACGGTGTGGTGGGTCGAGAACATGAATCTGGTGCACCAAAGGGCTTCACGACTATTTAATATAACCACTCAATCATTTTTCCTTTTAAATGTAACTGTCTAACAAGTTCAGCGGGGTTCATTGCTGCATTCGCATTCGCTGGCTTCTGCTGTGTTCACACTTTCATTTATTCGACGCAGAAGAGCAAAAGTGCCAACCAGAAAAACAAATGATGAATCTCAGAAGCCCACAGAGATGTTTCCACAGTGCTGCAGCATCTCCAGGCCATCCATCAAATCTGTGCCGCAACAAACTCCTGCTCCAGATCAGCCCCTCCTCTGATTGGCTCCCCTGATCCCCCTGTCTCCACCCCCCTTTTCCCTTCCACCCAAAAGCTCCTTGGTTCGTCCCAACCCTTCCACTTCCTCCCTTGCTCTCCTCCACCTCACTGGGACGATCGACCCCCCAGAGCCCCCTCCCCCTCTCCGCCATTACCACCACCCACCCACTCTGTCTGCCGCCGGGTGGAAAACACAATCATTTATTCATTTGTTTCCTCCTCCTTTCCTCTGCAGTCTGTTTATATTGGTAAATATCACGTTGCCGGTGGGAACACTGCGTGGGTCCTAGCGGTGTTGGACCCATAAATCAAAACAATTCACTTCCCGCCGCCTCTTCGCATCACTTGTGGTTCTTTTACATTTGCGCTCCCTTTTTCTGTTATTTTGTCCATTGTCCATTTTTTCCCCCTCATCAGTCCAGATGTGTGTCATCATCGCCTACTGATTCTAATAATCAGATAAGACTTAATCTGCCGGTCCAAATGTCCAATGATGGTGTGTCACTGTGTGTAAGCTGCTCTTGGCAGTGCTTCACAGCGCAGGTCAGTCATTGCTCATTTCCAAAAACGTCTCTGTTGGACGAGTCCAAAGCGCAGCGTGTCTCTGACTTTTTTTTTTTTTCTCTCATCTCAGCGTTGTAGCCCAAAACGAGTTAGGAGGTCGTCTTTCATTTATTCATGCCAGCTATTGCAACACGTTGCAACACAGACGTAGGCGGATGCAACGCGCAGACATAGAATCTCAGCGTCTTGGCACTGACTAATCAGCTGGTTTCACCCCGGCAGTGTTTTCTTTCATTTATTTTTTTATTTTTTGGATGACAAGTTGACTGACATCTTTGTCAGGCAGATTTTTTATTTTCTTGTGTCACTTTCTTCCATCCTCAGGTGAGGACACAGACGCCTTGTGAGACAGGAAGTATGCATTGCTGCCATCTTTACATTAAAAACCTCCTCACGTCAACTCACTCCAACTCACTCTGCATAGCTGCCGCTCGTATCGTGCCCGCTCCTTCCTCTGATTCTGTGAGTAGCTGGGAGGTGGGTAGCAGAATGGGGCCGCACACTGGTCGGCCTCTGGTATGCAAAAGCTTTGCTCGTCTGTTCTTTGTCATTTTTTCCCCTCAAGGGCCAAAGAGGAGAACACTGTTCTCAAATCTGGTGATTTGACGGCATTTGCCCAGTCACTACTGCCCATTCACTAGCAATTACATAATAAATGGCATCTGCTCTGCACAGGACTTGGTAGCATTGCTATAGTATCTCACTGTTGACAGAATGGGGCCGATGGCACTTTGACTCCTTGCATTGTTTTTGCAGCTTTGCATATCTCTGCTCTCAGCAGTAGGTGCTCCGCCGAGATGGCACCGTTCAACACGGTTGAGGTTCCCTCTTTGTGGGTGAGGTCTTGATTTTTCATACAGCGCTCTAGTGAGGCATCACAGCCCCAACAACGTCTGGCACGTTTCCTCATTTTCATGTTTCTTTGAATGCCACGCGGACCAACAGCACAATTATGTTTCAGTGGAAGTTTTCTTTTCTTTTCTTCTCATTTTTTCCAAGAATCTTTTTATTCTTCTGCAGCTTGACTGCACACTGAGGGTTTCCCCTCGGGAAACCTCTGTACGAGGCCTTGTCCACAGTTTGTCTTTGTTCTTACAAAGGCAGCTCTCTCTTTGCGGTTTGGCCTTTCGTCTACATGCGAAAAAACTAATTTGTAGGTCATTTACAAGCTTTAAAAGCCTCCAGGCTGAAGATCATCTTAAAATACCAATGGTGTCCACGTGCATCCAATAAATTTAATAATCTATGTTGCAAAAACTGCACTGTGAAAATACATGACAGATTTTTTGGAAAAGAATTTTGAGGAACCTCATCGTCACCGACTTACATCATCAGCTACAGTTGTACTGCATCATCCAAAGTAGTAAAACTGTGTAATAGCTGCATAAATTCAGACCGACCGCTATTTCCACCTCCTGAAGCTCCTCCGGTGAGGTTATCTTCAGCCCTCACTGATTCTCACACCAGATGCTTAACTCTCATACTCCTTCTCCTCACCAGAACCACCAAGATGACGCAGGCTGTCACAGAAATAGAATTGTCACCCTCGCGTGGCATAATCAGAAGTAGCAGAAACACTTGGAGTTGCTCCTTCTGCTCCTGCAAGCTCATCTTCCATCACGTGACCACCAGGAGGATTCTGCTTTTGCAGTTAACTGAGTCTTTAGTGTATGAAAATCAGCGGACCAGGGAGCTGGATCTTGCCTCAGGACAATGGTTTGTCGTCCTAGCTGGTGGCGCTCGAACCGACAGATGAGAGCACCATCTAGGACGGAAGGCGGTCGGGTTACCTGGGAGTCAGTCGGCGACTCGTGGTTCGGAGACTAGTAGACAGAAGGCAGATTGTCGAAGTCAGGGACAGAAGGCTGGCTGGCAGACAGCAAAGGCAGGTCGGAGCTGGGCACACAAGCTGAAGGAAAGTGCTGGAGAGCCATGCGTGCTACAGAGAACAGTCTGGCAATGAGTGAGTGTGGAGCTGGTGTATATATACTGGGCTTGATTGCAGTGGATGAGCTGTTGGTGTGCTGATCAGCTGAGTAAGACCAGGTGTGGTCCGAGTAGTCGGAAGGTACTGACGTGGGAGAGAAAATGGCAGGCAGACTGTGACACAGGGTTGTATTGCTGCCTCTCGTCACTCCATTAGCGTCACTCTGAATCTGGACCTGTCACTCTGTTCTTCTGCTTTTTAGAAACAATAGAAAATAACAAACAGCGTGTTGAAACGCTCAGGCTAGACACGCAGTCATTTTCAAAGAACTATGAGTGGTACATGGAGAAGATATATAAAAAAACAGTTGAACCTTCTCACAGTGGTTCTTAGTACTGTTGTTTAGTGCAATTGGATCAGCTGTACGGTCACTATATTGTATTACACTGTTATAAATACTACAATCTAAAATCCAGAAGCAACAGAAAACCAAAACACACACAAACACTTGATCTTAAACTGGACTACCTTCAATGAACTAACTCAGCATCACAAGAACAAAAATGTGACATGATTTCCATCATGTTACAACACACGCATGTCACCGGGTGAAGCCCCGTGTGTGACGCTGCCACAGAGGCCGAGCGAGCGGAATAATGCTCATTACACCAGTGACTGCGCCGTGTTGTTAAACCCTTTATGTTCGGTGGAGACCATGTGGTCGTGCACGCAGGCGGCTGCACAACTTCAACCAGAGGATCTCATGATCAGCAGCAGTAAACAGGGAATGTGGACAGAAACATGTTGCCACTTAATGTGGCAGAAAACGACCGATTTACAGTGTTTGGCCTCTTGTGGTTTTCAAGCATGATGAGGAATTTGTGATCTTCAGGACTGAGTGGTTCCTACAGATGAAGAACATAAACGCAAAAACTTTAAGCATTTGGCTTTTATTCTACTTTAAACATATTGAAAAAAGATCCGATTTAAAATTTGATCTCATCATTTCCCTCCATTTCTCAGTGTTGTTTGAAATGTTTGTCATTTGTATTGTTTGTATTGTCCCCACGTGCCAGTTTCAGTCTCTTTCAAACCAACTGATTAGCGTCCTGCAGCTTTAAAGATACAGCTGCTCTTGATATTCTACCTCACTGCAGTGAAGTTGCGCTATCGATCTCCCTCTGAGGAGTCGTTGTGTTGTCTTGAAAACCCTGACGCAGGCGAAAAGATGTTTTTAATTGTGCAACTGAGACGAACCATTAGGAGCTTCAAACCTTTCTTCTTCTTGTCATTCTTCATTCAGTACATTTGTTATACCTTAAGGTGAAATGCAAAGTGGAGAGCGGAGAGTAAAACAATGCAATGTTTTGCGATTCTCCGCCTTCACCTTGTGGTGTCAGTTTGTCGGCAAACTCTGCACTTTCATGAGCAGCCACGGAGTCGGTGTTTTATCACTGTGTTGGCTCAGCTGTCAAAAACTTCCCCTTCTGCAGCATAATTATAGGACCGCCTCCCCGAGCTGCTTCACAACATCTTTTTTTATCAGTCAGCATCGCTCGACTATTTTTACTCCTCAAAGGAAAACCAGAAAGTGAAGGAGCGAAGAGCAGACGCACACGCAAAGCGTTGTCGCCAGAGTGCACGTGAACCTCAGCCAGTGTTGGAGCTGTTGGAACTGAGAGCCGAGGCAAGAGATGATGACTGCGTCCCTGCGATGCTGCTGCTGCTGCTGCTGTTGTCTCATTAAAGAGAATCGAGGTCTTTGAGTCACTGAGTCACCCAGAGAGAACAGCTGTGAGCTACACATAAAGTCCTGGTCCTGTTGTGTTTATATTAGCAGGCAGTTCACTGCAGTCAATTTCAATGAATTTTCACTTTCAATAGTGGCCAAATTGATGTGATCTGGAATATATGCTTTCATTGCAAACCACATTGTAGGCCTGGTAAAAACACAGCTGAGTGCAGCTCATTAAAAGCATGGAAAAGCTTCCTCACAGGAGCCGCACTCCCTGTGTGAAAACAAGGCATGGATTTATGAATGGTTTGCACTTGTGTCCCCAGGCTGCCGACAGCTGGTTCCACCGTGATCAATGGTAAACTGACGCTTACAATGGATCCATTACCAGGAGACCTGAGCCGCCTCATTGCGCAATTTGTTTTCCTGGAAATTGATTGTATACGGGTGAAGGCCGGCCTCGGGGAAAGGGGACTGAGAAAACCAAATTCTCTGCCTCGGTGCATGACATTTTTTTTCCTTTTTTTAAATTGAGTTCCATTTAGTTTGCATAATGTTTCATGTAAATAGCAGGTGGAAGGCCAGCAGCGAGAGGAAATTAATGAGAGTCAGAGAAAATGGCAAAGCGGTAAAGAAACCTGCCATGGTTCTGTTCATCTGGGAATTCTTTCTCTCTTTTCATCTTCCCGGAGAAAAACAAGGTAGAATCACTCGTAGCTAATGAGGTTTGTGCTTTCTAAGGTTTTACTGAGTCTAAGTTGGGGGAGGGACAATAGCTGAGAGGGGTGAGCAGAGGGAGGCTGAGAGGTGGGACATAGGGTACCAGAATGACTGATGTGCTGAAGAGATTGACGCTAAAGTTGAAGAGAGTAGAATAAAATTTCTGAAGCAGTGGTTGAATTCTCACAAAATGTCGTATGCCAGATATATCAATCCAGCACAGAGTCCCTGCCTCTCATATCCGTGAAGGAAGCTGATTTTCTACCGGAGGATGACAGGAAGATGGAGGTGGATTTAAGAGTTGAAAATCCACCTCAATTCCCTCTGCAGCCCCTGAGCTGTTCACGGCTGTGGCTCAGCTGGACGAAGAGTCCCAGGATGCTCCCAGTCAGAGCCCAGTCAGCAGAGGCTCGGCAGGCACCACTTAGTTTTGTCGGTTGTGTGGTTCTCTAGTTTCTCCACAGCTGAGAAACCACTCGGCCGAGACCTTGTGCTCTGGTCCAGGTCCTGCCAGCGTGTCTTCATCGTCGAGCTAACAGTCCCAGTCCCACATCAACCAGTGGTGGGCCAGCCTTGGCAGAGGGTGTCTTTTGAGTAAATGGCCGAAACACCCAATGAAGTCGGGGCACACAACTGAAGACACACACAACTGATGGGTTGTATTGGGGGCATCATGCGGTCTTTGCAAGCTCCACCCTACCCAAGAGGATAGCTAGAGCCACTCACTGGTTGTGCTGAAAGTTTAGGGATCTAGTTCAGGGAGCTGGTCCTAGTAAGAATCCTTGATGGCTGATGATCCAGAGAGACAGCCGAGTTGGGAGAGGGGAGGAGGGGACTCAGGTGTCTCTCAGAGATTCACGCTGCAGAGATGAAACACACGTCAGCCACTTACAGCTGAGAAATCACGTGCTTGTGTTTGTTAGTGTGTGTGTGTGTGTGTGTGTGTGTTCGTGCTCTTCAGTCTCCTACCTCACTGCGGACCACATGTGTTGTATCAGACTCAGAGTTCTGACTGGCTAGCGGCTATTGTTGCCGAGCTGCCTGAGCTCTCCGTCTTCGAGTCGACTGCGGGAGCTGCAGCCTGCCTCCCATTAATTAAGACGCTCGCCGGCTCGCTAATTTATTTGCTCGTCGCGTCCCCGGGGAGGATCAGAGCGGAGCGTGACAAACAGGGAGATAAACAGTAAACAGGAGGCAGTTGTTTGATTTCATTCTTTCCTCTCTCCTGCAAGCCACAGCTCTGCACGCTGGAGAAGCAGCGCACTCTGTTTGCTTGGTATAATTGAATGGGGAGGTTCAAGGTCTGAACGGGTTTACAAATGCAATAAAAACAACAACAACATCATGAGGCGTGTGTCTGCTACTGTGAATGTCTGTGGCGCGGACGCCTGTAATCTGAAAGGAAAAACCTTGGAAGGAAATTCAAAACTCACTGGATGCTTGTCCATGAGGAACGACAAGGTCTTTCTTTAAATTGTATCTCTGGCAGAAACAGCAGAGAGTCTTTGCGGGTGTGCGAGGAGAAGTCTGTGTAATCTGACTCCAGCTGTGTAAAGAGTCTGTTCAGCGAGTTAAACTCGCCTGAGTTACAGTCAACCTCTAAAACGTCCCGATTTCTATGCTGTTTTGTACTGATTTGTATACTCAAAGAGATGGAAACATCCTCCTGCAGCACTTTGAATTGCTGTGCTGTCACATGGAAACGTTGCCGTGAAGATTTGAACAGTGGGATTAGTCACGCGCACGAGTGCACGCATGTGCACGCATGTGCACGCAGCCCATTTACAAAGACTGCATGGAGACAGAATTGTAAATCATGTCGCTGCAGATAGTTTCGTTGCTGCACTCACTCTCAGGTTACCGCTGCAGACAGTGAGGGGCTGCTGCTGCGGCTGCTGCTGCTGCTGCGGCTGCTGGGCTGCTGCTGCTGCTGCTGCTGCTGCTGCTGCTGCTGCTGCTGCGGCTGCTGCTGCTGCTGCTGCTGCTGCTGCTGCTGCTGCTGCTGAAAACAGACCCCACTGCAGGTGTGAGATGAGGTGCAGGCTGATCTTAGTAAACAGTCAACTCAAGATCAATAAAAATGAAGCTTGCTTGTTGAAGTATTGAGTAGTATTAAGTATCAGATCTCTCAAAGCGTTCAGGAAACATCAAACACTTTCCTCCCAATAATGCTGCAGACATCATGGCTGATGGGCACTTCAGATGTTTTATTGGGGGGGTCTGCAGGAAGGAAGTCCACATGAGTTCTGCTCAGCTCCGGAGCAACATCAGACAGCTTGCAGGCCTTAAAAAGGTTTCTATTGTGAGCTACTAGTAATTCCAGTGCAGCCATGTTGTTTACCTCACGCACGCTAGTTATTCTGCCATCTGCACGAACATCAGCTGGGGATGAATCGTCATTACCCACGTCTTTCATGACAACGTAACCCAATTTTTCGTCCCCTTGTGGGCTTTGGTGAGGCGTCGCGTTGGAAGCCGTGATGAATAATGAACCTTTTGCGTGTGTGTGTGTGTGTGTCTGTGTGTGTTTGAGCGTGCATGTGACACTCTCTCTCTCTCTCTTGACATCATGACAGAGGTAGTCGCTGACGTCAGATCCTGTTTTTGGATCTTAAGTTCCTTAAGCCGTTAAAAGGTTTTGGGGAATCAAAGTGAATTAAAAGCTGCAGGTGTGCAGAGAGAGGCATGAGCCTGATCGGCTGTCTGTGTGCGTGTGTGTGTGTGTGTGTGTGTGTGTGTGTGTGCGTGCTGTGGCCTAATGTTTGCACAGAGGCTGACGATTCCCCCGGTGGAGGGCGGAACGCAGATGGCATCGCTCTGGCGGTGCCCTTTCTGCCCTGCTGTATAAATCAATGGAGAAAAAGGTCTGGGAGGCAGGAGAGGAGGTGGGAGAGGAGGCGGCGTGACAAACAGGAATTAGCAACCGGGCCTTGTTATCGTAGAAAATGGAGCAACGGACCGGAGTGACGAATTGAGGCGCAAAGTGAAAGGGACGGAAACAGATAGGTGGAGGCGGAGAAAACACGGAAATAAGTGGGTGGGTGGGTGTGAGGGGGGCGAGGAGGAATGATTCATGGCGCCGCAGTCGGCGGACGAAGGAGGGGGTGGGCAGGTGGTGGTGGTGGTGGGCAGGGGAGGAGGGTGCAGGAGGCCCGGTGCAGAGGAGCGGAGAGCTGGAGGGTCACAGACCGACCAGAAGACCTTCTCCTCCACAAAGACACGCAGCTTGAGGAGGTGTGGAGGGGTGGGGGCGGAGCTGGAGGAGGAGCAGGCAGGAGGGGGTCGAGGGGAGGAGGGTGGTGGTGGTGGTGGTGGTCGGGGGCGGCGGCATCCCAGCAGGCTTTTCTGCAGGACTAACTGAGGCAGAGCGCGAGGCTCGCTGCAGAGCTGCTGAATTATTAAAGGCAGTGTTTTGCAGCAGGCGCAAGGCCACCGCATGAGGGTGGGAGTGGGGGTGCTGAGGGGAAGTGGGGGGGGGGTGCAAAGAGTCAAGGAGTTTGTGTTTGTGTTTGTGCAGAAGCCACCGAGACGTGTTTGCCGCAATACTTTGAGCTCCTTCTGCTCTGTGGTTTTTTTTTACGTGATAAGCATCAGAGGGAGTTTGTTGTGTTTGTTTCCTCTTTTGGAGCCGCTAATTAACCAGGAAGTGACATCTCGGGGGAGAGGGGAAGGGGAGGGTCTTCGTTTTAGAGACGGCAACCGACAATTTAGAACGCACATCCTCCTAAAACACACACTGCCGCTCGCAGATGTGGGCACGCACACACACGCACACGCACAAGCGGCGCATTGTAGTGATACATTTATTAATGCAGTTGACTTAAATGTCTCGGGTGTTATAGTCAATACATTTTTTGAACTTTTATTTTTATTAATTTATTTGCACATGATGTTGATGTGAAATGCAAATTGTAATGCTCACCAACATGATGATGTGCATTTTAAAGAACCAGACAGCTGACACAGAAGCCCCGCCTCCCACTGAGCAGCGCCGAGTGATTCCCTCAACTTCATGACAGGGTTTGCGTCGAGAGGTGCTCTGACGAGATCCAGCGTCCAATCAGCCGCAGGATCTCAGTCAATCAGCTGACAGACTCTCACTGAAGACCAGCGCTGCTACTCCGTCCGTCCCTGTACTTCACCTCTCACAGCCGCCTCCTCCGTCGCCCTCTGGCTGCTTTGGATGTAATTGAATATCAGGTCTCTGAATGGAGTGGAAACCCTGGAGGCCAACGAGACCGAGCTGTAATTAGATTTCTGCGTGGCTGCAGAGAGAACAGTGGAGGGTTATTATGAACCAGCAGCAGGTTTAGATTGTAGACGGCACCTTGGGAGGAGTGTGTGGGTGTGTGTGTGTGTGTGTGTGTGTGTGTGTGTGTGTGTGTGTGTTGCACAGAATCAAGTCAAAAATTTTATTTAGCTGTTGCACACTGGTGTACAAATGCAATTGACACCTCAGTTACAGGACTTTATTGTCTTTTTCTTTTACATTAAAGTCAAGGGAGCCTGGCCACTTAATCCCCCTAGTGGTGACACATTGAAAGCGTTTCCTACCTTCCACCCTCCGGAGTCCCCTGAGCCCTCCTGACTTGTGGACCCTCAGAGCGGTTCCAAACAAACCTCCAGACCTTTGCGCTCACCGTTTCCACCGCCTTAGCTGTGTGACCCCATGGAGGGTGTTTTTCCCCCTATTTTGTCCACCACTTCAGGCCTCGTTTGAATAACGAGTCCAATTGCTGTCCAATCAGAGGCCACCTCTTCAGTCCAGATCTCATTATCAGCGGCAATCTGGACGAGAAGCAGAACTGAGCACCGAGTGTCTGGCTGCACTAGCCAGTGATTAGTGCTGCCAAGTCAGGTGCTGGCAGGACTTCCGGGTGAAGACTGGCAATGGATAGATAGATAGATGGATCCTCCACTAATATAATAAGCTGTATGCAGTGATGGATGAGTAACAGTGTGAAGGACACCGGGGGTTTTAACACACAGTCAAAGCAAAAGGCAAAGTATTAAAACGTGTCGTGGACAGACGGCGCTTCCAGGTGGGAGTCAGCCGGTTGAAGATGGAGCTTCCAGTTCCTGCAGGCCTAAGACACTGATGGTGGTGCTGGTGAGGATGGAGGCACATCATCAGTCACACTGTTGATCCGTGCAATCTTTCGCTCAGTTTGCTATTTTCAGCAGGTACGATGTTCAAACGCTGCCAGCAACAAAGGTGTAAAGTTCCTTCATTCGACCGTTTTGTCCTTCTGCGGCTTGGCCACCTGTCCACTCCCGCCCCGCCCCCACACCCAGCCTTGTTAAGCACCGCTCATGCACGCCGTCCCCCATCCCGCCTTCTGATTAACCAACAACCCGAAAGATGTTTCAGCGAGTACGATCTGCTGCCACCCCCCCAGTCCCCCCGAGGGAAGGGATGCATCGATTTGCTGGCAGGCTGCGACCACACAGATGGCTCACACATCGTAATGAGCCCGAGAGCAGAAACTCTCTCTAAAAAAAACAACAACCAAACAGAATGACTGTGGAAGGCAGGAGGAGGAGAAGAGCCAGTGTTTCCATATTAATAGCCCCGACTGTGACTGTGCACTTGGCCTGATGACCATGCATATTAAAATCCTGCCGGCCCGGCTGTGGTTGTCTGCATGTTTCATGGGCTGCAGACGCGGCTGAGAGACCTTGTGCTCCTCAGATGAGCTACTATGACGGAGGGAGGAGACATCTGTTCTCTCCAGAGCCGAGTGCATTTAGGGGGAAGTGTGTGAAGGAGCCGGCGAGCGAAAACCTGCTGACTCACTGCTGCGTTACTTAGAACTTAGAAAAAGGGATTTTTTTTATCTTTCCTGCGAAACAGAAATAAAAACAAAAGAAATGCAACGTCTGAATCAAATGACTTTACGCTCTTTCTGCATGCGGCCAGTTTGACAAAGTAGTGTATCTCCTGTCGGCCCTACTTCTGGTTTCACTGAGCAATTTGATTTCCTGGAACGAAACACCACATCTGATCACTCAGCTCAGATCTGCGTGACGGCATCTTTAATGTTATTTGCAGTATTATCAGAGATGACACGGCTGTCAGCACGCAGCAGTCACAAGTTAAGCTTATGCAAACTTCTTTTTTTTTAAGCAGTCAGGAAAATATTTTCCCAATGATATTATGGTGACGCTTAGAGGGCTTAACTTCACTTGATGGTGTGTAGCGTTAACGCAACGGATGAAAAAGAGAAAAAAACTGCAAATTAGGTCAAACCCGTGGCAGCTCATGGGTCAGCGACTCTCTAGTAAGCAGGTTTCAGCGGCGACTCGTACGTGAGGCCCTCCAGGAATGTAGACAGTCACACACACAGGCTTTTAGATCCCAGCGGCCAATTATCATCAAGCATCCACAACCGCTGGAGCCGCACTGATTCACTTGTAGCCACAGCCAAGTGTAGAAGAGCCAAGTCGCACTCACATTTATCACTCTGCTGCGTTTCCATGACAATTTTTCCCAAAATAAAAGCAATATTTCTAAAATATTCCGTTCTGTTCCTTCGTCCAATCGTAACGCGCCATTTTTACTGGTCAGTGAACTGGTCATGTGACCCCGTGATCACGTCCGCTGATGTGTAAAAGCAAAAAAAGTGTTTCCAGGACACTTTTGCGATATGCCTCTATATGGATACGTCTGAAAAACCACCTCATGAGAGCGTCCAAACCTTTTAGCCATATTTGAGAGGTTTTTCCAAGTTTAGCTGTTTCCACCACCAGTTTTTTATTCCAATATTTGGGTTTTACGCAATTCTCATGGAAAAGCAGCAAATGTAATGGAAACTTACAAATACAAAACAAAGCAAAACTATAATCATTCCTTAACATATTGGAGAAACTTGACAGGTTTGTGATGTAATTACAGCTTTGTTAATGAGATGATTCACCAGGAAGGAGGAAGTGAATGAAACAATGATTTTTTTTTTTATAACGTCAGATGGTGTGAAAGTGCTGTTTGGAAGATCTTCACGATCAATATTCAGATCTACCCTGAGCCATAGCAACAGCAGCGGGCGGGATTCCCTCCGCCCACACACACACACACACACACACACACACACACACACACACACACACACACACACACTCTGGTGCTGCTGTTTGCTGCTGGTGTCTGAGTGAACTCTGACGGACAGCTGGTGGAGCCTCATTTATAACAGCAGCATGAAGGGAAGCGGCGGCCGAACCAGAGAAGCTCAGGCTCCAAAACAAAACACAACAACAAACAGTGTTTTGAAAAAGATGTGAGTGGCTGATGAGAGCAGCTGACCCCAAGACGACTAGCGTGTGGCTGATGAGAGCAGCTGACCCCAAGATGATTACCGTGCACTGGCAGGAAAGAAGAATGGTGTGTAAATGTACCAAAGCATGCATAAACAAGTTTTCTGCACAGGAGCTGAAACAAATTTCAGTTTGCACACACGAAAAAGTCCTTGGGGATTAACCTCATGTGATTAGTGGAACAAGAGTATCAAAAATCCAGATTATCCGTTTTGAAATAATATTGTTGATAGCTGGAAGTGGTATTAGGGTTTTGTTTTTTGTTTTTTGTTTTTTAACTTATTTGCTTCAGTTAGTTAGTTGTTGTCAGGGCATCAGTAACAATGCTATTTTACTGATAATGATGTAAATTAATTGTTTATCGTCTGGCGAGGAACGTCAGAGACTAATTTTGAAAAATGGAAGTAAGTTTGAGTTCACTCAAAATGGAAACATAACACATTTATCCCAGAATGGTTCTGTAGATTAAAACGCGCCAACCTGAGTTTTGAGGTGACAGTGAGTAAAAAATGTTCCGTTCTGTGTGAACTTTCCCTTTAAATTGTGAGGGGAAAGCAGGAGGAGGGCTGATTCCAGACGGTCTCAGGGTGCAGTGACCTAAACTTAATGAGTGTGAAATATGAATCTATTAGCATGAGACTGTAGGACATCACCATCACCACCACCACCATCATCATCATCATCATCATCATCATCATCATCATCGTCTCCAGTTCTGAACGCTGACAAATATTTGCAGCATCAACGATGTTGTGTGTGTGTGTGTGTGTGTGTGTGTGTGTGTGTGTGTGTGTGTGTGTGTGTGTTTTCTTGATAAAAAGCTTTGGGACTTTGGGAGAAAATGCATCAAGGCTCTGAAACGTCCTCCGCCCTGGAGAAGCCTAATTGTGTGTGTGACACACTTGGCCTGACAAGCAGCCACCTGCCTGGTACCAGAGGTCTGACCTGGTCTGGGCCTCTCCTCCAGGCTCTCCTCCTCTGAAACCCTCTTGCCGGTCACGCTCCGCTCCACTCTGCTCCGCTCCTGCGACTGCTCACCTCGTGACGACAGGGCGGGAGGAGCCGGAGGAGCCGGAGGAGCAGAACTTCACTCGTGGGCGCTGGGCAGGTCTCTGATCTCCTGTTGTTGCCATGGAGACCCGAGGCGCTGTCCCCCGAGACTTCTGGCAACACGGGCAAAGCTGAGAGGAAGGGAGGAGTGCAACAAGGGCGGGGGTCAAAGGTCAGGACAGGCACAGGTGTGCGTTAGAAGCAAGGCTCCCAGAATCCAAGACCCAGTGCAGACTTTCAACTGGTGGTTTTTAGTACAGGCCGACTAAAGGAACCGACTCATTCACTGTGTATCTAAAATGTTGACATGAAACACTGAAACTTGAAACTGTATTAATCCTGCTGCTGATCGCTGACTTCGTCCTCTGCTCTGCTCTCTTCTCCTCTGCAGCTGTTTCCTTCATGAGACACAGCGCCTCAGCCTTTGGATTTGCCGTGAGTTCACTTCACGACTTCACCTCCATTTGCATCCATTACTTACTCATAGCTCTGCCCTCTGCAGTCTATTGAAAGTGCCACCGTTAATGGCCACGTCGTCTCCAAGGTAACAGCGTGGACAGGAAATGAAGGACGCCAAGTCCACCTGCTGGCTCTCGTCTACATAAAGCACCTCTTAAACTTGATATTGCTTCCAAAATGAAAGGAAATAGTGAGAGAAAATGAATTCTCTCACAACCAAGGCCAGTGTGGTAAAATCTGATTAGCGTAATGCGGTTAAGAAATATAGTTAAAAACATAGTCCTCAGCGCTATCTCTAGTTTTAATTAATGAGAGCCAGGGTGCCTTTTAACGACGTCCCGAGAGGAGAACACACTGACGCTGATCGCCTCCTTATCTGGCCTCAGCGCCTCCACTGCTTTAAAGCTTCTTCAAGGGACTTCAGCATGAACGGACGAGGATCAGATCTGCTGCCAGCCGTCGCACAAAGTCCTGCCCATAAAAACACCTCAACATGGGCGATGCTGCTCATTACTCCTCTTGCCGCCGTGTGAACGGCACTGTCTTCTCATTTCTTGCTGTTTTTCTTTTCTTCACGTCTTGTTTCACAACTTGACACACAACTAAAGCCCTTCATCTTCTCTGCTGTGATTCAGTTCGACGCCACGCTGGATGTCCTCTCGTCGTTCATCGTCCTCTGGCGCTACATGAACGCTGCCGCCGTTCACTCTGCACACAGAGAGTACATGTAAGTAGGAAACAACACACACACACACACACACACACAGACGCAGGCGGATAGACCACAATGGGTAATTAGTACTATTAGTTGCACCCGCAGTCCGCTGACGTTGCAAATTGCACGCTGCGCGTCCGTGTCATTGTTCGGATGGTGCAGCTGCTGTCGCTGCAGCGATGTTACACAGTTCAAAATTCTCAATTACTGGAAGGCAGAAGGAGGTAAGTGGGAGGTGGCCACGGTGGGCTGACCCTTGTTCTCTGTCCTGTGGTCTGCAGAGCCTGTGTGGTCCTGGGCATCGTGTTTGTTCTCTCCTCCCTGTGCATCCTTGGGAAGGCCGTCCACAATCTGGCGACCAGGATGCACCCAGAAGTGGTAACACACACAGACACACACACACACACTGCACACCATCCATCCTGTGAGTTTTTTATAGAACGCTGCTGTGACTCTACTGACGTCAGAGGGTTTTTTTTTGTACGTCTTTTACCTTCCTTCTTATTGTAGTGTCAGCAGTCGACTGTGCTTGTTTAGACAATGTGTGATATTTCAAAGATAAATATCCACCGTTTCTATTTGGGATTTTATTCATGGCAAACCAAATATCTCACTACATATTCTTCTGTTATCAGGCCTCATTAATGCCTATAGAAAGGGAGATGTGACACTCCAGAGGAGTGAGGCAGGTCAGAAGGAGGCAGCAGCTCGTCTGCAGCCTGAGTTTGATGCTACCATGTTAATAGAGACGGAGGGTGTGGGTGTCGGGCCTTGCAGGAAGGAGTCTCTCGACACCAGCAGACGGAGGCTGTTAACACCACAACACTCTCCGGATTGGTGCTCTGACACCTTCTTCCCTTTCTGTTCTCTGCATTTGTGGAGCTTCGACGCATTTTCTTTTTTTTCTTTTTTTGACGTGAAAAATAAAAAGGCGTGGTGTGAACCAGACGTCTTGGTGAATCATCCTGCATGCCTGCATGTGACTATCAGTGGCCCCAGCAGCTCAGCTTCAGTGGGTCTGTGGATGCTAAACAATTTCTCATGGATGTTTAAAAATTTTCTCGCCCAACTTTGTCATCGTCGTCATCATCATCACAACACCCACTCTCTGTTTTGTAACCTGTTTCCAGCAGATTATTCCGCTTCTTTATGGCTCATGTTTGTCGATTTCCTTCCATTATGTGCTGTGTAAAGAAATAACACATCTCTACCGAAGGTCGCGTTCAACAACCGATTGAATTCTCTTTACTGTCGTAAAAACAGAAGAGCAGCAGCAGCAGCATTGGCATTAATCCAGTGTAAAAAAAAAAAAAAGCGCCAACGCCCTCAAGTATTAACCTGTAAAATCACACTGAATGGACAAAGGTTGGTGGAAAAAGAGAGACAGTGAGAAAGAAAGAGATGGAGAGATGGAGAGAGAGGGAGAGAGAGAGAGAGAGAGAGAGAGAGAGAGAGAGAGAGAGAGAAAGGGGGGAAAAATGATTCACTGATTCACTGATTCACGTCACGTCCGGGGTTGTTGTTCTCATGGCAGCCTGTCTGCGCCACCCTGACTGATTAAACAGAGGGAGTGCTGAGATTGGGCTTTCCTGCCCTGATGCTTGATGGGAAAAGTATAAGGCCACACACGCAACACACACACACACACACACACACACACACACTGATACAACCACTATAAATACATGGCAACAAAGTAACTGTTATCTGAGCTGAGAGGAGCCAAAAATCACCTAAGAAACAAAATGTTAATGTTAAAAGGAAGAAAAGTGATGCTGCTGCCTGTGTTGTGTTGTGTTGCGCTAATGATTAAAATGATAAAAATTTTGTTTACACCTGTGATTTCCCTGCAGGAGTTTTTCATCTGTTTGTTACCTTTCAGAAATCTGTCAACACGCCCTTCGACCGTGTTAAATGGAGTTAGTTTATACACTAGTGTAGAAAGAAGACTGCAAGCTGCATTTTGTGTGTGTGTGTGTGTGTCTGTGTGTGTGCCATATATTACAAAGCTAATGCGTGGTGCAGGTTGGGGCTCTGGGAGAAATTTAGAATTTTCTCCCATCTGGTGAAATAAAGAAGCTCCTTTAAAGTGCCTCTGATTCACTTGCTGCAGGTCAGTCATCCTGTCTGTGGTTTAAAAACTCTATTATGTCTGTGTTATTAACAGAAGACACAGCAAGACTTTTCCCAGCTTAACAAAGAGCTGCGATCTGAAGAAAAACAGCTTCAGACAAAAACTCTTGTCCTTGCTTTTCTTTCCATGCTGCACTCTCTTCTTTTCTTCTTTTCGTCTTTTCCTCTGTCCCTCCACTGTCTCCCTCTCCTAACCCGCCCCTTCCCTACCCCCCGGCGGGCCAATTAAGTCCAACAGACTCTCCGGGGTCAAGTGCTGACTTGTGCTGAGTCTGTGTGACCTCCTCGCTCTCCTCCAGGCGTCATCTCTGTGACCCTGAGACCATCCACCCAGTCAAGTCTGCATATGTATTATTAATGGCCGAGCTGGCAAAAGCTTTATAGGTCATTCTGTCTGACTGTCTGGCTGTCTGACTGACTGACTGACTGTCTGGGGGGATGTTTATGTTGGTTGTAGGTTTTTCTTTTTTTTTTTTATCAGCTCCATTTTCCTCTGATCGTGTTGTCCAACACACCACGCCATTTAGCCTAATACAAACAAACTCTCTCTCTCTCTGTCTGTGTGTTCTTTGTTTAGGACAGCTTCCTCTTCAGCGTGTCCATAGTGAGCGGCTTTGTGTGTGCTGTGCTGGCTGTGGCCAAGTTCATGCTGGGAAGAGTGCTGACCAGCCGGGCACTTATCACAGACGGTAGGGGGAATGTATCTCTGCAAGAGACACACACACACACACACACACACACACACACACACACACACACACACAGACACACCCCATCCATAGGTGCATCCTCACGTGTGTCTATGCACTTATAGGTCTTCTCAGCTTAGAGAAGCAAACAAATAAATACTATTTATTGTTGTCTTTTCCAGCTCATATTTATTAATCTATCAGACCGTATAAATGTGTAAATATTTTTTTTATTTAAAATCGTCATAGTTTTAACAATTATGCTGTTATTATAATTATCTAGTAGTATCCTCAATGCTGCTGTTACCACAACTCCAATATTAATCAATCAATCAGTTTATTTAAAGTGCAAAACCACCATGAAACATGGTCCCAATGTATTTTATAGAAAAAGATCAAATGCAATTAGAACACTTCAAGAACAAGAAAACATCAACTGTTAAAAATCAAAAATGAAAGCACCAAAAGGGGCAATGATTAGACAACTAAGATGGTACAAGTCCATTTAAAGCCTTATAGGTTAAAAGCTTAAAATCAGCTCTGGCCTGAATAAGCAGCCGGTGAAGTGATGCCAAGACGGGAGTTAGTAGGAATGTAACAATGTTAACGTTTCAAAGCAAAGCTATTTTTTTGTGTTGTTGTTGCTACCCTGTGATGGGTTTTCATGGCATCGACTCTCAAGTCAACATACAATCAACAGAACACCCATAATACCCCTACTCTTTTCGACAGGATTTAACTCTTTGGTGGGCAGCATCATGGGATTTTCCATCCTGATCAGTGCTGAAGTCTACAAGAATCATCCTGATGTTTGGTTTCTGGATGGCATCATGGGTGTAATCATCAGCCTCATCATTCTGGCGTATGGCATCAAGTGAGTCCCGTCCTGTGTTCGGCTCGGTTCGGTTCTGACGAGCAGCTGCTGCTTGTGGTCCCGAAAGATCCCAAAGAGTTTTTCTTTGAGAGGTGGTCATGTGACATCATGTTTGTGTCTCTCTGCAGACTCCTGGCGGACATGGTGCCCCGTGTGAGACAGACGAGGAACTACGAACGTTTTGAATGAGACACACACGCACAATCTCTCTCTCTCTCACACACACACACACATACACACACACACACGCACACACACAGACACCCTTGACGCAGATTTACTGTCTTAAAGTCGATAATTGGAGAGCCCTTATATTTATATATATTTACACACACACATACACTGTATATAGTGTATATGATGGACTCGCACAGTCCAACCAAACCAACACACAAGCATGCTCGCCCAAGCATAGACAGCCGACACTTCAGATTAGCAGGAAACACAAACCTCCCAGCTCCATTTGTATAAGCTGCACATTAACGATGATACTTGTGGATGCTGTTCCAGTCCCGTCATTACAGTTCTGAACAACTCTACCTATATCAAAGGATGACCCCTGAAAACAGGACATGTAAAGAGATCTACTATGTGGCTTTATTCCCACTCAGCTGAGACCGTGGAGACCTCATCATTCCGTCGCCTTTCAAGAAGACGCTGTATAACTGAATTTACCAAGTTGAAATCCTTCCTAAGTCCAAGTCCATTTTTTTAAGAAGCACACTAAAAGATTCAATCCCATTTCTTGATTTTACCAACTAGAACTGAACCCTCTCCTCTTTGTTATGCATGCTCACGCCTACCTGTTCGCTGTCCTGGCTCTTGAAGAGATGAAGGGCTTGGAAGACGTGTTCGGACTCAGTAAACTTCAAATCAAGTGTCATGGGGCATTTTCCAGAATACCCTCTTAAACTAAGTCGAACTCCAAGTATTTTTCCTGTTATAGGTGTTTTTCAATTCTGACCACGGACCATTGTGTTGCATTAGTTGTTAGTTTTAAGACACAATGGTGGATTACGATCCATTCACAATAAAAAACAAAACACAAAAAAATTGACAGATGCCGCCGTCTCCGTCTTGGTACTGGTCGCCGAATTAACTGAACCATTTCATGAAATTCCTGCTGCTCGTTTGCATGTTTGAATGTTTTTTTCCAACAACGTACCTGTCCAAACACACAGGTTTCGTGACAGCAACTGGTTGGATCTCCTGCGTTCAGGCCAAAGCTAAAGCTCCTGAAGTGATTCAGTGCCATTTGTGGGGTCAAAGCTCACGGTTTAAAAAAAATGAGAAATGGGATTGGGTCAAAGGAAGCACACACGCACAGTAGAGTCTAGAATCTCCGCACTGAGGACAAACCATTTACTCCTCGGTCACTGGAATAAATGCACAGCTCGTTCACTTTGGTTTGCTTCTGTGCTCTGCCTGAACTGTTGCAGCACATGTGCCATCTTTCAGAAGCTGTTCGCACAACACATTCCGCAACTCTGAAGGGATTTTTTTTTTTTTTTAGAAAGACATCCTCTTTGTTTTCCTGTCTGGCCCCACGTCATTTGATTTGTTCATTTGTTTAAGCCCAAACTGCTGAAATCTATTTAAACCTGAGGGTGAAAACATTAACTAAATCTTGTGTCTTTGTTCAAACATTGTTAAATGACATGAAACTCTGGGAAGAAAAAAAATCTGTTCCACTGTATGTTATTTATCTTTGTATAGATATATATTTACATGTAGATAGTTGTGCTGTTTACAGTCAAGCTATTTATTTATTTCATTTTGAATGTCATCTTATTCAAAGTCTGTGATGAAACAAAGCACAACAACTGAGACCAAGATAGATCTTGTTTTTGTTTTTGTTTGTTTGTCTATTTGGCTGCGTCAAAGTCGTTCTCCAGTTTCTCTTCAACAACTCACCCATCATCCTACAAACAGAATGTAAATACAGAGCGTGTAAATACAAACACTGCACTGGCAACAGCAACAACATGTCCATCATGTACAGTCGTGGTACTTTATGGCCAATTATACTACAGGCGTTATGGGGTGTACTGTAGCTACTAGATGAAATGCAGGATGTTGAGTGTTACATCGATGTTTAAACTGTTCTGCTCGTGTTGTTGTTCTGTGTGTTGCTGTGCACAGCTGCTAAAGGCTGGGTGTAGACGTCGTCTTTCAGCCCTGTGCAAGGCCTCAAACTCACTGACTCATTTCAATACTTAAATAGATACCAGCTTAGCCTGACGTCTATGGCAAAATCTTTTTTGTGTGTGTGTGTGTGTGAAAGTGTTTCTAACCAGGCTATCAGATGACTTAAATTAATAATTGTGGTAATTTAATAGCAATAAAGCAATATGTATGGCAGGGGGAGGGGCTACATTTCTATATCATCCAGTTCAAATATATTTCTAATTTATGATTAAACTGAGGAGTTATTAGTTTTAATTTGTTTTGTCTTTGTTTGTTTTTTTGAAAGGGTTCATGACTGATTTATTAGCTTAAAACAGTGCTTGAGAGCCACCTTGTGGTGACAGGCTGCAGTAGCAGGCAGTAGTTAACGTTTCAGCGGAGTAGCGAGATTTAGTGGAGTGTTGGGAGGCCTTGGACAGAGCTTCAGAGAGGCTCTACACCCACTCCTCACTGTAGTTACGGCTGGACAGGCTGCGGAACTATTACTGCTGCTGTCCACAAACAGAGCAAAGAATTTCGCTGCAAAAAGGAGAGGGCGTGAATCAGCTCACACCTCTTGGACTCACCAACAGCACGCTGATTTGTAAAGCCCACCCTCCTCACCTCCATCCTCCCCACCTCCATCCACCCCAACACCTCTCTGATACTCAGAAGACAATCTACGGTGACCTTTGGGAGAAAAAATGCACAGAGTTTTTTTGCTTCACAGTGTCACAAATTCCCGGCCGACGTGGCAGATTCAGTGCTTCACATGATCCGCTAAGAATACTTCATCTTTGGAAAAATGAAATCTTGTCTACCTCTCTTCCTTGCACTTTGCTTTATTCATTTTAATGTCACTTGTCTTGTTTTTTTTTTTTTTAACCGTAAATGTTTTTTCTCTGATATCTGGATTTTTGCTTTCAATACAATAATAAGAATAAAAATAAAAATACTTTATTAACCCCATACTGGGCAAATTTGGATTTTACAGCAACATGTAAAGTGCAGGACTGACAAAGGAGGATAAGACATACGAAGACTTCACATTTATATAAATATGCAAGATATTTACTGTATATTTACAAAAGAATAACCAATAAAAATAAGTTTAATTGCACCAAGAGATATTGAAATGAAATGGTTGTTCACCGAGTTGGCAGAAATGATCAAAAAGGACATTCATGGACATTGTGAAAGAGGGCATGAAGTTCGTCGACCTGAGAGGGGGATTATTATTTTTGTCATTATTTGCATGATTATTATAATGGACACAGAAGATTCATTAGATTCAGCATGATCAAACAAAACAACAAGCAATACTTCATTCTTCCCAGCAGCTTCTGCCAGTTAAATTTAAAAACAAAAAAATCATGAGAATCCCTGAGATCACTGGACTTACGTGGTTCAACTCCAGTTATAACACATTAAAAACATATCATTGTTAAAACTGGTGGGAAGGACGGCGGTGTTTGCTGTCTAGAGACAGTCTCTGCATAAAGCGATCTGGTCCTTGATGAAGTCTCTGCATGGGCAGACACGGGTCCAGGAGCTGCTCGACCTGGCACAGCTGAAGAGCAGAGGATCCGACTGGAAGAGGCAGCGCTTCCCGCTGTGGGCCGGGAGCACCAGGTGATCGGCGGAAGTCTCCCAGGTTTCACACTCTACTCCATACCTGGAAATGGAAAAAGACAAAAGCGACATTTGAAAAATGTTGTATGTTATTCATTCATTCATTCATTCATCTTCTCTGCCCGCTTATTCCAATTCAGGGTCACGGGGGTCTGCTGGAGCCTATCCCAGCTGCCTTAGGGCGAAGGCAGGGTACACCCTGGACAAGTCTGTTGTATGTTATATAAAATGTTAATGTTATATTTTGCCTTTTTAATGCAACACCAGAAGCAAAAATGAAGCAACAAAAAGGTATCAGCGACAGTACCTGGCCAGACTTGGGCTGCTGTTGAGATGTGGGAAGAAGGAGGGTTCACAGATCAGACCTGCATCCCGGCACGCCTGGTTACAGGAGGCATCGGCCTTTGCCTGCACAACCTGGAGCGCGCTCAGTGGGGGCCAGCTCCAAGTGCTGCCGCACAAATCCTGAGAAAGGAGCACAAATTCAGTGGGGCAGGGTTTGTTTTTTTCTTTCTGAATTTTCAGAATCCAATCTTCAGCATCATGCAGTCGTTGACGTCCTCACCTGCTTTTCCACCAGGACGCTGACCCTCTGCAGCATCCCCTCGCAGGTGTACTCATAGGGAATGTAGGGCTCGATCTGAAACAGTCACACATGGAGACAAGCTGTTGTTCTGTGAGGACACTTGGAAGCCTGGCACCATAACAGAGATACATAATCTAAAATGTTAATAATAAACTGACTAAACCTGTATACATAATATATTTATACCTACATGATACGCACATTAGCAAAAAGAAATTCTAAGTTGCTCTTGCACATTTTGCTTAATGTTTATGTTCTTACATTTCTCTCAATACTTTTTTAAATACATATTCTCAGTTTGTATGTCTGTTCATTATTAAAAGTACATCTATCTATTATCCACACATCCATGTATAAAGAACACTGTGAATCTAAGACCCCCAACTTCCTCTCATGAACGAGCAGTTAAACCCACACTGGAGTACTTACAGTCTGTTTGAGGATAACTTTGAGAGCTCTTTCAACATCTGCAGGGTTTTTCATGTCCACCGTGTATACGTAGGGCTCTCCGATGTTCTCTGCATACGGATGCTGGGACGTCACCTGTGAAAATAGCGCTGATCCGTGAAGACGGTGCAGCTGATTTATAACTTGCCTGAAAAAAAGAAACGTGCGGACGGAGGTCTGTGGCAATCACCTCCCGGATGGTGGGCTTGTCCTTGAAGAAGTCAGAGTTCAGCCTGCTCAGTGGAGGGTCCAACCTGGGGTTCAGGAAAACACAGCCATTGGCCAAGGCTTCCAAGGGGGCGGGGCCTTCATAGGGAAAAGACAGGCCCACCAAAACCTGAAAGCACGAGGAAGAAGATGAGCTATAAGAAGAAGAGAAACGGTAAAAGAAAGGGATTATATAACAGAGACATTATGATGTAATAATCATGTATGCAAAAAAAAATTAGGAAGCACAGAAAAGACAACAAAAAATATCATGGACACACACAGACATGCACCTCTCAACTTGAACCACACGGTGTCAGACAGCAGCTGAACAACAAGGCTGCAGCCTCCACTTTTTTCCATCGTCAAGTTCATTCTGGGAAAGTTACCGCAAATCAATGCCTTGTAGACGTCAAACTGATGTACGACGACTGAGGTTTAAGAAGTTTAACCAGCAGGCCGAGCAGTACCAGAACCGGCTGGCTATGTGCAGGCTCGAGCTGGAGTTCCAGTTGGAGCAGGCCACCGGGCTGAGCTAACTGGAGCTGCAGTCTGCTGCTCCACGACCAGTGGCAGTGTCCGCCTCCCGCCTCTGTTCCTCCAACAACTTTGGCAGCGCCTGCCACCACCAGGTACTTCCTCCACTATCACTTCTCGAACGCCGCAGGGCCATAAAGCCTATTGTGGAACATAGAGCTGCCTTGCTTCAGGGAATCGGAGGTAGGTTCTTTTTTTCAAACTTTTGAATGCCTTGCAGTCATGTTGAATTGGCCAAAGCAGGACTGGTCTGCCCTGCTACAGTGCAAATGAACTGGTAGAGCACAAGACGTAATTGCATCCTTGCCACTTGTAGACAGTCTTGATTACGATCTGTGTTAAGCTGCTGTGCTCGGTGCCTATAAACGGGTGCCAGAGGCAAACCGGCAGCAATTGGGAAACTTTCAAAAGAGTTCCGCTCAAACTTTTGTCGAGTTTGCCAGGGAGAAGGGAGCCCCTTGTTTGACAAGTGGGGCATGACCAGAAAGTTCAATAACTTTGCGTCACTGCGAGAGCCGATCCTTTTCGAGGACTTTAAAAAGTCTGCTCCAGAGTGGTGTGTTGTTTACTTCAACGAAGAGAAGGTCTCTCTGCTTAGTGAGGCTGCGCTAATTGCTGATGAGTACATGGTGTTTGTAACAACCCGCAGACAGGGTTCTCCCCCGTCTGGTTCTCTCTCAGCTAGCAACCCACCTGTGCGCTCTAAGCAAGAAGGTTGTGAGTGCGGCCCTTCGTCTGGGGCCTAGTTTGCAAGTTCTCCCTGTGTCTGCTGGGTTCTCTCCGGGTTCTCCACGTTCCTCCCACAGTCCAAAAACATGCATGTGAGTTGAATTGGGAACCACAAATTGACCGTAGGTGTGTGTGTGTGTGTTTGTGTGTGTGTGAGTGAGACAGCGAGAGAGAGAGAGAGAGGAGAGACTGCTGTGGTTGTTTTGGTCTTTCTATGTGGCCCTGTGATCGATGAACTGGTCTGGATGTATGCCTGCCGTCGCCCTGTGGCAGCTGACATGGACTCCAGTCAGTATAGAAGATGGACGGATGCACGAATGAAAGGATTCGGCTCACTGTTGACACTCGTACCTTGCTCTGCCTCAGCAGGCTGTGGACCTGGCTGCCCTTGACAATGCCGTGGTTTGTGACATAGCTCGGGAGTTTGGCGCTTACGTCCACCGTGCCGTGGATATCAAAGTACTTGTGGACAACATCCAAATAGTCCTTTTTCCCCTGGAGGGGACAAAAAAGAGGGTAAAGTTAGACCTTTGCACTGGTGGGCAAAATGCTTTGGGTGGCTAGAGCAATGAGAGGGCGATGAAGAAAAAGTAAGGAGTGAATGAGGTGCTGATTGTTTTCCAACACACCTCTTTAGCAGCCTGTCTAAATAGATACTTACAACAAACACCTACCTGCCAGTACGATGCGCGCTTGCCATAGACCAGCGCCTGTTTTTTTCTGACAATGCTGTTAAGCTGTTTATTTTCCTGAGCGCTGAAGTGAGGTTGCACCACGAAGCCCAGGAAGGTATTGTCTGGGGTGTGAGCTGCTCCAAAAGCATAGAAAACCTTGACTTTACAGTTCATTTTTTAGTTATTTTGCTGGTAAATTTAAGATTCATGGCACGTCGAAATGAGCCAATGGGAAGTGGCCTTACGAAACATGGTGTAGAACTGCATCTGGGTCATGTTTAGGGCCCCGTATGGACTGGCGAGGTTGTGTTTTTTGGCCCATCCGCCGTGATTGAAGTCCGACTCAGTGCCAAAGGAGTCCAAAATACGAGTCACGCACCTGATCGACACACAGAGTCACAGCCTTGAACGCACTGTTAAACGCTCAAGTTGCCCTGAATAAGAACTATGGTCGTGATTTAATAAGATGAGAAATATCCGAAATCCACTGGTGCCTGCCTGCGGACGCATGAACGCACAGACTCACAGACTTTCACAAACTGCGGTTTGTTTTTGTTTTGAGTGATCTGTAAAAAAAAAAAAATTTCACTCTCCAACTATCAAAAGGCTCATGACAAGTGGCTCTGAATCGGATGGGTCCGTCCAGGGGGTCCTGGGTCTTCCTCCTCCTCCCGGTGTCCGCAAGAGATGCCCGAGCCACCTCAGCTGGCTCCTCTCGATGTGGGGGAGCAGCAGCTCTACTCCAAGCTCCTCCCGGGTGCCTGAGCTCCTCACCCTGTCCCTAAGGATGTCTTAGCCCAGCCACCCTACAGAGGAAACTCATTTCACGACCCAAAGCTCGTGACCATAGGTGAGGGCGGGAACGTAGATCGACTGGTAAATCAAGAGCTTTGCCTTTCGGCTTCGCTCTTTCTTCACCACGATAGATCGGTACAGCGACCGCGTGATTGCAGACGCCGCACCGATCCACCTGTCGATCTCACGCTCCATCTTTCCCTCACTCGTGAACAAGACCCCGAGATACTTGAACTCCTCTGCCGGAGGCAGGGTCTCTCCACCGACTCGGAGAGGGCAAGCCACCTTTTACCGGTCAAGAACCATGGCCTCGGACTTGGAGCTGCTGATTCCCATCCCAGCCGCTTCACCCTCGGCCGCAAACCACCCCGGAGGCACATTGGAGGTCCTGGCTCGATGAAGACGACATGACCACATCATCCGCAAAAAGCAGAGACGCAATCATGTGGTCCCCGAACCGGACCCCCTCCGGCCCCTGGCTGCGCCTAGAAATTCTGTCCATGAAAATAACAAACAGAACCGGTGACAAAGTGCACTGCCAGAGTCCAACATGCACTGGGAACAAGTCTGACTTACCGCCGGCCTCGTGCTAAATGCAAAACGTGCTAAATAAAAACGCAAAACTTGCGGCCGCAGTCAGTTTCAGTTTGGCTAAATCACGGTGTGCCTCTCCGCCCAATTTTTGGGCCATTCTGTCAGAAACGCAGGTATCAACAAATTCATTAAACCAAAAGCGCTAAAGGAACTCGGTGCACAATTTTGCCCGAGGCACTTGCATCCACCTCTTTATTGGATCGGCTTTGTCATTAGTGAGTCAACTGGCTCAACAGGAAGCTCACCTGCTCACCTCCATGTGTTTCATTGCCCTTGTTCTTTTTACAATGTGTGTTTGTGGGTGTATGAGTGTGTGCATGTGTGACAATAAAAACTATGCATGCCGACACAGCGTGCCGTCTAAGGTATGATTAAAAGCAGTTTGGGCTGAACTTGGCGCAAGGACAAACAGACACACAAACACGAGATGATGATGGATTTTCAGTATTTCAGCATTGATAAGAAAGTTTTCCAGATTTGCATGTATTTGTTTCCGGATGAAATTCTGAGTGGCTGCAGGAGGCTTTGTTGGCAGGACAAAATCATAATGCACTTTGGTCACTTTTGGGTTAGGGTTAGGGCTCGATTAGAAAACAAGGAAATGTTTCAGTGTTGTTTTAACGCACGTTGTTCCCGGACAAGTTTTCCAACACGTACTTGTGCTTGATCCAGCCATTCATCACCGCCGCCTGAATCTGGCGGAGGCCCAGGATGTCTGTGTAGATCAGTTCTGGCTCCATGGCGGACAGAGATGAACAGGAGGTTTTCTTGTCCCCTAGGAGGCTGCAGAGACCAAGAGGAGATACCTTTAAATCTCATGGAAAAAAAAAAAAAAACGCCAGTCTTTTATGCCCCGCCCCTTCTCGTTCACCCACGGCCTCTGATTCTGAGAGCTCACGCTTACGTCGTCACGTCACTTATGGAAGCAGACAGGTGGAGGTGGTGACCCAGGATGTGGAGCGTGGCGATGAGGTCACTCCACTGGACCAGTTCACCCAGAGGGCCGCCGCTGAAGGCGGCCTCCGCTATGTGGATCTCATCCGTCACCACGCCGGGATGGATCAGGATCTGAGGGGTGTGATGCGCACACAAGCACATACATACACACGCACACACACACACCACACACACACAGTCTTCAATCACTGGGCCTTGCACTCAATTCATAATCAGTTCTTCACACAAATCTCTCTGCCATCACCTTATTACGCTTGTTTGTTCAAAAATCTCTGTCAGTCCACGTGTCGAGCAATTTATGTGTGTCTATGCGGCTCATAGACACACAAATTCAAAGAAACTGGCCCCACGCCCTCGAAATGGGTCAGTGTGTTTGCAGTAATTTGTTGCCGTTTCCTGGCGTTCCGCCAGATCAGCAGAGTATTTTTACTACGGCTGAGCAGCCTTGTGTTGAGGTTGTCGTGCCACTTTTTGAGAGTTTTTCCGCTTCTAATCGAGAGCACTTCAGCGAGACTGGAAGGTTTACCCGAAGCCTCCAGACGAGGCAAAGTCAAGTTGTGAGTGCAGGCAGAATCCTTCACATGCAGCAGAGTAAATTCAGAAGGTGACGGTGCGGTTGGTCCGCTGAGAGATGCTCCACCTGCTTGGCGCGACGCTGCGTCAGGCTGTATTTCTCCGACAGCGAGCGTCCAGCCTCCACCCAGATTGCTTCCATACTGCGAACTCTCTGGCCAATCCACTTGTACTGTTTTCGCCCTTCCAGCTCTGGGAGGAGAGCTTGGAGGTTGTCGCGTACCACCGCCTGTTCATCCCTCTTTGGGAAGTCAGAGAGAAGAGGAAGGAGAAAGGAAACAGGTAAGAAAAAATAACAAAATGCGAGGTACACAGGTAAAACAACAACAACTTGGAAGAAGTTGGAGTGGTGTGCTTAACGTGGCACACTTTGGACATTATTATTTTTTTATCTGTGATGCACTTTGTTATCTTTATCACCCACTCTGCTCTAGCTGTGCTACTTTATGAACCGACCTGATGTTTTGTTATTCAAGTTTTGTTATACAAAGTGTGTCCTTAGGAAACCAATCCCTCGTACTCACTTACCCACACAGACTTGTTGGGCTTGTTTCCTTACCTTGGTTGTTTTCTTTTTATCTGAGGGGATTAACCGTCCTGGGATCTCAGGGCACCAGGACTCGACCTTGACACAATAAAAAGGCACAAAGTGGAGGTCGTCACAGCAGCACGTTAGTCGCTAAAAAAAAATCTGTTAGCACTTTGCACTGGTTACATTTTTTTTTTACTGCCTGTTTACCAACTGCATTCCAGTTACACCAACCTTTGAAGCTGTTTTGAGAAATGCATCTCTGGATGACTCTCTGAATGAGCCAAACAATACACAGACGCCTGGAAACACTGGACTGATTGCTTGTATGCACTAGAATCACTGTTGCCATTTTCACTCTCTATGTTTTTAAGTTTCAGTGTATTGCACAGTATGTCTGTACTGTCTTATTTTTATTGACCAAACTTGTGTCTGAAGTTAAAATTTCTTCTTCAAAAAAAATACATATATTTCTTTTTCTCCCCATTCAAAATAAAGCAAAACAAAAAAAAACATCCCTCAGCTCAAAGCCATCACCTTCAGGCATTTTTTTCATAATAAAAAAACTATTTTGCTTGGATGTGAAGGACCAGATGAGTTACCTCGCTGAGATAGATCAGGATGGAGCACAGTGAGCCGTTTACTCCGTGTCTACTGTAGCAGGGGTCAGACTGCCACATGTTCTTCATCCACTGCCACCAGAAGACAAACTCATGAAGACACAAGTATCGAAAAAATAACACAAAGAAAAGAAAACACGCCTACCGCCTTGTTAAATTTACCTTTATTTTGTCTGCACACTGCGGGTATCCATCCATGAGTGGAGGCTGGCAGTTCTCACCCGCTTTAGAGTTGGCAGCTTAAAAATAATAAATACATCACTTAGATCATTGTTTCAAAAAAATGTAATAAATAGACAATTGAATGAGTAATTAAAGTGAAACTGCAGTTGTTGTTTTGTGTGTGTGTGTGTGTGTGTGTGTTTTTTTTTTGTTGTTTTTTTACTGCTTCCCATTCTCAGCGTACCGGGGTGAACTTGCTGCTGCACTTCTTTCTCCTCGACTACCTTCATCCAGGGTTTCTGGCCTCCCGCCTCCAGTCCTACAGCGGTGTTCAGTAAAACAGGCAGGGGAGTGGCTGAAAGGGCATTTCCAGGGTCATTTTGGAAAAACGCCCCTTTGTTGGGGGTTTGGAAAGTTGAGTGTGAAGGATGTTGTACAAATGTACAGCATCCATGTGTTTAAGTTCTATTACAACCACGATCACAAACATACTTCCTGATGCTTGCTGCTCACCTATGTTTGCTTATTACTCAGTGTCCATTCTCAGAGTGAAAATGAATGAATGAATGAATGAATGTTTTTATTTCAACGTGTAAGTAAAACAAATATAAATAAGTATCAAAAGCAAAGGAACACATTAAAAAAACATTTCAATCAGTCAAGACCAAATAGAGATAATATTAACATGATATATTTGAAAAGGAGCAGGAAGAAGACAGAGTGCTCACTCAATTCTACACCGTGTGTACATAATGATTAATCATTATTCTTTACAGCCTGTTGTTCAAAACATACATGTACTAAAAGCTAGTATGGCAATAAACCTGCGGCGCCTCTGTTCTTTGTCTCTCTGCTCTCTTCGGACTTTGCCCCTTACCTTGCTGCCTAAGCACACCTTCGGTAGGTTGGTCAGTGCCGCTCTGACAGGTGGAAGACAGACAGACAGGCAGACAGACAAGAGTCACACACATCTTACGTCAAAGTGAGCGAGGATGTGTGTGCAAACACCACAGACAAAGACAGGCAGTCCTGAATGACTGAGTCTTAATCTCAGTTTATCCAGAGCGCCATCAGGTGAGGACAGTGATTGGAAGTGATTGCAGAAGTATTGTGTTATGGCCAGTGACAACGTGGTGTGACACATACCAGGATGAAGTACATCAGTCCCGCAGACCACATCAAGCCGATGGCAAGCAGCAGACGCGGGATCCTCGACATGCATTTCATCCTCATGGCTGTGGTGCGGTCCGTGCGGTGTTGCTGTCACACACCACGGAGGCAGCTGCCTGCAAATACAGTTATGTTGCAACATGTTCAGAATCAGAATATACAAAGCACAACGATTTCAAAAATATATTAAAAAAAACGCAAATTAGCAAAAAGTGTCAAATTACAAACAGCAAAACATTATTACAATCAATTTACTACAAAAAAAAAGTCACAAGGTTGGCCATCAGAATCGCAGCAACACACACACACACACACACACACACACACACACACACACACACACACACACACACACACACACTTACTCATGTTTCTTCAAGTTGGCGAGGCACACACAGCAGACAAAGACAGTATCATCAATCTGTTGCCAATAAATCATCCGAAACAGCAGAGTGGTGTTTGCACAAGTTTTTCAATGGCATCTTTTGACTCTAATTTATTTACTGGTGTGGTGTAAATATAATTATTTGCTGTATTTCGGATGTATGAGCTCAGCTAGATCACAGTGTTCTGAGATAAGCATGTTGTTTGAGGTAAGTTAACATATAGCTTCCTGTCATTGCCCGTACACGTGAAACGTTTTTCACACACACACACACACACGCCACAGTAAAAAAAACATCATGCCACTTACCTTGAGAGTTCTGAGTAGTTCTGCAGTGGAAATCAAAAAAGAGAAGTTGGTGTGGAAATGCTCTGCTGCTCACTTGTAATGAATCACCTGCCTCACAGACTGAAGTCCAGCTTGTATCTGGAATCTTACCTATCTACCAGGTAGTAATAAAGTTTACAGGCAGGTACAACCTGTGGACACATTAATTAAATTGAATGACGTCTGTATGACTTCTCTAAAGGAAACTGCAGCTATTTATGTGTGTGTTGACAAAGAGGGAGAAGAGGTCCAATTAATCATCATAAGCCTGTGTATGGAAATGATGCAGATCTTTTACCTGCATTTTTTTTTTTTTTGGAACTGGCTGTCAAATGTAAAATATATGCCTTGATGAGACAAGCACGTGGATGTTTGAATGACGTCTGTAGCACTTTTCTAAAGGAAACTGCAGCCATTTATGTGTTGAAAAAGAGGGAGAGAAAGAGAAAGGCAACCAGCAGGAGCAGAGTTATTGTGGCCCTGAGAGTGTGAGAGATAAAGAAAAAGAAGGAGGGACCACCACTCCACTCAAACTCCACTTCCTGCCAGTGTGTTGAAGGAAGGACAGTGCCCCCTGTTTGACTGACCACTGACTCGTCCTGGACTCATGAGCACTGAGCTATGTTGCCTGCAGACACCCTGTTATTGACCTGCTTCACATGCTGTGCTGCAGGACTAATGTTACTGTAAGGTGTTTGATTAATGCATTTTTTTTTAATGAAATTAATTTCTACCCTAACAGAACTCTCCCAACTGAAAGTAGCTTCATTTTCTTTTTTTCGCATGTCGGCCGCCACCTCTTCCATTATTCGCCATGACATCTGGTCGAAGCCCCTATTCTAGCTTTGCTTTGCGTGCACCTGTCCGAGCACAAAGGAAATGCAATTAGAGTTTTTTTTTTTCTTTTTTTTTGTTGTTGTTGTTAAACAGTGTTCCATTACTGCCAGGAAGCTCGGCCTTTAAAAGCAGGATGTTGCCAAGTGCCCTCAGTGATATGTGAGGCCGACTGCCTGGAGGTCTGCTTGGAAAACTCCAAACATTTCAATCCTAAGGAAAAAACATTGATTTTGAAAGTGAAAGGTGTGAGAGAGAGGATGTGTCAGGCTGCCCTGCTCCTGCTGCTGCTGCTGCTGCTGCTGCTGACACTGTGCTGCCTGCTCGCCGCCCAAGACAGAACAAATGTTTCTTTCACCTGTCTGGAAAACCAAAACCTCTTCCGAGACTCCTGCTTTGAGTTTGTGAGTCTGCGGCGTTCTTTTGTGGTTGCCCGGGCTTGGTGCGAGCGGCGCGGCGGACACCTCGCATTCATCAGCGATGAAGAAACACAGCGTTTCATCCAGAACCGCCTGGATCCCAAAGCTGACACGTGGCTGGGAGCAGCTTCCTCTGCCTCCGGAGAAGGTAAATGGGTGAAACACCGACACTGAACAGAGCATGCTGTGCTACCTAGATGTTTAAAAAAAAAAAAGTCTTCATTTATGTTTTTTTAAAGAATTGAAACAGGGCCGATCAGCTTGCTGCTTTGGAACTAAGGGAGTATAATTGCGTCATTTGAATGTTTGGAACATTTTTCTCAGAGCAAAAGTACGAAGAGCGTGTTATTGTATCTTGTTCACCATATAAAAAAAAAAAAAAGTGTCACTTGCTGCAGTTGAAGCGGCACATTTTCCCGAACCTTCACTGCTGTTGACGCTGTGCTGACATGGAAAACCCTAATAGCAGTAATCAGCCAGTAATCAGCGCTGCAATCTTTGGCAGTGGAGCCGATTCCAATGCGCTTGGCTGCAATTTGAAAAGGCAACCTTGTGCACTCGCCACTTTCATTTCAAAGAATTCTTGGGGGGGAAAAAAATATCCGTGTTCAGCCATTTGTGTGATCCGCAGGTCCTGTCCTCTGGCTGGACGGTTCACCTTTGACCTTTTCAAAGTGGCTGAGCGGCCCGCCACCAGCGGGGGCGGCGGCTTGCGTGCACGTGCTGGGCGAGTCGGACTCTCGGTGGGCCGCGACGAGCGACTGCGACCGAACGCTGCCCTTCGTCTGTCAGTTCGGTGGGAAGCCGCTGGTGACACCTGAAGGCGGATCAATAATCACTAATCAATAATCACTAATCAATAATCACTAATCAATAATCACTAATCAATAATCACTAATCACTCATCAGCTCCAGCGACTCACACTCTCCCTCTGCTCCCGCTGCAGAGTGCCAGAGGTCCGTCACTGGCGCAGGCCCTGGCGTCTCCCTGCAGTGCAGTTCCGGTCGGGTGCTGCTGATAGACGGAGGATCCTACGGGTCGGACCCGTCGAACACGACTGGACCCGTCCGGTGCAGCCGCTTGGATGTGGCGGAGTCGATCAAAGGTACGACGCAGACGTCAAAGGTCCAATGTGTGATATTTGGATGGAATGATGACTTTTATATTGGTAAAAGCTGAATATGGTGCCCATGAATACATTAATAAAAGTATGGAATCACAGTACAATAATAATAATTTGGTTTTCCTACCATTAGAAGGGTTTTTATGTACATATAGCAAGGGTCTTCCTCCCAGTTAGCTGCCATCAAGAAGGTGGACAAGGTATCCAAGTTTGGTTGCACAGGCCACCGTAGATCACCGTCCTCTTCTTCAAAATCTCCAAATATCACACACACACACACACACACACACACACACGCTTAACCTTTAAACTGCCTCAGTGAAATGAATGTGATTGTGCTTTCTCTTGTGTGAAGACTGCCGGGGTCGTCAGCCATTCTGATGCGCTGCACTTGAGTTTAATTTGTCACGGCTATCGTCTCAGTGTTTAATCAGCCTCTTTCAGAGAGAAAGAGAGAGGGAGAGAGAAAGAGAGAGGGAGAGAGAGAGAAGACGTTGGTGAAATGGTTCCACATGAATGACAACTTGATGGGAAATGAAAAAGGAAACGCAATCATTGTTTTGTTTCTTTTACTTCCATTCTTGCGCCGTCGTGCATTAATGGAAGGGAGCAGTACAGCAAATATTTACTGTCCTCTTCTCTTCATTCATCGCGTTCATACTGTCCAACCTCGCCTGGCACGTTAGCGGCGGAAAGAAAAACCCATTTTACTGCAGAGCGCACTCACTGCAAGGATCCTGGGTTTCATGATGGAATATAAATGACATCACCCTGGAAAACAATAGCAGAAGGACGGGGGGGTGGGGGGGGCGCTTGTGCTGGGAAACTGACAGAATACAGCACCTTGAGAAAATGGCCAACGCTAAATATGACCTTTGGTTAAAAAATAAATTGCAGCATAGCTGCATGTTAATTCTAAAATTAAAAAAAACAAAAAAAAACAAAAAACCTTGTCCTGGGTTTAAGAGAGAAGGGAGCCGCTGAACTGAATGGGAAACTTAAGTTAAAAGTGAGCGGCCACAAAAGAAAACCTCAACTTGCACCCCACACAAAACATAGAAATCCAGGTAAACAGGGAGAAATCTGCCTCTCTAGTTCAGCTGCCGGCTGATGGGGCTGATCAGCAGCAGCTGGGCAGGAGATCACAGCTGCAGCCAACACTCCTGACTGGCAGGGACCGACTGTGACCCACACACAGCAGCAGGAGCGGTGGCCAAATCATTCCGAATATGAGAAACTGAAGAAGCGAGAAACAAACAATAAAACTATATAATCTAAATCTATCAGCCTCAATTAAATAGAATTGATCAAACATACACAACACAAAATGTTTTAGTAAATATATAGATTCATTGTTTACTACATTACCAACATATGTATCTTAACAAGATGTACCATTTGAGCACCTTGAATTATAATATGCATATAAGTATAAAATTGTTTTTTTGTTTTGTTTTTGTTCAAAAATCATGCAAGTGCTACGCCGGGGGGTTTAAACCAGTATCTCTGATTCTTTGAAACTGACACAACCTCACAATTGTTTTGTGTGCAAGTCCCTGAAGTGCTGTTTTAATCACACCGTGACGGTAACAGAATCTGGCAGACGGCTGATTATAGTGTCAAACAGAGCAGGATCACAGCGACCCATAATTTTAATTTAACTTCTTGGAATTGGAACACATTATGAAGTGCAACTGCAGAATATACTGGCGCTGATGGCTTTCTTCTTTTTTGTTTTCTATTGGATCCTGTAAAAAAAAAAAATGAGCAAGTGCTCAACAATAAATATGAGGTTGGATATGAATATGAGACAATCTGGTTTAGAGGAGGAGCAGAATCGGCCGGTCCAAAGAGGGAGGAGCAACTCATCGGTTGACACCTCACTGCAGGTCTGGCAAAATACAAAGACAGGAACGCAGCAAAAGTTAAAGTGAAATCACTTTCTGTTGTTCCGAGGTCGTCTTGGTCCAATGTGCTGTGACATCCATCATCTGTCACCAACCGCTGGAGAGACGCGGACAAAAATGAAAAAAAAAAAGCAGGAAATGTGAACCCCAGCCCTCAAAAAATGGAACTGATCAGTCCCACGACATGGTGGGCGGGGCTATTGTTTTCAGCAGGTGCAAGATGGGAAATCATTTGAAGGACCTGGCGCAGTCCTGAAATTCCTCCATCCTCCAGTCCATCGTTTATAACTTTAGTGTGCACGTCTGTTATGTTGTTCCCAACCACACTGTTAAATTACTTCATGAACTAAGACTTCAACTAAGAATAAATTGTGTCTCCTACATCGGCAAAACCGGCGCTTGGCGCTTTTCGCTGCTGCGACTTGGTGACTTTTGTTTTCATGTTTGAACAGAACGAGGCTGTGTAGGTTGGAGCTCCGTGCCGTACGCAGCTTGTCTCCAGCACATTATGCTGCAGAACCGGAGGCGGCAGCTGTTATCTCCCGCACTGTAAAGGTTCTGAGGCAGCTGAGGAAGTGCAGAAAACAACAGCTTCAGTTTCTGGTGAAACATTATCTTGTGAGAGAAAATATGACCTGTGGCCATTACAGGCCGGGGAAGCCGTTATATTGATCCAGATTAGCTCAAAAATAATATTTCCACTGTATCCTATTGTGTCAAGCATAGCATAAGGAATTCAAAAAAACAAAGAGATAATAGAAGATACAGCAACGAGACAAAGTCCCTGCAGTCACACTGCTCTGACGGATTATTTAAGGTTGTGCTGAATCTGAATCCGTGCTGTGAAAACAGATTGTTGCAGTAACCTTTTCCTCTTGACCGCCGGTTGACTTTCAGAAGTGTAGCTGCCGAACTTTTAAAACTCTGGTTTTGTGTAAATTCCAAGTCCTCCTTCATAATCCTCCTCCGAAATGTCAGAAATTTATCTCAGAGGATGGCATTTAATTCTGTTCTATTCCCCTCTTTACTTTATCCGTGCACGTTTTTAGCACAGGATTTGCTTTTTGCAGTATAATTGAACAGTGAAATTACAGCTGAAAGCACAGCAGTGCAGGAGGAGGAGCCAGAGCTGCTCACACGGGGGAACTCGTCATAAATACACATTTCTTAAGAAGTGCTTGTGTGTGTGTGTGTGTGTGTGTGTGTGTGATATCATTGTCATGCCTTGTTCTACCTCTGTGTTCCAGCTGGCTGTCAGGGCCGCCGGCTCTGCTGGGTCCCTGACATGGTGGACCCCTGCGGTGAACCTTGCAGCCAGCCGGGGAACTTCCTGTCCCTGGACTACCACTGCACAAAGGGTTGGAGCAGTCGTCTCTAATACGCTTGTTAAATTGAATATTAATGATCATTAAAAACAGTGGCCTGCAAAGCCCAAAGAGTAAATAAATAAATAAATAAATAAATAAATACTCAAAGTTAGCATAAACTCAATTAAGTATGAATATTTTCCCAGATTAATGCAGCCAGTGTGATGAGATGTGTGGGGTTTGCTTGTTTGTTCAGTCTGGTATGAAGAAAGATTTCCATAGTTATAAGTTGTTGGTTTTATTTCCCATCTGGTTGATTGATTCCCTGCAGGTCTTACACTCTCGTTGACCAACGAGGTTGCGGCTGTCTTTGATGACGTCACTATCGGCGTTCGCTGGCTCTTTGACGCGCGTCAGGAGGATATCAGCTGCAGCCTGCATACTGGAGACGGTCGTGTCATTCCTGTGGACGTCACAGTCGGGTAAGCAGCAGCAGCAGCGGCAGCAGCTCCTGCTTGGCTGGCAGTAGCTTGTGACACCTGACTGGTTTCTCTGCAATAAGAATTTTTTTTTTTTTTAAAGACTCGTCTCAATGGTGTCAGCAACTTTATACCCACCTTCTGTGCCTTCTTCATTTACATCCAGAGATGGGCCGTGTTCCGCAAGAGGCACTTTTTTTTTTTTTTTTTTTCGTTTTTGCAAACGCTGCAAAAGGCACATGGGAAGAAAGTACTAAAGACCACACAGAGCATCGCCTTGGGAAAAAATGCAACGCTGAAATTTCTGGTTTAGAGGTAGAAAACAGTTCAACAGCATTTTTCGTATATGGCAGCCTTCACCTTTACAAGGTACGATGTATGAAACAGTTCAAAGGTAACGACGACGTGCTGCATTCTTCTGAAGCTGCGACAAATTTTCTTCCCTCACCTTGAAATCTTCAAGTGGATCCGGCTGAGCCGTCTCTCCTCAAAACCGATGCACTTGTTTCCCTTGATGGTCTCTGAAGGCTACAGTTTGAAAAGGCGCTGCCCTCTTCCCCTTTTCCCCGACCGTGGGACCGCTGCAGCAGTTGCCAGGCGACCAAAACTGGTCAAAAATGTCATTTTTCATTAGTTTGCACATTACTTGAAAAGTAAATCTATATATACAACTGGAAATGTTTTTTGTTTTTTTTCATCAGTGGCAGAGTAATGTGTGTCGTTAGATAATCCTGGTATGAGAAGCTTGTTTTTCTTATTTCAAGACAACAGTGCTTGGAGAGCTTGGATGCACAGGGCGTTCCCCATAGCTGGTCATGATTCATCCCAGAGGGCCGAACAGTCTGATGTCCCACATACACACACCAGGCTGCCTGTAATTACTGTGGAGGACACAGTCATCTTTATTTGTTCCGCAAATGGTGTCATTTATATTCCAGGATGTGTGAATGCTTTTTTTGAAAAGTTGTTTTTATTTTGATCATCATAGGCATTTTTTGACTGCATGCCCAACCGTTCAAAGGTTTGGAGTCTCATTTCTGACTCACTTCTGCATTGAACTCCATTGTAAGCAGTTTTATGAAATAATGATCTTGAATGCTCTGCAATCATTATGAGTGCACGAAAATCAGTCAAGATCTGCTTGATAAGTAATTTAGAGTTTAATGAAAACCTTTTCCAGTGTCTAATTAAAAATGATTGAGAGAATTTCAACTGCAAAATTCTCTGTTGACACACTGAAAGTCGGCTGTTTTAAAGAGCCTAAAAAATAAACCATGATGGTTCTTTTTAATATACTATCTTTTGGATAGCACACACAAGTATGTGTGGTTATAATACAATTCATAAAAAATATGATACAATTACTCCAAATGCTGTGACGGCCAACCTTTTAACATAATAGTAGATGATAGGAGAGAGTGGAAGAACAAAACAGCAGATGACGTTACTTCTTCTCAACTCTCAGGTCGACCAGCAACATGTTGCACAAGTATCGTCATCCCGGCACTTTCGCCCTGACGGCTGTTTGCTCCGGCGCCGACACGCACGCTTCAGCCCGGAGAATCATTGTCATTCAAGAAGCGGCCCGAGAGTTCGGCGCCGTCACCTGCTACGCCGGCAAACTGTCTGTTCGCGGAACGCGCTGCAGCGTCCTGCTCGGAGAACCATTTCAAATTCAAATCAGCGTGAATGCAGGTGGGTTCCCGATGGGGACGGCAATTTACCCATAATCCATCCTGACCTTCTCTGAGGTCAGGCACGTCCAGGTTGAGCTCACGTGTTCCTTCTGTTTGCTCTCCCCTTGTTGTGAGCGCAGGCTCACGTGTGACGTACACCATCCAGGCCGGTGAAACGCTGTTGGCCAGATCGTCTGTGGTGAGAGGGGACGTCCCCCACAACATCACAGTGACTCCAGAGATCTTCCAGCGCCTGGGGCCCGGCTGCCATCGCCTGAAGCTTGTAGCGTCCAACATGGTCACCGAGCCTCCGCTGTTGGTCCCCCTGCAGGTACCGATGCTCCATCAACTCCGAGGATTCAGTCGCTGCTCCATCTCTCACCAACATCAACAGTTTCTTCTAATCTGCCTTTTTTTGGCGCCAAGTTCCACATTAAAAATGTTTGTAAAACTATATGTTTTGTTCTGAGTTAGGCCAGGAATGGTAGATCACTTCAACGTGGATTATTTTAGCATAAGAGTAGTTGAATATGGAATAGATGGGATATGTTTTAAATGAACATTTTATGCAAACACACCAACTGGATGCAATTAAACGTGAAAAAAAAAATCCTTCAAGCAGGATGGCTGACTTATACGTCTTACATATTGGCCTATCATGGAATATTCTTCCTTTTGTACATGTGAGTTATTCCAATGTCACTGAACCCAAAAGCAGCACCCATGGTTGCAATTTTCTTATTAAGCCATCGTAATGAGATGCTTTCTCCTCACGGCCAACATGACAACACAGTTCAGCTGTCACCAGGCCCCATGCTGAGAAAGTCACGCGTCCATTTCTACCTTACAAATTACAATTTTTTTTTTTTTGTATCCCCACAACTACGACATAATGACCGAGCAGAAGCATCGCTAGTGTTCCTCCAATTTGTTCGGTTTCAGGCGTTTCTATGGAAACAGCACAGTCAGTTCTCGGACAGCCATGTTGTTCAGAAGAGAAGTCAAAGTTTTTTATATAAATGACAAATAAATTAGCATCAAGCGAGGCACGACAGCGCCTCACAGACGCGTTGGTGTGCGTGCACAAAAGATAAAATGAAACACTAATTGTTGTGTGTCTACATCCTCAGGTGTGTTCACTGGAGAAGGTATCAGGGCTGCGGGCCTCCGTGCTGACAGAGCGGATGGGCTCGGGAACGGCAGTCTCGGTCTCCGTCGACGCTGGGTTTCCTGCGCTGCTGCTCTTCACTGCCACCGGAAAAAACAGCTCGTTTTCTGAGAGCAGAGAAATGAACACCAGGATGGGCATTTTCCATTTAGGCCACCAGCTGCAAGGCAAGATTAAAGACCGTGGTTCTCACTGTCTTGTATAGAGGCAGTCTTTCTTTTCTTTTCTAATTTCTAATTTCTAATCGTTGTGCTGCAGGTTCCGTGCAAATGAGAGTCAGAGCGTGGAACGACTTGTCTGTGTCGGAAGTGGATGTGGAGACGTCCTCCTCGTGTGCTGCAGCTTCAGTATGTGATAGCTGGATCTTTTACACCAGGCGGAGGTGTGACCAGCATCCTGATCCTGTTTCTTTTTTTTCTTGTTTGCAGAGGAGGGAGACGCTTAGGGTTGCCAGATCTGAGGATTCAATGAGGATTGACGCGGATCCTTCAAGTTCAGTGAACAAGAAAAAGGACATCGTGCTTTCCATAAAAAATGTAGTGAACTTTCCTGGTCTGACCATCAAGTACCAGTGGAAATGCAGTAAGAGTTCCCCCTCTGTGTGTGTGTGTGTGTGTGTGTGTGTGTGTGTGTGACTTTGAGCTCATCTGACTTCAGGCAAAACATTTTTTTGCCTGGTGACGTCAGGCCGTCCAGGACAGAAAGTCAAGTCACATGTTCTTCTGACAAGTGTTTTTCTGCTGCTGCTTGTTTACCGGACCCCCCTGCTGTGCGATCCTGCTCGTGCATGTGAATCTTCTCTTTGGTTCCTTCCTTCCACCTTTATGCTGGTAAACAACGACGACAGCTTTCATCGCAATTTAGTTTTCTTTAAAACAACAACCGTTTTGGGATATATGTATATGGATGATAAATGTGGTCACCCAAGGAATTGATAATCCATGCATCGAGCTGAATGGCAAATATTCAAAATGTGATCAGTCCAAAAGAAAGACAGGACTGAATAAAACTAGAAAAACAGAAAGGCCAACGAGCAGGACGTCCAAACATGCTAAGGGGCAAAGGTGAGAAATCATACATCTATGACATCAACAGGAAATCGATCTGATAACAACGGCAGGGAAGAGAAAAGTTGGGTGTCTGCAAACAAGGGACGAATGGGAGACTTCAGCTGAAGATGAGAGAAAAAGCGAGCAAAGGAAAAAACATCACGCGGACCGAGATGAACCTTCAGTGCTTCTCCTCGCTCTGCGAAAAAAGTCTGAATAACCAACCAGTCGTGATGAAACTGCTCATTCTGCAGCATCCAGCGCTAAGTGCTAGCGTCATGATTAGCACCAGCAGGGTGCGGCATAGTTCATCAGGCGATGGAAGTAGATGAGGAAAAAAGACTTTCACAAATGGCCAAAGTGCTTAAATCATAGACTCACAAGAAATGTAACGCACTTGACTGGTCTGTTTGAAGGTGATAGACTCTCCACACCAGTTGAAGACATGCCTGCCATTGGGAGGAAATCAGAATTAACGATAAAAAATAACAAACGCGGCACTTATTTTAACCCATGAAGTGTCCAAGATTTCATCATGATTACATTGCAGACAGTCTAGTGAGGCAGTTGGAGTGCTATGAGTTTATAAAGTATTACTCCTCTGGAAGAAATTGTGGAATAAATAACACCCCTCTGTTAATTGGCAGCTGATCCCTGCAAATGCCAAGGAAACTTTGAGCAGAAGAGTTACACCATCGCTGAGACCTGCCTGCCGTCTCCGATGCAGTATTTTAAATATCATTTTAATTTGATTGACGTCGCCAACAATGAGGTGTTGGAAACTCAGTCCATCTGCATCACAGTGACTCCTAAGAAGTTCCCTGGGTGGATGAAGTAAGTGTGTTTGTCAAAGCATTTATGTCTTCGGCCGCTGTTCATTTCTTTCACAATATGCTGCAAAAAAATTGTAGGCACTTGTTGCATGTGCTGCTGATGCGTATACATTTATGTATGCATTTCACTATGTATTTTCTATACAGGGTCACTTGTCAGGGCTGCAACCAAGCCAATTGGTACAGCGCTGCAAAATTGAAAGTAACTTGTCAAAAGAGTCAGTGTGATAATTTGAAGTGGTACACTGAGGACACCAGCGACGACACACAGTGGAAAGTAAGTCTCTGGAACAGTTTTTCTGGTTATTATGAATAGAATAACCAGAAGTAGAATTAGATCCAACAGTTAGTTTTGTGTTGGTACGGCTTTTTGTTATAGTTTTTGTTTTTTTGTGTGTCTTTTTGCAGCCTGAGACAAGGAGCTGCTACAAAAAAGCAGGTAAACGGCCACTGACAAAAGTCCAAGATGGAGGAAGGGAATACTCAGTGAACCCTGACGTCCTTCAAAGGGCAAAAGCAGAGGGCCAGAACGTAAAAGTGTACATGATGTACGGTACGTACACGTCCGCCGTCGCCGCCGCCTCTACGACCTTCCCTTCCCTCTGAGCCGCCGCTCGCTCTTATTTATTTATCTTTCATTTGGCGTTGTGTACCTCTGACACCAGCGCCAGCAGTGTTTGATTCAAGTGTGAGGGTTGTGCAGCGCTATTATCGCCATTAGGCTCCATCCTTCCTTTTTCTGGGGTTTGTTTGTGATGGTGACCTAGCGGGGGCGGCTAGGTCTCCATCACAAACAACCCGCTGACTCGCTTGCGCGCCCACTCACACCGACGTGCCTCGTAAAGTTGCTAGTTAGACCACCAACGTGAACGTCTTCGGAGAAAACAGACACAGACAGAGAACCTGCAATGGAAAAAGGGGGTTGAGCTGTTGAACTGTTCCTCTGACTTCTATTTAAGATGCCTTCTAACAAAATGAGAGATGATCTTTGGTCTTTCCTTTCACAACCAGAGGGGGACAGTCCTTACTATAAGTCGTACTCCATCGGAATAGCCTCGTCCACAGAGACGACGTCTTCACCCGGAAACCCCGAAAATCCAGAGGTGACTGTCGGCAACCCGAGTGCTACAACCTCAGCTAACCCTAACCCTGCTGTCACACCACCTGCCGTCACGCCACCTGCCGTCACGCCACCTGCTGCAAGTGGCACCCCTACCGCCAACCAGCCAACCTCCGTCACCACCGACCAATCAACCTCCAGCACCACCACGATGACCACTGCGACCAGTGGGGCTCCAAATGTACCGTCGACCTCTGACCCCAGCGGCTGGGACCTCCACTGCACCATCGAGCCCCAGAACGGAACCATCCTCGACGCTTTCGACGTCACCTGCCGCACTCGGCAAGCTTGTCCCAACTGCCGATACTGTTTGCAGAGCGTCAGGGGTGAGTTTTTGCAAATGTCGCAAACAATGCGGACCAGAATTATTTTATCAAATCCAAATACTTTGGCTTCTTAAACCCGCGTTAAAAAAAACCCAACATCTGACCTTTCAGGGAAGCACCTGCGCTGCAGTAGAGACAGGACGGTGAGGTCTGTCTTCCTGCCGGTGGGTGATAAGCTCTCCAACTACAGCCTGGTGATCTCGGCCACAGCTAAAAGCGCAGGCTTCCTGGCCAACACCACGCTGACAGCACAGGTTAGTGGGCGTCCTGGCGCAGTGTGAAAAGCTTCTACAGAATCATGCCTGCTTACAAACTGCGTTTTTTTTTTTCCCCTTCTCTTGTCACAGGTGCGCGACATCCCGAAGAACTCGGGCTCCTCGGCAGCCTGGCTCAGGTTGGCGGTGAAAAGGGTTGTGCGTGGGCTGAAGAAGGAAGGCCTCCTGTCAGGGGAAACTGTGGGACCGCTGTTTACCTCCTTGTCCAACAAACTCAACAGCCAGTCGGATGAATGGGAAAAGGAAAACAGGCAGAAGGTGACCTCCTTCACCGCCATTAAATCATATATCTGATGGGGTTATGTGGAGGAGATGATAGTATCTAAACTACTGATGATACTGAACCTCTCTTTGAAGTACTTGAGAGACCTGTGTGTGTTTTGCAGTTCATAATTTAATAGCTTAATTTATTTTTCAAAGGAAGACGTTTGCTTGTTATGTTACTTTCATATTCCCTTAGTTGTTTATATCCCTAAATAAAAAATACTACAGAGCTCACTAAAACCAATGTTTTGTTGCATTATGACACACCAGGAAAGTTGGAATCTAACTTGAAAAAAGAATAGTCCTTTGGCACTTGCAAGCTATCCTGAATACTGAATCTAGAATCTTCAAAACCTGGGAGGTTAAACTCAGACGGGCTCCTGCGATCTGGATCTGTGGCCTCTGATTCGCAGGCCAGCGCGGAACAAACACACAAAGGCGCTTTGATTTATTGACGCCCTGATGGTTTGTGTCTGTGGCAGCTCCGCCAGCAGATGTTAGCCATAATGGCCGACGCCGTAGAAACCTCGCCGGCCGCTACTCCCGCAGCGGTCTACACCACAGCCGAGGCGCTGGCTGCCGTCGTCCAGGAAGGAGATGAAGTCAGCGCCGCCGCTCAGGTAGCTCACAGTCAGTGAGTCTGGTTAGTGGTGATAAAGTATGTGTGTGTGTGTGTGTGTGTTGTAGTCAAGACCGGACCAACCGAGACCAAGACATTATCAAGACTAGCAGCTGGATTTTTTCCCCCGTTATTATCGTGTCATTCCAGCGTTGGCTGAGTGTCCACTGGTCCAGATCAAAAATCCCTCAACTGTCCAGTCCGAGACCGAGACCAGAACCAGTAAAAATGCCTCTGAGTCCGAGACGAGAAAGAGACGCTTAAAAAGTGGTCTGGAGACCAAGACCAACCTCCAGGACTACGACACACTAGTGTGTGTGTGTGTGTGTGTGTGTGTGTGTGTTTGGTGCTTTTCATGATGGTCTTGATGACAAAATGACCCTGACCTGGCACCAGGAAGAGGCCTCGTCCCTGCTGCTGCAGCTCAGCTCCGCCCTCGTCCACATGGAGGCCGCCACTGAAGAAGAAGAAGAAATGCTGGAAGCAGAAACGCTGGAAGCGGCTGGCGCCATTGTCGAAGCAGCCGACAACATCCTGGAATTTCCTTCCAGCGTGAGTGCTTGACGTTTCTGCAGCTGGAATGTTGACACGTATAGGATTTGACAGATAGTTCTGGGCAGAGTGATTGTGCGTTTATTTTACGCGCCCCTCACCCCCCGAGATGGCCTGCAGCTCCTATTAATCATCGAGGCTGTGACAAAAGCATCTCTCATGTCAGAAACTTGACTGAAGCGGACACAATAATAACCAGCTGAGTTTTTAATTATTTTTTTTCAACTTGGAAATACGTTTTTTGTCCTTCACAGAAAAGTGTCTCTGATGCTCTTCTGGCTGCTCTGAGCAACACACAGAGCGCTCTGTTAAACTACCAGGATACCAACGAGGCTCCAACTGTGATCAGTCAGGAACGCATAAGTGTGTTGGTGAACCGGTGAGATTCTTTTGTGTGTGCGTCTGTGTGTGTGTGTGTGTGTGTATGTGTGTAGATGTGTACTTTCTTACAATCGGCGGCAATGCCGTGGGCCTGCCTTAAATTCACTGCCACACCTCACAGCTGAGGAAATGACAGTAGAGTGTGACATGTGTCAGGTTGTGCTGCTGTCAAATCGGACACCAGCGCAGGTTCACACGCGTCTTGCTAAAGGTGGCTGCATTTTTGCGTCACGCTTTTCGGGTATCTGTTTCTAGCCTTGGCTCTCACGACGCCAAGAAATTCTCCCATTAGTTGTGACTACCATTGAAGTAAAGTATTCATTCAAACTAATACCTAATGTCAGTATCATCAGTATCGACTTGAATAAAAATCAAATATCCACGGGGTTCTTGTGAAGCTCCGTTCCCCAGAAACTGTTGTTTTTGCTCCCGGTCGATGTTCCCAACAAGTAACACCAGGACGGCGCCTCATTTCCCGCGTCTTATTGAATATTTCATTGACCAACTTCTGAGTGTATCTATTGATTTCCTCAGCCACGAGGCACCAAGGTGCCTTAAAGGTGTGTTTGTCAGTGCCTGGGGGTCAAAGCGGTACGAGTGTGAGCTGATCGAAACCAGCGCTTTCCCAATGATTCTGACACCTATGTGTCTGCAACAGCGCACTCGTCATACTGTTGTACTAACAGAATTCATTTTACAGTGTTACCACGGTTTTTCACTTTCACTTTTTCTATTTTTGCATTTCAACTCATGAATAAAGATATTCACCAAGTGTCCATGTCTACTTTAAGACAGGTTTTTATACCATGAAGGTGTTTTGGATCGTTGAGATTGAATAGTAGTTGTAGATTTAGAGATGTTTTAGATTTAGAGTGATTCAGAGTAGCTTGAACAGAATCCACAGATGACCGTCTCAGCTGCAAAAAGATAAAAGTCAACATTTTGTAACAAAGAGGTGAAAGTGTTGATCTGGAAAACTGAATGAGGCAGTTCCAAGGAGAGAGCAGGGGGAGGCCTTCAGGAACTGGAAGCAGTGGAGCTAGCCAGCTGTATTTTCCCTGGTGGTACCCACTGTAATCCATCAGGAGGGTCATTCTGAAAGCATGGGGAGCTTTAATCGTCAAAATCTAAAGACAAAAGTTGTTGTGCTTACTACGTGCTTAAGCCATATCGAGACATCACACCTTCAGAAAAAAGAAACCATGTGCCCAGAATTTACAGCCAAGTCAGTTTAGTAAAAAAACAAAAACAAAAAAAAAAACGAAGAACCACAAATGTGAATTCCGAGCAAACAAAACTTGCTAAACTAAGTGCAGGTCGTTCTGTCTCTTCCTCAGAGTGACGCCAGAAGTGTTGCACAAAAAGCCGTTGGAATTCCCCAACTCCTCCTACCCTGCTTTTTCTCTCCCTGAGTTGCCGCCTCAGACGCTCCCTTCAAACCAGCCGGTGGATGTGCGCGTAAGTCCAAGCAGGTGTCTTGATGATCTGCTACTTTGCCTCAGTGGCTAAAATAATTATTTATCATCTTGTTTGGCCGTTTGTCTTGTTTATTTTTTGTATTTTTTTTTTTTTAACTTGCTGCACAGGAGTAATGACCTACAGAGTTTAATAATCCTGAACACTGCTGATTATTTCTTGTTGCCACCGAATCTCATTTTTTTGTATGCAACATTACCTTGAACATTTCGAAAATGTCCCCCTGAAGTTCCGACCATACAAGAAAACATCAATCATCTCTCGGTTCCTCCTCCCACATCGTTATGCGACTTGTGAACGCGCTGCTGCAGGTTTTGAGAGTCTTGTTGAAAAAATTAACAGCAACAGCTGTCTGCTATTGCAGAGTTTCTGACGCTCCACTGGCCAAAAAACAAGGAATCCATAAAATAAATAAAAAATAAAAGACTGAGCTGAATTTCCATTAATAAATGATGCGGCTCGTCTTCCAGCCCTGCAATAATGCTGCAGACTTCACGTGTCCTGTCCGAGACCATCTTCGGATGTTTGCCTCATGTGTGAATAAGTACATTTTATTTTACTATTGTCCAGAATCTGTGGGGGAAAGACGCTCACAAAGCAGGCAAAAGAAATTGTGGAGTGAAGCAACCTGAGACGCGACCCGGGGTTCTCCGATAGTAGGCTTCTATCCTAAGTCTGGGGCCTTCTCACGGATCCTTTCTTTTTTTTTTTTGTTCAAATTCTGAAGAGGCAATGCTATTTATTAAAGCCTAGACAACTTGTCTTTGAATCTTAAGGAGTCCTAAAGGTGAGAGACAGACTGAATGCAGCTCCTAAACACAACCTAAGTGATGAGATGCTGGTGGCTGAGGAGCTCACGCTTGCCTCCAATCGAAAAACGTCTACCAGCCGCTGACCTTTTTTCACACGGTTGTTTTCAGATGCTGAGTTTGGCTAAAAACCCATTTTCCTGGAAGGATGGGGGAAACATCAGCGGTCTGATTGGATCTCTTTCCCTCACGACACCGGGTGGCTCAAACATCCCTGTGGAGGAGCTGAGCGAGGACATTGAGGTCAGTACTGCACAGTTGATCTGTAATGAGCTTCACCTGCTGACAAGTAGCCAAGCAGCTGAGCCTGATTCTCTACTTGACCAGCAAAAAGTGAAATCAAATGTGTGTGTGTGTGTGTGTGTGTGTGTGTGTGCTCTTGTTTTTTTCAGTTTTCTGTTGTTGCTACCTTCATTCAAACCTCCAATAAGACACAAATGTGCTTGCACCTGTGTTGCAAAGACTATTTGCACTTTTTGGAGACATAACAAAAGAAAGGTGCAGATGGACAAACTGACACCATCACTGCTTTCAAAGAAATGCAGTATAAGAATGATCCCATTTGGCAACACCTGCATCGGTGGAATTTGACCCCTCCTCCTCCTCCGAGAAGAGTGGGCGGCCGCTGTAAGGCCCCTCTAGACCGGATGCAGATGTTTATCGGTTCATTAGTTGGTCAAGTGTGCAGGCGGAACATTGATCCAGCCGGTTCCTCTTAAAAAACCGAGTGCATGTTGTGGAATCACTTTTTTTCCCCAGCGGTAGCGAGAAGCCGGATTTTCCGCTACGATCTTTCGCTGGAAAGCACATAAATCTAATTGGCTTTTCCCATTTAATGAATCGCCGTCTGATTATTTATTTATCCATTTAATCTCTGACTGTCCACTGGGGAAGGGAATTTGAGTATAAAATATATATCACAAAGACATAATCTGTCTACACGGACGCTGTTAATTGGTAGTTGTGCGTTTCCAGATCCTGTTGCCGAGGGCCAATGGAACGCAGGTGAACACCGCCGTGCTGGACCTGGCCAACTTCAGCACCACGGTCATAGACCTTCCCTCAGGCAACAGTACTCTTCTGCTAAAGGTGCTAATTGGGATCAGTCCACAAGATGATGTTGAAATGAATGCAGCAGGGGGTCATGAATGTGATCGCAGGCTTCCTGTTAATTTAAAGGCTCAGCTTGTAATATTTGGCTCCATTTCAGGTTTTTTTATATTGTAAAAGTGTAATATACTGTCCATAAATACATTAATAAATGTGTATATAATTGCAGTACAATTGGGTTTGGGTGCGCCAGCCACTGTAGTTCACTGGCAAGCTCAGGAGGGGGAGGGAGAGTGAAAAACGCTGCAATCTAAAATGCAACCCTTTGATGTCGGTGTTTCCAAACGTTACACACCTAACCTCTGAATGTCTGATTCACACATCCGAGATGGTGCCTTCAGTCGATCCCTTGCACTTCAAACTCTACCTTGGCTACATGGACTATCCCACCGACAGCAGCTACGTCGCCATGACCGAGATGCCTCTGGAGGGGGCGGCGGCAGGTGACGAGTCCTTCGGATCCTTTTTGGAGTTTTCTCGTGGACGGTGAATTCCACTCCGCTCCGCTTGGTTCTGACGTGGTCGTGGCTGTGTCTCCCGCAGAGGACAGGTACACCTGGCTGCTGGAACCTGAAGACTTGAAGGGAAGCACCGGCGTGCACTACCTGGTGGTGAGGCCCGTGGTCGGCCCGGGGATAAAGTCCATCAACGCCACTTTATCCATCACTTCCATCACCACCGCGTGCAAGTTCTGGAGCGAGGCCGCTTTGGAGTGGAGCGGCCGTGGCTGCAGGGTGACGCCATCTGTGACTTCTGATGCTTTTGGTTTTTTTAATCGCTATCACTCACTAGCATCGACGCTGCTGTCGCCTTGCTTTCCCAGGTGGGAGCTCAGAGCTCGGCTTCGCTCACCCAGTGCCTCTGCAACCACCTCACCTTCTTCGGCAGCTCTTTCTTTGTGACGCCCAACCTGGTGGACCCGTCGCGCTCCGCCCAGCTCTTTGCCTCCTTCACCCAGAATCCCGTGGTGGGGAGCTTGGTGGCCGCGCTCTTTGGCGTCTACCTGCTGGCGGTCGCGTGGGCGCGTCGCAAAGACCTCCAGGACGTGGCCAAGGTTTGGAGCGTTCGCAGGGAACGTGGCGGCATTTCTTTTTTTTTTTTGTTATGCAGCATTTTGTCTCTTGTCGGTGGTGGCGGTCAGGTGAAGGTCACGGTGCTGCAGGACAACGATCCCAGGGATGAGTACCGCTACCTGCTGAGCATCGGCACCGGACATCGAAGGGGAGCCTCCACTTCCTCGCAGGTCAGTGCTTTTCACGCTGTGTGCTATTTCTGGAACAAGAGTTTTAGTTTGAGAAATTCGAGGAAATGACTGTGAAGAATTGAGAGTCATTGTTGTTGTTTTTTTTTAGAACACATGGCTGCTTTTCTTTGATAAACGAGCGCAATAACACTTAAAAGACAGAGGCGGGAAAACGGATGGGCTATATTTATTTAATGATGACTTACAGCAAATATAAAACACTTTGATCAGTTCAGTCCTCAATAATACTGCTGCCTGAAATGAAACAGATGGGCTGCTGTTAAATCTCAGTCAGAATTTGGCAGGAAAGAGATTATACCTCCCTCAACACCCCTACCACCCCACCCCCACCCAAAAAAGAGAGAGAGAAAGAGATGATTTGATGATAAGTTTGGCATCATGCAAGTCATTATCACTTAGTGTTTTGACCTTGTTTTGGTGTATCTGTGCAGCAAAAGCACATTTAGTCGGTCGTTTGGTTTTGGTGTCTGGTCTTTTACAAATTACACTCTAATTTAATTTCATTTACTTTGGCCTCTAGTCATTTTGAAGTAAGTATTTGTCAATGAAAAGCAGGCAGCTATTTCTTATTATTCATTTAATTACTGAATCATTTATTTATTTTATTTATTTTTATGTGCTTTTTTTTTATTTTATTTTTTTGATTCACTGAACTCTTGCAGGTGACGGTCACTCTGCTGGGTGCCGACGGAAACAGCGAACCTCATCACCTGGCCGACCCCAAGAAGGGCGTCTTTGAGCGAGGGGCTGTGGATCTGTTCCTGCTCGCTGCCCCCTTCAGTCTGGGGGAGCTGCGGGGCATCCGGCTGTGGCACAACAACGCAGGAAGTCGCCCAGCCTGGTGGGAAAATGAAGAAGAAGGAGGAGGAGTCAACGTGGACGCTTTCCATCTCATTGATTTGACTGTTTCTTTTTTTTTCCTCCTCCAGGTTTCTCGGTAACGTCATGGTGCAGGACTTGCAGACGGAGCAGAAATGGTATTTCCTGTGCAACTCCTGGCTGGCCATCGACATCGACGACTGTTTGCTGGATAAAGTGTTTCCGGTTTCCTCCGAGGTGGATCTGAAGAGCTTCAGGTGAAGCAAAAAAAGCCCAGATGCAGACATCTAAAATGGATTTTAAAGAATTTGAAATTTTATTGAAAGCCTGGTTTTAAATTATTTTGTTTTCTGAATGAGAAAACACAGCAGCAGTATCAGCAGCGGGCTCTCAGCTTGATGAGGACTTTTAATGAGGACTAGTGGTTGGAGGAGGAGAAGGGAAAATTCAAATGCAGACACCTAATTAAAAGTGGTGCCACAAGCAAAATCTGTCACAAAAATTTGGAGCGCAGCACTTCATCTTTTCATCGAGATAATAAATGGAATTGCTCAGATTGATTTGCAGCTGCTCCCCAACAGGAGCAGGACTACTGCCGTGATGAATCTCCAAATACTCAAGTGCAAAATTGCGAAGTGGAGACGTTATTTCAGACAACCTAAATCCCTCCCTCACAGGAATGTTTACGCCACGTATTGTTTTGCCAACCTTTGAAGTGTTTGCCTGAAGGTGTATCTGACGATGAGAACTGAGACATCCGCCGCCATTGTGCGATCAGTGTGCCTGAGGCCACAGCGCCTCAGCTGAAAAATGAATGATTTTTCTTTCCCCTCTCAGGAATGAGAAACATTCCATCGTCAGCTCAGTTTCAGCCTCTTTCACTGACTTCCTTCCAACTCGAAGGCTTTAACGCATCGGCGGATTTGTGCCGCGACTGCACAACAGCATTGTGGGATTCATGGAAGGAAGAGACGTGGAGTTAATGTGCAGATCTAATTGGAAGTCGATGTCCCGATCCAAACTGTTTTCTTCCCTGCTGCGGCGAGATACATAGAATTTCATTCCAATCCAATTACGCACCAATGCAGTGTCGCTAGTCTGTGTAGTGCGAGCCCATACAAATCCCCCCTCAATGCACCCATTGAGGGGAGCAATGCCACAGTTTAGAAATAATGAAAAAAGTGCTCCATAAATAACCAAGGTTTCTCTCCCTGTCAGTAATCTGTTTTTCATGAAGGCAGCCAAGGACTTCAGCGACGGACACCTCTGGTTCTCGGTCATCAGTAGGCCACCGAGCAGCACCTTCACCAGCGTCCAGAGAGTCTCCTGCTGCTTCTCCCTGCTGCTGTGCACCATGCTGACCAGCATCATGTTCTACGGCATCCCGACCGATCCGTCTGAGCAGACCATGGACCTGGGTAGCGCAGGAACACCACAGACTGCACTGAATTTTCACAGCCTTAGTTTAGCCTTAGCACTTTTCATATATATATATATATATATATATATATATATATTTTTTTTTTTTTTTTTTTTTTTTCTGTCTTCAGGTCATTTCGAGTTCACTTGGCAGCAGTTCATGATTGGAGTGCAGAGCTCCCTCATCATGTTCCCAGTGAACATCCTCATTGTCAGTGTCTTCAGAAACACGCGTCCCTGGCAGCCGTGCTGTGGCAAGCGCAACACAGAGAGGAGAAGCGACGCCCTTGAGCCGACTTCCTCTCCACAGTCTGCAGCCGATGAAAATGTCACTTTAGAAACTGTTGTAAAAGTAAGCCATGTATTTTGTTTGTTTTTTAACAAAGGCCTGAGAGACAAAAAAATATTTCTGAAGACGCCTCGTTCCTGTGGCTGCTGCCTTCCTTGCTGCCTGCGATGTATGATTTGGATTTTTTGTTGTTGTTGTTTTTCTTCAGTTCTGCTGTTGCAAAACATATTTTTTGAGTCTGTTTGTGTTGATTAAAAAAATGCTGCTATTAGTATTTAGCAAGTACCAATACAAACACATTTTTGTTTACATATGTAAGCAGGTATTTAATAACAAATAGGAAAAAATGTAATTTAATAGCAATGTTTCACACTCAGCCTTTATATATTTAAACGTATTACTTACATTAAGGAAAAATTCTTAAAATTCAAGTCTCAGCAGTAACCACTGTCTTCCTCAGGATATAACAAGAATCGGCCATCTAGTGTCCAAGACAGTGAAGAGCAACGTCCCCTGCTCGGACTTTGGACCTGGAGGGCAGCTGGACATTAACGCCGTCCTGTCTGTGGTGGAGGATTTTATCAAAGTAGGCAAACAGAGCGGCGACGGCCAAAACAAGGTTGGACCTCAGGTGTCAGGTGAGTCATAGAGAACCTGCTCGCCCACTGACTGTTTGCAGTGCGTGCTGTGACTCACCATGCAGCTGGAGGCTCACATATTTCAAGGAAATACAGTCATGGGATTTTATTTCCATATCAGACTGTAAATACACCGCCTGTCACTCTAAGTTGCTGTACACTTTATTTACTGCATACTGCACAGCCGGGACTTTTATTATCATTATTCATAAAACTCTTTGAGAGTTGCAGTGTGTAGACTCAACCCTGGCGTAGTTTAAGTGAAACTAGTGGAGCGGTGGTTTCAGGGAAAAGCATAAAGGTGGAGTTGAGCCGTGACTCACTATTTTCAAAGAAGACGTGAGGCCTTGAAAGGTAAGGTGGAAAGACTTAGTTGTCCACTTTAAGCTATAAGAAAAATAGTAATAATAAGGCCAAACACCATCTAGTCTCTGTACCGCGGCAAAATTTCCAACGTTCCTTTTTCCAGACTCAGTGGGGCTTCAGAGGAAGAGCAACAAAACGCAGTATCTGTACCACCAGCTGTGCCGCATCCACCAGGAGCTGAGTCTGCTGGGACCCTCCGACTTCAGCAGTCCACACAGCTACAGCCAGGCCCTGCAGCAGGTCCAGCGCATGAAGGACCTCCTGGAGGATCAGATCTTCCACCTGGCCCCCTCTGACCAGGATGGACCTGCTCAAGAGAAGTACACAGTACAGACAATGTTCAATAGGCAGACTGTTTGCAGGCTAGAGGCTAAAGTCCCACCTCGACCAATCAGAATTAGTCTCCAAAAAAATAACATGAATGATTGAAGTAAAGAATAAGCGGTAGATTTGATTCAATGAAACAGAATAGGCTGCAGGTCACAGCTTCAGGAAACACAAGTCTAGTCTAGTCTAGACTAGTTAAGTTGAGTCTAAGTTGTTCCATCATACTAGCATGTAGCTGTAGCTTTGACAGCAGAACGTTGTGCTATTATGCTAGTCCGATTTTTATGATGTCAAGTAAAAAAAAATAAATATTGAATTGAATTGTATGTCCTGCAAAATAAATGCCCAACTTTTTCTCTTTAAATATGTATACAGTATTTTAAAATCCCTTTTTTCTTAAAAAAAAATAAATAAAAGAATGAAAAAAGGAAACTGCTGATGAAGCCGCGACCCAATCAAATCAGCTCTGCAAACCCACATTGGGGTTGTGACCCACCAGTTGAAAATCACTGTCTTTGACAACTGTTCAGGACCTCAACACAATTTAATTCTGTCCTGGTTCTTCCTGCGGAGTCCGCGGCCAGCAGACGACGGCGACGGCGAAGGGAGGAGGAGGAGGAGCTGCTGTGACGAAGGCCTCCTACCCTGGTGGTTTGTGTTTGTGGGGTGGCTGCTGGTGCTGGCCACCAGTTCGGTGGCTGCATACTTCACCATGCTGTACGGGCTGAAGTACGGGAAGGAGCGCTCCATCAGCTGGCTGCTCTCCACCGCCGTCTCCTTCTTCCAGAGTCTCCTCATCATTCAGCCGCTGAAGGTGAGATGGAGGTCGTGCCTCCCGGTTATTAAAAAAATAAATTCTTCTTGCTGCCAGTTTGATTAAAGCTTTACATTTCTACTTTCACGGGCAGCATATTTCTTGACACCGTGCGCATATTAAATTACGGGCGTAACTTTTTTTTTCGGCCATAGGTGGTCTGCCTTGCAGTCTTCTTTGCACTTCTAATCAAAAAAGTGGACGAGGAGGATTATCGAAATGTGGCAATTGTACAAAATGACCGTCCAGGTAAAAGAAGGAGAGAGAGAGAGAGAGAGAGAAACTGCCCCAGAGGCATTTTTCATGGTCGCTCTCATCAAAAATGTTCTGTGGAGAAAAGAATTGACGAACTCTTGCCCTGCAGGTGGCTGTGAGGACAGCCGAGCGCTCAGACAGGCTCTCTACCAGCCTCCTGCGCCCGCAGACATCGAGAAGATGAGAAGAAACAAGATGTTGGAAGAGCGAGCCTTCGCCCTCCTCAAGGAGATTCTAAGTATGCTTTTTTTTTTTTGTCTTCAAGAAGCTCCCAGTGTCAAAACAACTTTGTGAGAACTGCCTGACTACAGTTCTCTCTAATCACAGCGACATCAGGCTTCTTCATCTTACAAATCAAATATTTCACTCAAATTCCTTCCACGAAAGGAAATGTTTCCCGAGCAGTGATCAGAGAAAGATCTGCCCTTAGTAACTGTGGAACCCTGAGCTGATTCATACACAGCTGCTGTAAAGACACATACGAGGGCGTGTCTCTCCATAGACTTCCATAAAAGGGGGAAACCTTGCAAAAAAAATTTTTTTTAAAATCACGTCGTAAATTTTTTATATCTTCTCATGTTTAAAAAGCTTGTTGACGTGTCTCTCAGCGTACATCGGTTTCATGTGGATGTTGCTGCTGGTGGCCTACGGCCAGAGAGATCCCAACGCTTTCTTCCTGAACCAGCACATCCGCAAAAGCTTCAGCAGCAACATCTCGGCCAGCATGAGTGTCGACGACGTGCTCACCTGGGCCAACACGTCACTGCTCAGGAACCTTTTTGGAAAGTATCCAGGTAAATGGGATCTATGAAAAAGAAATACTTCTACAAAATAACAACTGTCACAGTTTTAACAGTGATGCCAAAGGCTCCTCAGGGTTGAGTGCTCGGCCCACTGCAGTTTTGACTTGTCTGTTGGGGTGAGGGTTCAGTTCTGCCTGTTTTGGGCATTTTTTTTTTTTTTCTCTTTGGCTGTTGGCCGCCACCAAAATCCAACTCTACCTTGAGCAGGAGCTTTTTTGAGAAAGAAGAATCTATTTTTAGAAATAATGATCGCTGGTGAATTCAACCTGCTGTAGAATTGTGTCGATTTGAAACCCACATTTCAGCGCCTGCCACAAGCCTCGACAATGATTTGAAGGACAAAAAAAGTTGTAAGCGTGACTGCCCATCCCTTGCAGGATTCATCACGGATGGAAACTCCAAGCTGGTGGGCAGCGCCCGCCTCCGCCAGCTGAGGGTGAAGAGGGACTCGTGTCGCATCGCCAGCTCCATGCGCCACTTGGTGCCAGAATGTGAAGCTCTGTACTCATGGGACGTGGAGGACATGGGTTCCTACACGCCTGGCTGGAAGCGACCTGAGAAAATGGGCGGCAGTGGTGGCAGGTCCAGACACTGGAGGTACCAGACTGAGGCCGAGCTCAGGTCCCACCTGGTCTGGGGCCGACTGGCTCTGTACGGAGGAGGAGGCTTCGTGGCCAAACTCGGGCCGACTAGACGAGATGCCAGCAGGTCTGTGGAAAAACTTCAACCCGGGTGTTTCTGCATCTCGTGTTCATGAATGAAGGTTAATAAAATCCCTGTAAAAGGCCCATTATTTTCATATCTGTAGATTTTTGTTTTATGCTCCGGTCTCCAGTGGAGCAGCATTGCATTATCCCCTCTGATCCCTGTAATAACTGCATATCTAACCTTCTATTATGTAAACACTCACATTTTAGTGTCCTGCTAAACAAAATGATGCTTTGCTTATCTTCTGTGAGAACAATGAAGCGACGACTCTTTCACTGACTGGCGAGACGAACATCAGGAAATGCAAAAGGGAGAACAACAAGTGAACAATTGTTTCTATCATTTTAGAGAAACATGCTTTCCTGGTTTCCCAGTGTTGTCGGTGCTGTTAGTAACAAGCCGAGAATGATGTAATAACAGTCATACATCTCAATAGAAAAAAACACAAAATGAAAGTCCACAATGTACAGATGCACAAGAATGAAAGAAGGTGATTGGCCTTATTGTATAGCAAAATAATGAAAAATAATCATTTAAAAAATGCACTCTCATCCTCAGCACGCTGGAGTCTCTGTCCAGGAACAGGTGGCTGGATTCACACACCAGAGCCGTCTTCGTGGAGTTCAGCGTCTACAACGCCAACGTCAACCTCTTCTGCATCGTCACGCTGCTGTTTGAGACGGCGGCCGTGGGTGAGGGTCAGAGGGCCGTCACCCTGAAATGAAAAAAAATAAATAAAGGAGCAAAGCGTGGGAAACACCACCGACAGCCTGATTGATTCATTTCTCCAGGAGCCTTCCAGTTTGTGAGCGAGATGCAGAGCGTCCGCCTCTACCAGTCACCCGGCGGCCTCCACATCTTCGTCGTGGCTGCCGAGATCACATATTTGCTTTTCATCCTCTACTATATGTTCCAGCAGGTAAATGGAGGCTTCTGCCGAGTTTTTGCAGCTCTTTAAAGTTCGGGCGGCTGCTTTCACTATTTCAGATTTTAACGAGGCCTCCGAGGGGTTTTCTCGAACAAAGAACTGAGTGATCTTGCGACTGCAACGCCGTGTGTTGACATTTACAGCCTCGACTGTCAGAACTGCTCAGAATGTTCCCTGTTGAAATGTTTAAAATTCCAATCGATTGGCGGGAAGATTCGTCCCAACTGAAACAAGGTCAATCGGAATAAATAAGAAACATCGGCAACACGCCCATCAAAGTTGTTTTGATGTAACCAGGAGGGAGGATCGCAGCTGCACCTGTCGTTCAGTCTGCCCGGTTACAGACGTTTTTGGCTGCATCAGATCGTTGAAAGGCTGACACAAGGCAGATGTGTTCTCTCGTAAGATTTCCTGTCTCGGTCTACTGTGGAGCCTGTAGGAAAAAGTTCTCGCAACCACTTGATGCAGGTGAGGACAGCAGGAAACTAACAGCTGCAGGGGGTGACATCACCACACAATTTCTTTTTTTTCGCTACCTTGATTTTCTGCTAACATGGAAATGTCACATCCAGCGACTGTGATAAAAACTTCCGCCGCTCAAGCCTCCACGCTGGCAGTTTTAGTCGAAGCCCAGCTTCCCGTCGCTTTTTCCATTTCCTCTGAAATGGCTCGAAATGACAACTGGATGCAGCTTCTTTCTGATTTATTTTTTTCTTTGTGAAACAAAAAAAATAACAACAAATGGGCCGAGTGAATACTCTTACTTCCCGTTGGCGATAATGACCGTATTAGTGAGTTTTCAGAAGTGGCACCTCGGCAATCCAGCTGCTGTACAAGGTCAGGGGCTCTGCCAAAACACACGCATTTCCACTACATTCAAGTATTTTCAAGGACAGGAGAATTTGGTGAATAGTAGCATTACTGCTGCGAGGGAGAACAGCCTCCGTTCATTCATATTTGATCACCGCTTCATCCTTCATTCTCAGTAAAGAGACTGGGCTGGACTCTATCCACTTCTTTCACGACTAGATGGACATTGCGTATAGCTCCTTCAGCTGGGAGTCTGCTCTCAGGTCCAGGAAGTAATTGAGTTTGTTCTTTAGCAGCAGCTCTACAGCAGCACTATGTTCCTCCAGTCTCTTGCTCCCCATCATTAAAACAAATAACACAAAATTAGTTTTTCAGGATTTATTTTATTGTATCTTCTTTTGTGTGTGTTTCATAAGCTCAAAAGTTCCCTTTGAGGACTGTGAATAAGGCAGGTTTTGACTTAACGGCTCTGAGGAAAAAAATATATATATATTTTCAAGCTGACTTAAAACTTCTCAAATACTCAAATCTAGGCCTGAATAATGGAGGGTCCTGCTTTCTAGAAGGTTCTCTCATGTTTTTGAGGGTCTCAAAGAACATAAACACATATTCCAGGATTTTAGTTGTTTCCCAGAATGTTTTCATGAGGTATTGATCAACGAGCTGCAAAACATCCAGCTGGTGGCACCTGTCTCTTTCTCCCCTCCAAAGGGTAAAGCCATGAAGCAGCAGCGCTGGTCTTACTTCAGGAGCAAGTGGAACCTCCTGGAGCTGAGCATCATTCTGCTGAGCTGGTGCGCCGTGGCCGTGTTGACCTGGAGGACTGTGACTGGAAAGCAGGAAATGACCTACTACCAAGAACACCCAGACCGGTGAGGCTGGCAAACACCGCCTCACTCAGCGTTTTGTCTTCAGGGTGTAACAAAGGTTTCACACAATGAAGACAGATTTGATTAGGGTTTTGTTTTTCAGATTTTTTTGCAATATGATGAGAATTGGATCAGCGACTTAATTCTTTTAGCCCCAGTGAGACTGTGCTCATGAATCCAGTTTTGTGTTATTACATTGATAATAGCATTTCCCCCAAGAAACTGCTGCACTTGGTTCCATTGCTAGATTTGCCAGTTTCTACGAGACGGCCTCAGCCGACTGCGTGCTGCAGTATCTGGTGGCGTTCCTGGTCCTGCTGTCCACCGTCAAGCTGTGGCACCTGTTCCGGGTCAACCCCAAGATGAACGTCTTCACTGCTACGCTGGAGCGCGCCTGGAGCGACATGTCCGGCTTCCTGCTCATCGTGGGGCTCCTGCTGGTGGCCTACTCCACCGCCGTGAGTGCACACACTGCCGGTGTGGAAGGTTGCATTGACTTCAAGAGTTTTTTGAATTATTCGCCTCACAAACTCCCTCCCGGTGTGTACGGACTTTAAAAGCGAGATATTACATAATAATGCCCGTTACATCACATCACACAAACACTTTTCCATTCAAGGTGACCACAAACAAATTTGCAAGTCTCTCGGAAGTACCAAAACTTGAAATCTCTGTTTACGTCTGTAAAAAAAACAAAAAAAAAAATAAGTAGAGACCTTTTGGCCTTCAAATTGCAATTTTAATCATTGCGATTCAAATTGCCAATTGCTCTACTTTCTACTAGAATTTCGTTGAACTTATTTTTACTAAATTAAATTTAATTCTGAGTTACTTTCAGTTAAATAACAAACAAAAATAACAAACCCTAGATAAAGAAAATCCAGCAGTGCGAATCTGAGACTGACAGAGGCTTGGAGGAGCCACGACGACAAGCAGCCCGAGCGAGCAAACGAGCGAGTGAGCGAGCGAGTGGCTGGTTCTATCGACTGGCCAGAGAAACACACGTCTGGATGTTGTTTCTGCTCTCACAAACAAGCATCAGTAGAAATAGAAAAACTTCCTCCGTGTGATCCACGATCTCTTGATTGTCTGTGTCCTCCGAGACGTTCCAATTGGAAACATAAGGGTGATGAAATTATACCCGCATCAATCTGCAGATGAGACGCAAACAAACAAACACCTCAGTCTGACTTCCCTCCCTCCCCCTTCATTAGAACCCTGCCACCCTCGCTTTCCACAGCAGATATTGCTTTTAAAGCTCAGGCGCCACCTTTAGTTCACGATCATTTTAAAAAAATCTGACCCCCCCGACTTCTGACTCCACAGAGCCACTTGATTTATGGCTGGAAGATTTCCAGCTACAGAACCTTTGGAGACGCCCTCATGACGGTCATCCGTCTACAGATCGGCATCTTTAACTATGATGAGGTATCTCTCTCTCTCTCTCTCTCTCTCTCTCTCTCTCTCTCTCTCTCTCTCTCTCTCTCTCTCTCTCTCTCTCTCTCTCTGCCACAGCCACAGCTACCGAATAACAAATTCATCATGTCACGTCTTTACAACCAGGTTCTGAGTGGAAACCTGCTACTGGGCGGACTCCTCTTCGGCTCCTGTACCGTCTTCATGACGTTTGTGCTCCTCAACCTGCTCCTGTCGGTGATCCTGGTGGCCTTCAACCTGGAGCTGATGCACCACCAGGTAACACCCACTGATAATCACCATCAGGGAAGTTTCATAATGAGCATTATCATAATCAGCTCTGTGGGTTGACGCTTTATATTAGTGTAAGTAAAAAAAAAAAAAATGAGGTCTTTAAAATGCATACTATCCAGATGTTTTCAGCATTTACACCCATTGAAACTGAAAGAAACTGACATCCCGCAGGAACACAAAAGCAGCTGCTTGATGTCACATGTTTTTCATGCACAATTAAAAAGTAGGGCCTGTTTGAAATATTGCTGCACAACAAACAAATTCTAATATGTTAGTATGTAAGTAATAAGTAAACCTCAGATGAGAAACAACTGAGCTTTTCATAAATGTTTTTAATGAATGTAACTGTTTATTTTACTGTTTATTTTACTGTTGTGGAAACTTTCTTCCATTTTTTTGGCAGCGTTTTTTTTTTTTTTCTATCTGAGCCTCTTCTCACCGTAATTACTGTTGGGCGGTGAGAAGTTGAGGCTGAAAACAATTTTAGGGAGAAACAATTTTCTTTGACTGAAGGAAAAAGTATCCTTGAAAAGTTTCAGCAGCATGTTTTGTTTATTTATTTATTTTTTTAACTTGGCCACTGACTCGCTGATGCTCCATGTCCGTCCGTCCCAGCAGGTGTCTGACTGACTGACTGACTGACTGACTGACTGACTGACTGACTGACTGACGGTGGGAAACACATTGACATCCTCGGCACAAAATAACATCAGGACCGTGGCAACCTGTGTGTCATCAGAGTTGAAAAAAAAATAAATAAAAAAAAGTCTCTCTTCTCTCGATAAAAAGGCCTCGCTTTTGAAAATGGCGAACGAGCTCTTTGGCTAATTGAGCTCGTTGTTGAAAGCAAAATGACGGGTTTGTGAGGAGCGGCCGTGAAAACGTTGGCTCCTCACGCCTCGTTACGCCTCGTCAGCCACCAGCCGGGTCTTTGTACATCGGCGGCGCCGCACTTTTCAACACTAATGAGGCTGGCGGTCACCTGGAGATAACACGCGCTCTGTGTGTCTGTTCCATTTGTGCTCTTCCACTTTGTTTCAAGTCGGCTTTCGTGCGGTTGTTTGGCTGTGTGGTGTGTGTGTTCCGCAACTGAACCTCTCGGCGGAGGCGGCGGAGGCGGCGGAGTGGACGTCACAAGTTACCATTAGGGACACAAATAAGCAGCCATATTAAAAGACCCACTATTAGAAGAGGCGTGATAAATTAGGGCAATTTTTCCACCGACACACCTGCAGCAACGCAACGTGTGTGTGTGTGTGTGTGTGTGTGTCTGACAGATAAACCACTGATGAAGCCGACATCAGCGACAAATTATGACTAAACATCTCTGGCTGTAATGAATGTGCTCAGCCCAGCTCAGCCTGCCTGCCTGCGTGTGAATAAAATTTTACTTGCATGAAGAACTTTGAATGAGCTGTAGCGCCTTCAAGGCTGCGAAAGCAACTGCCCCGCTTTAAAGGAACCTTGCAGGTTGTTTGGTGCAGTTTTTGGGACCCCAGTCAGTCAGTGTTCCAGGACGTTGGGAGGGGAGACATGCAGAAAAACGTAACATTATACTGTTTAGTCAGTGCGTTGTCTTCTGACGTCTTCTGAGCTTTTCATTCTATTATCCACTTGGAAGCTGTCAGAACCAAAGCTGCAGAAGAGATTTCTGAAAATGCCAAAGACTCAGCGGCTGCCAGAATCTGAAGCTGTTTTTTTTTTTTTTTTTTCTTATGCCGCTCATATAAAGCAGTTTCTCCAGCAAGCTGAGATGGAGGCTAGCGTTAGCTTTGAGGGGGAGGCAGGGCTTGGAAATGATGGGCTAAAAGCACAAAGGTAATCCTTCAGAAAAGGTTGTGGCACGCGCGCTCGCACACATAGGTGCGGACCGCTTTTCACCACCAAGGCGTATCTGCGGGTGAAAAAGGTGGCTTTTGACACAAAAAGGAAATTTGAATGAAGATTAGCATTAGCGAAGCCTGGAAAGAAAACCACAAATACAAATTTGAAAAGAAAAGTTATTAATTAGCTCCTAAGCTGCTCCTCACCCTGGGGCTCAGCTTTGATAACACGGCACCGCTGAGTGAGAGTTACACTCTGTGACGGACTGTGACTATTGTCCCAACATGCTACTACTGACTCGACAAATTAGCTTAGCTTGTAGCTTCACAGAGATTAGTAGTGTAGTAGTCAAGATGGCATCAATCGCGACCAAGACATTATCAAGACTAGAGAGTATGGAGCTCGAGACCGGACCAAGACTTTATACATCAAAGAAAAATAACAACAAAAAAGAAAAAAATGAGCAGCATCTTTTTTAAATTCAAGTTTGCTTCGAAATCCAACAGCAACATCTCTTTTCAGCAAGGAATCTTTAAATCGTTTTCTTTAAGATTTTGCTGTTTTGCCAACTATTTTGAACCATTTTCAAAAAAAAAACCAACAACTTTGCTTCATAAAATTAAAAAAATAAAGGAACTTGGAATATGGAGACAGCAGTAGTTGGATTATTTTCCATTGTTATCGTGTCATTACAGTGTTTGGATCAGAGAGTCCACCCAGTCCGAGACAAGACCCAGTAAAAACGCCTCAGAGTCCGAGACGAGACCGAGACCCTTAAGAAGTGGCCTCACACCCAAGACCAGTCTTGAGTGGTTCTGTCTGAGTGGGCACGAGGGATTAGCAAAATGTTTAAAACTAAATGGCTCTCGAGAAAAGAAAAAGTGTCTTTCCATATTTTTTGCTAAAATATTTTATTGTTATGTGGTTTTGCCCATTATTGAAGTTTTTCTAATGATTTTTTTTTTTGCTGCCGGCGAGCTCAGAATTTTGGGAGGCTTTTGATGAGTGCGGACGAGGTTAGTGTTTAATGTTTCACCGACAGATAGCAACTCACTGACTCCCACGAGTGAATTACCCACTGGCTGTGATTGTGTGTTGCCGCTGTGTCCTCGGTGTCGCATGAGTAATGACTCTTTGAAATTCACCGCGCAGGTTTTCACTCTTCACCACCAATGAAAGCAGAAAACAGCTGGAAATTTGCGCTGTTTAATCTTTTGAACGCCGCTACATGTTTCATGTTGAGAACATTAAAAGTGAGACTGCTGCAGGCGCTCGCAGAAGCTCATTGTGATTCATCTCAGAAGCTGAGGGTTCTGCTGCACAACTTTAGTTTTTTAGCGTAGTTGAAAAGTTAAAAGCTGCAGAGTTTTTTCATTTCATATTAAATTGAAAGCGCTGACTTTTCCATCTTTTGATGGGTTTTTCGTGTCTCTCGTGTGCCGCAGCCCTCGGACGAAGAGGAGGTCGTCGCCGTGTTGCTGAAGAAAATCTGCAGCCTGTTTGGGATGAAGTACGCGGCGGAGAAGGAAGCACCGGCGGCTGATGCGTCCTCAGCCGCTCCACTGAATTGAATCTGATTGGCCGTTCCATTCAGTTTCTATCAGAGCCCCCCCACCCCCTGTCACCTTCAGGGCAGCTCTGATCTGATGATTCATCACCCACATCACTGTCATCCATGCAGCTCCCTTCCTCCTCCTCACTCCTCTTCCTCACCACTCCTCCTCCTCACTCCTCTTCCTCACTACTCCTCCTCTTTAGTTCTCCTCCTCCTCACTCCTCTTTTTCACCACTCCTCCTTTTTCACTCCCATTCCTCATCACTCCTCCTCTTCATCACTCCGCCTCCTCCTCCCCATCACTCCTCTTCATCACTCCTCTCTCTTCAATAACTCCTCTGCTTCACTACTCAGCTTCATCACTCGTCCTTATACCCGCTACTCCACCTCCTCCTCTTTCTTCTTCATCACTTCACCTTTTCATCACTTCTCCTCCTCCTCATCACTTCTTTTGTGCTCTTTGAACACGGGAGCCTTTTGAAAAGAGGAAAAAAAAACTTTCCTTCCTGGCCTCTTTCTTTCACGCTGCGTTCATGCATTTATGTGTGGGTTTTTGGTTTTTTTTGGCTTAAAAGCTCTCGGTGGCGCCGCCTCCTCAGTGGCTTTTAAGGAACCCAGTGGTTTCATCAGCCGCCGACAGGAACATCTGCCGCCGTCCTTTTTATTAGGATACGTCTTTGATGGTTTCCCTCTGCCGCTGACGGCTTTTTCTTAAGGTCGGCCACTGGTGCTCGTACATCATCTGTTCTCAAACTGTGGCCTGCTCTGCGGCTGCTACACTCTGTCACATGACCGCAGGGTCTCATCTTGTGACCCGACACCACTGCTGCTTTTTCATTGGGCCTTTTTTTTTTTTTTTTTTCTTTTTTAGCTCGAAACAACGTTCAATCAAACGTTCAACCAAGTAAAGGAGAAAGAACCCAACGCAACCCGGCGTCTCCTCTCTAATCACTTGTGACCGCTGTCGGACTCAGTTGTCTTGGTTTTGATGTCTGCTGTGGTTGAACAGTCCAGCAGGTCTCTGTGCTAATTGTGCAACCCCCAGTGGGAGACGGGACACCCACAGTGTGGAAACATCTTTAAAGTGCTGTTAGTGGCAACTGCTGTTGTCCTTAGCAGCTCCAGTCAGTGAGTCAGCGACTCAGCGACTCAGCGACTCAGTGACTCTGTGAGGATTCAGTGAGTGTCCGGGGCTGCATGTTGAGCTTGACACCATGTCAACACAATAGCAACTAAAATGCCTTGAGAGGGAACAGGAGGGGGGGTTTTGTGAGTACCTCATTTTTTGGACCTTCCTGAGGAGCTTTTCACTGCTGTTTCATTCCAAAGGCAACATGAAACACAGCGCAATTATAATAAAAAAAACATAAGGATCCTGAAGTGCCACAACCACTCAATTAAATGAAGACGTTTGCTATGAAAGGATGTGAATATTAAAGCTCTCCTTTCCTTTGAACTGTTTTTTTTCTTTTTTCTTTCATGTTTTCTCTCCAGCCGGTCGTTCTCACCGTGTTCTGACTCTGCTGGCGTGACTCCTCGGGACTGCGATTTTCTTCTTCTCGTTTCTTCTTCATACTTTCTTCTCCTTCTTTCTGTTAATAACATGTAACGACATGCATGTGTGATTTCTGCACAGATTATTTCATCATACCTCTGGCTTTTAAACCTCCCCAGCCTGTGCTCTTTCTATCACCGCCGCTCCTCCCGCTCTGGCTGGCAGGGAGTCAATGCCAAGCTGTCTTGGGGTGGGAGGCAGAGTCGAACCCTGACAGTCATCCTTAACCTGAACTTTGAGCATAAAATGTCTGTGTTTTGTGTCGGTGTCGTCCTACCAACGGGTGATGATGCGTAGTTAAAAAAAAAAAAAAAAAAAAGAAGAAGCAGTGGGGACATTTGTGGAAAAATAGTAATGTACTGTTTGCAGGCAGGGGGAAGAAAAGCATGAGACATGAGAAATACAATTATCACAGAGAGAAACATCAAAGTACACGACCGGACCAAATCCTTTGGCTCCATTTTTTTTTTTCTCAACGGTTCCATCAAAAAACAGACGCACACTTTACGGGGGTGATTGGGAAGGTTGAGCAGATGCCACAGTGAGTTGTTGCACACACACAAAAAAAAGACATTACGAGAACTTGAAGCCGCCCACAGAGGAACATCGCAGCCCTTCACCCTGAGTCGAGCAGCAGATTGTCAAAAATGAGGAAATCCTCGTTGCTTTGTTTTTCTTTTTTCTTTTAAAAAAAAAAAAAACAACGTCCAAATTTCTAGTCCTTTTTTTTTTTTTTTTAACAACAAAAAAAACCACAGTGCATGCTGAAGACTCTCACAGTCGTGAACAACAGACCTTTTACATTTTAAACATAATATCACAAACTCGTTTTGTTGTTTTCTGGCCAGTTTCTTTTCAGGACTTTTGCTCTTTGGCTCACTGCACAGGCGACCAGCGGCCGCACTGACTCCTCCTCTTCTGATTCTTCTTGATCCTTTTTGATTCTTCTTCTTCTCCTCAGTCCTGCTTGTCCAGTGGCAACAACATCCTGTCGCATCTTCTTCAACTATTTAAAAAATAATCTCGGTTTGATGAACTCCAACAACCCACAGCTCATCTTAAGGTCTAAATGGATTCCAGACACAAAGTGTAAAAGTTTTTTTTTTTTTTTTTAGCAAGTGTGTAGTTGTTTCTGTGGGAAAAATCCAGCTGACATCAGCTTATATTTCTGAAATGCACAATTTAGGCAGAGTTTGTTTGTGCAGCCGCCAGGGAGTCTACTTTTCTTGGCCGTTTTTTTTTATTTTGTTATTTCCCCAATTTTTTTTACACACACTGGCCCCTTTTGTATTATTATTATTATTATTATTATTATTATTATTACCATTATTATTATCATCATCATCATCATCAGGGGAGACTACAAACTTACTTATCGATTCATATGTAAGGAGCAGCTCCTCTGATCTTTTCCTCTGTTTCCCTGCACAAGCAGTGGGTTAGTTCACGCCTCCCCTCTGAAGCTCGCGCTCGCACTAATAAGACGCGGTCGGGTGGGGGACTACAGCGTCTCCTCCTCGTCCTCGGCCGCCACGGCGTCGGCGCACTGCGGCGGCTCGTCCTCCTTGAGGGAGATGTCGTCCACCCTCTTGGGGAGGCTGTCCTCGGGCTCCTCGGGGATGGACGGCTCCGAGCTGCTGATGACGTAGCCCGGCAGCGTGGCGTGGGTGCTGATGGCCGAGGCGGCGGCGCTCTGGTAGGTGCGGCTGGAGACCAGCGGCGTGGAGCGCGTGGCCGGCCCGCCGGCCGCCAGGTGCGACTGGCTGCTGGTGCTGTTGTTGTGGTGGTTGAGCGCCACCACCACCGAGCCGTAGCGGTAGCGGCCGCACACCACCGGCCCCTCCCACTCGAAGGTCAGGTTCCAGCGGGTCCACGTCTTCTTGATCTCCGTCTGCACCTGGACCACACGGACAGCGAACGGCTGATCAGAGTTAGTTTGATCAACTCGGAGTCGTTTCACCTGGAACTGACGTGACTGCAGGACACGTGTTCCAAGTTTTCCTGAGAGGTGCAATCATTTGCGGAAGCTTCTTCAGTTTGTCCTGCACCTCTTGTGCCAGAGGCTGAAGTTCATTGACTTTTACATATGCACACAAACTTGACTGAAATTTGAAAGAGCGCCGGTAAACAATCAGCTTTCTGCAGAAACGGAGCAACAAAGGAATCCTGTGACTGTAAGACAAAAGAAAGTTTCTATGTCAAGTTTTTATTCAACCCACTTTTCCTGCACACTGACATCCGTGTCATGCATGTTTGTTTGTTTTTTGTTGTTCCTCCTCTGCAGTCTGTCCTGGTTTCTTGTCACATTATTGTTCATGTAGGTTGTTGGGGTTTTTTTTTTGTCTTTATTTACTCCTTACAGTGTCCTTGTCCTGTGCTTCCTGTTTTCTTTTTCACTACCTGTGTGGGTCACTGTGTGGGTAGTGTCCGCAAGTTGTTTGTTTTTTGTGTACCTGTCAAGTGATCTGCTTCGCATACCAATGCACAAAGCCTGCAAGTTTCATGCAAGTCATGTCAGTAAATGAAACGCTAGCACTCTTTCTGGTACCACCGAGAACAAGAGGTAAACACAACTCTGAGAATTTCTTTCAGCTGCAGGACAAACAAGTGGAACAATAATGAAAAAAAACAAAAAAACCTATTCAAATGTGACGCAGGATTCAGACAAAGGTTCTGCAACTTTCAGCAGCTCGGGTAATTGCGTCTCATTAGAACAGCTGCGATTAGTTGATGCACCGCTGTGTTCCCTTCACTCACCTCGCCGTTGCAGTAGCAGTAGATAATGGACACAAAAAAGCCCTGAGAGAGAGAGAAGGACAAATTGAGACGATCACATCGTCGGCATAATGCAACACTCTGGCGTCTCGGCCGCTTACGCGCTTTTGTTTTTGGTTTTTTCTTTCGTCGTTTGATAGCAGTGCAAAAACCAAACAGGGGAAATGCTTCTTCACCACCCGCACGCCTTATCGTGACCTTCTGCCCATTTCTGCTGCCTCGCCCACATTCTGTCGACTGCGCCCTGTCAAATAATGCTCCCGCCGCTCAATGCATTCATTTTCTACCACCATTGGCCCCTGACGCCGGGAGCATTGTTTGACATGTTGCAGCTGGACTATCAAAAGCAACACATCTCAAAGTAGCATGACGCTGCATAATCTGCTCGGATGCACTGTGCGCTTTAACTTTGAAACGTCCCTTTTAAAACAAACAAAACAAACTCTTGTCCCAGCCAGGCGCTCACGACACACTATCAGAACTCCAGCGATCGGATTTTATCTGCTGAAAGCGACGCCGAGCTTTTCAGTCAGAACAAAAGGCCAAAAGCACAATGTTTCCTTCTGGCTGCCTCGTGGAGGGCCGAGCTGAGAGCGCAGCGTGTGACTCTTTGTGTCAAAGCAGCCAACGTGCACTCTGCATTTTGCTGCCCTCACCTATTCACACCTATTAAAGGGCTAAGCTTGGTTCTTCATAACTCTATTATGAGCGCCGGCTGAAAAGTAGAAGCAAAGAATGGATGGGGTGTGAATGTATACCGTATGTCACTTTTTAGAAATTTGAGGAATCTTGTTTTCATCTGAGTTTTATATTGAGTTTTATTTCAGTGAGTTGGCCGCGTGCCAAAAGAGGCGTCACGTTTGTTTGTTTTTTTCCATCAGCCGCAGGCTTTTCAATCACACACCTGTTGGCTGTCTGATTTCCTGCCTCTTTTATTCAGTGTGATTCACAACCACTGCGAAATAAATAAATAAATAAACAGGTTTGGCATAATGCGAGAGTTAAAGCTCATTATATTTCAGCCATCGGACGCCATTAACGTTAATCTGACAATGATTAAAAATATCCCATAATGCCCGGCTGCAGCTGAGCCACTTTCAACTGAGTGGCTTTTTCCTCGGAGCCAATCCCCTCCAATCCGCTTCCGCTTCTCTGCAAGTATGCATGATTTCTTTTTCTTTAGATTTATTTGGGCGTAACTATATTTCTTTTTTTAGAGCTATCAGCCAGGGTTCAATTAAATGCTGCAAAAAGTGCAGAAAACTTGGCGTTGGTCGGTGGCAGATTGTGATTGCGGTGCTGAAAATTCTTTTCTCACGTGGGTCAGAGTCGAGGGCGAGGCGCTGTTTGTCGGGTGAGCGGAACAAACAAAGAGAACATGAGGCTTTTGACTACTAGGCTATAAATATCCCCGTCTGCAATCTACCTCTGGCTGATCTCAGTGAACAAAGGTGTGTGGAAGTGGAGTCCACCAATCAGGGATGGATAAGAGGAGCTGAGCCTTTTGTTCACTTCCTGGATCAGGCACGGGCAAACTACGTCCCGGGGGCCACATGCGGCCTGTTGAACTTTCTAATCCGGCCCGCCAAACTTGAAACTATGTTAATAAACCGTATTAATGTTTTAGTTTCCCTGCGTTCTCGCATTTTCTGCCACAGTTATGATGATGATGTCCTAAAGAATAACACCTGTAACTCTAAGCTACTTTAAAATAGCAGTAACTGTTAGTACCAGAAAAAAAAAGCTGTATTTCGCCAACTAAGGCGCATTAGGCAGTTGTATTGTGTTTGGCCCTTGTCGGCCACCGTAGGTCTGTGGCCAAAACGCTCCATCCATCTGCTGCTGCTGCTTCGGACTCCCTCTGTCAAATTTTAGAATCCATTGTGGCCCACCAGTCAAAAAGTTTGCCCTCCCCTGTTCTACATCATCACTCATAACACTTCAATGGACCCAGCAAGCGTCTAGGTTGGAGGAGGGGGATGACACGGCGCCATTTACCTGGAAGGAGTTGAAGAAGAGCTCGCAGTACATGCGAACCTCCCAGCTGAGTCCTTTGGAGGCGTGAGGCATCCCGACGAAGACGATGTAGTGGATGCCGAAGACCAGCACCAGCACCAGGGTGGATTTGGCCAGTTTCCTGTCGGGACGCGCACAAGAAAAACAACCCATCGGCGCGTGAGTGTTCAGAGCCGCACACACACTCTAAGGTCCGACTGAAGTGACTCCCATAACCCGCAGCTTTTTGACCATTTAGGATTCATTCTCAAAAGTGGCTGCAGCCACCTGGACAGAAGAGTCTGTCTTTCATTTCTGCTGTGAAGATGATTATTTTATACATTTAAAGTTCCCATTGTTTATTCTTGCTCAGTCCTCTTTAATTTTCCCTTTTTAGCAAAAACAAAAACAACTCTCCATAAACACCATTTTTGTACACATATTGCTTATTTATTTCAGCATTGCATTTTAAAAGAAGCAAAAAGGAGTCATTTTCTGTGTCCTCTCACCTGCCTGCCTGTAAAAAATCTTCTCAATTGACTTTCAGGTCACCGTGCCCCATATATACCGCCATTGCATTTTAAAAGAAGCAAAAAGGAGTCATTTTCTGTGTCCTCTCACCTGCCTGCCTGTAAAAAATCTTCTCAATTGACTTTCAGGTCACCGTGCCCCATATTTACCACCAGTTTCAGTCACGCAACAGAGCAGCTGCGCTTCCAACATTGTGATGTGGAAACTGAAAGAGTGTGATTACAGTGTTTTAGCCGCTCTCAAAGTTCTCGAAGACACTGACGCACACAAATGACGTCGGTGCTGTCGTCAGCATCACCAGTGGCTTCTGCCTGTTTCTTCTTCGGTGGTTTGGAGCACAGCTCGCAGTCGTCACTTCACTTCGCTTGACTTGACTTGACTTCACCGCCTGCGTTACGAAAATGATGGCGCTGAGGAGCGAGACTTTGCACCAGAAATCATGATTTTGGCTGCGTTGCACAATTAAGGCTGCTCTCTGCAATCAGCGAGCTGCTCCTCTATTTTCTTCTTTAATGAGCCTCCAGTTTGCGTGCCAGCCGACTCACAGACACATGGCATTTGGCGGAGACTGAAATAGAAACACAGCTTTTCAATCATTTGCTGATTACTTTGTTTTAAAGTTATTTGTTGACCTTTTCCAAGTGCCATAATCACTTAATTTCATAATCACCACCATAATTAATGTGGATGGTTGTTTTTTGTGTTTCTTTTCTATTCTGTCATTTGAAAAACAAGCAAGCTTGTCGTGCTGCTGTGTGTGCGTGCGTGCGTGCGTGTGTTGCAAACTGAGGCAAAAGGTTAATATTTGTGGGGAAAAAAACTCAGAAGAACTTAGACACAAGTTTTAGACAGAAAAAAGAAAGAAAGAAAGAAAGATAGAAAAAGAACGACAATAATAATTGTCCATGTTATTACAAACCTGTACTGCTTCCTGGTGTCGTATCTCCCGGCATTTGTCTCTCGTATCTTGGTGGCCAACACTCGGACGATGTTCACAAATAAGATGAAGTTGAGCTGAAAGGACGGAACCAATGATTTTTTATTCTGTGTAATGTAATTTCTGACTTTTGTCAGTGGAACTGATCTTTTCAGCCAAAATAACGCTGCTGATCTAAAAAAAAAACACAGACTAGAGACGAGACGGAGAAAAATAAAATAAAATGAGCCTTATTTTTTTCTATCAGAATAATTGAATGAATATGTGAACGAGCCATTATGGAAAAAGATTCATTGGATTTATCATTTTCTCCCAGACAGGATTTGATCCTACGGCAACATCACGCTGTTATATCCGTTACTCCATCAATGACGTTTACCAAATTATTTTGTTGTTTTCATTTCAGTGCAATTTGACTCGTCTCATTTGTAGCTTGTCAGTTTCTCTGCAGCCTAAATGAACCTGCAGGCTGATGTCTGCAGACTTCAGTAACGTGGAAACTGACGGGGTGCTCGTTGGGAACACGCTGCGCCGTTCAACTCTGAGGTTGAGCTGGTGGATGTGATCACCGACGACCAAGTGCGCTCTTCAAAGATAGATAGACGACAACGTCTTTAGAAAATAAAAATAAAACCATTTAAAGAGAAAGGGATGCTCAAATAAAACCTTCATATAAAAGTATCTTCATATTAAGAACCTTCAAGATGAAACATCAGCAAATTCAATCAAATGGAAAAAGTCTGATTTTTCTTTATTTCAGTAGCCGCTACTTCCTGAACTCAGGGTGGCGGGGAGCTCCGATCTTAATTTTATTGATTTGTTTGTTTGTTTCTTTGTTGCATTCAAAACTCATCCAACTCAAAAATGTTGCGATAAATTCTCCACTGTGGTTAACAGGTTCACAGCTGAGCAAATCTTCAACACTTTGCTTCCTCTGTTCAGTGGAGTCCTCGCCGCTCAGTACTCGATACTCTTAATCGACGTGCTCTCTCCATCTCCACTTTCAGTCCCAAATTGATCTTTCAAAATTTTTTCTTCAAATAAAATAATAATTCCAAGTTTGTGCCCCAAAAACATTGCGGTGCATTTTTTTTTTCAACTCCACCAAAACCGAGCAGACAGACAAACGAAGCTGGGCCGTACTAGTTAGTAATTAGTTAGCTAGTTAGTGATACTAGCTAGTGGTGAGAGGCCTACAAAGGGCAGGAATGCCCCAGCCAAAAGATAAGGCATCGGCAAAGTCCTGTTGATTGGCTGCAATAATCGGAAGCCGCCATATTTGGAGGAGACGATGCCTTCTGTGTCCACTGTGTGACTGGAAAGTCAATCAGTCAGTCCAATGCCTTGCACGCCTGTCATTGCTTGTGTTCAGACTACTTGTACTTATGTGAACATAAATAAAGTCATTCAACGCGTGTGTGTGTGTGTGTGTGTGTGTCCAGCCCTCCCAGACACATCTCATTACAGACTGATTCTCTGCCACATTGTCCCCACCGTCCACACTCTCACCTTTTCATTTTTCTTTTTCTGCTTCTGCAGTCCTAATTTGACGTGCCTGCACGGCCGACTGCTCTTAAAGCAGCGGGGAGCTCCGAGCCGTGATTGGAAGAGGCCGTTGCTGCTGCTGCTGCTGCTACTCAAGATTACGTTTGAAGTCGACTCGCGGACAGAAAGCAAAAAAGACGCTCGGAGAATATTGATTTCACGCTCATGTCCGCGCTGCCCTTTACCGCAATTCTTCATTTTCACGGCAAAAGTGAGGATAACGCGCCGCGTGTCTCTCATGACGCACTCGCAACTCGCAATTCCACTTGCAGTGGTGTATGATGCTGTCGTGCGGCTGCGCAGACATTTACTCTGACTATCAGCGCTTCAGCTTTAAAAAAAGAAGCTTCTCTGCCCGGCCGCTCTTACCCCGATGGCTGTCAGGATGGGCACCTGGTAGATCCACTTGATGTCTCCTGCACTTAATTCCCAGCACCTGCAGGCAGGAGAGGAAGAGATTAGATAAGCTGGAGGCCTCTGGCTCACTCACTCCTGCGGCAAAACTCCAACGATGAAACTGTTTGGTGGCCCTATTTTTTTTTTCTTAGCAGAAGGCTGCTAACAGCGAGCTAAATGTGCTGCTTTCAGGGTGATTTTTTCAAGCTGTTTGATTTCTACGAAGCTGTTTTAACGCCCATGTTTCCATCTTCTGGTCAATTTCCCGGGACGATTACCCAGCAGTCCTCCTGCGTTCCCGCTGCGCTGTGATTATTGCCTCCTGCATCTCCGCCAAACTTTTCTCACACCACCAGCCTGCCGAGTGACGGCGATTAAGTAAAAAAAAAGTTGTTTTTCCCGCTGATGAGAAAAAAAACAACCTTTGTTTTCATCTCGGTACTTTCATTTCATCAGCAGGAAGACGTCGCGCCCTCGTTGGTATTTAAATGAGAGGCTTCAGAGGAGAACATCTGAAGCTTTTGCCATGGGTGATCAGAATATTACTCGCATGATGTTTGCTGTTTCTGCATTGCAACATATAGTCAAATATATTTTTAACCTTCTAATCGGGATGCAAATTGTTTCCATTTGCTGACTCGCGAGTCGAAGCGCCACGGCGTCGAACCCATGGGGAGTCGCAACGTTTGTCATCGCCAACTTTTGACGACTGTCTCATTAACGCCCACCCCGTTGAGTCGCCTTCCCTCCCCCAATCTCCCGCTGCCTTTTCTGCCACCTTGCCATTTCTTCGTGGGCGACACAACAAAGAATTGTTTAGGTTTCCATCTCCACAGAGATCAGCCATCACTTGGCTGCTGCCTTCGACCGGCTTCACTGCCACAGGGTTGTTGTTGTTGTTGCTGTTGTTGTTGTTGCATTGAACCTGTTGGGTCTTGGCCTTTCCTGCTGTTCTTTGATTGCATATTTTTGCATCTTAAAAAACAAGATCGACTACTCAGCGCCTACTTAGTCTGTGAAGTTGTGTGTGTGTGTGTGTGTGTGTGTGTGTTGCAATTTTGTCTGCGTTTTTCAGTCTCGTTTCTGCCTGTAGTTCTGCGGCACTGAACGTCAGAAGCTCTGAGGAGGTGGCGGAGGTGGAGGAGGAGGAGGAGGAGGAGGAGGAGGAGGACAGAACTCGACGCATTCGGGGAGAAAAAAAAAAAAGATTGCCAGCTGGATTCATACATGCGGCTACGTTACCGGCGCTGTCTCAGGCACTGCCAAGAGAACTACGACTAATTGCCGCTTACTGAGAACCCCCCTGGTGGATTATCCCCCGCAGGGTTGTGAAAGGCTTTTTTGTTTGTCTTTGTAGCTGCTCAGTTTGTTTCTCAGCTTCGTGAGTGAGATGGAGAGAAGAGATGAGAGATGGAAAATAAAGACTGAGACTGGGACTCACGGCAAACTGGGTCAGTTTTTTTTATTATTTTGTTTCAGCTTTATTTAACCAGGTTAGTCCCACTGAGATTAAAGATCTCTTTATCAAGTTCGACCTGGTCAAGAGGGCTGCATTAAAACTCGCTCACATAACACAAGTGCACACGATGATTTCAGGGCGAGTGAAGAGGCCTTGACCCTGAGACACTGGAGGAAGAGACTGGAGCAACAGTTAAGTATTAATTAAGTAATAATAAAGACTTAAAGAGAGACTTAAAGACCTGAGGATTAAAAAGTCGCTGAGCCTGGGTGACCTTGCGTGTTGGTTTTTGTGATTGGATTTCCGAGACAGCGCTGAGTTACTGTTATTGTTAGCGCACTTGTTTTTATTAATCACCTGGAGTGTCATCAGGTTTTTACAGACTCATCATTGCAACACGGGACTGTAGCAGAAGGTGCAGTAAGGCCTTGCAGACACGTTGAAAAACCTGTTAACTGCCTGGGTGCATGCATTGCGTTTTCTGATGCATTCCAACACACACACACACACACACACACACACATGCGGGTGATGTAAGCTGTGGTCACTGGTCTGTGGACATCACGCTCTCCCAGACGGCCTTGATCTCCACTAAGAAGACGAGCTCCACACGTCCAGAAGGGTCCACTGGTCTCCAGGGGTCTCCAGGCTTCTCAGCTACTCAGCTGAAGATCTCTGAAGGACGTCACTTGTCCTGTGATGTGGACTTCTGGTGCTACTTCACTGTTTATCTTGCCCTCAGGTCCCTGCGCTGGAGAGTCGGCAGCCACTTCTTCACCACTGACCCTTCTGCTTCCATTAGGTCTCCCTGGCGTGTTGATCCATTGGCGATGTTCTCGGCGCTCTGGGACAGCAGGAGGACACTTGGCCTCAGGTGTCGGGGGAATCCATGGCTCTCTGGCTCTCTGGTTGAGGAATTTTTTTTCTCTCCCGCTCACTAAGTTTGCGTAACAGGTGCGTCTGTGCGGACGTTTGTGTATCTTTGCCAGCCGTGCAGCTGACCTTGCAGCAGTGACACCATTTCCATGAAGGCTTCAGTCCCCGTCTGGACGGTTCTGATACACAAACAGTTTTTAATCTTGAATCTGCTGGATGGCCCGAGGAGAAACACCACGCAGAGCCGCAACTTTATTCTCATTCCCCAGCGTCAGAGAGTCCTCGCAGGCATAAACCACACACTGGCAGAGGGCTGAAGAAAACAATGCCGCTCTCATCAGGGTCACAGCTGCTTTCTGCCGGGTGGGAAATCAACACGGTTCACAACTTGCTATCAACTCTCTGAGTGAGCGGAGGCTGTCGAGAGAATTTCCTGCGGCTTAAATTCCTCTCTTTATATTACGCAGTACGTCGTTTCCTCTGTCTAGGAGTCTCAGAGTGAAAATAAGCTCAACTCTTACACACAAAAATTAGGGGTATAACCAATTCACTGATAGTTGCACATTGAATTCTTCACAATAGCAATAAATACACAAATAAACATACTTAGACCTAGGTCCAAATTCTGTCCTGTTCTGAGCAGAGGCCTTTGTTTTTACCGTCCTGGTCGTCATGGCTGAACACAAACTGGTCTTGAAAAGGAGGTTATGAAATCTGAGTGTGACGTTTGGCGTCGCAAAGCGGATCTTTGATCCATTAGCCAACACAAATGGCGTTCACTCTGAATGGTTGAGTCAAATGTCATCGCAATTAAGACGCACTTAAGGATTTTTTTCTGTCTCCAGGCACTCTGAGCACGTTGTTGGCGGCAGTAGTTATTGTTAGAATAAAGGATGAGTTGTGTGACGCCATTCAGCAGCGTGTGTGCGAACAGCGGCCTTACCTCGCGTCGGCTAGCGTCGCTCTGACAATCGCCCACACGGCCACGAACACGGCGGGAACACCTGGAAAGATTCAGAGGAGGAGAACAACAGAGGAGCTGCTCAAGGAGCTTCCATCAGCTGCAGCAGAGGTTTGATTTATGTCTCACTGCGCAAGGAAGGCAGATGGCTCACAAGCGTGAATGATCTCATCTCACGTCAGTCAGAAATACATGTGGATGCGTCACGCAAAATGACTATATTTATAACGTGAAGGGAAAGTGAACTGTCAGACGCAGAGACTGATATTTCTAAAGCTGTAACACACATGAAAACCATCTTATCCACGGCACAGGTGATTCTATTTTGCTTTTCTCCTGCCGTCTCAGGCAGCATCGCAACCACTTGGCAGGTGTGGCGCCGCCTGAATCAAACTCAGACAGTTTGATTCACTACATTAAAAGATCATTTTCACAATTCCAACCTCCGGAATAGTTGGAAAACTTGGTGGACATCTCCCTGCCTTGTGAGTGAGACTTCCCCTCGGAGCCCAGACACTGGTCTGCAGATGGTGAGGGCGTTTTAATGGAGACCTCATGGAGATGGAAGATGTCTTCGGCGATGGTATGGATGGAAGATGAGCAGAGCTGTCTGGGTCGAGGTGGTGAAAGGGGGCGAACCACCGCGGGGTTGGCCGACTGGAGAGCTGCACCGGAGCACAAAGAGAGCGCTTTTAGACGGTGAAAAGGTCAAAGGTCATAGCTGCTCTCTACCACGGGAGACGTGTGAGGGAACGAGAAGCTGTGAAGTGGTTTGGGGGGTGAGTGACAGGGTGTCTGAGCTCACTCTCACTGGTGGTGGAGTCTAACAGGTGGACTAGAACGGATTCTGTTCGTTCCCTCGAAGGGTGTCAGTACAATTTGGGGCTTACAGACCAGGACGCCTTTGTGTAATTAACACCAGAAAAGCAATGATACCACTGCTCATTTGGTGTTTCAAGAAAAAAAATCTCAAATGAAAACAAAAAACACTATTTACTGTTTTTGTGTTGTGTGTTCTCTGCACATCTGCCGCATGTCCGAGCCCCCTCGGTGATTGGACGAGCCGTAATGAGATGAGGGGGCCGGGGATGATGAGCCAGACGGTAGATGGGCGCAAAAATTGCTCCTGGGACGAAGCCGGGAGGCGTTTCACAGGGCGAGTTGGAGGAAATGGGCTCCAGCAACCACACTGCAGTTCAAAACTGGTTTATGGAGGGCGACTGAAAAAAAAAAAAAAGGCTTTAAAACCATCTGGGACTCAGACACAGCTTCGGCCAATGGCGTCACTGATGGCGTGTGATGACAACTGGCCGCGTCATGATTGGATGCTGGTAGCTGGAAGCCTGAGCGCAGCAGAAGACAGACGCGAGGTATTTATTTCTCTCTCGAACGCCCGAGTGGCTGAGTCCCTGCACGGGAAGCCGTCGGGCTGCGGGATAATGAACATGGAGTGGTTGGAGAGCCACTCAGACTGGGACACAGTGTTACAGCGACGGCAGGTCGGGACTGTGAGGAGGAGGAGCTGCTATCAGCCGGTGCAGCAGCCCGGGGACTGAATTTACAGCCATAAGTAGGAAAAACACACACAGGTGACGCACAGCAGTCTGAACTTTCACTGTTTACTGATTATTCCGGGTTTGTGAGTTTGACGCATTCAAAACAAGCTCACTGGGTGTCAAAGGTCAGATATTACGTTCTGCTGTCCGCACACAAAAAAGCTGTGGTCTGAATCATACCAGCTAGGTGAATGCTGAGGCTGTAAAAATTGAGCTGAAGAGCCTGACGAGGGCCAACAAGAGCCAGCGTCACACTCAGCTGGTTGTCAGCCGCTGCAATTTCACATAAGATTTCTGTAAATACTCAAATAAGATTGATTTCCTCGTGTGAGTCACATTAAGAGTCAGGACGGTTCGGGAGGATGTGCTGGGGACGAGGCAGCGCGCTAGTTAGCCCGTCATGCTAACTGCTAGGCTGACTGTTGATGACAGGTGGGATCCGGATAAAAAGCCGTGTGCAGCTCACCGGTGGGGGGATTTTACTAAGCCCCAGCCTCTGAGTCCTGCTCTGAATCAGTCTTTGACGCCTCAAACAGGTGTAGCAGCCCCGCGGCTCACGCTTGTCGCCTTTTCCCTGGGACTCATTCACAGCAAATTGGAAGTGTTTAAACCTCAACAATGAGCTACTTTACAATACAGCTGGAAATGTTTGGGTTTTTTCCCCCGAGATTTCTTCAGTAAGAAGTTATGAGTGACACTCAACATCCTCGCGATCCCCTCCCTCGGTCTTTAAAGCCAAGTTCCAGAGGCATTAAAGGGCTAATCCGTCACACTTCAGCAAGCAGACAGGAATCCCGCAATCTGGACTCTGGCTCTCCTCAGTTTCAGCAGAACCCTGCAGCAAGTCTCCTCCTGCTGCTGCTGCTGCTGCTGCTGCTGCTGCTGCTGCTGCTGCTGCTGCCCAGAACCCAGGCAAGGCAGAGGAGAAGAGCTCCAGCGGCTCCAGAGGCTGCAACGTTTGAGGCAGCGCAACATGTAGAAAGAAATTTGGGCCTTGACCGTTGTGAAATTTTCCTTTCTGTTGTTGACCTCGGAAATTGCAGAGGGTTTTTCTCACGTGGGTTTGAGCCCATTGTTGCCTGGAGGCGCATCACAGCCAAGGTGAAACAACAGTCAGCGCGGCTTTCACCGTGTGGCTCCGCTTGAGAAGTGGACTCTCAGCTGGATCCTCTGCTTTTTGCAATTAGACCACAATATTCCAAAAATCTGCTGTGTGAATTCTTGCTGTCGCCGTTCTGTTCTCAACCACTTTACCTGCCCGTCTACTTGTCTGCCCCTTGTGTCGTATTGTTGGATCGTTCCTGATGTGTCAGGCTTTGGTGGAAATCAGCCCTTTGTGAGGTCACCCAGGGTAAGTGATGAGACAGCTATAGTCAGTTGTCTAAAAGTCCATGTTTTTTCAGCAACTGATGCGTCACATTTATGTAATTTTAAGAAAAGTCTGTCATTTTGTTTTTGTTTTTTTTAAATCAGTAAGAAATAAAAGCGGCCACTTCTGTTGGCAATTTGAGCCTCTGTCTTCTATTGTGTGTGTTGTATGGTGTGTGTGTGTGTGTGTGTGTGTGTCTCTCTCTCTCTCTCTCTCTCGCTCCCTCTCCAGGGTCCTCTCCAACCCACCTGTCCATGATCAGCTCATCAGCTCCTTCCAGTGAACCGCCTGCTTCCCATCAGCCAATCAAGCGCAGTATAAAACCCTCAGTGCTGGAGCCGCTCTCCCCCGGGGTGCCAGCTCACGCTCTCATGCCAGCGCCTCTTGATGACACCCTCCCGGTGCTCCCGGTGCTTTAGCATTCAGAGCATTGCGGTAAAACTCCGCTTAACGTTGAGGGTGATCAAGAGCTCACTCCTCGCAAGCAAGAGGAGCCTCAGCCGTTTTCGTCTGCTGCTGAGAAGAACCAGCGATCCTGACCCATAGCCTACTCTTTGCAAACTACGCAGCCAGGACGCAGTTGTTGTGAATTGGTTGCACAATGGCCCTTGCTAGCAGCTACGTCGATTTTTTTTAAACACAAAAAACTCAGAAATACGGGCCAACCGTATCCATTCAAAATGGGATGCATCACGCCTGCCTGCAGTCCTGGTCCACCTGCTGCTGCTGCACACTGCTGGACGTTGATTAATGCTCAGCGGCGTTCGTCTGTGTCGGCCACAAGGTGCGAGTCTGGCAAAATCATTCGACTCACCCCATCCTATCAGCGTGAAGCCCCACAGGTACTTAGAGTCGGAGCGGAAGGCCATGAAGATGAGGCTGTGCAGATAGAGACCCTCCACCAGGATCCAGTAGTAGTTGGTGGCCAGGAAGTAGATGAAGAAGAGCACCGTCAGCTTGCAGCCAATCTGACACAAAGGACCAAAAAAAATAGTTTTTAACGCCTTGTTCGCACCTCCTCTGAGACAGAATCTCAAGAACACTTTCATCTCCTGGACCTCTGTTTGTGATATTACATCCACTAATACTGACTATTGGCTACGTTCTGTGATCAGCAAGTGCCTGATGAAGTGGTTTTGACAAATATCGGCATTGTCCCGCTGATCTGGCATGTTTTCATTGCCTTGTATGTGCTTTTTCAAAGGGAGGTGGGAAACAGAAAATATAGTTCTGAAGCGACTGAAACCAAAAAATCACCATAGTTTGACTTTAAATGGAGACGTCTCCAAGAAGAAAATGGAAAAATGTCACAGATCACAGACAAACACTTGAGCGCAGTACAGAAACTAGTGGCTTTGCTCTAAAAAAATATATATATATATCCACAGATCATTATTTGTAGAGCAAAGTCAGCGGAGCACTGTGGTTCCTTCCGTCTGGGACGCGGTGAGATGAAGTGTGGAGGCTGCGACCGGGGCCTCAATAACTCCGCCTCTCCTCGGGGGAAATCATTAGGCCGTGGCCGTGGCTGCCGCCTCGTCAGCGCCGATAAAAAAAACGCAAGCGGCAGTTTTGTCAGACGCTGCTGTTGTGTTTGTGTATGGGCTGAGTTCTCAGAGTGAGGAGGAGGCGAGACAAACACGTTCCAGTGGTTCCAGTGGTGGTAGTTTATCCGCTGCACATCTTGATAAGAACACCGTGCACGTTTCAGATAGTCGCAGTCAATGTTTTACTGCACCTACGGGGATTTACCGGGTCTTTCATGGCTCTCTGCCGGCAAACACGACGAGCTGGAATCCATTCACAGCTTAAACTTTTTTCTTTTCTAATCCACCTGCCGTCCTCTCAGGAAAATCAGTTGCCGATTGTGCATCCAACCGCATCCCCACTGTTGTTGTGCTTCCGGCAGCGAAATAATCAACGTGTCCGTATGTCTACGCACGTTTGATTTTTTTCCCCCAAGTGCCCAAAAGCCTCCGTGCTCTCCGGCGCACCAGTGCGACGCTAATTTTCAAGAAAGCCCGCTCATCTTGTCGTCTCTTCAGGCTGACGGGAGGCCAGTCGCGGTCGTCAGCCTCAACTTAGCGCACGGTTATTATCGCGGGTGCATTTTAGCGCTGACGCATGACGCTGGGGAGCAGTCTCATTAATGCAGAGCGCCTTCGCCGCTGATATGCCGTGCAGAGTGGGAGCTCCGCTTGGCTGGACAGAAGGCGGCAGCGGCACTCGTTGCTGTTTACTCCAGGAATGTGATGAATTGTGTTGGAGTTTATTACGACGACTGTGAGAGAGAGAAAAAATAAATCTAAGTGAGCAACTGCTTTTCATTTCCGAAGGTAACGACGCGAAACCAAGTGCCACCTTAGACTGTTTAACTTTTTTATTCTCAAAGAAAAGAGCAAAGTGCTGCTGAACGTCGAACGCGAGGGGCAACGTGTGAGGACTCGGCTGTTTTTCAAAGATCCGAGATCAGCTGCCAGATAAATAACAGTAAAGTTTGTTTGTTGGCAAACAGGAAGGTCGTTTCTGCCGCTGACTGTCCTTTTTTTCCTGCTAGCTTGGACGTCGACTAGACACAAAACATCGTCCAGTTTGCAGCATTTTACAGCTTTTTCCCGTGTGTCTCTATGGCCATGGACGTCAGGCTGGACGTCACACTGCTAACGACAGGTCAGGCCCGGCTCGCCTCCCCGGTATCGACTGTTCTGCTTCTCCTCTCTGCTGCGTCCAGGCTGTAATCACCGTCACCTGTGCTGCTGCTGCTCTGCTGGTTTTCTGCTTTCGGGTCTTTTGATGTTTCATTCAATACCTTGTTTTTTTCCCCTGTCTGTCTCTCTTGTTGCGGTGTCACCTTGCCTCGCACGTAGGCTGTTGTATTTGTCGGCCCCAAATAAATGTAGTATAATTGCACCCAACAGAATTCAGGTGGCAAATTATTTACGTGCACTGGCATGTTTATGTGTTTCAAGCCCGCATAAACAGTTCATTATTTTCTATCTTCAAGGTTCTTCTACTTTTTGATTTTGTTTTGCTTTTGCATACTTTTTTTCTTGTCAGGTGTTGAAAAAAACACCTTCTCATTTAAACATCGACAGTGTTTCCAAAGAAACTAAGAAACAAACAGAACCATTTGCCTCCGAGTGCCTGGCATGCTCGTACTTACATACTGAGACTTGTCCAGCGGAGACACGCTGACTGTTTTGACGTTGTCCAGCAGGGCGGCGTCAAAGTCCTGCAGGCCGGCGCTGGAGTGGACCACCCTGTCCTTGACAAAGATGCTGACGGCTCGAAGCATGAAGGAGACAAACAGGTGCATGTGGATGTAGTTCCTGGTGCAGTGAAGACGCCTGCCGGCGGGGAAAAAAGGAACAACTTGCTACTAATCACGAGAAAGAACACAATGATATGTACAGTATCTTCTGAACACGGTGTAGACCAAAGCACAGACTCATTCTCCTGTTTTTAAGACAAGAGCACTTCTGACAGCTTCCTCTCAAGTTTGCGCTCGCCGTCTCCCAAGTGAGAGCATTTTTTAAGGTTTTTTCAAGCGGCCACGTTTGAACTCACCCACTCATTCCTACTCTCGTCCTTTTCTATGTCTGGTGGACGGCGGACGGGACGCACTGTGTGACCTATCCAAAGAGAGTGATGACCAAACAATCCACCCCACCCCCCCACCCCCCCAACCCCCACCCCGCCCCCAGGATGGTGGATATCACACTAGACATCCTCCCTTCAAAAAGGAGTTGAACAACTGAATTGTTGAATTCTCTTGTCAGTGTGTGTGTGTGTGTGTGTGTGTGTGTGTGTGTGTGTGTGTGTGTGTCCAGCTGCCCTCGACGGCAATGCAAGAATGTGCAGAATCTTCAATATGATTTTTTTTTTTGCCCGCTCCACCTTTTCACTTTGCCAAATACCATCCCCAACATAACGGGCGGTGTTATGCGCCTCGTCTCGTTGCATCTGAAAAAAAGAAAAAGAAACTTCTGGGAGCCAGGCAGCAGGCGGTGATTGGAGCGGAAAATGTGTGCGAGGCTGCCTACATAAAATGAAAGGCAAGACAGACCTTCAATCTGTAGGAGCAGCAGAAGGTGGTGCTCCACCAGGAGTGTGTATGATGTACATATATATATATATATATATATATATATATATATATATATATATATATATATATATATATATATATATATATATATATATATATATATATATATATATATATATATATATATATATATATATATATATATATATATATATATATATATATATATATATATATATATATATATATATATATATATATATATATATATATATATATATATATATATATATATATATATATATATATATATATATATATATATATATATATATATATATATATATATATATATATATATATATATATATATATATATATATATATATATATATATATATATATATATATATATATATATATATATATATATATATATGTATATATATATATATATATATATATATATATATATATATATATATATATATATATATATATATATATATATATATATATATATATATATATATATATATATATATATATATATATATATATATATATATATATATATATATATATTCATATATATATATATATATCATATATATATATATCATAATGTTCTGTTCCTGAATTATATGTATATATATATGTATATATATATATATGTATATATGTATATATATATACATATATATAGTAAGCAAACGAATCAGGACAAATTCATAATGTTCTGTTCCTGAATTTGCGAGAGGTAGTCACTGTGAAGAAGACAGGACGTGAGAACAACACGGTAAGTAGGAGGAAGGTTTGTGTGAAGTGTTCAGCCAACACGCTGCAGGTGCAGACTCAGCCTTGGAACCTGCCATCACTTTTTGAATGACTCATCATCATCAATGAACATCAAATCAAAGCCAAATGCCAAATGTTTCAAAACAAACCAGCAACTCAAGATGCCGCTGAGTGATGGCAGGTGTTCACAAAACCACCGGGCGATGACTCCGCCCATCTTCATATCTGCTCGGCGCTAGAAAAAAGGTCCCGCTGCCTCACCTGAAGTAGCCGATGATGATGATGGCCACCAGCAGGGTGCTGAAGGACACAGCGTAGCCGACGGTGTACATGATGTAGAGCCGCTCGAAGAAGTGTTGCTGTGGAGAGAGAGAGAGAGAGAGAGAGAGAGAGAGAGAGGGAGAGGGAGAGAGGAGAGAGAGAGAGAGAGAGAGAGAGAGAGAGAGAGAGAGAGAGAGATTTGCTGCTCACTCTCTCTTTTAAGAAGAAAAGGCCAAGACAGATAAGGGTAATAGGTTTTCTGAATCAGGGCAAATTCCCAGCAAACTTTCATGGAACATCAATGAGAAAGTCTGTTCACGCTGTGCACTGGTGGGTTTTCTCATGAGTCAGAAGAGAAAACATCGCAAGTCCAGTCGAACCGTTTCAACCCATCATCCAATCAGAAAAGACTTGCCTCTGCGGGGGCACTGGGAAAGCCGCCAGAGACACGCTGTCACCTTTTCAGACACTGGTCAGATTTTAGGGGGCAAAAACATTTTTAGAATAAAATATTATTTTTAGATTGAGTTTGGTTTTAAAATTATATTGTTTGTGAATATATGTTATATGTTCTTCTTACATGAGGCGTGATGTTAGGCCCCAAATCATGAAATCTGGGTTGCTGTGGAAACAGACACAGTATAGCCGCCTCCGCACAAGTGGGACTTTTAAATGTAAATGCACAATTTATTCGTGGCGACTTCATGTAAATTAAAACCTACACATTTGCTTTTTTGCGACTGTCTCATTGCCAACAGATCTCTCATCTTGCTAAGTCCATTTTACACAGCTACAAAAATTGGTTCCGGCTTCATTATTGATATCTGCTCTTTTTTTGTATTTCTTTTTTCCTGTTTCTTTTTTCTTAAGGAGCAATATGCAAAAAAAATGTCGCCTTTGTCCAAATCTGGCTCAGATGAATGTGAAGCTAAGCAGCGAACATAATGCACTCTCACACAGCGTCATTTTCATTTCTTTCAAATTCATTGGTTTGATGTATGGAGGGGAAAGTGACCCAGAGCCATCACATCTCAGCACATCAGGCTGACTGGCGACTCCAAACTGCCAGCAGGTGCTTTTTGTGTCTTTGTGCGGCCTGTGATGAACCATCAGCTTGTCCAGGTTGTAGCCCCGCACCTCACCCCGAGACAGCTGAGATAGCCCCCCGCCCCCCGTAACTGTCGATGCAGGAAAGGCTGAGACAGCTCGTCAGTTCCATCCATTCAAGTCGTGATACTGAAAACTACAGTGTTTCCACTGAAAGCGAAAACATTTATTTAGAAAAAATAAATAAATAAATGTCTTTATTTGTTGTGACAGACGGTTCTGAAGCACAAATGAGTAATTTCACCTACGCAAGGCATCCTGAAGGCAAAAACTTTGTTGTCAAGTCTCAAGACCTCTTTCTTTTAACTTCCAACTTAAAACACGCCACACTTTCTGCTTCTGTCATTTTGATGTCCTCCTTCATTTTTTCCTTCCTTCTAAAACCTCTCACCCATCCCAGCTGTCAAGTACAAAAGAAGTAGTTGCAGCACAGGCGATGTTACTCTTCCCAGAAGGATGACGGTGCGATGGTGCCTTTAAAATCAAAGCCATGCGTGTGTCTCCGCTGGCTGGCGGGTGGCAAAATGCTTCATTAGTCAGATGATAAACAATTGTGTTCTCCTGTCAAATCAGTCAACCGGCAAGGTCCCTCCTCCCAGCAAGGCTGCACGTCAAGTTAAACAAGCCTCTGACGTCCTGAAGGTCTTTGCAGACACAACACGCAGGACTATTGAACTCGGACCCTCCCAAACTCAGACAGAAGGTTAGAAATGAGGTGGAATAACAAGAAATGATCATTATTCTGTCCAGTGAACCAATTATGCTAATTATAATTAAAGTTATGCTTCCTCTCACTGCGGTCCTATATCGCACTGCACAGTGAGAATTCCTCGGGGTCAAAGCGAGAGATGACCGGTGTGACTTCCGACCAAACTCGTTGGTATGCAGCCGCAGCAGCAGAACCGTCAAGAGCGACGGACTGTGAGCTTTCGGGCTCTTTCGGAGCGGACGGTCACGCGAAGGTGAGCGCCAGGCACTCTGTTTATGCTCGGCCTCACCACCAGGTGGTCCGGGGGGGCTCTCACAGGGCAGCCGACAGTTCACTACAGGCCGCATGCAATATTTCCCTCACCCTGCCTTCCCCATCGCTGGGCTGCAGGAAGCGCAGACACTCGCTGTAGTTGCTCCACGTCTTGTTCCAGGCATCCACAAACACCCAGGAGCCGTTGACGTCGCACTTCCTGTAAGCGTGTCCTGTAAAAAAAAAAAAAAAAAAAAGAAAAATGCATTTGCACACTTGCAACCAGGCAGGTAGCCAGTGAGGAGTTGGAGAACCAAAAACAGATGATGGATGGGCGGGGCCAGTGCCACTCCTACGAGTTAACATCCATGACTGAGCAGAGTATTGATATTAGGAGAGATTTTTACACTAATTCAAAATCATAGTAAAGAAGTAGACATAAAAGTCATTTGTTGTCAACTTGTCATGTTTGTTTCATTTGTCATCTGATTGAGAAGTGAGAGGAGCTGGAACAGATCCAAACCTTGGCAAAGCCCCTCCCTTAAAGGATCGCTGGCCAATCCCACGTTAGCAGCAGTAACTATACAGCAGAGCTGCTCCAGCTCTGATCAGTTAGCTCAGCTAGTGACTCGCTATGGTCTTAGTAATGCAGAATGTTTCCGGTCGCTTTGTTTGAATGCGTTGATGTTTCTCCTTTAGTTTGTTCTGCCTCTATTCTTAAGTCTTTGCTGTGCACTCAGTTCTACACTGACTCCACACCAAACGGATTTCCTGCCCGCCTCACTGGTTATAACATTATGTGCCAAGCACATAATAAAGGTATCGATTCATCATTTTCCCTGCTGGTGTCTGTGATTTCAGAACAAAGACCAACCTTTGTGATTGAAGTCGTAGATGTAAGACGGACAGGGCACCTTGGTGACGAGGCCAGGGAACCCGTAAGGCCAGCAGATGAGACCGTCCCATTCAGGAGGGCACGTTTCATCTGGAGGAGGAGAAGGAGGAGGAGGAGGAGGAGGAGGAGGAGGAGGAGGATCAAACAGCTTGGAGCCAGCAGAACACCAGAGCCCCACGCCTTCACTCACTCAGTTTGGCTTGTTTGGTGGCTAAAACCCGACAGACCTCAGGGCTTCTGTTTGTTTGTCTCTATGCTGAACTCCTGCTGATTCCGTATTAAAATAAAAAAAATTAAATTTAAAAAAATAATTTAACGAAGAGTCTCTTTGTTCGGGTGTCTTGTGCCTTTTCAAACTTTTTTTTGCATTTGATTATTTGGATTTTTTTGTTTTGGTTGTTACTTTGCTGCAATCTCAGTTTGAAGATTTGTCTGCTCTCCAATGCAAATTGGGCTCAACCTAATTGTTATTCGCTGCCCATGTGCTGCCAAAAAATTGTCGCCACGCTGAGACATCAGTGAGGAGGTGACTGGCCTTGTCACTGCTGGAGACTCAACCAAATCTACAAAAACACTGAGTCATGGTGGAAAAATGTCTATGTGTGTTTGGCTCGAGGTTGGAACAGGACGCGTCGATATCGAGAGTGTTGGGGGGGGAGGGGCTCAACAACACGTCACTGTGGGAGGAGCCAGCCTCAGCTTTTATCGACTGTCTAGCATACGGTCTGAGGAACGTGAGTTCTGGGAACCGATGGAAAACAAACAGGGAACAGCACACCTTCAGCGGTTTGGTGTGTGCCTGGGTGTGTTTGTGTTTGGATTGCTAGCTAGCTAAAGGTATATTAAGTATAGAGTTGACCCGGCCACGACACTTGCATGCATTAAAACTGCTTGCAACATTAAACACTCACATTTAAGGTCATAGATTTCACACATTCTAAAACTTGGGGGAAAAAATGAGGATTTGAAAAAAATTATTGTTTAACTGTATATAATGAGCAAAATATAATTAACTGCATATATTTAAGTTGATTGGAATTTGCTCAGAGTTAACAAGTCGAACACGTTCAAGAGCTTGTGCTGTGTATCACTCCAGGGTGAGAGTTCAGCAGGCTGCCAGGCTGCTTGCCTGAGCTTGTTCTGACTCCAGGGATCAACACATGCAGAGCACATCGCGATTTGCATAGGAACAGTTCACACAGCACAGCAAGAGATTAAAATATCCTGCAGTAATCAAACAAACAACACGACCTCAGATAATCCTGAGTTCCTGCAGTTCAAAGCAGGTCCCTCTTCTCCTGGAGGAGAGACTGGAAGGATGAACGCTTTCAAGCATGGTAAAAGGTTAGAAAGCAAGTGGGACGCAGTTTTTATTTCAGAACAGCATCAGGAGGGAGCGGTTTGTGATTTTGTTTTCAATAGCAATTAAAGAAAAACAGATGGATCAGATTCCGGAACACGTTCTGGTTTTCAATAGAGCCACAGCATCACATTGGCGGTGCTTTCTTGCACTTTACTCTCACACTGAGAGGGCTCGGGGGTCCCTGCAGCCACAGAAACCAGCTGACACGGCTGACCTGAGGTGGGCCTGATGTTCACAGCCCGGCTGGGCCGTTCTCAACTCCACCTGCTAGAGGCCACGAGCAGCAGAGGTGCAGGATCCAGAGGGAGGCCATGCAAAACGACATGGTGGCCCACTGATGTCTCGCAGCGAGCGCACTGCGTGGTGTTTATCGATCACACGGCGGAGAAACGTGACTTCCCTGCCTCTTTGTGTCACAACGGGAGATGTGCGGCCTCATCTAAATTTCAAGGGCTGCACATCATAAAGAGCAAACCTGAGGCTTTTCTGCTCCTCCGCAGCCAGACCGTGTCTGGCCTGCACAAACATGTGATACACACACACACACACACACACACACACAGCATGACAGTCTCCTTTCATTCTTCCCAGGTGGGACAGGGGATGTAGCTCATCGTGAAGGCAAGGACGGACAGACTGCGACGCGTCTTTCGTTGTGTTTAAGATGCTTCTCAGGTTTAAGGATGAAGAAAGGTGAAGATTTTATGTTCGCTCTAGTTTCTAATTGCACACAGTGCAATTAGAAACACAACACAACGCAACACAACGCAGCTTTACTAAAGAGTTTTTGTAGTGAATCGAACGTAACTGCTTTGTTAAATGTGACCCTGCTGTATTCATTCTGTCGGCAAGGTCTTTATTTTTCACACCTCGAGTGTGACAGCCCGACAGTTGCTGCCAGTGGCTCAGGTGATATAATTTGTATGTTGTTTTCCTTTTGGTTTTCCTGAACCTTTGATTTTTTTTTTTTTTCCTGGAGAAAACAAAAACGCTGCTCAATGTTCAGTTCTTCCAAATGCCGTCTACTTATATAGTAATCACATAAAGGAACATCGCGCACATGTAACCGTAAACTCAAAAGCTATTTGGCTAATTATGATTGCATGGATGATGAAAAAGCAAATGACATCTTTACGAACTGAACAACAAGCACAGCTTTGGAACTCTTTGAACATGAAAATTTAAGGCTTGAAAACCAACAAAGCACTGGAGCTCATTTGAGGAGAAAAATACATAAGTGTGTCTGCATGTGTGGGAACATGTGCCCTTGTGATATCAACCAATAAACACCAGACTAGTACGACTACACAACTACTCCACTGGAGACCACACCTCAAGACTGCCACTGTAACGATGGCAGTCCGAAGGTCCGGCTGGAAACTTTGTTCATGTCTCCAGTGGGAGTTAATTAGAGCTCACCAGACACAAACTGCTCATTAGGCAACATCAACACTTGTTTAAACAACCAAACCCTGACGCACTATGCTTCACCATCCTCCACCCCCTCACCATCCCCTCAACACCCACCACCCCACCCCCGTGGTTCACTTTTCTCAGAAAGCATCTCAACTTTTCATTTAAGTGAAACAAAGGAAATGTCGCAGGGAAAAGACAAACTTTGTTAGAAAGGAGACACGATGCAGCCAATTATCCAAAGCAGTCGGTTTCAGTTTTGGTAAATCACAATGCATTGCGCCTCTTCAGTAGCTCAGCTACGTCATTAGTTAGACTGAAGACGTTCATTTGGAGTCACAGTCGAAACAGTCAAGCAGGTAACATCTTTACATCTTTACTTGTCTGAACAAAAGAAAATAAGAGTAATAAATCATTGGTTAGCACAGTTTTCACCCGCAAACCTTTGGTAAATCAGGCCCTATGGGTTTAAGGCTTGATGCTTTGTTTATCCACTTCAACTCGAGGAGCCCTGCAACAACAAACCACCAGTTTAGTGTCCCGCCCCCCTCCTCACCCCCGCCCTCAGCCATCCAACCATGCGTCAAGTGCCTCAGCGGCGGGGCCGGAATCGATTAGCCAGTTTAAAATGCAGCCTGCTGCTGCAGAAGCCGCGCGTCACACGTTTGCTCAAAAACAAGTTTGCATCGTCCAAACTGTCCTGAACGTCTAATTAAGCAGTCACCAACAGCTTTTGTTATCATCACATCAAAGCAGGGGAGAAAGTAAATAAATATGTTGTCTATCTGTCCAGCTGGTACCCGAGTTGATGGCATTTCAAGAGAAACACCTCACAGCACCACCCCGACATCAATCGCCGTGGAAAAACATTTTGTCTTTGTCCTGTGGCAGGCGTGCAAGCATTAAATAACACAGCGTGGCCAGTTTTGACAAGACGCATTTCCCCCTGAGCGGTGGCACCTGCGTTGAAGAGGGACCGAAGCCAACTATCCAGGGCGGAACAAAACAAAAACAAAACCAGTCAAACAAAAACCCAGAGGGACAGGTGGGGGAAGGGAAAACTCTGCGTGGCGGAGGACAGAGCGTCCACACCCTGGGGAGCAGGTGGCGCACTGGGCTCTGAGTTTACAGCCCCATGGGGTCGGGGGGGTGATTGGGAAAGGAAACAGAAATTGCGCTGGTTGCACAACGTTATCTCTGGTGTCACGTACCCGCTCAAGAGAATCAGCCTGCATATTAGAATTTAATTTGATGTGACAATTTAATGAAGTTGCTTAAAACAAATCCCGATCATTTGAATGCAGGCGGTGGTCAAACCCGTGAGGAAACCGCCGGTTAAAGTCAATGCAGCCTGAAGCCATTAGACTCAACTGATCCCTGAAGAGAATAATAAGCACACAAACACCAGCGGCGTGTTTTCAATAAGCCACGGGGGTTCAATCAAGCTCCCGGGGGAGATTCTGCTGTATAATTCACACTTGACTCCTTGATTCCAGATTTTCAGAATTGATTTATTTGTTTATTCATTTACCTGTAGACGTTGGATCAATGCTGGAGAGATTTAGCTGGCATTGCAGTTTGACCTCGTAGAGGATGTACATCTGCTCCTGTGCCGACAGAGGACCATCGACCCCCTGCCAAGTAAAAGAAGCCAACGGTCAACATGTTTCACGGAAAAAAGCATAAATATTAAAGGACATTTTTAAAATCACGCTGTGTTTCACCCGCTGTGTGCAAGATGGACAGCTTATGACAAGCAGGCAGAGATTTTGCTTACGTACGCTGCAGAGAGAAGGAGAGAGAGTTTCACATTTTCAGCTTTGCTCAGTTTTGATTAAAAAATTACAAAAAAAAAGAAGCTCGAAGATTTTCAAGACTCAAAGAAATTAGTCCACAAGACACAATTCACATAATGTGTGAATTTGCACCCAGAGTACCTAAACATACACACACACCAGTTATTTAATACAGAGTCATCACACCCAGAGCAAAGCCATAAATTAATTATGCAGAGACACCATGCAAATGTTGAAAATAAAAATGTTTTCCTCGTGGTGCTTTGCTGATTAGCGTTATTGGAATTTGAGCGAATCCATTCTCCCAGCAGTGCTTTTCTTTCCTTTGCTATTGCAACTCTGGCTGCAGGTTCACTTTATAATCACTCACTTGCTTGTTGGTGACACATTCCGCACTGCACGGATGAGCGACTGAGAGAAAATTAGGAACCGGAGCCGCTAAAAATCCATCTCCAAGGGCTTATCTGGCATCTGCTCAGCCCAGCTGCCCAGAGGAAGACATTCTTGTCATCACTGCTGTGACCAAGATAAAAAAAAAAAAAAAACACAATCCAGCGTCTTTGAGTGGCTGCGGCCAAGAAATTCATGCTGATTGTTATTCAGCGTATAACAATCAGGTGTTCTGAACTCATCCAGGGATTAAAAATGAACTATGCCACTAATTTTCTGGTCAATCCAAGCGCGACATTTCCTGCAAGCTTTTCTGGAAAGGTATTGAGGAAGCAGCAGCTGCAAATTGCAGCACCTGGAATTTGGATTGAGTGGCAGAGTGAGCTGGCAGACGGACACAGTGACTGTAAGGGATTGATTTCCACCGCCCAATTTTCACTGTCAACCCAATGAAAATGGCCTGTGAGGAGGCCAAATTCTCTTTATTCAGCAACAATCAGGGTAAAACTAGAAAAGTACAGCTTTCAGAGCTGAGCTGGAGAAGTTCCAAATCTCAGTTTGATACCAGCCAGTTTGTCCATACCTATTTTTTAGCCTTCACTGGTCCTGTACGGCTCTGCTGCAGAGCGAAGAACCAGTACACAGTTCCTGGGGTCATTGTTGAAAGACTACGAGCCACTTGGATCCAGCAACACATTGCCACGACCGCCTCCTTCAAACATGCTCGGCAGGTCGAGATGTAAATGAAAATCCATCCTGGCCAATAACAGACGTGGATGCGGTGCGGCTGTGACTCACTGCGGTGGCACGCACCCCACAACCGAGAGCAGAAATACCATCGGAACCTTTTGTTCCCTTTCTCCTGCAACTTCTGCTGCATCTGAACAAAGACATGTGGGTAACTGGGGTGAGAGTTGGTGTTTGGAAGGTTTTCCCCTCTAATTCTGGGTTGACTTTCTAACCGTGTAGGAAGCGGATCAAGCGTTTAGATGAAAGACACCTGATTAAAATACAAAACACACTGCTGTGGGAGAGAGTGGACTGGCAGAAATCAGGGACGCACCACCGCTTCCCCTGAGCCGCTGGTGATGTAATGCACATGCACTGTACATGCTGCACTCTATATGGTGACGTTCAAACATGCGAGGAGAGACAGGGAAAACAAAGTGGCTGAATTTATTGCAGATAAGATTCAAGGTTCAAGAGACTTTATTGTCAACCATGTAGTGGGATAGAAGATTTCCTTCAGCAAGGGGCTCAAACATCATCCACATAAGATCACAGAGACTTGCTAAAATTGTAAAAGTGGCTCCATAAGATAAAGGATCACTTGAAGTGTCAGCATCACTTTACACCCTAGGCCCACCGTGATGGAACCATTTCTGTCGGTGATCAACAGGTTGCAATCCAAGACTAACAAGAAGCCAGTCTCTGCGCTGGAAGGATTTTTGAAAAAAAAAGAAAGACGCAAACAGTACAGCGGGATATAAATAGCATTTATGCCCTATTTTCTGGGTTTCCCTTCCTAATTATTGCAGCTAACTGACAGCGAGTGACTCATTATTACTCCTTGGGCTGGATCACACCGTGATGCGCTCTGGCGCACACTCCGGTTCAAATCCATTATTAATGATAATTCATGTCATGCATACAAATGGCTTCCAGGGAGGAGGAAGGGGAGGGGGTCATAGATGATAAAACAGAACTCTCATGTCCTTACCTGTGCGCCCACAGACCATTTGGAGATAAAGTTAAGGACTAATATCCACACGGCTGAGCCCATATTTCCAATTGACCTTCGTTCATCCACAAAACTGCGCGCAAAAATCCAAGGAAATGCAGCTACAGCATCGAGGAGGAGAAGAAGGGGGGGGGGGAATCAAGATTTCAAACATAAAGTCACCTCTGGTGCGCGTCAAGAGACTGCAATAAAGTTTCATCCCATTAACGTATTCCATGAATGACACGTCCCACGTGCTTCCCCCAATATTCCTGTGGCCGCTCCAGACACGCGCCAACCCCGGGCGCCCCTGTCAGAGGCGCGCGCCGCACCGTCGCTCCCTCTGCAGTCGGGGGAGACCCGCCACGGGCTCCGCGCGTAACTTCCCCGTTGAAGCCGGTGTGTCTGCTGGAGCGACGCTGGCTTCGGCGTGGACCACGTGAGCCCCACGTGTCTGTTCCCACGCTCCCCGAGTCACGCTCTGCGCGCGCTCCTCACCGCCCAAATTGGGCTGCGAGCAACCCCTCCCCCAACCACAACCCCTCTTCCCCCGCCTCCTCTTCATGTCTCAGTCACGTGATACGCGACCGACTAACCCTAACACTGCTGGCGTCCATCCACCGAGTCTGGGAAATTCCAAAAACGCGACGTGTGTGTGTGTGTGTGTGTGTGTGTGTGTGTGTGTGTGTGTGTGTGTGTGTGTGTGTGTGTGTGTGTGTGTGTGTGGGAGTGGGAGAGTCGTTTTGTTCTGTTGTGACACTGGGGGAAAAAAAGAAATTGCATTTAGAAACCTGGGCAGAGAAAATGTTCAGGTTTTAGTAGTAGTAGTAGTGGTAGTAGTAGTAGTAGTGGTAATCATCATCATCATCATCATCATCATCATAATGAGGCCACAAGTTGTTTTTTTTTGTTGTTGTTGTGTTATGTTGGGTTTTTATTTCCAATAAATGCCAGTCGTGTCTGTACTGAACCACTGTTGGACGATTTTTCCAGAAGTCCTTCAGCCTGGACCTGTAACTATCCAGGGTGCTGAAAGGAAAAACGAGCTCCTCCTCCTGCTGGACTGGAGAAGTTCTCTTGCAAAATGAATCATATAACACAGCAGTGACAATTGCTTGCAATCCCACTTCTCCTGCATTTCAGTCCTGGTCACATGTTAACACATTCCTGCTGCGTTCAGGGTTAAAGTCTTGACAGCATAGAGGCAGTTAATTCAAAAAACACCTTGGAGACACAACACATGGGGTCACAGGGTGTGAGTTATCTCCGTGCAGCGCTGCACACGTGAGGAGAGCCGGAGTCATTTGCGTAGTGATGTATTTTCCTGGTTAACAAGCCGTGCTTTCTTCCCAGGCGGAAAAGCCTTGGCAACAGTCAGTGACCCTTCAGGAACACACAGGCATCAGCATCTGCTTTCATCAAGAAGCTGCAGACGAAGTCTGTGGGTCTGTGTGCAACAGGCCCAAAACTTTAAGGCTGTGTTTTGTTTTCAAGGTCTGGTTCTCTTGGCTGCGTTTATTACCTGTGTTCACCTGTAGGTGTGTGCAGGCTTTAGCAGCCAGGACCACACCTCTCTCTCTCTCTCTCTCTCTCTCTCTCTCTCTCTCTCTCTCTAGTCAGCTGCAGGTCAGAGTATGTCGTCCTGCTGCTGAGACCTTCCTCACATCCTTCATGTGTTTATTTATTTCCGTTTTTAGAATATATGGTAATAAATCTGATGCTTCATCTTGTTGCAGTGTGAGCCATTGTGTTGCTTCCCTTGTGTTGTCGGGGTCGAAACAGGAGCAAGCCGTGCTGTGGAGTGATGAAAGCACATTTCTTGAATGTATTACATATAGTGTGTTTAAAAAATTGTTACACAAGTTTAACTTCATTCATCTGGTTTTCCATAAAGGAGGTTTTTTTAGACCTCCTTTGAGCACTTAAGAATGAGGCGTCGCTCTTTCTTCCATTATATGGATCCTGTTGTGATTCCATATTTAGTTTTATGTATTATAGCCGCATGAGTTAGTTAGTGTATTAGCAAATATTGTATGTATGTGTTAGAATTATTATAGTTAGTTAAATGTTTAAATGTAGTGAATGTCAATACATGTAGTCATTTGCCCATCCTTATCAGTACCTGGGGGTCATTCAGAACCTCAGAGGAAAGACTGTTACTGTTTAACTTATTAAGCCTCAGGAACAGTGACCTGGGGTGATCAGAGTGGGGGTAAACACAGAAACTGCATTTGCGACCCCCATAAAGTTTATGACCCATCCAGGCACGGGAATAAGAACTTTTCACTTTAGGATTTTATGGCAGGGAAGTGTTCCAGCAGACCAGACCGGAAGGAGGATGGATTATTTGGCTCCCGGCCAAATAAGGACTTCTTTCCTGCCACAAGATTAGCCTAAAACGGGGAAGGCTACACTGCCAGACAGCCATAGGAGGACGACGTGGAAGAAGACATCTCCATATTTTATTACTGTTTCTTTCTGTATTTAAGATGGCGTAAGGGACAGATAGATCAGACTTGGCATCTGATAACCCATTGTTGTTGTTAGGGCCAAGCCTCCGGAGCTCTGTACCAAGTATCTTGTTTTTCTGTTACTAAAACTTCTTAAGATTTCACTTGTGTCATACTCTCTTCATTCAACGAACATGCGGTTTGGTAGCAGGAGATTAGATAAAGGAACCAAACCAACAATCCACGCTTCAGTCTTCTTCAGTGCTTGCAGACGCTCTCTCCATCAAGAACCCTCCTTCCTCTTCCAAGGGCAACTGCTCTTCTTCCAATTTTGAAGCCATCAGTGGGGATGTGTCTAGATGGGAGAGAGTGGACTGATGTTCGCAGCCTGTTGCTAGGAAGTGCATGGAAAAGAAGGAGGTTTTGGATGGATGGCTCTATGTAAACAAAATTACTTGCAAAACAGATTGCAGCATTCTTCAATTGCTAAAGTACCTCTTGACACACTTCTGCTCTCGACACTGTGAACATAAAACTCAATTTTTCGAACCACATTGCTTTCGCAGAGCGCGCCAGACCAGTTAATCATCACAAAAGCCTTCCAGCTGTGCTCGAGAGTGAAATGATGCCATATCGTAACAGCGTAGGCAAGAGGAAGGTACACAGATAGTCTGGCCAGGCTTCCCTCTGCTTCCTCCAGCTGGAGGCTGATTGGTGCAGCAGGACGGCGCACCTGTTTGTGATCCAGCAGTAATCAGGATGGAGAGGACTATAAAAGCAGCGGCCTCCGCCGCCAAGGCTGCTTTGTGACTGGGCTTTGTGCGGCTGATGTGAAGTTTTGTGCCTCGTAGTAGTCATGACCTGGCCGTGTCCTGCTTGGGTTTATTTCACTGCCCACTGCTGCGAGTTGCTTGACAGACTAAGCCTAGATTTAGAGGTGCTTTCCCTTTGTGTGTCGTATTTCCCTCACCACCTGCTGTTTCAGTCCAAATTGTTTTTTTTGGTTTAACTGTGTCAGAGTTTTCTGGCCAGCTGTTAAAGGTTTATGGCTTTGTCAAAGTGGTAATTGACAAATACTGATGGCTTTGAAAAAAAAAAAAAAAACACCACAACGAATTATGCATGGTGTGGTAGTCAGTGATGATTCACAAATGAATTTCAGCTCTCCCAGCATGCAGCTCGTGCCCCCTCTGGCTCCTCCTCCCCTGCCAGCAGGCAGCAAAAATAAAGTGAAAAATATGCTTGACTGCTGCTCTGCCTCTTCTTAATTAGCGCACAAACATGACGGACACCCAGAGAGCGTTATCGCCCCGCTGATTCCCCTTTGGTGATGAGTGAGAGATGAAGTCTCAGGCTGAATAAATAATGCTTTTCTCCCAGTGCACAGATCAATCAATGAAACTGAAATTATAAATTGCTTGGGCCAGTTTACAGAGCTCATCTGCTTGTTATCCACATCAGGAAAGCAAGCAAGGACACAAAACCAATAGAGTCCTTGCTCATCTATAAGGCTGATTCTTGATGAGGATGATGATCCTGGTTTTGTCAGCACGGGAAACATGAGGAATGTAGTGAACAGCATGAAACTGAAAGAAACTGAACTCATTGGGTCTCTGCCGCAGGGCATTCTTGTGAAGCTTCTTGCAGTTTCCTTTGTGTGCGTGCATGTCTGTGTGTCTGTCTGTCTGTCTGTCTGTCTGTCTGTGTGTTTTTTTAAAAGAGTAAAACTGACTTTCACAAATAAAGTTCGAGGACAAGTTTGGTCAGAAAAACTCCTTCCCAACGGCTGTTGCAACTTTTCTGCTTCCTCTCACACAACTCTTTGCGTCACCTCTGCCACTGTGTGTGCCGTCATTGTGTGCAGTGGCTGCCTCGTCAGTGTGTCTCTTCCATCCGACAGTTCAGCAGTTCACTCCTCCTCCTCCTCCTCCTCCTCCTCCTCCTCCTACCCCTCCTTCCCACTTCTCTTCATCATCTACACCCTTCAGTATCAGCATCATCCACCACCCCTGGCGTCTGGAGTCCCAGAGGGAGTTTTCTTCTGCTGCTGCTCCGTCGATGGGCTTCGACTTGTAAAAGAATCTCCCTGCAGAGTATAAAGTGCCAAAGACTTTATCTGCTAAGTCTGATCAACTCTACCTGCTGGGACAGACGAGTCCCTTTGTTCGCTGACAGATTGAACAGCTCTGAACTGTAAAGGCTGAGCACACAGGGTGATTTTGGTGCAGGCATTGTTAAGCCCCCTTTTCAAGCTCTGCTTGATCTTGGAAGACCCCTTTGACTGCAGAGGTGGGTGGGGGGGATTAGAAAATATACAAGGAAAAAAGTCTGAGTGTTTCAATACACTTGTTTCAACAGGGATAAAAGGGTGGGGCCTACTGGCCTGACAAACATTTTTTTTCACACGCACACACTTTTGATGTAAGCGTAGCTCCGTGAACAGGTGTGTTAAACAGCTATTTGACATCTGTGTTCACGTACCAACATCAATGAATGGAATCATTACATTCAGCGAGGCTACGAAGCTGCGCCGCCTGCAGTCAAGCCCCGTTGTGTGACACCACACGTCAGTTTTACATTTCCATTTAAATGCGGCCTCTGCGAGTGTCATGCAATGTTGTGGCCAGCATGTTGATACGCAACAAACCAAGCACGCTGCCTTGTGTTCAGTTGTACGTATCACACAGAGGCGTCAACTCTTCCAGGTTCTATTTTTTGGCTCTCTAAATTACTTCCCAAGCGATCAATATTTAATCTGGATCCCAGTAAAATGGAAAACTGCACCGGTCATCCTATCCTGCGATGACACACCTCTGATTGGTTGTATGTATCCTGCAGTAGTGACAAATTGGACGAGGAAAAGCGAGAATAGACGCTGGTGCGTTGCTGACACCAAACCGTGTGTGAGGCAAAATAAAAATAAATAAGAAATACAGTGAAAATAAGTAAATATTCAAGTTTGTAAGAAAAGGAATAAAACAGATGTCTGTTATTCTAACATAAGCTGGCAAAGACACCAGAGGGAAGCCTTACAAGAAGCAAACACTGGACGACAAAGCGTTCAAAGAAAACCAATCGCAGTTACTTTGAGAATCAATGAGGCAGAGTCGCCAGGTTTAAAGAGGCGTTTGAGAGAGAATCAATGCTATAAATACATTACCAGGTGGAGCCGAGAGGGTCAGCGCAGTTAAAGCTCCATAACCTCCACCCCACCAAGTCCCAGCGGTCAAGTGTGCAGGAGGTGAAGCGAGGATGATGGATGGAAGTAAAGACCGCACACTAGGTGTTGAGCGTCGATACGTGTGGGTGGGCACACAGGCCAGCGTGTGTGTGTGAAGTGAAAGCCGAGAGCCTCGAACGCCTTGAAGACGCTGTGGATCGATACGTTATTTAGCAGCAAGTCAGTCACGTCGCTCCCGCACAGCGTGTTAGCGCTGTGAATGAGTGTGTTTGACTTTTACTTCATCATTGTTTATTATTGTGCTATTCCAGCCCCATCTGCGAGAGTGCCTTTCTTTCTCCACCCCTAGACAAAAGGCATAAAAACATAACTCACACACTTTGAAAGGCCAAAGAGAAGGCAAGGCACAACGAGTCCCTGCAGCAGCAGTGAAGGATCCCAGCCAAAAGAAACCAAGCATTTAGGAATCCCAAGTTAAACATTCGGCATTACAGTTTTTCTGCTTAACTGCTTTCTTTGCGCCTGTATCTGTCTGGTGCACGGCCAAGTTCGAAATTAGAGGAGAGGCCAGTCAGGTAAGTGCTGACACCCAGTGGTGACCGTTGGAAAGACCCAAAAGACACACAAGAACGAGCAGGCGTTCTTTATCCCGGGCCATCCTCTGATGTAAGATCTCCACGGTAGAGGACACAGTGGATAGAGTGTCTTGGTTACCTGCTGAGTTAAACCAGCGCTGAAGCACTGTTCCCGAAGCGCCGTAAGCGCTGTCTCATCTCTCCAGCTGATTCACGGTGCACTCAGCTGTCCTTGATTTGTTAGGGAGGGGCTGCAGTGACACCCGCTGAGTCTGGAAGCCCCTGAGCACCATTCTGCAGCTTTCTTGCTCCTCATTTCCTTCCCGATTCCACTTAGAGGACAGGAATCGATACAGAGCCGGCCTGGTGTGCCCCCCCCCCCCCACCCCAACCCCACCCCAATCTTTTCCCGAAGGTTTGAAATAAATGAGGATGAAATGGAGATTCCAGCGGTGTGCTGAACTCAATGGACCCTGGCAGCAGTAAAGATTAATTGGGCGAGCTTCTGCTGAACAAGCACACCGACTCTCCAAATGCTTGTCGACATGTTCCGACCGGCTGTGGCAGATCACGGGGGTAACTAAGGTTGAAAGTGGGCTGGAGGCCTGGAGGAAGAGCAGAGAGGGGATTGATGGGTTTAGCAGAAGAGGACATGAAGTTACACGGTCGCACAGCGGTTAGCGCTGCCGCCTCACAGCAAGAAGGTTGCGGGTTCGATTCCTGCCTGCGAATGGCTGTTTGCCGCTATGTGGCCCTGCATTAAACTGGCGACTTGTCCAGAGGGTGTCTCCCTGCCCTCACCCTATGACACCTGGCAGAGGCTCCAGCCGCAGGAGACACTTTCAGCATCCACTCGAGCAAAAAAAAGCAAAAATGAAGCAGTGGATCAGAGAGACGTGTCAGAATATTTGTATTTTTCTTTATTGAAATATATTCAACCCCTGAGGCCAGAGAAAAAGGCCACAGTTAGTTTGTGCCTCGTCTAGCTCCTCAGTCCGACACAGCCAGTTAGAACACAACAGACCTGTCCAAAAAACATACGATGCACAACTGGCGTGACAAATCCACCCCCGCCCCCCCACCTCCCCGCATATTACAAAACTGAATTAAAATGTCTACAAGGCCCTTTAAACAGTTTTAGGACGTACACAACTCAAACAGACTGCATAAACGATACCAAGGGGGAAATTTCAAAAATCAAGGCATCTCTCCCAACATTTCAAAATAAAAGTGCTTAATTTAGCTCACATATAGTTCAGGGTCAGATAACAGATTAACATGATTCGTCTCTGGTCTGAAAAATGAAGATGGCACAATAAATCAGTGTGTGGGGGGGCACCAGCCATTAGGATTTGCATTTTGGACCTTTAACAAAAAGTAAACGAGTTGACAAGAGGACGTCAGGCTGGTGCACGATCACTGTCTGCTTCAAGCATCGTGCAACATTTTGGAAATGCCCTTGTTTTGCTTCACGGTCCCTCCAGTGAGATGTTTGATACCGCCAGTGAAACCAGTATGTGGCACACTGGGGAGGTTAGCTGGGCACTGTCCAATGGGACAATCAAATCCAACAGAGAACCAGTCTGAAGCCAAACTGGTTCTGATCAAACAACCTTGTAAGACATTCAGTTGGTTAGTGCGTGTTGATTAGCTGGAAAACGCCAGTTTCCAGTGTTAACAAGTGAAGTCAGTGTGACCCAGTCCGGCCTTCAGCTCTGGTGCAGCTGGCATCAAAGTTCTCATCATAAAGGTCCCGCCCACTCTGTGCAAGACCAGCGCCAGTGTCTGTAAGCTGCTGATGAACTCCCACCGGAAACCTGCTTGTTCTCAGAAGCATACCGTTGTGGAACTTGCCCATTTGTGATGTCACAAAGGGCACTGCCACGTCTGCCAGGATGCTCCTGACCAGGTGAGCACAGTGCTGGCTCTGCCCTTCGACTCCATGTCGCGACTGCCTTGTTTTTTTTGTCCAGGAGGTGAAGAGCACCTGTTTTTGCTGGAGTGCTGTAAACAGAGGGCTAAATATATATTGGTTTTTACCCTCATCTTGTGAGGCTGTGAGTTGAATATGGGACCTTTAGTGAGCACAGACAGATATTTTTTTTTTTTTTTTTTTTTTTTTTTGGTTTTGCTGGAGGAAATAAAAACGTTGGTGCATTCAACCATCATTTGGCTTGTAATGCTCAAACACTTGCGTCAATAAAACAGAGGACATTACTTCACCTTCTTCAACTTGGTCCCCATCTCGTCATACCCACAACTTTGCGTTGGAAAAAATGAAATCAAAAATGAAAACAAATGGAGGGTTGTTGGTATGGGGTTCAACTTTTTGTCCAGGTCTGGGACACGCTGAGGTAACGTAGACAGTAATAAATTATTCAGTCCTTTTAAAAAACACTTTGCAGGAATCATATCAATAATACAAAATGGTATCAAACATACATGATACAACATTTGTCATCAAACACATTCAAGATATTTTTTCTCTGTTTTTTTTTTCTTTTCTTTTCTTTTTTTTTCTTTTTTTTTTACAGATTCAAGACACAAGCCTGTCACTTCAGCGCTCGCCTCTCATCAAACCTCACATGTTCCTTGTACGTTAGGTTCCGGTTGGTTCCCTGTGGCCGAAGCCCGTCCTCCGCTTCGTGAAACACTTTTCTCTTCTCCTTCAACTTTCCTCCAACTCCTTCTGATGGATCCAGTTCCATCGTTATTGAGTTGCTGTGACGAGGCAGCAGGTGCGCTGCCCAGGGACGGCAGGGGGCGGGGGAGGGGCAACCGCCGCGTCGACTGCCTGCTACTACTGAAACCTTTTGATCTTTACATTCAGCCGTAATGGTCCGCGCCTCGCCCCTCCACTTGGCGGCGCTGAACGCCGACGGGAACGACGTCAGAAGCCGTATTAAAAAAGTGCAAAAGAATGTATTTCCTTCATCCAGACGAGGAAAAGAAAGATTAGAGCGTTAACAGTACAAGCCATTTCAAAGGTTATTAACTGATGGTTCCCGCCCTCCCCCATCACAGCCACGAGCTGAACGCCCGCTGTGGATTCCTTCCACCACACGGGGGCCTCGTGGCTACAACTGACATGGCTTGGAGTCCAGGAGTGACACACTGCTGATAGATTAGTCTGTGCAGAGCGGCGGCCTTTTCGTCCTTTTATTCCTCCCTAACATTTAGTCCTGAATGTGGTCTGGTTGAAAAAAAAAGAAAAGAAAAAAAAAGAAAAAGCCCCAAAAAGTTTAAATAAAGTGACATCACATTATTTTGGTTGGTGGCCAGTGCAAAGAGTCAGCTCCTGCAGCCTGCTGTGCCTCGAGGCGTCCCTCATCTGCTCTGCGCTCATGCAGAAAGAGACATCCGTGTACATCCGTCACGCAGTCAGATTTCTTTTTATGGATCTCCATATATCCCAGAAGTATTTTTTTCTATCACTTCACCCCACTGAGATTTCCAAAAACATGATGGCAAAGTAACTTGAAGGAGTTAAGACTGAGAAAAGGCAACAAAATGAAACAAAACGACAAGGGCTGCTATTGTCACTACAGTACTGACGACTGAACTGAGGAGGAAAAGTCTTAACCGGACCACTGGGACCACTGGGACCACTGGGACCACTGGGACCACTGGGACTGTCTGTAAACACTAGATGAGAACAACTTGACAACGGACTGCTCTGACGACGTGGATGCGATGTGCCGCCGCCGACACCGACCCCGTTTACTCTCTTCACCTTCAAAGCTGTGACCACATGCGCCGATCACGCTCGCCCTCACGCCACAACACTTCAATGAACTCAGTCACCATCAACCCGTCCACTTGCACAACCTCCTCCGTCTCCCGTTTCCTCGGCACGTCCGAGAACAAGCGCTTCTTTCATCGTCGACGTCACACCAGGCCTCCTCTTTCTAACACTGAGCCTTTGGTCCCATCTTGGATGCTGCCTCCCTCCACCGAGTGGGAGAATGTCTGGAGATGACGTGGGTGATTCCCCTCCTGGTCGAGGTCAGAGGTCACAGTTTCCATTTCTGGGCCCGTCCGTCCAGTTTTCTTTCCCTTTTTTCAAGAGGTCAAAGGTCTCCAGCACTCAGGGGCCAAATTTTGATTTTTTTTTTTTTTTCTTTCCTTTTCTCCACCCTCCTCTGGGGTCCAGTCATATTGTGCCATGTTTGATAGTCAAGTAACACCTGATCGAGTTCACTGATGCTGTGGATGTTCATGGAAGATGAGACCTTTTGAAAGAAAGTGGAAATAAGGGTGAGAGAGAGAGAGAGAGAGAGAGAGAGAGAGAGAGAGAGAGAGAGAGAGAGAGAGAGAGAGAGAGAGACTCCAGTTGCAAAGCCTCGTTGGAGGGACATCAGTTTTTGTTGTTTTAGAATCACTTCTTTTCCTCCCAGTCCTTTCGCCTTTCATCTCCCACTTTTGTGCTCCGGAGGTGACCCACGGCTGGGGGGTCCTTTCAGGGCATCCAAAGGTGTGTGTGTGTGTGTGTGTGTGTGTGTGTGTGTGTGCGTGTGCGTGTGCGTGTGTGTGTGTCCGTGTGTATCGGTGTGTGCTTGTTGAAATCGGAAAACAGGGACGAGGGAGGTCACAATATGGCACAGTGGAACCTGTGTGAACTCGTGGAGCGCTCGGCTCTCCACTTCATCTTCTTTTTCTTCTTCTGGTTTCGCTCCGGCACCTGTTGCCTGTGTGCACAAACAGGAAGGAGCGGAGCCACATTAGCGTCGACATCCTGGTGGCCGACCAGCAATCGTCCTCATCTGTCACCTCAACATCCGTTTCTGAGTGGCTTTTGACAGCCTGGCCACTAGATGGCAGAGTTGCACTAGGAGTTTACTGGCTTTCAATAAAAATAGATTTATTGCTTTCAAGTCTGGGATGGAGTGGGCGTCTGAACAATGACGACTTTCCTTCAAAAGGATTACTTGAAACTCTATATTGACCAGGAGTAACATCACATGTATTTGTCCTCCCAACAAGATGGGGAAAAAAAAAAAAAAAAATTCAAAATTCCACGTTTTGACTACAACAGGAAATAGCTCATTGACTTTCTCGTCTGCAGCTCTTTAACAGTTTTGCTGACCAACTGCTTCTTCCCAACAGGCTGCAAATGATTCCAGTTAACCATATGAGTCACATTTGGGTGTACAGGTTTTTTCGCAGTGGTTGTCCTTTTAAACTGAGGAAATATTGCCTAAACATTCCCGTTACCTTATTACACGAACCAGTTCATGAAAGGCTTTGTCCACATTCATGGGGGGATCCTTGGCACTGGTTTCAATATAAGTTATCTAGAAATGACAAAGGAACAAGTCAGTCACTTTCTCAGTTCCTGTCTGTTCTGCAGCAACCGTGGCTCTGTGCACGGGCGGGGCCACTTAGATCAAACGCTTCATTTTCAACATGTCAGTGCACAGCAGACAGTTCTGCGTTATTGTCGATCCTTTCAATTTGACAAGTAAAGAAAGTCACGTTACTCCATTGATCCAAGGTCTTTTCAAGTAAATGACAAAGACAAACATCAGCAAAAAATGGGTGTAAAACTTTCAGTAACTTCCTTAAACATCAACATTTGTCATCTTGGCCAATTTTGGGTTATTTTTAGGTATTTTTCAACCCCAGTCGTTGCAACTAAATAACTGGAAAGTCACTGGTTGTGGCTCACAGAATCTACGCTTCGGTTTATGGCCAAGCAGACTTTAAACAACACAGATTTTAATTTTCATTCCCGAATTTACACCAGCTGTGTTTTTTCCTTGCAGTGAATCCTGCCAGATCTGTGAGGTGTGCGGCGAGCCAGAGGTAGTAACAAAAGCACTCACAAAAGGCTGTGTGATGTAACACTGTGTAATTCGTACAGAGAAGCTGAAATCTAAAAAAGACTTTATTGTTCCCGACCAGAGGGGGAGGAGAAGCACTGAGCTGCTGATCAGCCCATGCTTGGCAGAATTTTGGACTTCTTACCAAACAGAAGTGCATTCTTCCTCATCAAATACCGACGTTGGTGAGTAATTACACAGGGTTTTTTTTCCCCACATAGCTTCTGAATGCATAGCGCACTGATGTTGTCAGTTGCGCAGTTGTCAAATATAAGCCGTGAAGCCGAGTGTTTGTTTTTTGGTTTTTTTTGCACTGGTTTGTTTTATTTTGTCAGTAACTGGAGCTCTTTATTGTCTTGTTTTGTCCCAGTGCCCCTGCATGTTTTCTCCAGTGGTTCCGAATCACTGCACACTCGTGTGCACAACAACTCGAAGCGCGTTGCAGCCACTCAACATGCAAAAAAGGCAGTTGCGCACTTACACTATGTTTTGCAGCCATCTCCTGGCCCTGTTCATTGGTGACTTTTCTCAGGTGGACCAGATCCACCTTGTTTGCCACCAACACCATCGGAAAGGCCTCCCTGCACACGAGACAGGAACAAGTCGTGAACCTCACAGCAGCAGGACGTGAAAGACTTCTCAACCGCCTACACACATTTTGTGGAAGGTGCCAGCTACTGAGAACAAACATCAGAACCTTAAAATAAATTGAAGTCACGGTAGAGCAGAGTTAAAAATAGACGCAGAGTCTTTTGTAGCGGTTCCTATTTTCGTTCCGTCTCACATTGTGTGTGGCGGAACGAGTGCAACCTCCTCACTCTCCGCTGAATAATTAGCACCTGATTAGAGCTGCGGAAACAAAACTCTTAATCTGCCTCATGAGACTAATGATGGTTAATCATTCTAATCCCGCTCACGCGACGCTGATTACCTGCAGGAGCAAACTCAACCTTGGCAGACTGAGGCCGGCAAACATTTTGTTAAAATATTGCGCCGTCGATCAGTGTATCGAAAAAAATGGGACCGTCCGCCGCTGCGACCCACCTGTCTTTGACTCGCAGGATGAGCTGATGAAATCGGTCGACGTGCTCGAAGCTGGCCTTGTCCGTCACGGAGAAGACGATGAGGAAACCGTCGCCTGTCCTCATGTACTGCTCCCTCATGGCGCTGAATTCCTCCTGACCGGCTGTGTCCAGCACTGCCGCGATGGAGAAGCAAAAGTTGCATGCACAATACGACCTGTGTAGCAGTTCAAAGAGCTACACGTGCAACATTTCACAGCTAGATATCACAGCTGTGTTGTTTATAACTACAAGCCTATAAAAACTTGTGCTGGGAATTTTATTTCACTACCACTTTGTTGTTTCGTGTACAAGTTACTGCTCCAAAGTGTTTCACTTTTTGGCCTGTGTTCAGTCACATTGTGCAACATTGTTAATCTGATCAGCAGAATGAGTGACAGAAGAACTCACAACTTCCCTGATTTTAAACGCACTACTTGTTTAACTAGTGTTACACTCATTTTAAAAGAAGATTTAAAGGGCATCAGTCAGGGATTTTCCCCGCACAGGGACATGCAACACTCACAGAGATGTACCTTTAAATGGCAAGCATTAGTAGGCATGACACTCATGAGAGACGCTCTGTTGAACTTCATACTTATGCTCATGGTTCTGTTTGTAGAAATTCTGTTTCTCAAAATTCTCCTTTTGTCTCTTCTTTGATGATGTATTATATTTCCATAAAGAACTCTGAGATATGTTTATGTCATCAAAGGTGCTCCAGAAGTAAAGCTCCTTGTTATAATTACTATTGTAAGAGCCATTCTCTTCCAACGTGTGTTTCGTCCACTAGGTGGCACTGCAATGTAATTGGTGTCACACCCATTTAAGTGGGTGCATCCTGTCAGGTGTTAGAGGTTGCCTGATGGGTGGAGCACTGCCAGTACAGTGCTGTGTCTACATCGTCGAACTACGCCGAAGGAGTCGATTATTGGACATTGGGCCACGGTGAGCTGCAATAAACAAATCTTTTGCGTCGAACACAAGTCTCGTCTGTTTGTGGATACCAACAACGTGGATCACGGCAAGCGCGTCAAGCTGGTGCTCATCTAGGAAGCCTCTGAGGGGCTTCAAGCAGTAGGCTTAGATAGCCTCTACAACTATTGTCATTAGAAGCCGTGCTAATAGTGTGAACACATGGCATCATCATTTCCTTCCCGTTCCTCCAGCAGACTCAGGTCACAGCAGATCACAGCAGCTTTCATTAAAAGGCAGCGACTGGACAGACTGCCACTCACCATCCAGTATGGCCCACTGTCCGTCGATCTCAGTGTGTTTGAGGTACGAGTCCTCGATGGTGGGGTCGTAGTCCGGCACAAAGATCTTCTGGAAAAACTGGATGGTGAGGGCGCTCTTCCCCACGCCGCCATCCCCCACCACCACCAGCTTGTACGTGGGCAGGTTGTCGCTGGGCACGGCGCTGGTCGCCATCTCCGACTCAAGGGCAGCGGTGAAGGTGGGAAGCAGGCTGGGAGGTGGCTGGTGAGACACACCTGGAGGAGCGAGAGAGATGGGAAGAAAGAAAAGGTGTGGGGGGGGGGGGGTGACATTAAAGAGAGGAAGGAGCAGACGGGGAGAACGAGACAGAGCTGCTTTTTCATCACCATGGAGACCACAAGCAGGAAGACACGAAACAAAATATATATATATATATATATATGTATATAGTTCAGAAATGAAATGAGTGTTCAGTAACAAACTTCCACAGCTGGGTGACAGTTGTAATAGAGAGAGGAAACCAGTGAAAAGGAAACATTTAAGACGAAGTGAGGCTTGAAATATTATTTTTACAGCCATTTGTGGGAAATACGGTTACTGTTTGGCCGTTATTATAGACCAGTGGTTCTTAATTTGATTGTGAATGTTCACTCTCTTAAGCTAATAGTTATGACATCTTTTGCTAATTCAATTTCCCTTCCTTCTCGAACAATTCTAACTTAGTGACATGACAACATTGACTTTGAAAAAAAAAAAAAAAAAATTGCTCCCCACCTCTCAAAAAAATTATATTTGTTTTGTGGTTGAAAACCACACTGGTCTATGTTGTTGTGGACTTGCTAAAGCAGCTCGACAGTGGTGACTCACAGCGCTCGGTTATTGCGCTACGACAGTGCTGATAACAGATGAGTGTGTATTGACTAATGCGTAGCCAGTACATCAGGTTTCACTTGTTGCAAGACACACATGCGCGATTTATGTAACTTTCTGATGCCTCTTTCACACAAAGAGCTTCCCAATAAATTAGGAAAAAACTGCATTTCTTTCTTGTCATCCAGCACCAGAATGCAGCCGCTAGCAAGATTAGCTTTGTCGGTGCTTATCGGGCCTTTCTGCCTTGTCGTCGCTGTGTGATGTGGTGTCGGCGCAGCCAAGCGCGGACGAATGTTTGGAAAAAATGTCGAAAGCAAAGCCTGATTTGGACATGAGTCTTTGGACATCTACTCTCGTAAGGCCGCAGGAACCGCAGAGTCTAGAGAGAAATGTGATGCCTTGAGCAGAGATTGAGAACTGTACTTGGTAATTATGGCTTTCGAGACAGAAAATAAACATGCATCTCGCTGGACTGCGAGACGATTTGAAAAGGAATTGTTTCCACAGCAGTCATCCGCGGTCGAGCCTCAAGCTTTTGATATACAGGCAAGCGATCAATGGTTCTTTTTCCACCTCGTGGAGATGGTACGAAACATGCACATGAAGATATGTCGTGCACCCCGACTCAAAGTCTTGCACAAATACAGTCACAGATTCTATATGAAGATTCTACATTTGACAGGCTACCTGGTGCTGTCATGGCAAAAAGCTTGGACCAGAGCTGGCCACAAAAAGAGAGAAAGAAATACAGAAAGAGAGAGAGAGAGAGAGAGAGAGAGAGAGAGAGAGAGAGAGAGAGAGGAAGAGAAAGAGCTGCAGAGTGGCAGTGAGGCAGAGGAGGAGGAGGAGGAGGAGGAGGAGGCAAGGTCACACAAGGACTACCGTCAGACAATCGCTTTAAAATGTTGCAGCAGTCAACAGCTGCTTTTGCAGTTTTGTCATTAATGTCCATTTGTACCTTTTTTTTTCTTTTTTTTTTAAAATAAGAATGAACTTGCAAAATTTACTAGCTAGTTCCACTCATAAGTCTGCACAAGCAAGTAGAATAGAAAGAAAGGGCCACTCTGACATGAAGACAGTGTAACCTGAAGCAAAGGTATCGCAGTATTTCCCAGTACTACCATCGCAGCTCTGAAACGTGCCACCCTGTCTGGCCCTTTATACATTGAACACAATGTATGTTGGTTGTACACAACATGTGGAACATTTCCCCCAACCGTGGAAGCTGTCGTGCCGTGTTGCTTTGCGCTGCACACGGCAGGAATCCTGCAGGGTTGCACTCTGGAATCTGCAGATTTCAGCTTCAACTGCAGCAAGAAGGGCACGAGCGCATTGAGACGCGACTCACACAACACCCTCACCACACACACACACACCACCCACGCACCCATTCCTCCCTCATCCACCAGGAAACAGCTGTCAGCTGGCCCCAGTCCATCCTTTCCTGCTCAGCACAATGCAGGGAAGGAAGATGTTTCCTTCCCCGCCGAAGACCAACCAGCCAATCTGTGTGCCACGCTGGGCAAAGAATTTTCCAGCCAAATTCCTGGTGTTCAGCGGCCTCAGTCAGTCAGTCAGTCAGTCAGTCAGTCAGTCAGTCAGGCAGGCAGGCAGGCAGCTGGCCGGCGCTCACAAAGTCCCACCATGTCGACGTCTCTGCCATTGTACCCTTTCACAATCTGCGGCGTTGGACTGCTGTGCAGAAAAACAAAAAGTGCAAAGGAAGCCCGGTGTGACCGCAGCGCCGTCGACTTATTGTGGCTTTGTGATCATGCCTGGTGGACTGAATCTGTGCACATAAAACTAACTCCCTCCCTCTAACACTGCTTTCCCACGTCTGCTGCAACGCGCCAACGGTTGCGTGTCTGAGGCCTGTTTTCATCGCCAGTCAACACGGATAACGTCCAGTTGGCGGAGCAGAACCTTCGGGTCTCTACTGAGTTGCCCTACTAAGTTTGACATATGTACACTACGGAATTTGCAGCTGAAGTACAAATTACATTGTATGACAGCATTTCAAACCAGTGGAACTTCACTTGTTTGGAAGTCGAGCAGCAGCAGTGAAAAGATCAAGGAGAAAGTGTTGTGTGTTTTTTTTTTTTTTACTCTGCGGCGCGATAAGCAACACTTGACTGTGAAAAACTGCCCTCGGCTGTGACTTTGGGCATCTTTGTCGACAAAGTGGGAAACTGGGGATGCTTGTTGTTCCAGGACCAGACAGTGAGATCAGCATCTGCGGTGCAACATTCCATCCACTTTCCAACTCACCGTCTGAGTCTTGGCGCACTGTGTTCTTCGCTCAAGTGTCTTCAGGTAAAAAAAAGGGTGTCAAATATGCAACTATTAATAATATGAACTAGATATATATCATGCAGACTTCAACTCATCCATTTTTTGCTCACACCTACACTCACACTGTCTATAAGCCAGCTATTTGAAATTTGTAACCGAAAAGTAACCGAAAAGTTCCCAACATGAACAAAATTCATTGATAGTTGTTTGAATGCTCACAATAAGATTTTGCCACAAGTTAAAGCCAGTTTAAATAAATTCAATGCCCACTAAAGGCCCTCTGTCTTGTAATGAGAATAATGGGCAGATTGCACAATTATCGAAATCTGACGTAACAAAAAAAAAACCTTGACAGAAAGTTTACGTAGAGACAGACGTGGGACTAAAACAATAATAATTAGGATTATTGGACCTGTAAGGACGTCCATACTGGTCACAACATTCTGTCCCGCTGTATCTGGACCCTTAATCTTACTTTCTGAATTTCATTCACAGTGAGATGGAATCCGTCTGGTCTGAAAAAACGAAGCTTGTCGGAGGTCCTTTTCAGAACAGTTTGAAGAATTCCTGTCTTTTGTCGCAACGGTTAAGAGGTGAAACTCTGCCAAAGTGTCCTGGAAGAAAGGTAACATGTACATCTTCCAAATATTGTCTATATTGTTTCAGATAAAATAGAGAGTGATCAGTGCAAAAAAAAAAAAAAAATATATGTGATTGATTTCACTTAAAAGAATTATAATACTGTGAGTGGGACAGTATTATAATGCCTACACTCCTCATCTACTATATGTATGCGCGTCATTCTTCTTTGAACACTTGTTCCTCATGACGAGGCAGCTTGCAAGCCTTGGGAAAGGATACAGGGACTTCCCTCTTCACATGGGAACAGAGAACATATTTCACACAACAGGAACAACAGGGAACAGGGCCGTACACACCCTCGCTTTCACTGTGACCTTGATATCAACACTCGACTTGATCAGTCAAAGGTGTCGTATGTTGCTCACCGAGTTCAAGACCACTCGCCAGGCCAGCTTTACTGCTTCTGCAACAAACGCCACAGAGACACAGTGTTTAATTTGAGACTTTTCTTCATGTCTTGGACTCGTTTTATGACATCAGCCATCTTCCACGGAGTGACTGCAGGGGCAGCAGCATTCCAACTAATGATAGGAAGAGACTCGACAAACTGATCAGGATGGTAGCTAAGCTATCATCCATGATGAACAACAGCACACACCCCATGCACAACACTCTGACAGCACTGTCCCCACGTGGGACTAATAAAGGAGCATCTTATCTCATCTTATCTCATCTTATCTTGTCGCCAGAGGTAGTTCCATGGCCTTGTAGAAAGTAAAGAAATGTAAGAATATCTTTTATTCAAGGAAGTAGTTTTTCACGAATCAGTTCAATGCAGTTTAAAGGCATGGCAAATTGAGCATCTTTTCATAGCGTGAGTGCAAGGAGATCTGACAGGGTGCAAGCAAAGAGGCACAGGTGCCTCCAGAGTATAAACACTGTCGCTATGCTTACGTGTGTAAAGACACACCTCTTGCTCCCTTTGTCTGTCGATGGCATATATCAAGTGCAGAGTGAAGCGGATTGAGTAAAGGTCAACAGAAATGGTCACAACCAGACAAGCGACACAAGACCATTCTTAAACCTTCTTAAACTCTTGTTTTGCTAACACACTCAAGTTCTTACTTTATTGCACGACCTCAATGTGGGTCATTTAGAACGAGAATTTGGAATTGCCCATATTAAAAACAGTTCTACAGTTCTGAATCATCCTGCATGCAAGGACAGTTTGAGACAGGCAAGGAGAGAGAGAGAGAGAAAGAGAGAGAGAGAGAGAAGTGAGAGTTTCCATCACTGAGACTCTTCTATTCTCAGTGTCTTCAGAAGTTAGTGGCTGGTGAATATGTCACAGATGACAACCCCAGGGTGGAAAAACACTACCAATGAGCCAGAAGGGAATTTCCGTTTTCTCCATGTTTTAGAAATTGTGGAGGGAGGGTGGGGGAGGGGGGGCATGCATGTGTCAGCTAACCTCTACGCCCACAAGTATGGTGAGCAAGAGAGTATGCAGGGATCAGAGCACTTTTCCTAAAAAAATAAATAAAAATAAAATAAAATAAAATAAAAAGATCAAAGGCAGCGCATCCAGACACTGTCAAATCATCTGGTGATTTCATGAGGTTATTAATAGATTAATAGTGGACAACACACACACCCATACACTTAGTGTGTGCGCGCGTGCGTGCTCGACTACTGCCTGCTTCTGTATGATCTCATCCTATGATTTGATACGGGAAGAATCTCTCTGTTTCTCTCTCTCTCTCTCTCTCTCTCTCTCTCTCTGATGATGATGATGATGATGATGATGATGATGATGATGATGTCGTCTGCGTCCAGCCAGCACATCACTTCAAGTCGCAGCCATCACGGACGGCACCCTGACTTATTCCGGCTCTTCGTGCACCACTCACTCCCTATTTGTTTGTTTGTTTGTTTGTTTGTTTGTTTATTTATTTATTAAGGTATTTTTATGGAGAGCAGATCAAATGAGGAGTTGTAGGGGGCGATCATCACAAACCCCAAACCCCGCGATCCTCGTCCTCCCAAACGGGAACATTACTGACGCTGTGCGAGAGCGTGCGTGCGCCCAGTGCGTGCGTGACACCGTGTGGAAAACGGACGGCAGACGCCCCTCGTCGTGTTTTTTTTTTTTTTTTTTTTTTCAACGCAAAGAAGGGATTTCCGCAAACGCCGCGAGGCCGTGCACGAATACAGCGAGCAGCCTTCTCCCCGCACACAAAAACCCCTCTCGCGCACCGCACCGCACCGCAACGCGCCGACAAGCGGCTACAGCTCGCGGCGGTTCTCCGGCAACAGCGTGTTTGTACGGCGCCGAGCGCTCCGTTTTTGACGGGGCGCCTTGAAGGTGTTGCCATCGCGGCCAGGGGTGGAGGGTGGAGGAGGGTGGTGGAGGGTGGTGGTCCGGTCGAGGCACTCACCGTTACGAGAGCCGCGCTGTCGTGTGCGCACACACAAAAGGAGCGTCCTCACAGCGGCGACGCGTCCCCCCGCATCGCCCCGGTCCTCTCGGCGTCAGGCTACCACCGCCGCCCCTCAGCCTCGCTCGGCAGCGCGCTGCCCTCCACATCTGCCAGGCACAACACGGAGAGTAGCTAATCTTTGTATTGCAACAGCTGATGCTATAAATAGAAAACGTCCCGAAGGGTGGGGAAGGTGTGTGTGTGTGTCGGGGGGGGTGGGGGCGCTGCTTTTTGGGGAGCACGCTTTACGCGCTTGGAAGCATATTTTGTGCGTGACGTGACATCTGCATTCATGGGTTGAGTCGGAAAGTAGTCGTTTGCGGTGGTTTTTGGTGATATTTGTGAGAGTTGTGTTTTCCGAAGTGTCACGGAGCAGCGAGCGAGTTCCCCTTTTTTCAGTGAAATGGACCGTCCTTGAGCTCGCGCAGGCTTCTTTAAAGGGATAGTTCTGCTAAATTAGCCGTACCTAATTTCAATGAAGTCTCATAAATGTCGTTGCATGTAAGAGGGGGAATGCGTTTGTGTCAATGGTGTAGTTTTTGGTTGTTGTAATAGTCATTTTATGCGGTTTGTTTGTTTTGAGGCTGTTTTTTTTTTTTTGTTTTTTCGTCCGATAACTTCTCCATTTTTTTCCAGAAGACTGTTTCATGATTCTGACGCCACAGAAAAATCATTTCTTCAATCATTCACGTATCTGATTCTAATTTTAATCGTTCTAGTTGCATGTTCAACAAATTTGTCAGAAAGGTGATTAAAACAAAACCCTTTCAATTATATATAACCATTTATTTATTTGTTGACTGTTTATACACATCACTTTAACTGTGACCTAAAGAGAAAAATCAATCATACATGGTCTATTTTTTTCTTGACTGTGTCTTTTTGCTTTTTGCTTCTGTAGTTTCTTGGATAAAAAATCTCTTAATTTAAAAAGCTGTCATTTTGTCATTACACTCTTATGTGTGACAACAACAAACTAAACCCTTGATTAATGCACATGTGACGGTCAGGGGTGCATTAATCACCCCTGACCGTCAACATGTTTACCCCACCCTATTTTGGTAAACATGTTTACTTGGACACTGCAACCTTCACTAGTTTGCGTCAGTTAGAGGTCAAAGTAACAAGCAAGCATTTGATCAATTGGTTGGAGTGAGGTGGGAGGTGTTCAACAAAGCAAACTGCTTGAATATAATTAAAAGTCAGATGCTCCAAGCAATAGAGCAGCGTCATCTGTGTGTGTGTGTGTGTGTGTGTGTGTGTGTGTGTGTGTGTGTGTGTCTTATTATACGCATAAGTTCAGCTTCAGGTGACAATCCAGAGGTGGTGAATTGACTGTCCAGGTAACACACAGTATTTATTCAGAATTAAGGCTAATCAACACTCTACTTGGTGGGTTAACCTCAAAGCATCATCATCATCATCGTCGGGACAGCTCTGTCCACGTTGGGATTAACATTGCTTCTCCCATCAAGCAGAGGAAGCACCAGTAAGATTATCTAGCATATAGCCCTTTAAATTCCCCATTAACATAGGCCAACGATGAAGCCCCTCCACCCTCTCTGATCTTGGGCCTTTTTGGTCCAGTTGTTGGTTCTTCTCCAGGGGTTTCTCGCTCTGCCTCCCTTTATTTCCGTCCTGTGGGTTCTGCGAGAAACACTATCAAGATACCACTATTCCTTGTAGCCATGGTACATTTCTGTTGTACTGAAGGCATACAGATGTTCTGAATGCCAATGACTCTCTTCATTTCTGTGTCTGTGTTTAATTCCGTTTAACTGTAGGTGTATTGGTTCGTTGAACATAAATCATGCAAAAGTAATTTCTACTAAGTAAGGACCTGGAAATTTTAAAATTAGGTGAGAACTTAGTTGTAAAGTACAGCTAAAATACAATGACAAGCTCATGATGTGGAGTAAAATTCAAAGTGGATATTCTGCTTTTCTCTCTGCCTCTCTGTGGACACACACACACACACACACACACACACACACACACACACAGAGTGGCAGACTCTGCCATCACCTCTCGCCTGTTTCCATGGAGACAGTAGTGAGCTGTTTCTTTGCACCAGAAACAGAGCGTCTGTCTTGATCATAATACATATGCACATCCACATGCATGCACTCAGCCCTGCTAGAAAAAAGTGGTTTTTCATCCTGACACCTGAGTAGTGCATATTTCAGTGACTATGTGATACTTGCCTTGATGTTGCAGGCCATATCTCTGCATAGAGTACTTGATTATGTTACCAATTTATTGACAGATGGTAAAAAAAAAAAAAAAATGCTTTGTGATATAGCTGACCATAAAGTACTCTCTAAAATGGGTAAACATACAGTATATCACAATCAAACTTAATTTGAGAAGGGGAAGTATTTTAATATTTGCATTTTAAGAAAGAGTAAATACTGCAACTTGATGTAAATTACCTGAATTTAGCTAGCACAAGGAGAAAATGTTACAGATATTATAATCTGATCGGCAGAATTATCTTGTGCCTGTAAGGGGGTGTTACTCTTGTTGTTCTCTGTACATGATGGTAATATAGGCACCACTATCAAGGTCTACGAGGCTAATTGTCATGACATAAAGGGTATAAATGGGCAGACTACCATCCAGCCACCATCCAGACTACATTCAAACAGGAGCCCTTTGGCCATGTTCCTACATGGATCCTAGCCCTCATTTGCATGAGCATGGACAGCGCTCCATTAAAATTTAACAGCTAGCAGCATCTACACACACACACACACACACACACACACACACACACACACACACACACACACACTAAAAACAGTTCAAATTAATGTAATTGTATTGTATTGTTATTGTAACAAGGCAGGAACAGCGGCAAGCAGTCAAACTTGTTGAAGCTACCACCTTTTCTAAGGTACACAAGAATGCACGTTTGATTTTACAGAGGATGTGCTTGGGTCATATGTGTAACTCTTGGGTGTGTGGGTGGATAGGTGAGATAAGCTTTGTTCTTTTTGACAATGGTAACATAGTAGTCAGTGTTGTCTCATGTTTGTCTTTGAAGTGGATTTCCTGGGTTATATATTACTACTACTACTACTAGCAAGTAGTAGTAGAACTATCACTAGAATAAGAATAAAAACAAGAACAAGAATAAAAGTGAGAATTACAAACAAGAATACTAAGAACAAAAATAAGAATAAAGTGAGTTAAAGGTTTTAATATTTCGTGTTAGTTCGTTAGCTTAGCTCAGTTCTACTAATGTGGAGTTAGTTGACATGTCAGCGCCAGAGTTGAGGAACCTGTGCGCGGTTCAAAAAAATTTATTGACCCATTTTGACTACCGTACTTTGCTCAGATGACGCGCCAGCATCACGTGACTGATGGGGAAAACAATATATCTGTGAATCCAAAAGCAAAAGAAGACGTCTACCTCTGCGAGACATGAGCGCGTGTGTTTTCGGTGACTCACAAGTGGATTTTGGACCGCTCGGAAAATGGCTTTGTTGCGCAGTCAGGGGCTCAGCTTCTCGTGGAGTCAGGAGCTCTGCTGTCCGGTGTGTCAGGATTATTTCAGAGACCCCGTCATTCTGCCCTGCAGCCACAGCTTCTGCAGCGCGTGTTTGCAGAGCTGGTTTGCCTCCAGTCAAAGACGCAACTGTCCCGTCTGCAAGGCCGTTTCGCGGTCCAAGGCGCAGCCGCCGCGCAACTTGGTGCTGAAGAACCTGTGCGAGGCGTTTCGCCAGAACGTGGACCCGAACGCCGTTTGTCGCCCGCACGCAGAGATGCTCAGGCTGTACTGTCACGACCACGGCGCGCCGATCTGCATTGTGTGTCGGTACTCGGCCGAACACATCAACCACAGAATCGTCCCCTTGGAAGAAGTGGCGGACTTGGCCAGGGCCGACCTGCGGCCAAACCTGGAGGTCTTAAGAGATAAACTGAAACGGTTCCGTGAGGTGAAGGCCCATTGGGAACAAGCAGGACAACACTTGGAGAATCAGGCTCTGAAGACGGTGGAAATAATAAGAGGGGAGTTCGGGAAGTTCAGGGATTTTTTGGACGCTGAGGAGGAATTCAGAGTGTCACAAATCCACGACGAAAAAGAGCTTAAAACGAAAGTGCATGAGATTCATTTGGCAGCTCTGAACTTTGAGATAAACGCAATGGAAAGTACCTTAACAACCATGGAGGAAGGCCTGAATGCCGGGAACGCGTCACTGCTCCTCAGCATCGACGCGTTGAGGAAGACAGCACAGCGCCCTCTGCCGCATGACCCAGAACAAGCGTTGGAAGGTGAGATCGACGTTGTCACGCATCTGGGAAACTTGAGGTTCAAAGTGTGGTCCAAGATGAAAGACTTTGTGACTTACACACCGGTGGTCCTCAACCCCAACACTTCCCACGGAGAGATCCACACGTCTGAGGATTTGACTAGTGTAAAATGTGTGCCCACCATGGCACCTGTATTTTATTCTTCTACAATGGCGCCTCACCAGTCAGGGAGGATGAAGCAGCACCGCAGCATCCTGGGGCATCGGGGCTTCTGTTCAGGAAACCACAGCTGGGAGGTAGAGGTTGGCGATAACCATGTGTGGGGGCTGGGGGTGATCTCAGAGCAAGCCCAGAAAAATGGTGACATACTTTCAGGGTTGTGGATGGTACGGCACAGTGGTGGGAAATACGAGGCATTTTCCCCATCATGTTGTCTATCTATCCTGCCGCTTAAGAACAACAGGGTCCTCCAGGTCAGAGTGCAGCTGGACTGGGACAGTGGAAAGGTTTCTTTCTGGGATTCAGCCACCAACGAGCTCATTCACATGTTCAGACACACTTTCAAAGACAAGATGTTTCCATATGTCAACACCTGGGGTGAGGAACCTCTGAAGATGGTGCCCCTACGTTTCACTGTTGTCTTAGACTGTGATTAAAATGACAAACTTGACTTGGAAAAGTAATTATCTATAGACAAACTAAAAGCGGTGGGGGAGAAAAACTTATTTTGATCATGTTTATTAGTAAATAAAATAAATGTTTAAAAAAAATTCAAATTTTGAAATGTGGATGTAGTAATCTGCTAAGTAGCAAAGTTATAATTCACCTTTGAAACATTAATAAATCGTCTATTTTGCCCTTGTTGCAACAATAGTGCTGTAAAATGCTACAGTTAGTATATGGGAAAAAAGTGAGGATAAGTTCAGTGATTGTTCGTGTTGACCTACTTCGAGTGCCTTATATTCAGTTCAGTTTAGTTGTCTTTGTAACTCACATCATTTTCATCAGTCTTGTTTTTTCTTGACAGTTTTGTAATTTGTACCGTTTGCTTATTGTTATTTGTTACAATAAAGCTACACTCTGGAAAAACAAAGAATACCAAATAAAAATCATACAGCCATTTATATGCATGCGTGTGTTTGTGTGTTATATAGTTATAAATTCTGCCTGACCTATATTTTCTCTGCTGCCAGGGTGATTAAAAAGTGAAAACTGGAAGATTTCTTTTCATTTACTCAATAGTTAATATTATTGGATGTCGTCAAGACTCTTGGGCTTCACTAAGATGTGGGGGATTTAACAGATAAAACTTTACATAAGCGAAAGACATCCAACCAAACTAAAGGAGAAGTGCTTATAACTTGACAAAACATTAGCTACTTTTAAGTTCTGACTAAACATATTCTGAGGGGTGGTGGAGAGTTTTGACGAAACTGGAAGTTTTTGCGGAGTAAAGAATCTGGCATCAGAAGTGACAGTCGTAGACATAATAAATGGTGACAGTGCTCCGACTTCACGACACACTGTCGTAAAACTGCATCGCTTTACGTACTGACTTCCTGCAGTCTTGTAACTGACTGTAGCGTTGTCCTTGTGGAGATGTGAGTATTTGATATTTGTACTTTTGCCTTGACACCAAATTGCTTTGAATTTCATTTTTAGTGCATTTTTGTGAGTAACGTCAGTGGTATACTTGGTGCTACTGGCTAGCTTCCCTAGCTGTTCAGCAGTGCTAACATTGTTCTAAGGCGAAGTAAAATATATGGTCCTTGTGTCAGTGGAGAGAACGATTTAGCCGTGGTTTTTGTAGCCATTGGTAATTAGACACTGCAAAAATTATAAGGCATTGAAGAAAAAAAAAAATCTTAAGTGGTAAAGAAAGCTATGAAGCCGAACAGTGTGCTCAATTTTAGTTTATTAGCATGTCATACATGTAGCGTAAAGACGTTTTAGCCCCACAGCAAATTTTGCTGTACCTAATTTAACTTCATATCCGACGAGAAGACTTCTGACTATCTTCCTCCTATCCCCCTATTTAATAAGTCTGTCACGAATAGGATCAGTATCAGAAAAAGGCCGAGACATTTTGGATTCTTTTCGTGTTTTGGCTGATGGGATGATGGACATGTAATAGCTCATACGTTCACTAGAAGACGGCACCACACCACAGTGTTGCAAAGTGTTCCCTAACGGTGCACACTTGCACTTGCACACACCGAAGGAACTCAGTCTTGTCAACCTGTGGGTTGACTTTGATCCTTTTTGTACTGGTCAGTTTCGTTTGATACTGAGGTGAACCCCAGGTATTTAATAATCAAGATGATCTCTCTGATTAATCTCAGGTTGTTTACGAGTCTGGTCAGAGTCACATTAGCTCTGAAATGTGTCTCATTTTTTAATCATTGTGATGTGGAGATGGGTCTGTCAAAATACAGCAACATGTTTGAGTTAGCCAACTCAAATTTGTTTATTCTGTCAGAAAACATCACCAGCATCTATATTTTGTCCTCTTACTCCACAGATGCCCACGTCTGAAGTCTGCTGCACATTATTCACTTAAAAAACAACAACATGGCATCACACTTTCTCAGGTACTCGGTGCTTCTTCAGAAGTATCGTACTCCACTGCTGGTTACCACCTGTGGTGGCGTCTTCGCAGCCAACTTGGTCACCCACGTCTTTCCCGACTGGTCCTTTCGTCCTCTCTATCAGGCCTGGTTCAAAGGAGAGCCAGCCTCGTTGTCTGAGAAGCTTGGGGATGTTTTCCAACAGGTAGTGAGCGTTGCTCTTCATTAAGTTTTTAAGTCGGGGTGAATAACTTTGAATTAAACATTTATCTTTATAGTTGAATTCAGTGTTGATCATTTTTTAAAGTGTTTTTATCATTGTCTTCTGTAGGTGCAAAAGGACTGTGGCATCAGCACAACCAAGAATTTCTCCGCCTTTGCCTGTTTCGGTTTCCACCCAGTTGGGGCTGGTGTACCTTGGCTCCCTGCAGGGGTCCAAATTGGCATCCCAGCCAACTTTAACGGCACGCTTGATGACCCAAGTGGTATCACCAACCGCACTATTTTTATCAACGGCAAAACAGTGGATTGGAGCAGCGATGATGGCTCCGCTTTGAAGGAGGCTCTAATGTTTTCCCCTGGAGCTCAGAAGTTTGCCATAGCACGTGAGTTGGTCCGGCTGCAATCTGGAGGACCCATTCTAAATGCTACAGTGGCCCCGCTTTGTCTTGGTGGAGCTTGGGTGTACAGTGTGGCCCTAAAGCAGATGTTTGGGCTTCATGGACGACATGCACTGTTTCGCGGGGCTGCAAACTTGGTGGCACTTGGGCTCGGAGCCGTGTCTTACTTTCTTGCCTCGGATGCTGTCAATCAGTGGATTGACTACAGCTCAGACCGGCGGGCTGCTCAAGTGTCCCGTGATTATGCCGAGGGAGGCGTGGAATTTTATGATAAGATTCTGTCTCGAAACCGGACACTACGCTCCCTGATGGGTCAGAAAGGAAAGGACATGTACGCTCCCAGTGGGAACCTGTTCCCTGCTCACCTCCTGCAGATGAAACACGCACCATACACATCCAGGAGGGAAGGAATTGTCACTCTGCTGAAAAATGAAAAAGTCTGACAAGAAGTATAGCTTTATTGTGGAGAAATGAGAAATCATAGACAGTGGAGCTGACTTTTACAGTACCTGAAATGGAAGACTTTGTCTGAAGAGACTGGTGTATAGCAGCAGGGCAGGTGATTGTGAGGTAAAAGCTGCACAGAGACAAGAGAGTCACTTGACACTTTTTCAGACCAATCAATTTGTACCCGTGTTCAAATAAAGGCTTGCCAACATGTCCAGAGGATGTTATATATTAAATTTTAAGTTAAGTAAACAATGTCCAGCTGTCAGAGTGACTTTATTTTTACAATGAGTTGTACAATAATAACAAAATCCATAATAATTAAACTTGAGACTAATGTTAAGATAATATAGAACTCTTATTTTTAGCCTGAGAAAGTTTAGATCAACCATTACTGCAGTATTTTAATCATTCACCTAAAAAAAAAAAAAAAATTTTACGTTAAGTTATTATATATGAAACTTCTTAAATTCTATTTGATTCACTTCTGTTAATTTTATTGTATTTGTGTTTACCTCTCAGCATTATTTTACTGTGGTCATGATGTTTTTTTCTGCACGATTTATGAAAGCAGCACTATGTAACCGCAGATCATTTGCACAACCTGAACTAATTCCTTTAGAGATAATGATCTTAATGTGCAGCTTATTGTGACTTAGAACCCATCATGTAGACCCCATGTCCCCTCAGGTCGTATGTCTGCATATTAACAAGATTCAGATACAGTGTTTTAATTACGCTTCCAATCTTTTACCCTGTGGACACAGCTAAAAATAGAGGCGCATAATTAATAGCGTTGCAGCCAGACATTGGCATTGTAAATTATTATTCCTTGTTAGACATGTCACAGAGGTTGCTCTGGAAATTTGTATATTTTCCTTTTATAAAGATCAGTAAATTCCAAACTGCAGACGTGTGTTACAGAAAAGTCTGAACAGTAAACTGAGGTGGTAGAATTGGTTGAAAAGTCGAGCTGTACTCTGTCAGAATGCTTTGACTTTCAAGTTTCTTTGATAAAACGTATCCATGAGCATTGTGAACAGACATACATAGCTCATTTAAAAATAGAGCAATCAAACCTGACTAGTTAAAGAAATAACAGTTTAATTTAAAATTAAATATGTATTTAAAAAAAAAAAAAAAAAACGCTGTCAAGAAAAATATGAATGCATGATTCATGAGTGAAGCACCAGAAAAACAGGGTTCAATTGAGAGGATCTTCATTGTTTCATTTCCCTCTTCAACAAAGTGCTTTTTGAATATGGTCCACACAGGCGTCGTTGTCTTCTTCTTGCCACTCTGCTTCATCTGCTCAGTTCATTGTGTGCCAGTTAGGCACAGTTCGTGTACAATGGGCCATTGTTGGACACACGCAAGCTGTTTCTTTTTGAGCCACTTGAGGTCAGTACAACCTATATTACCACTATGCGCTCTAGCTCTCTCTCTCTCTCTCTCTCTCTCTCTCTCTCTCTCTCTCTCTCTCTCTCTCTCTCTCTCTCTCTCTCTCTCTCTCTCTCTCTCTCTCTCTCACAAATCAATAGCGAGACTCTTGCAGAAAGGTTTTGAATGACTGGTGCGACCGATTCAAGCTGTGTGGAATTGCCATTTTCATGCGCTTCATTCATTTTCAAAATCACAAGTTGGATTCATTCTCAAATTTGAGGTACAGTTTTGACAAAACTTAGAAGTTGCTAATTTTCACCGAATAGCATCCAACAATGTGACGTGTGTAAGAGACACAAGTCATCAGGTATATGTCTGCATTATTATTTTTTGTTTGTTTTAGAGGAAAAAAAAACGTCTTAATGAAAAATACTACTGTGCATCCAATTTGTCCCGCTCAGTAAACGGAGCATCCATGGAGAGCAGGGAAGGATGAATTGAGCATTAGATCTTGGTTTTATACAACAATGTAATATTAATTTAAGAACATCAAATACATGTAGTAAACTATGCAGAATAAAAATAATTTAAAATGAATAATTTTAGATCTTGGGTTTATGTCACTTTTTAATATTTTGCGTTCAAATACATGTTATGCTATGCGAATAAAGTAATAAAAATGAATGTAACCATAATTGTGGGGTTTTGTGCACTTTTTTTTTTTTTTTTTTTTACAATTGCTTTCCCGGGAAAACCCTGTTGCATTTAATTCTACCTATAAATCTACCTGGGTTTCCCTGTTGATTTAACAACAACAACAACAACAACAACAACAACAAGGCAGGTTGTAAGGTGCCACTAGGAGAGTGGGTAAAGGAGAGTTGGATTGACATAAGTGTGGGAATATTGAGGAAAGCCGCAAATCGGGAACAAAGTGCGCGCCTCCTCCTCCGTTGGCCCCGCCCCTGTGCGTTCTTTTGCGCCATTACGTCGCTATGCTAATCGCTGCTGTGCTGCAAGGCAGGCGGGCAGGCAGGCAGAGCAGCTGCAGAGAGCAGGGAAGGAAGGCTGACTACCCGAGGCTGCTCCACGTTAGGAAAGTCACACACGCAACATTTGCCGATTCTGTGATCTCAGCCCGGTCCAGTTATTCCCTCCTTTTTGAGCATTTTTCCCCCCCTCCCCTCTCACCGCCGATCGCATTCCTCTGCTCCCATACGCGTGTGCTTGGAGTGTTTTCTTTTAATTATTATTATTCCGTCGACCTGAAATGACTGCTTGCCGCCGCCGCGTCTAGCCAATGGTTACTGCGGGGGCTCCTGTCTTGTGGATTATCCGTCGTCGCCGAGCGAGTTGCATGGTCGAGCCCGGAGGAGGCCCCGTTCTGCTGGATGGATGTGTGTAAAGCAGCGCCGGACTCCGAGTGCTGATGAAGACGGTGATAATAACGATGCTTGGCTTTCATCGGCAGAGGGTGAACTGATCGTGGATGTTTCGGGCTACGTCGCCCCCACGCAAAACCATTTCCTTGACACAGCAAAAACATATATTCCTTAAAAGCTGGACACCCCTGGAGCAGTTTATGACGGTAAGAAAGACGCTCATTCACAAGGCCACCAGATTTTTCTCCCCAGCTCAGCCAGCTGACGTTGGTTAGCTACCTAGCCTAGCGCTGTCACTTTTAAGCAAGTTGCTGCCAGCGCTGCTGCTACAGAGGCAAGCGTTGCGAAATAATATTGGGATAAGGGCTCCCTACCATGGGTTTGTTCCCTCACAATCAGAAGTCCTTATATTTATGTATTTATTTTATTATTTTTGATAAGACCCCGACTAGCCAGTAGTTGTGTAGCTGGCTCGTTAGCTCGCTATTGAGCCCATTCAATAAGCACGGCTGACTTTACGTAGCTGCCAAACGCTAGGCTAAGCCGGCGCTTTGTGCGCATTTAAATGTTGGAAAGCTCACCCCCCCCCCCCAATCCAAAACGGTGCTCGACGTTTCACGGGTCTTCATTGATATTTTTGGCCGAAACGGCCCGTCAATATCCAATTCATTCCCGCCGTACAATGAGCCCCTTTAACGACGGAGTCCACCCAGTCCAGTTGGCGTTCAATGGAACCAGTGCGGCGTCAGTAATGTTTCGGATGTGCCTTTAAACCACCGCGTCCCTGTCAACGTTTTTGCAGCAGTTGACGATCATCTTGCTGATTTGCCCCGTCGTATTATTGCTCTTGCACGGCACAGTTTTGTTTGATTTATATTCATCTGTTTTGACCATGTAGCATCAGTTATCAATACAATGTTGCAAATGCAGATCCGTTCGAGGTGGGCTTATTGGTCATGGACTGGCGTACCATCGCCTGTTACAAGTGCTCTATGACTGTCCCATCCAGAAGATGTCACAGGAAATTGCTCCTGCATGGATAAGCCTCTTATTGCGACCCTGCTTCTGAACACAGCCCCCCCCCCCCCCCCCCCTCTTATCCAGCCATCACTCGTTTGCTTGTGGCGCAAACGACGTATTTTAGTCATCCGGACCAGCTTTGAATGTGCGTTGCTGTCAACGGACTCAAGGGTTCTGCTGTGATGAGGCGTCCTCCTTATTTCCTCTCTCTCTCTGTCTCTCTCTCTCTCTCTCTCTCTCTCGATGACGTAACCCTCCACCATCCGTGCCACATCTTTTGGGTCGCAGTCGGCTCCTCTGCCGCCTGCTGCTTGCCAGTCTGCTGCCGCTCCGTCCTGTTTGTCTAGCCGTCCTCTCTCTGGTCCAAAATCGGAGGCTTGGTTTACTGACACCATGGCTTCTGAATGGGATCCCATCAGATGATGGGGGTTGGGGGGTTATGAATGAAATCCCATCTAGGCTGGAATTGGGTAGGGGATACCCGGCAGAGAGGAGGGAGGTCACCGAATTCTCAGATTATGGGTCCCATATAATACCTACTGTGTATTATAATCTTTAACCCTCTTTTATTCTGGACTCAAATGGAACAGCATTGCCTGTGTGACTATAAATTGAGCCCTCTCTTTGTAGCCCTGGCACAAAAATATAAGTGACATCTTGTCTTACCTTCTGTATGTTTGAAAGCAGATAAAACACCTGGGCCAGGGCCACTAATTTAGGAGATGTAGCAGTGGAGCCCCTTCTGACATCATAACAAGCTGATTTTGGTAACTGCTTGTTGTAACACACACTTCCTGAAAGATTGAGAAGGACTCTAGGAACAGAACAGAACTCTTAGACAATAACAGTTATCTTAACAAAGATGTTGTTTTTTTTAGTTTATACTTTTAAAACAATTAATTCTTAAGCACTTTTTACAAATTGGCAGGGAGAAATGAAAGTCTTTGACCCGGGTGAGTGCCTGGGAATACCTGGCTGAGCCCAGTCAGTCGTTGCTGAGGTCAAACCTTTTATCTTGGGAATCAGACGCTGCCATGCCACCGCACATTTATTTCTATTTGGGACACATTTGCAGGCTGGCCAGTGCCACTGTATAACAGATAAAAACCCTCGGTAGTCGGGATTATGTCGGAACAGTGGATTTGGAGATAAGCCGGGCCACAGATAGGAAAGTGAGACTGTCTGTTTTTAACTGGAGAGTTCTGCACATTCCATCGCTTACTGCTGAAACATATGATAGGATGCTGAGCTACCGGCTGCTCGATCCCGACTCGGTAAGGGAATGCAGGGCCAGTTTTGAGTGGATTTACAACATCGTTTCTGTAAAGTCACTGGTGCGTTCAGTAGATTTCTGAAGTCAACGTCTAATTTACCTGCTTTAGAAACGTACAGAGGTCTCGGATGGACTCAGCTGGCGAGAATTGGATCGCCTGCGGCAAAGACTGAGGTTTACTTGAGCGACACACCTGAACCTGCCACAATGTGCAGTAGTGCTGTGTGTATCAGAGGGATGCAGAGCCAGCAGACAGTGGAGAAATGAGGAAGGGGAAATCGGGATAGAATATGCCGGGTAACAGAGACCGATCCCGTCTTACGTGAGCCATTTGGGTCTCAGGTTGCCTCAGAAACTAAAGCCATTTGTTTAAAGTCATACCTTGGATGCATGGTTTTGTTTAAAATACTCGCTAATGGCTAAGCATCCCTGCCATTTGTCTTGGCTGCAGATGAAATTCCTCCCAGTCTTGGGGCATAGCCTGAATAACTCGTACCTATTTGCAAAAAAAAAGCCTGGGAAACAATGATCAACTTTGCATGTGCTTAGCGCCACACTGAGGGCTAACATAGGCTGCCTTTAGCTTCAGGGGTTTTCTTCTCTCCTTTAATGTCTCTGTGACTCGTTGGGAAAATCAGGAAGCTATCACCTGTTAAATAATTCTGTTCAACAGCCACAGCTGCATGTGTGGAGGATTTGCTTGGTGACGAGTGTGCGCCGAAAGCTGCGCGTCAGTTTTGACGTGCTAAGCTAAAAAGGCTTATTAAATTCAAGCTCAGCACGGCGGCTTCTGAGATGTCACTACGTGTTTTTATCATTTGCCCCCCCGCCCCTCTTTTTGCAGAAGTCTCTGCACGAGGTCGAGCTGTGCCTTTACGCTGGATGCATAAAGATGCCAGTTCCCCTAGTTAAACATCATAAACCAGACCGGCGTAGCAGAGAAGCCAAAGGTCAGCCATTGTTGCTGCCGGTTTGAAAGGGTGAGACGTGGACACACAATGTGGGCCAGGCGAGGATCGCGGCATGGTGTGCCTCACTTCACGTCCCGCTGCATCAGGGGAGAGGCCTGTGTTCCGTTTGGCCTCTTTCATGGATGAAGTGGTGCTGTTGAAAAGTGTTCTGCTGCATGCATTGTGCTCAGAAAAAAACTCCCCAAAAAATCTCTCTGACAAACCAAAAGTTGCGGTTGTGTGTCACCCACCTGAACACAAGATACGTTTAAGACGACCCCGAGCGTCTGCCCTCTGCTTCCTGCCTGTCGCCGCGTCACTCGGAGGCGTCTGCACTTCCTTTCCTCTGTCTCTATCTTCGCCCGACACCTTACGTCTGGATAGTCTTAACGTTGCCAAGGCACGCCCTCCACCCGGCGCTCGGAACTGTTGACAGCTCAGCGTTGGCGCTAACTGACAGCGTTGCTAAGAAGACTCCCTGGCTGCGTGCTGCAGGCGAGATACATTATCAGACTTCAGATGCTGGCAACTGCGCATCTAAATTTAGTGAGTCTGCTTCATGGTGGAGAGGGCTGGAAAAATCAAATGGGTACAAATTAACTTTTACATGTGTGCGCGCGTGTGTCTGTGTGTGTGTGTGTGTGTCCATTGAGAGGCAGAGCGAAAAGGAGAATATCCACTTAGAATTTTACTCCACCTCATGAGCTTGTCATTGTATATTAGCTGTACTTTGCAAGTAAATTCTGGCCTAATTTTAAAATTTTTGTGTTTTTTTTGTGTAAAATTTCCACTGTTGTTGTTTTTTATTTTTTTTTAAATATATCAACTTGCATTTGTTTGCTGCAGCCTATGAATACTGCTCCTGATCCTTATTTTTTTTAATTGTCGCAAGGTCCCCCTCCTGCTCCTCCTCATATGAGTGAAACGAGGCTCTCTGTGACCTCCGTTGACTGTCAGTGACAGCTCTGTCAAAGAGCGGCCTGTTCATGTTTAACCAAGAGGACCAGCTGCCTGCCCGGTTCTATTATAACCCCCCTTTTTGGAAGCTCACAGCCCCTCTCGCAGTTGGCAGGCGGAGCGAGCAAAGCGCTTGATAGACCAGAGTTCATCCCTCGCAGTTAATGGGTTATACCGTCTTATTTGCGCGTTGGCTCTGTCTCCCCGTGAAGGGGAACTTTGGATGTAATTCAGATCACTTAAAAAAATAAATAAATAAATGGCTGACGTGTATATTTACGAGTGTGCCTGATTTGGAAGGCGCAAATGTGGCAAATGTGGCAAACGTGGCAAACTTTCAGTCTGTCTGTCTGACTGGCAGGAGTGGAGGAGTGAAGCAGCCAAACAGCCGTTCGCTGACTTGAATGTCCAGCCAGATCGCTGTTTGGAACGGACGACTAGTTAGTGGTCTGTTGCCGGGGGGGAGCGTGGCACAACTCGGTTAGCAAATATATAAAACAAAGACAAAGAGAATCATCTGTAAAAGGCAAAAAAAAACAAACCCAGCTGTGTTTGTTGCGTGCAGAGTGGCGAGGCCTCCAACCGTCAGGGTGAAGCTGCCTGGTTTACTAGCGCCACGTTAACGCTGGCGTGGCATTTTTTTTTTTTTATTGGCCCCCGAGGAGGGAGGAGTTTTCTCGAGGTATTGTATCTTTTACCATTAGAATGTTCATTATTGTCTCGTCACGAGGAGCTGTTTTTTTCGCCTTACTTGTAAAATGATGAAGTTGGCCTGGTGTTTCTCTTTGTGGTTTTATCGGCAAACGTGATTGCGGGTTTCACTTCCTCTGTTTTAAAATTTTTGCTGCGGATTGTCGTCAAATCAAGTTTTATCTCCTCCGTCGGCTGGAAGTCACCGTCTTTTCATTCCCATTCCCCCTCTCGTTGCCGTTCGAGGCTGATATCGACGATGCAGAACTAATTGGATAAAACTGGCCATTACTTTTATGGTGTTCTTGCTCAACTAGCAGTCATATTGCTCATCCAGCCAGAGAGCAAGAGAGCAAGAGAGCGAGCTACAGGCAGATCCCCTGGTTCTGACTCTGGCTGCTCGGGTTGCATTTAAAGTGGGCCGCTGTGCTTCTAGACCGGGCATGGCCAAACTACGGCCCGGGGGCCATATGTGGCCCGTTAAGCTTTTTAATCTGGCTCATCGACCTTGAATAATTTATATTAATAGTAAGTCATAAAATAGCTGTCTTTCGTCCTTTTTTTCAGTGTCAATAAAGAGCTAAACACCGTAGGGCTTCATAGATGCTGATTTTGTTGTGACTTTACTTTGGTTCATTTTCAATTGACATTAAAGCAACATGTTTTCTACATATCCCATGATAAGATTTTTTTCTCCTGTGAGGTGACCATAACACTCCATCCAGCTGCTGCTGCTCCGCTACCCCCCTCTGTCACATTTTAGAAGCCATTGTGGCCCCACCAGTCAACAAGTTTTCCCATCCCCGTTCTAGACGACGTTCACCTCCAGCTTGCAGCTTGACTCCGCGTACAGCCGAGCTCTGAGTGTTTTTTTTTGTTGTTTTTTTTTTACTGTGTAGTCCAGCTCGCTTGTGGGAACATAAGCAGAGGCTTTAAGAAATCTGTTTGTTGTTCATCGCTGGTATCAGCAATGTTACGGCCTCTCTTAAGTCCACCAGTAACCCAGTTTCTGCTAAAGCACAAGTGATGCCAGCAGAGACGGAAGATAAAGCTGGCTGGACTCGAGCGGAGGGGATATTGAAACATTGTATTATCATTTTATATCATAATGTTACAATATATTTAAAAGAGTTTTGACCTGCTGGTCACAAAGTCCCACTCAGCCGCAGCGGGAGCTCACTTCACATCGATGCCGTCGTTGATGTTTGACAAGTCAGAAACGGAGCAGAAACGGAGCGTCCCGCTCCAACGTCCGCCTTGTGAAAGATAGCGCTCGTCCCTGTTGCCGCCCCTCCCCCCACCTTGACATTCCTCAGGTATGTGAGCACAGCTGGCTGCCGACTGTGCTGCGCTCCAGGCGCGTGTCTCGGCTTGTCCCTTCCTTTCTTCCTGCACTATCATCCCGCCAGCCCCCAGCAGGCACGCACGGCCAACACCCGCCCTCCGAGGCAGATGTGAAGGTCACTGCTGTAACCAGCGTTGATGCAGGGGAGAAGAAGGGCTTTTGGAGCACAAACCTCTGTATATTTTTAGTATATTTTTAGTCTAGTTGCTTTTTGTTCTGCTGTCCTCTAAAGCACCAACCACACCACAGCAAATTCCTCCTACTTGGCAATAAACGTGTTTCTGATTCTGATTCTGATTCCCGTGTTCATACGTCAGTCATGTACACAAAGGCATCACAGCAAAAGATTTCAACAAGACGTTTGACTTTTTTTTTAGCCCTGGTTGAGCTGGGATGGTCCTCTGCTGCTATCAGAGTTTTTTTTTTTTTTTAAAAAAGAAAATGTGCCCGAGGTGCCAGTTAATCTGTCAAACTGAGTAATTGTTGACCCTTAATTCACACGTTTTAAGCCGTTTCCCGAAGGCGTGCCGCACATTTTTAAGCTCAACCGCGTATATTGCCTGTCACAATCCACTGCTTGCACAACCGTAACTCAAGTGTGTGTGTGTGTCTCTCTCTGTGTCTCTGTGTGCGCGAGTCCTCAGGTCTGGCCCTAAAACAGCTGCTCAAAGAGCCTTGAATACCACAGGAGGTCAAGAGACACAGTTGCTGACGAACAGTCGGCCAGATCCAAAAATGGATGCCCAGAAAATCTTCATGTTAGAGGCTTTAGAAGCAACCGGAAGGATTTGTTAACTCACATTAGGCTTGTTTTACCCCAAAAATCGTTTAGCCTCAATGACTGAAGTTATATTTTGAATATTCTTGGAGAAAAAAAGTATAATTTCAGGGCTTGTTGGTTTCCAGTCTCTTTTTCATTGTGGTATTGTGCGACTTAACTGTTGAGTCTGTTTGGAAACATTGTAGTTTTATTCACAGCTTATCTAACGAGAACATTCCGAATACAATTATTTTACCACTATCTCCTCCAATAAATAGAGAATCTATAAATGGCCCTCTGTGCAATCCATCCATCTACAATGTTGTTTGTTCCGTTTAATTTATTGCTTAAATCAGAGAGTCATCCGTTTCATAGAAGGTCAGCATGTCCGGCCACTTGATCGTTTTTGTTCGTTTAATCTACAGACACGTGTTGAATGTAGTTGAGCCCTCAGGCGGGAAATGAAATGTCTGCGGGCACTACGTGGTGTCACGAGAAGATGTGGCGTAGGCGGCAGAGAAGCCAGGGATCCGATTACAGACGCTGAAGGGCATGATGTTTGGGAAGGGCGTGTCGGCCCGTGTGACCAACTCCTCCAGCGCCTTTGTTGACATGTGTGCCTAATCTCGCTCATCTTGAGCTCAGCGCCCGGACATGCGGCCGGTGCTGTCGCCAAGCCACCGCGCTCCCCTGCAGACCAGGGCTGCAGGCGTGTGGATCCGCTTTTATTTGCATTTTGACACCACGACGAGGGCAGCTAATGTTTTGGCGCGCTCCGAGTGTCCTGTGAATGCAAAACATTGTAGCTACGGTGGCTAATACACAATTTCTAATTGATATATGTGTACAGTTTGGTTCAAATTCTGTTTTAGTCATAAATAGCTTTTTTTTTTTAAAAAGACTGTAGTTATTTTGCTTATTGCAAGGTCTTATGTCAAGGTAACAACATATTGAGGGAAGGGAGTGAGATGTTTTCAATACCCAAGCAATAAATGTATTTCAGTATCTTTTCCTTTTAACATTAATTGGGTTTGTCATGCTTAGTTGCAAATATTTCTGTGTACAGCAACACAGTCTGGAGCTTTCTGAGCTCATTCTCATGTAAATGAATGTGAGAACAATATATTGGACAGTCACTCTTTTTGTCTATTATGCTGTTTCACTGTGTTTGCATCTGCCAGCTGGTTGAATACTGCAGCCCGTTTTTTCTTTTTTTTTCTTTTTTAATCCCTCCTCCTCGTTGGGCATTTATGTTTCTACATGCCTGACGGCGCTGGGGCCTTTTGCAGGAAAAACAGATTGCAGACTATGTGATGTTGGCAGTCGTCAGGTGCCGTGTGTGCACGCAACGCTACGATACGCATGTACGAGAGCGGGAGGAAATGGAGAGAGAAAAAAAAAGAAAAAAGGCCGCCGACACCCTGCGAGAATCTTTAGTGAAGACGAGGAGGAGGAAACCACAGTGTGGCTCTGAGAGAGAGGCTAACGGGCAGCCGTGCTGCTATTTTCTAGGGCAGCAGTGAGACGGCAGGGTGGGATAATAACAGAAGCTGTTACATTCTTGTGGTTTCTCTGATTTCAGCGTGAGGCAGGAGGTGGTGGTGGGGGGCCTGGCTGACTTACTCACCGCTGCACTCTGTCAGCGTGGACGCTACCGGCACGAGGACAATACCTGACATTTCGCCGACACTTTAATCTAAGACACATTAATTACGGCACGGTGGGCCTGAACGCCGTTAGCCTGGCAGCTGATTAAAACTGGCTCGGCTGCTACGCTTGTCACGGGACGAACTTTGTAGCTCAAGCCTTTCTGTGAGGTCGGGTTGAGTTGCTGCACTCCGGAATGGCTCCTTTTTTTCTTTTACATCTACTTAAAGTCGTTGGGTGTGACTACATTTATCGGTTCTAGATTTTTAGGATGCTATCCACCAGTCTATGCTTTTTGAAGACGCTGTGTGCAGGATTTATTTGCATCTAATCAGGAGAAAAGAAGCGCATCCAAGTCCAGTTGTGTTGGTTCTGTGAGACCCAGCAGCAGAGACCCAGTGGGTTTTCTTGCGGTGCTGCAGCCAAACCCAGAGTTTAAAAACAAAGAAAGAAAAAAAGCGTCAGTAAGTGTGTCATCGCACTTGCTAAAGGTGAAACATCACTCAACAGGGCCCAAGCGTGAGAGATGACTATCAGCTTTTCCAAGTACGCGCATAGTTCTGTTGAAAACAAACCTGCCTTGAAACACTTTAGTTGTGCAGGCATCCATTTTTTTCATCATCAACCTCATGGCCAAATAAACCAACGGAACGCAGACAACGCGCTGCCTTTTTCACTTACATCAGACCTTCTATTGTGCAGAGTGGAAACATTGCAGTGAGGGTGATTGTCAGGTGGGCCCACGCTTTCCTGTTTTGGTCCTGTTTACCAACCGCAATGTGTTCCACCCACCTCCATCTCTTCATCTTCACCTCTTTACACATCCAGCGCTACTCAGATATCCCCTCGCACCTCTCCCACTCGAATGCATCTTGATATATGAGCCGGCCGCCGCACGCCAATAAGCTATTCATTGCCTTGTTTAAAGATGCCTCTTCCTCTTGGAGCGGAGCCCTTCAGCCGTATGGATGCACGCCTCTGTGGGCGGCTGGTTAGCAGCTAATGTATAATGCCTGTATGGCCTTCATATTTAAAGATCTCATTGCCGTTTGAGTCTCCTTACGACTCAGACATCAAATTATGTCTAATTTGCACCAGTTTTTTTTTTGCAGTCAAAACACACGTTGAACTTGTGTGCGAGAAAATGAGAGAATGCTGACGGAGCAGCAGCAGCCGTACAGTAAAATGGGTGTTGCTGTTGTTTTTTTTTTTTTTAATATGAAAGGAGGCCAATTATGGCTGGACCAGTGTAGAACTTAAACAGAGCCTCCTAAATTATGCATCAGCCTGAACCTCTTTCATCTGCAAACACAGTGCAGACTGTGAGCCCACGCCACCACGTGTCCCATCACACCCATAGTAGACGCACCAGGTAGCGCTGAAACAACGTCAAGCGCAAAACACTTTTTCTTTTTTATCTTTTGGATAAATTAAGATTCTCCATAATTTAGTGTGCAATAGAAGCTTTCCTGTCATTTGTTTCAAAGCACGTCTGTTGCTTGAGTGGGGATAGTGAGGTCAGAGCAGGAGCTCTCACTTATGCTACATAAAGAGGATGGCTGGGGGATTACGGGTAAGAAACGCTCCGGAAGCTTCATGACTGTTTAAGCCTAACAACATTTTGCCCCAGTTACGAGCCGGGAACGTAGTGAGCGGAGTGAAGCGGAGGCTGTATCGCACACACACACACACACACACACACATGCACGCGAGCTCGCTGAACAGGGGAGTGGAGCGCTGCAGCAGGCGGTTGTTCCCCCTAAAGGATGCAGCTGACGAGATTTGTGTAATAATGAGAACCTGCACACAGGTTTGTGACCCTCTGGATGTTCCCAGGCACCCAGTCAAAGCCCTCGCTGCCTTCTCCAGCTCTGTTACCCACAGATAACTCGTCCACCAAAGACCTTTTTAAATGATTCAGGTTGTGAAAGTGACCTTTTGGGCGGCTGCGCAGGACCGATGATATGAAGGCGTCTCAGTAAAACCTAGATTAGCGGAGGATGTGCGTCGCTTCCAGGAAGGTGACAATTGTTTTTCCTCTGAAGGATTAGGCCCATGAGAAATGCCTCTTCCTAGTAGGCTCTCTGGAGCCGTTGGCCACACGCCTCCATGAAAATGTCGGACCCACGTCTCACGTTTTGTGTCTCTGCGAGGACAGGGAAAAAATGAGGCAGGTGGAACTTTGATCGACTCTGATTGGTTTAGCCGTGGAGTATCACTGCGTGGAGAGCCGTGGCTTCTAAGAATAGAAATCCAGGGTCATCCCAGAGGTGCAGGGGAGTAGTTGAATCATGCAGGCACGGTCGCGTCATCACATCCTGCTCACCAAAAACTGTGACTTCATATGAACCCGTCTCCATTTATCTGCTTCTGGCTGGTGACTTCCATCAACCATGTTAAATAAGAAGACATTAGTATGAATTAATGCCTCACTGGTAGTCGTTCAAGACGGTATCTTGAGCTGTACGCTGCTGAGTTGCCGGGCAGAACAGAAGAAGGTTGGAACGGTTCTGCAGCTCCCCTCCTCCCCGCCTTACTGTTAGACCTGCTCGAGCGCCTCGGTGCGTTCAGGCAAGGAAAGGCCTGAGCTCGTTTCACATGATCCGCATCAAAGTACTTAACGCTGCTGTAATTCTATTGTTGTTGTTTGGAGTGCTGACGACTGAAGTCGCAGAGCGCTGGAGAAGAAAATCACCGCGCCCTGACGCTCAGACTTTTAAAAAGTGACCCAGTTTGCGGAGCGACTAACGAGCGCCGTTGCGTGAACGTAGCCTCGCTGTGTGACAAAACCCAGTGGGTTACGTGTGCATTTTGCAACGTCGGAATTTCAAAACCCCCATGCCGTCTGTTACTACAGCGCAGGTTTTAGTTAGTGTGTACAAATCTGTGAAATTCTATGACGTAAATTAAGCTTATGGTTGATATTCAGTATTACCAAACATTGCAATGTTTGCCGCCACATGCAATATTTTTCTCAGTTAACCCAACAGATCCTTTCTTAAAGTCTGGATGAAAGCAGACCAGGTCTGATTGTGGTGACTCACTGCGTGGCATTGCAACATATCTTTTTATTATGTCTAATGGATTTCTGTGAAATCTTCTTTTTCCTGAAACTTTATTTTATTTAGGTCAAAGGAGTGATGACAGAAAACCGTGTCTTCATGTTGACAGGAAATATTAGTGTCTTCAATTGTAACCTGCTACGTCATTATGATGAAAATGGGAAATTCCCCAGTTTGCTTTTTGAATAACCCCCAACCTCCCCAACTAAAGCTTCCCTGTGTTGTTGTTTTCTGTCAGCTTTGAAGGCGACCGTCGATTTCTCTGCTGCTCATCCTATAACCTGGCAGCGTAAAGCCTCTCATCAGGCGTATGTGTGTGTGTGTGTGTGTGTGTGTGCGTGTGCTTGTCGTGGAACACCTGGCCTCCCTGCTGGCGGGGCAGGAATGTGCAAGGTTAAGGTGGATGCGGGTGGAAATGTGCAGCGTGCTCAGAACACGACCCCTGCCAACGTGTAAAGGTGCGAGCGTCAGCAGGAAGGGAAAAAATCAGGGGAATGTGCTGCTTTAATCAGACCTGCAACCCTGTTTCTCCACGTTTTGTTTTCTCTGTGTGTGTGTGTGTGTGTGTGTGTGTGTGTTAGCACCTGCGTGTGTGAGTGTTGAAAAGAGGGCCCCCTGTCTGAATGAGTCAACGCTGCCTCACTGCCGTCATGTTTCCAGTCCGTGTTGAACTGTTTTTTTTTTTTTGTAACAATAAATTCCGTTGGCTTTTTTTTTTTTTTTTTAGTGAAGAAGGTGTGACAAAGGTGAAAAATGAAAGGTGTCACTGTGCACTCTGTAAAAAGAAAGAAAAGAAAAAATACAATACCTGTTTTTGTCTGGTTGAAATAAGAGTTTGTTTTAGTTTAAATACATTTTGGCTGATATTAGTTATAAAATGGGTATTTAATAACTGCTTAGAACTAGAACTAATAGAACAATTAAAAGGTAAAAAATAACAACTTCAAATCATTATTTGGGTTCTTTTTTATCGTGCCCTTGCCTATCGAATAGCGGCACGTTTGTCAAACCCCCCTTTGAGATAGAAATTCTCAAACAGTTAGTTTTCTTTCCATGTCAGTCAGTTTGATCAGACGACGAGTCAGCGGGTTGTGCTCTGTTTTGTTTGTTTAAGTGCGAATGCACTTTCAGTGTTTGCTGTGCTGTCAGCTGATGACTGCAAACTTTGGTAAAGCGCCTCTTTTGCCTGGCTGCAACAGCTTGTGTGTGTGTGTGTGTGTGTGTTTTTGAGACAAATGCAACTGCAAAAACTGGACACGATACAGCGTAAAGGCTGGCTGGTGGATTTGGAGCTCTTGTGTCCCCGGGTGTCTCTCAACATCAAGAACTTTCTGACATGTTGCTCCTGGACGTAGCGGGAAAGCACACACGTCCTGATATGGTCATGTCTATTTAAACAGGGTTTGTGTGAAAAGTGCAAAATGATCTAGGAATTGCGTAGATAAGTGAAGAAGTTGTGGATGTGGATTGTGGCTCGCTAGGTGCAAGAAGACGAACACTGTGGGTTTTTTTTTTTTTCTTTTGCAACGTTTCTCGCGAACTACCACGGCGACATTTTAGCTCGACATGCATTCACATGCCCCGAGGACAACCTTTGGTATGTGTCTGTGGTTTTCTGATCATAATCCTGTTGACGTAGTAAGACAAGGGTGTTGACTCGAGCTGTTTTCACAGTTAGACCTGCCGTCGGTCCCACCTTGTTGCTGAACGTTAAAGAAGATGAATTGAGCTTGAGCTTTCTTTCTTCCGAGCCATTTTTAAATGCATCTATACACATATTTATACACATATATTTTGTTAGCTTTGGTTGTTCAGAGTTGTTCAAAATTCCAAAGTTGTTCAGTTAGCTCGATTATGCTTTTGGCACTAAAACACAGTCAACAAACATTGACTGTCAGTCTTTGTTTTTTAATCAATAAATGGATTTAGGAAAGAGTCCAATATGTGAAATCAGTGGAGTTCCAATAATGTTTTCAACCCAGTTTTTTACTGGGTCTGTGATGACATTCCTGCAGTTGTTCTGCTGTGTACAGAAACAAAGAAAAAACATGTATTTATTTATTCTAGTTTTATGATTTCCATTTGTTCTTTTGTTCTTGTTGCACTATACTTGTAAATAATGCAACCATTTTTCAGTTTCTGATGTATATTTAATATTTTCCTGTTGGTTTTCTGGTTACTTTTTTACGTCTTTCAATGCTGTTGCGCGCATGATTTGATCTAGAGGACAAATTTCCCCCTGCGGGGCGATAAAATGAAGAGTTCCCTTCCAGCTGTTTACTCCTTAAAGCTGTAAAAGGAGTAAACAGGAAGCTCGGAGAGAGAGAAGCAGATGATTGGCCGGCTGATTGCGGCGAGAGGACGGAGATCAGAGAGGTGCAGAGGATTGACAAGGGTCACGAGGGTGTTGTGGTGGTCGGGTGAGCGGCCTCCTCTGTGACAGGTGTGTGTGTGTGTGTGTGTGTGTGTGTGTATATCTGTGTGACAGAGTAAATGGCTGCTCCTTGGCACTGATGACTGTAATTTGCATAATGGACTCACAAGCCATACTGATAGTGACAGAGCGAGAGCAGACTGAGAAATATGGAGCAGGGCAAAAAACAGCAAAAAAAAAAAGAAACGTGTGGTGAGGAGAAGACCTGTGCGGCGCTGCAGCCGAGTCCCAATTAGATCTGCTGCTCGTTTTTACACGGCAACATCATCCGGGTGTGCTCAGAGATCAAGGTCCTGTGTCAGAGTCCAGGACTCCAAAGAAACAGTCCTGCACAGATGTTTTTTTTTTTTACATAAAAACTCCTGAAAACAGCTCATTTAGCCCTCTGTTTGCGGCATTCCGCACACTCGCTCTGGCTTCCTGCTGACACTGATGCTCCCAGGTGTCTGAGGGCGGAGCCAACACCTGGCCAGGAGCTGAGGTGGGAAGTAACAAAGTACGAATATTTTGTTACTGTACTTAAGTAGATTTTTCTGGTATCTGTACTTTACTTGAGTATTTCTATTTCTGGCAACTTTTCCCTTTTACTCTCTACATTTGTACACAATCATCTGTACTTTCTACTTGTTACATTGGAAAAACACGCTTGTTACGTTTGTGTTTAAAAGATACAAATTCTTTTAAAATTACTTCACTTATTATTATTATTGTTATTGTTATTGTTTATTGTTACATTTGTGTTGCTTGAAGTGGAGCCATTTTAACTCTGTGATATTTTAGAGGGATATTATTGAAGGTACCTCAGTGCCAGACCACAGAGTTCTGGAGATTATTTTAGTTGTGTAGGAAGAAAAAGAAAAAAGAAACACGCTTGTCTTGTGTCTCAGGAGACGCGTATCATTGATAGAACATATGGTGGCTTGTGCATGTGCGTCAACTCTGGAGAAAGAGTTGCTGCATACGCACCAAACACCATGACTTCAAAGTATGCTGTTTTGTGTTTTGTTTAGAGGTTCAAGTCGCTTGTTGAGTCTGACTCGCTGTTTAGTTTTAATGATGTCGCTGTGAAAGCTGCTGTTTCAACAGTCTGTTACGTACAGCTGTGAAAAACAGCAGCGCTGCCACTAATTGTTTTTTATGGGATGTGTCTGTGCGAAACTGGTTGAGTGGATGCGAGTTTTGCATTGCCATCAAGAGACTCGCAGCGACTAAACGAGGCTACACAACGGAGCGACGTCACGGCGCTATGTGGCTTCCGGAGGAAACCGAGCTAAACAACAGGAATTACTGTCAACTGGCCCAGCCGTGACTTATTCCTGTAGGGCAGCCGGCGGCGGCCAATAGGAACGCTGCTCTTAGACCAAGACAAACTGTCGCATTAATCTGATGCAGCTCATTGTTCACGTCAGCTGAATGTTCTCGCTACGTCGCTAATTTATTCTGCAAACCTGTTTTGAATATTTTGCACATCGGCCCTGTTGCCAAAAAGACAAAGACCACCTTTAAAGGTTGCGTGCAAACTTCATTATTTTGCGTGTGTGAATTTAGAGTTTTTAATTGGAGACGTTTCTCCGAAATTTCATAATGCAACATTCTTCGAAACTTAAAAGGGTCCATGGAAGCTCAACCACTACAGTGAGACCTGCTGACTCAAGCTTTTTCATTCACACACACACACACACACACACACACACACACACACACACACACACGATGAGGTTTGCTCCCATATGGGTTCGGTTAATTTGGAGAAGGAGCGCAGCGTCGTTTGCAGCTCCGGCTAAACAGGTCGACTCTCCTCCTCCTCCTGCGGCGGTAACGGCTGGGTCACCAGGTTCCGCTCACTGTATGACTTTACCATCAGCCACATATGGCTATCCCTAAAGCGGGTCAGAGGCCATTCTCTGCCCACATTCCTTAAGCTGCTACCCGCCTCCACCCTCCCCCACCGGACCCCTCACCCACCTCGGCTCCCGCACGGACGCAATTTTCAAATGCTTTGTTTGAATCCGACGCACAAAGCGGCGCTCTGTGTGTGTTGTCGGCCGACATAGTATAAGTAGAATTAAGGGGGGGAAGGTGGTGGCGAGGCGGAGGGGGGAGGGGTCGGTCGCTCGACTGTGAGACAGACTTTGAAAAACACACCAAAAAAAAAAAGAGCAGTTGGCAAGAAGTGGGTGAAGGTTAATGAGCGTGGGAGGTGAAGAGGCGCAGCTAAAAAGAGCAGCAGAAAAGAAGATGTGACACAGGAAGTCTTTTTTTTTTTTTTAAATTCAGGCATCACAAACTCAAACTGAACAAACTGAACTAGTGACAATGACATCACTTGGCTCCATGTCGCCCCATCTGTTGTCAGCAAATCGCTTCGTGGAAACTCGGTAACGTGCGTTTTGTCAATCGCTTCATTTAATTTCCAAAAATTTCTATAAACGCTTTCGAGCAGAATTGGCCTTTGCGTGTCTCATCTGAGCAGAATTTTACAACAAACAGCAGATTGGCTGACACGGAGAAGTCGTTTGGAAACTGCTTGGCTCGGCATTTTAGCGCGTTTTCGCGCTCCAGTGTCGAGTTTCGTCGTTTGTTTGGTTTCCGTCTTGTGCCAGCGTCTCTGCCGGCCGTTCCAACACGCCTGCGTCGTCCAGGAGGTCGGTGCGAGTGTCTGTGTAGTGACACCTAATGCCAAGGTGACACCGCTTTCTCTAAAAATGGAATATTGGTTTAATAGTGATCAATCAGCAGTTTGTGCGCGACAACACACACACACACACACACACACACACACATATATATATATATCCTTGTTTTTTGTTTTTAAAGACTCTCATACACACAAACTGGTACACATCTCTGTGGCCACCTGTTTGTCTCTGGCCCACTTTTACACATTATGAAACACAGTGCAATCTATGAGTCCTCTGGGAATCCTAACTGAATCCCCCCAGTCGTTCCAAGGCAACACGACGCTCCAGAAAAAGCCTGCGTAGCTCGTCTTTAGAGCTTCTTTTGAAGAAATCGGCTGTATAAATAGAAACGTATGGGGGCAAACGTAGTTCAGCAGTCAACCCAGATCCCAAGTGGGAAAAAGAGTTGCGTGCTGTGTGACTTATTTTTCCCCCCATTCTCTCTTTTTGAGGACTTATGTTGTGCAAAGAAACGTTTGGAGACTCAGTTCAGTGGGCAACATCCACTTTTGGCATTGGCAAGACCCAGATTTCTTTTTTTTTCAGATTAGAATTTGAGTGTTTGTGCATGTAAATGTGTTTTAAGTAGGGGTGTGCCGCTTATGTGTTTATATGGAGGGTGTGTATTCCTGTGCACAGACAGGAAGGCTCCACAACCGTCTGTGTTTGCAATAAGCTGAGAGAGCCAGAGGAGCCCACCACTGTGGGATGCTTTAGGGTCAAGACACACACACACACACACACACACACACACCCGTGCCTGTTTGTGAGCTCTGCTTACTGCAGGAAGCAATAATGTTGGCGTGCTTCCTGAGATCCGGAAGCTTCTCTCAGGGGAGCGCGGCTGCCATGTCCAGATCAGCAGAGCAAAACTGCGAGCACGACAGAGCAGACATTTTCGAGAACATCGAGAATAGACCCGAAGAGGATAGATCCCGATCTGGCAGAGAACTGCAACTGTGACAACATGTTGTTGTTTTGTTTTGTTTTTTAATAAAAAAAAACCCCTGCAAATCTGAGCTGAGTCAGGCTCAGGGTTTAGACAGAGGAGTTTAAAATATACAGCATATATGCAGTTTAGCTTCATTTGCACAGCACTGTGTCATAACAAAGTTGTCAGAGGCCACTTTACGTGTTGTGTAGGTCTGGGCCAACTGCTCTGGTAGCCAGTTGTTCCACCCACAGCCAGTGCTGAGGCGGCGGTGGCAGGGAAAAAACTGCCTCTCTAAAAAGGCAGAAACCTCGAGCGGATCCTAAACTCTCAAATTAAGGCTGGGAGGTCATCCGCCGGAACCGGAGGAAGAGGGGGAGGGACCAAACACCAGGAGTCCAGAATACAGGGGAAAAAAACAAAACAAAAAATTACAGTACGATTAAAATGTTTTTTTCCTTTTCCCCACTTAGTTATTACTTTTTTTTTGTGTGCAAAGTTTCTAGAAACGAAGCTCAGCGGCTAGCAGGCAGCTGAAATAGAAAGTATACTGTATGGTCGCAGAAAGAACAAATGGATGATACATTTAAATAGAAGACTCACGGTTGAAGCATTTCTCTTGAGATTGAAGATGACACAAAAAGCTATCGCTATATGGTTCAGCTCTTACTTGTGGTATATGTTTATTGATAGGGACTGGTTAAAAGAAGGAGCGGCCAAGAGCGAAAGATCCAACCATATAATTAAATCGCAATAAAAGCAATAAATTCTCCATTAACTGATAGAAAAGCTGATTAGCCCATCAGTCGGCACATGCCAGCATATTAAGACCAACCCTGCAGTCATTCAGCCAAAGCCGACGGTGTGGCTCAGACTAAACATTTTCCCCACAGCTGCCAAGGATTTAGAGTTTGAGCGCAGATAATATAAACTCTCATACATGAAGCGAGTCGCCGCTCCGGGCGCAGACGGCCCGCGGCTCTGGAGACGATCCTCAGCTGGACGGCAGAGACGCTGTCAGGACAGGAAGCGAGCAGGGAGAACGAGGCGGCCTGTCTGTCTGTTGGAGAGAGTCTGTGTGTCACGGCTCATCATCTCTGCAGCCGCCAACCCTCCCCTCCCCCACCTCGCTCGCTGTGAGCCAGTGATAGCGCAGCATCCCTCCCTCTGCACGGCTTCATCTCTCCTCGCTGCTCTCCGCTGGTCCCTTTGCTGCCTTTCCCAGGCTTCCTTCAGTTGTCGGTCTGAGGATGCATCGATGCCGCTGGGTCTGTCACGCTTGTTCTGATGTTACCAGCCGTCTGTGTGTTTCTCTGCGGACCACCAAGTCCCTGTGACGTAGCTCAGTGTTGCCTTCTTGGCAGATTCCATCACACCCAGTTTGCTCTAATACAATTCATACTTATGCATCGCATAGTGTGATGTAGCAACACTTTATGGTTGCTTCCCCAGCGTGTCACAGCACATGAGTGATGTGGGGCTCTTGCAGAACATCTTCTGAAAGCAAAGACAAGTGATCACTAACTGACTGACGTTTCAACTTTAAAATCCTGCGCAGCCATCTTGCTGAGCTCCAGTCTGAAGCGCTTTGACTGGGATGCGAAATTTGTCCCATCATCCCCTGAGGGAGCGGTGGGCAGCAGCAGTGCCTGTCCAGGCATCATTGGGTGACCCCACAATTCCAACCTCAAATACTGAGGGCCAAGCAGGGAGGCAGTGGGGACCATTTTTACAGTCTTTTGTATGACCCGGACAGGGATCGAACCCACAACCTACCAGTCCCAGATCCATCTGGTCTGGACGCCATGAGGGATTCTGTGGATGAACTCAATCAATTTTAGAAAATGCTGCCGACGCATGAATCCACTTTGCTAATTTGACAGGTTGCGTTGTTGACCTCTAACTGCTGGACAAACAGCACGCCAAGATCAGCTTTCATGTGTAATAAAAAGTAAGGGGCGCTAGTTCAGGTTACCAGGGCCCCAAGTGCGGCTCGGGGTGTAACGCAACAAAGGGTCACATGTCGGTGAAAGACTTTTTATACCCGAGGGTGTCGCGTCAAAGCGAGCGTTGTATCTGTCGACTCGCGTTTACAATGTTTTGCCCCCCGCCAAAATTCTGTTTGACCACAGCGGATGAATTATTTGTGTCATTTTTGGCTGCAGCGCCAGTTTGAAACGTGGCCATGTGACGGTGCTGCCAGGACAGACGGCTAATCGGAGGAAAAGCAGATCTGAAAGTCGTGTTTTGTTTGAATAATAGATAATGAGATGGGTCGGGGGTGGAAATGGAAAGGTTGCACATGAAAAGTGCATCAGTGCAAGTTTTACAAATCAGCTGCCCAAAACCCCCCATGGAGTTGTGTGTCATTAAAGGGCAAAAAAACTTCACAGAAGTACCTGGAATTTGCTTTGTTGGTCCAACTTTATTTAAACCCCATGTATTCAACATAGGGAGAGAACACACAGTGGGGAAAACGCTTTATGGGGACCTCATGCACTAGTGCTGTGCTGTATTTCACTAAGAATCAGCCTGAAATCTAAATAAAAAGTGCAGTTTATGTTGGTGCAGTCACCAGCGTTCACCCACACGCTGCTCTGTGTTGTCCTGCTCAGAACGGGACGTTCCAGCAAGACGACGCCCCGTGCAACACATCCAGAACACAAGAGCGCAAAAACCGCAAAAATGTCGTTTTCTCATTTTGTCTTATTAACAGTAAACAACAAAATAACAAACTTCCATTTGTTTGTGGGCCTCAGACCTCTTGAAACTCACAGAAATACTTTATTCCGGGTCTCCGAAAGCTTTTTGTCCACTGCCTGGTTCACAGTAAAGGTGTTGAACGTGTGTAACGCTGATTTCAAACTGGCCGGCTGATCGACCAGTCAGCTCTCAGCGTTGAACGCAGACACGTGAGGCAGCGGGCTGTTGACGCCGGGGCCAGCGAGCCAGCGTGCGCGCTCCCGATGTGTAGATTGGCACACACGCAGGCAGCCGGTGGCCAACGGGGGGCGTCGGCGCTGATCTGTGGTGACATGCAGGAGGCTCCCGTCATACATGCAGGGTAACATAGACACGGACACAGAGACGCACACAGACGGAGCCATCGGTGGCGATCGGGCTCCCGCTGATGACGGGGCTGTGACCCATGCCGAGGTTATAATGTCTGCTGTCAGGACGGATCACCGGGGAGCGAAGGCAGACGGCGGAAAAAGAGGGAGCGCACGGATCGTCCCGCTGCACGGACATATGTTCACCGGCAAAACACACACATGCGCGCACAAACGAAACGCGACGTGGAAACGCTTTAGCAGTGGAGCAGCTCTTTCAGTGAGGGAGGCGTTCATCCCCCTTTAATATGTGATTCCCAGTCAGTTATTGCAGGGAATGTCGGGAATATCAGTTGATAATATCAGCGGTTTTCCTTTTAAAATCACCTCCTGGAGAGAATACGGTGTGTTTCCTCTGAGAAGACAGTGGAATGCCGGGAACTCCCTCATCGGGCTGTTAAAAGGCAGCGCGGCACTGGATCATTTTTAAAAGGTCCTGGTCAGGGTGGCGAGCAGCTTGACAGACATCAAAGCAGCAGTTCCATCGGCTCCGTTTCTTCCTTCGACACCGACTCGTTCTTTCTGTGCTGCATTTAGGTTTTACTACTAGAGGAGCGAGAGGCCCTCGGGCACGCCACCACCTCTTTTTTTAAGTTCTCTTTATTTGTGTTTGTACAGTGCAGTAACTAAGAACCAGTTCAAGTTCACGTGGCCTTAAAGCTTTTTAAAGCTGCGAGCAGGGAAATGAGAGTGACTGGCGCCAGGTCACATCCTCCACTCGGCTGTTTTTGAACGTGCCGTGAATCAGGAACTGGGATTTGACAGACATGCCGCCAG